>CM070656.1:4696893-5296893 GCA_036346575.1 Dendrocalamus sinicus | reverse complement strand
TGAGTGGATGCAATTTTATTTGCAAGCATTTTAGAATTTCACCAGACAAAAACTACTCCTTAACATTAGGGGTTTTCACGAAGTGTTAATTATCCAACTAAACCAGTTAAAACACTTGTAAATTCTACTTAAGCTTTGCATCTGGAATCACCCAAGTGACACAGCTTCATTAACCGGAAGCACGGCGTATTCGAATACCATTTAATTGACTCTGCAGAGTTGCTCAACTTTACCCACATGCACCCTTAACCCTCATGACTGAGCTAAGGAACCGGGTCTTTTCGCTGCTCAACTCTTGATATACACTCCACCCGATAGGTGCGACATCCACACAACCCCGGGTATCCGTTGGCCACCACGGAACGCCGAGCCCGAGTTGAGGGGACCTATCGTTGTCTTAGTCCGGATCCGCAATCCGCACAGACTCCCAATGCAGGGCTTCACTCGAGTTGAGCAGATACTAAACCAGGGTTGACAAGTCAACACCTGTGGTTGAGCGGGTACTATGTCATTTGCTTGGCACAAGGGTCTAGTCCTTATATTTTCCCGAGGTCCGCAACCTCAACCCCAGGGTAAAGCGGTGGGCGAAGACCGTCTCGCGGTTTCCCACAACACTACTACCCTAACTTGTGCACGCGTGCACTGCCACCCTAGGGTACGGTGTCCCATACCACCTTACCCTAACTCCGAGTTTTGCAAATCTACCGGCCCACGGCCACAACCTTATTAGTGACACATTTTGCATGAGATAGTAATAATAACCTACATGTGATAATACTACACATAATGTAAGCCTAGGGTTACAATGGCGAGGCTACAATTTAAACATGGCATTTAACATTGGTAGGTCATATCTATATCGCATGTCATTCTAAACCATTTTATTTTACATAAACTAATATTTCACAACTAGTATTAATGAAACTAGCATAATACATAAATACATGGCATGGGAAGTCAAAATGATCAAGGAGTTGTGACTTGCCGTTAATTTGAATAATCTCCGCTAGCTCGAACGAAGAAACACTGCTCTCGGGATTGTGCCCGAACCTCCGAGATCTCCGACACTAGCGTAAACATGCAAAAATAATTAAATCCAGCTTGAGACTAATCAAGCGAGGAAAAGAAACTATTTTAAAAAGGAATAAAATGCATAAACACTCCAAATGGATTTTTAGGAATTTATTTGGGATGAATCTGGGGAAATGGAGGTCACCAATGGGTCTGGAATAATATTTGGAGCAAAGTGGTGAAATTTGGGAATTTTTGGGATTTTCTGTGATTTTCTAGGATTTATTTGGATTTTCTGGGATTTCTGGAAAAGATTAAATCGGGGAAAAAGTGTTTGAACAGTGGTCGGCCCGGCCGCTGCTACAGTGCAGCCCAGCCCATCGTTCAAACGCGCGCGAGGAGGAACGGGCAGTAGGGAGGCGCGCTCACGCGCCTTTGGCGACGTGGAGAAGCGCCGGGGGAACGGCCGGTGACGCGCGCCACGCGGCTCGGATGACTGCCGCGTGGCGGGACGGACGGCGATGGGGCGGGAGCGGCGAAGGGGTACGGGGAAGATCCGACGGATGCGGGAGGGTACTTTTACGAGGATCCAACGGCGGTGACTTAATCGGGTGGCCGAAGCGGTATGCGGGATGGAACGGACGAGAGGTGGGATCTTTAGTGGGGTCGGACGGACGAGAGGTGGGATCTTTAGTGGGATCGGACGGCGGAGGTTAAATGGGGCGGCGAACCGGTACGACGGGGAGGACGGCCGAGATTACATGGCCCCAACGAGATCCGACGGTGGGAAGACGGCCACGTCACCGTCGTCTACCTCCGGCCGTGCGCGTGCAGCAGTGAGGCAGCGGCGGCGCCGCCTCCGCTCTCCGGCGGCTGCAGGGGTTCCCGGCGGCAACGGTGGGTACCGTTGGGTAGAGTGGAGCATGAGGAACCCGTTTCGGGTGGTTGGAAGGCGAGGGGGCCAGAGGAGAGAACAGGAGGCAGAAGGGGGTACTCTCGGGTCCAAGGCGGCGGGGAGGACACCGGCGGCTAAGAGGTCCAAGAGGCGGCGGTTTCACGGGGAGGGGATCTAGAGGATTACAGTGGCGGTGGCGGCGCCACCGAGGAGTTCCGAACAGCGCCACGGAGAGGGGTCTTGGTCGGCGATGAGCTCCGGTGGCAGCGCTCCACGGGCGGCGATCTGGCCAGACGAGAGCATCAATGGCATTAGCAAGTGGAGGAGATGCTCTGGACGCAAACAATCGGAAAAAGGGGGAACGGGGAAGAAGATCCGCTATGGATCACCGCGCAGGAGGGGAGCGGTGACGGCGAGGGAGACGACGGGATTCAATTGGTGGCTCTGGGAAGTGGGGGGAGCAGTGGGAGGCGAATGGGAGTGGTCGGGGAGTCGGAGAACCAAGGGAGTGTGAGGGAGTGGGAGAGGGACTTATATGCCCGGCGGGAGAGTGGAATCAGGGGAAAAGCACGGGCATGGCGTCAACGGTCGTGGGAGGACGGGGGCGGTTCGGGCGTCTCTCGCGCGGACGGCTGCGCTGGGCAGCGGCGAAGAATGCGCGCATGGCGGAGCGGGAGCAGTGGCGGGGTGACGGAGCGGCGTGGGCGGGCGTGTCCGCGGGAGAAGGAGGAGGGTGGCGGCGGTGGGGTGAGCCACGGGAAGATGACAACGCATCCGCGAGGCGAGGTGGCGCTCGACCGGCCGCGGAGGGCGGCGCTGGCGGTCCAAGGCGCGGCGCGCGCGAGGAGGCGGCGAGAGCGGCCGAGCGTCCGCGAGGAAAGGAGAAGGGGGGAGAAAGCGGGCGCCAGCGGGAGAAACGGAGGGAGGCGCTGGGCGCGGGAGGAAACGGGAAGAGGCGGAGGCGCCAAGCCAGAGGGGAGGCGGTGTCGCCCAAAAGGGAAAGCGGGGGGGGGGGGAAAAACTTTCCCGAAAAGGAAAGTTTTCAAAATACACTCAAAATTTGCAGAAAATTCAAGAAAAAATTCATTTTGAATTTTGGGGACTTTTCACGTAGCACGTTTTACCTTACCAACTATTGGCCATGGCCAAATCACGAGCGCGACCAGAAGCTTTGGTAGCAAATCAAATAGCGCCCAAAACCTGGGCAATTTGGTTACCATTTTTGCCCATCATCATAGACACGCCAAAAAAATAGCATCAAACCAAGCGAAAATCAAAATACAGCAGTATTACCAAAAACAATTTGCACGGGATCTACTTTGGCATGCAACCAAACTAACCCATACTTGCCCGTCCTTAAATTACAGTTTATTTTCACAAAGAGAAACGAAAATAAACAGAAGATTACGCGCTACTAAGTAGTAACTTCCATTTGCAGCAACGTGAGAGGCCCACCGCCAGCTGCGGCAAATATTTATTAAAACCGTCCCCCGCGGCGGTGCCCCCGTACGTTTTGCGCCGCATTACTGAAACCCCGCGAGGCGCCGCTGACAGGTGGGCCCCGGAGCTGGATAAATGAATGCACCGCGGAGATCGGTCGCGTCCACGTGGTGTGATTTGACACGCGTGGTTGTTTTTTTTTCTCGGCGTCTATAACAACTATAACCAAACGGAGTCGAATAAGGTGATTAGGGCATCTTTAATAGTGATATTCTAACTAGTTTTTAGTTATATTAAATTAGTAAAATTTTACGTAAAAAAGAGAAGATGAGAAAACATAATATGTTGTCTCTTATATAAGAGACGATTTGAGCTTGTAAACTAACGCAAATAGTGAAAGGGTGTGAGGTAGAAAGTTATGATAAAAATAGTATAATATAGTTATATGAATAATTTATTATTGTAAAGGTTGTTTATGATGCTATCTTTAGATACGATAGAAGTCTTAGAAATAATATTAAGAGATAAACTATTGTACATGTTCTTATCAGATATGTACAATTTTTTAATGTTATTAACAAATAAAAATAAAAGTAATCAACATAATAAGTTGTTTTTTAAGTTGATTATATACATTTTAGATGGTATGGATAAAAAAAGCTATCTACAAGGACCTTATAGATGATATATGGTTGCATACTTCTTTCTCTCTCATTCCCCTTCATTTACATTATCATAAATCTTACGTGGAAAGATTACATATGACTTGCGTCTCTTAAAAGTCATTAGAGCAACTCCAAGAGATTAGCTAAAAGAAGTATCTAAATTTAGTGATTTAGCTATTCTCTAAAATGAATCTCACCCAAAAAAACAAGACTACTCCAACAGGCTATCTAAACTAGAGGGCGCGCGGTGGGTCGCGTACGTGCGGGAATGGGGCGCAGCGTGCGGGAAGAAAACGCCGACCGCGCCAAGAGGCTGGATGGTGAGCGAGGTAGGCTATCCAAAAATAGAGAGCGAAGGAGGAGAGATAGAGAGCTACTAAATTTAGAGAATCGTTTACAGAGTCTATTGGAGACGTTTTTTCTCCAATAATAGCCAAATTTACCTTTAGAAAATAATTTAGCTCTTCTCTTGGAGTTGCTCTTAGTGTATCTTCCTTTTTTTGTTTTTTTAGAAATTTAAATCCATGATTTACGTGCTTCACTTGATGCCGCCGGTACCGGAGCGACAAACATGGTAAACACACATGTACTCGCTCCCTCGCAAAGAAAGAAAAAACATGCATGTACTAGCTAGCACTCATTTTTGCTGGACCAGTCTAGCAGATAGCTCAGTTTGCCTTTTCTTTTTCATTGATCAACTACTATATTTCATTAATATTCCAAAATGGTTTACCAACTGGTTGAGATTAATTTTGGTTTTATTAGTTGATCCACAACATCTTGTGTGTGTGTATACATGCGAAATTTGAACACTGTTGGACCCCTAAACAATTCAATTTCCATTTTTGGCCCCCTTCTGAAATAAATTCCAAATCTATACCCCTCCTCACCGCTCTCTCTCTGCCGCCATCGTCGCTCGATCGTGCGGTCGGGGACCTGACGACGCTCGGGCGCTGGCGCTGAGCGCGCGACTCCCGCTGTGTGCGGCCGCTCGCGTGACCGCGTGCCCCCTCGCCGAGCGCGTCCCGCCCGCCGCCGCGCGCGCCCCGGTCCCATGATCGCACGAGCGCGCTTGCTCCCGACCGCATGTCCCCGATTCGCAATACTCGTGAATATTTGTATGGTTTCGCAATTTTGTAGTTATAAAGCGAGAAAAAATAGATAAAATTGCAATAATAATTTATGTTCATTGTTAGTTGCAGATGTAAAAAAAATTTGGATAAATATTTTTTAAAAACGATTAATCATAGAACGATCGTTTCGTAAAGTGGTAAGTGATATTTAGGGTTTCGTATGGTTTTTAGGTTTGCAATCACCATGTTATTTGTATGTTTTGTCAATTTTGTAAATGTAAACTCGGAAAGAATCTGACCAAGTAGTAATAAAAGTTTATATTCATTATAACTTGTAGATGCCAATAAAATTTTGGTAAATTTTTTAGGAACAATTGACCGTAGAATGATCGATACAAATAGTGGTAAGTGACTTTTAAGGTTTCTTTGTGCTTTTAGGGTTTGCAATCTCCGTGATTGTTTTCAGTTTTGGCAATTTTGTAGTTATAAACTGGATAAAAATCAGATAAAGTTGTAATAAAAGATTATGTTCATTGTAAGTTGTAGATGGATAAAAAATTTTGGTAAATTTTTGTAGGAAAGATTGACCGTAGAACGGTCGATACATAAAGTGGTAAGTGATATTGTGAAGGTGAGTAACATGGAATGCGATACATAAATTTTGGTACATTTAATATTGTTAAATGAGGTGCTACGTGAATCATGGAATGCGAAAATACTAGATATTAAATTTCATAATCTGATTGGGAGTAACATGCGCGTAGATTTTTATTACATGCATAACATATAGCATGATATGCGACTAACCCACCCAATCGCTCGACGACCTCTCTTGTGTGGACCGGGGCCACTTTCCCTTCCTTGCCCGCTCGGCGTTGAACTCCTCCGCGGCCTCTTTTGCCTTAGCCGCAATTTCCCTCTTTCTCGCGCTCCATCTCGCGAGCCTCCCGATCCTACGCGTGCACGCTTCAAGATGAGCTTGCGTCTCGCACAGATACGCAGGTGTGCTCGTGCTTGCGGCGCTCCTCCTCCAAAGCAACTCCTTCTCCTTTGTGACATTCCACTCCTCGAAGTCGAGGGTCCATTGGTCCTCGGGGTGGATCTCAAGATCGATCCATTTGCGGTAGGCACATAGGGGCTCCGAGACTGTAAATAAAAGAGAGATATTGTTAGTGCGTGTTGTGAAGGAGAAAAGGTAGGGAAAATGGTGCATGTGATCGTTCTGCATTGCAGATAGGTTGCGGTGTCAAAGCAGCGGTTGGGGTAGTCTTGGAGTAGTTTGCGCAACCCCACATCGCATACCTAGGCGATGCGGTGCTTAGACTTGAAGAACTTGCACATGTCCCGCACCAACAAAGGGAGGTGTCTCCCCTCGGTGGTAGTTGTGGTGAACGCTCGGTGGGGACGTCGGGATGGGGTTGTTGCTACGCGGGCGCCTGGGGACCTTTCATCGTAGCACGATGGGCTTGTTCTACCCGGGCTCAGACGCCCTTATTTTCTCATCGCGGCGGCATCGTGAGGCTGCGGTGGCCGTGCTATGTCACGGGTCTCCTCCCAATCCTTCACCATCTTGTCTCATTGCTTCTTCTTGCCTTTGTCCATCCCGGTTGGGTGAGGAAGCGCGATGGAGTATGGGGTTTGGATGTGCAATGTTATTTGGGAAATGGAATGCATACCAATTTATAGGGGCTGTTTTGTCTCTACTAAATGCGTGTAAAGATGGTCCGCGTGGTCGTAGCGGTGAGTAAAGATGGGAGTGCTGCGATATCAGAAAAAGGCCCCGTTTTGTCATGTCACCGCCCAAAGTGGCATCTTTGTCATCCCACCGAGCAAAGTGACCTCTTGTTGTCATGTCACCGAGCACACTGCCCTCTTTAGTCTTGTCCCCGCCCAAAGTGGCATCTTTTGTCATCCCACCGAGCAAAGTGACCTCTTTTGTCATATCACCGAGCAAAGCTGCCCGCTTTATCATGTCATCGCGCAAAGCGGCATCCGTTGTCATCTCACCGAGCAAAGCTGCCTCGTTTATCATGTCTCCGAGGAAAGCTGCCCGTTTGATCATGTCACTGCGCAAAGGCGGCATGTGTTGTCATCTCACCGAGCAAAGCTGCCCGCTTTGTCATGTCTCTGAGCACAGTGCCATGTTTTGTCATCTCACCGAGCAAAGTGGCCTCTTTTGTCATTTGTGAGGACAATGCTCTCTTTAGTAATGTCACCGCCCAAAGCCGGCATCTTTTGGCATCCCACCGAGGACAACCGCTCTCTTTAGTAATCACGAATTGGCTATACTCATGCCTTTTGGCATTGTTTAGGTGTTTAGCTCTCGCCAATGGCCTCTTATCTCTAAATCTGAGCATCGGTGCACACTCAGTCACCCAAGCTAGAAATGATGTCCTCCTTATTCAAGCCACGGGAACCAAGATGATGGCCTCATTCGGTAAGAGGTGTTATTTGATCCAATATTAAAATTTATTTCATTGTCAATATTATGTACATTTGTCCCGGTATGCATTTTATGCTTTCTTATGTAATGCCTTTTGAATGTGATGTGTATCATTGCACTTGGGACTTTCAGGAATGACTTATTGACTTTGACACTAGCTCGGGGGTGAAAATGGATAATTGATGAGATAGGCTCGTCCCTCAAGACTGCAGAATTTGTGCATTCACTCTCATACGTGTCGTAGAAAATTGTACCACACGTCATTCTCGCCAAGTTAAAGTATTAGTCTAATATGTATATGTCGTAATGGCCTAGCGAGTCATCAAGCGACTCGGTGGCGGTAGCTCAACAAAGAGCCCGCTTTGTCTAGTCACCGAGCAAAAGTTGACTGTTTTGTCTAGTCACCGAGCAAAAGCGACCTCTTTTGTCATGTCACCGAGCAAAGTGACCCTTTTGTGAGGTCACCTCAAAAGTGGCATGTTTTGTCTCCTCACCGAGCATGGTGTGGGGTCAAGATTTGTGTTGTCTGTGGTCTTTGTGCGTGAGGCTACCCCCACACTGACCTATAAAACGGAGCCATCCCTCACATACTCCCGGCCATGTTATCAGTCACCTCTGAGTAAGTTGTTCACAATCTGTGTAGTTTTATTTCGTGCTCACTCCCCAAGACTAGGCAATGAGTCACTCAAGACGTCTTCATGGGCACCACGGTGATGTGCCCAAATTGCAACTTGGTGGTTAGGCGTAGGACATCACAGACGGCCAAGAATCCCGGCGACACTACTACAAGTGCCCCAATCACTCGGTGAGTCATATTGTTTGGGTTCATTCAAATCGTGGTGGTATGTTTAAAAATCTTCTTGTCATGGAATTGCAGGAAGCTCATGGTGGTTGCCGATTCAGGTGTGGGAGGATGAAATGGGAAATAGGAATGACGGTGTTCGCCGTGAGAGAGTTGTCGTGGGGGTTGCGACCCGTCGGATGCACATCGTTTCGACAGACTAGAGTGGAAGATAAATTTAATGTTGTGTGCTATTTTGTTTCTTGTGTTTATTGTTATCCTCAAGTTGTAGTCTTGGAGGTTATCCTCGTGTATGTTCGCAATGTTTTATGCTATCTTGTCGTCAAGCTCTTTTGGTAATGTTTTATGTACGGTTGTGTTGTATTTTAGTTCTTGTGTTCGTTGGTGTGTTGGTGGTTGTACTACTTGCTACATGTCATGTACGTGAAATGTATGAGTTGTTCGTGTTGTCTTTGCTGATGCCTTCTCCTCGTATATGTTGGTAATTTTTATGGAATTTTTGTACGGATAATCCCTTTTTATTTGATATATACATTGGTAAGTGATATTTTTATGTTACTAAGAATTAGTGTACCAAGAGTATGTTAATATTATTAAATGACTTGCTATCTGAATCATTGAATGCGAACACACGAGATAATAACCTTATGTGAATAGAAATAAACTTCATAACATGCTGCGTACAATTTTATTACATGCATAACATATAGCATGATATGCGACTAACCCACCCAACCGCTCGTAACATTTTGTCTCTTGGGTGTAGCGTGGTTGTTTCCCCTTTTATCGCGCTTGAAGATGGCTCGCTGCATCCTTTTTCTGTCATTCTTGGACTTGAGAGCTGCCTCCCGAGCTTGAAGCTCTTCCTCCCGACGCTTGATGGTCGCTTCACGCAGACTTAGCTGCTCCCGCCTCCTTTGCAGCTCATCCTCCTTGCCCTTCAGACGGATTTGGTCCACCCTCACGCGGCGCTCTTGCTCACGCCGCAGCTGTCGTTCCACCTCGCGAGCCTGAGTCATCTTGACAAAGTATTGTCCTTTGTTTTCCACCTCCACTGCCTGGTTATGTGGTCATGTCGGCGACACCCGATCCACCCATTCGATGAACCTGCAAGCCTATGTGTGGCATGGTAGATATCATGGATCAAGTTGAAAAACGACAACGAGAAACAAATGATTTAGTTGTCGTCGTTACCATGAAATCGTCATCCAGGTTTGGACACTTGAAGAATCTACGGTCGTATTTGGCTCGCTCTTCTTGATCCGTCCAGACTCCCAACATCGTCCTAAAGCCGCAGCGGCACTTGGGGCGCTCATGCCACTCCGGCACTCCAAATGGGTCGGACCTCTAGGAAGATATTGTTGTGTAGTAGTATTGTGAAGGCTTGAGGAGGAGATGTGGTATGGAAGACATAGGAGGCCTTTATGTAGACAGGTTATCTGGTGCAGTGGGCATAGTCCATGGAAATGTCCCTATGTAGGCTTTTCAGAGCCTGTATCCTGTATTTATGAAACAACAAGGAAAGGTGACATGAAAACTCACTGGAAAGGATACATGCCTATGACATGAACACTCACTGTAAAGGCTACAGCCTACGCCCCTATTTTGTTGGTTTCTGTAGCGATAGGCTTTTCAGAGTAGCAATAAATGTTCCTATGTAGGCTTTTCAGAGTAGCAATAAATGTTCGTATGAAGGCTTTTCAGATCGTAGTCTTTATGTAGGCGGTTTAGGCGGCATGTGTTGTCATCTAAGCGAGCAAAGCTGCCCGATTTGTCATATCACTGCGTAAAGTCGGCATGTGTTGTCATCTCACCGAGTAAAGCCGAGCGCTTTTGTCTTGTCTCTGGGCAAAGCAGCCATCTTTTGTCCCGCCATTCGATATAAATAGCACGGTAGAGGTCCCATGAAGTTGTAGCGAGAAAACCACCTTAAATCGAACAAAGAACATACCATGGCGGAAGATGAGGGGCGATCGGATATGGGTCACCAAGGAAGACCTTCCTTGGAAAGGAGGAGATGTTCGGACCACGCATCGCTTGCTACCAAGCGGCGTGCGCAACCAGCGTGGCGAAATGCGCACACAATGAGTACGTGGTCGCAGTCTGGAAGGGCCGAACGATGGCGGTGTCGTTTCTTCCGATGCCCACGCTCCGGTACAAATTACTAATAGTACATTTTTATTGCTTATGGACCCTCCATGTTTATGTCATTTTTCGCAGATGGCGAAATGCGACTTCTCCATTGGATCGACCCTCCTCATGAGCGGTATATTAACCGTTATGTGGGTACTTTATGGGACCGAATAATGGACTTGGAGTACCGAATGGAGACTCTCAATGAGGAGAACAATGAGCTCCGCCAACGGATGCAACGCGAGAGGGGAAGCGAGGAGGTTGTCAACATAGGAAGCTCTTATGATCCCACATGTTGCTGCGCGAACCCGAGCTGCATATGTGCGTGCCACTACCACGATGGCGGCCCGTCCGAGGCGGGCCTCGCCAGATTCTCCATGTGGGTGCCACGAGGCTCGTTTGGCATGTAGGCCACGAGTGCGGAATGTGTTGATCTTTGTGCGAGAGGGATTGTTGTGTTGATGTTTTGGGTGTAGAACTTTCCATAAATTCATGCTGTATGTGCAATGTATGTGTTGTTTCGTGTTGTAAGTGCATGACGCCTTCATTTTCTCGTGACCTTCATATTCGTGCCCTCTTTCCATAACGATGTAATGTGCAACGTTGTTAAGCATGTGATGAATTGGTTGTTATGTACGTGGAGTTGTTATCACAAGGCAAAAAAATTGTCGTCAAGCTATGTCTTCTCCCCTACCCCGTGTTGTCATCTCTCGGTTGGTTGTATGCCGTACTAAATCAAAGAACTTAGAGCAACCTTTTTATCTGAAACCATCTTTGAACATCAAACCATCAAGCACTTGAAAAACATCGCAAATATTACAAAAGCACAATTTAAAAATTCATTCATCATCTCGCTGCGCGCCTCGTGACGGGCGCATATGATCCTCGAGAAGGTGAACCTACTAGGGAGCGGGGTGCATCGCGAAGATCGATCTGCGAGGGGTGTGGCCGAGGCGGCGGTGGGTACAACTCAGTGAGGCGATTGCGGCGGTGGTCATAAAGCATAGAGCTCACCCAATCGGAGGAGGTGCCTACGTCCTGCTTAGATGATACAACTGAATTAGACAATGGAAAGTACGAAAATTGTTCATAATGAAATACACACGTTTAGTGCATACCGGGGTATGTGGCTGGTGAAATGAGGATGTCGACGGGAAGTCCCCCATGTACTCGTGCGATGTCATGCCTTGATAGGTCAGCACAACCCACCTGTCCCGGTCATATAGGTTGGTCTGCACCTGTCCCGGGAGATACGAGGGCATCTGCCCCTCTGGTTGGTCCGGCGAGTCAGGGGCGCTGTCTGGAGTGGGGCCCCGTCGTCCTGGAGAGCGCGGTCGCTCGTCCGTCGCCCTCCGTGATGACGATGCCCGTTGCGACGTGCTATCCCGTCGCAATTGCTGCAAGACGAACATGTGGTTAGACATAAATGGTAAATGAGTGCATGAACAAATAGTTGCGAATTGTCGAACCGCGGGCGAAGCGCGTGGAGGCCGAGCGACCGTAGCTTGGTCGACTCTCGGACAGCCCCTCTGGTTCGTGCGGCGATGGCGACCTCCGTGATGGCGTCGCCCTCCGTAGCTGCATGCTATCTGTTGCAATTGCTGCAAGTCGAACATGTGCGTGAGACATAAATGGTAAATGAGTGCATGAACAAATAGTTGCGGGTGTCGAACCGCCGGGCGAAGCGCGTGGAGGCCGAGCGGCCGTAGCTTTGCCGACTCTCGGACGGCCCTCCGGTTCGTGCGGCGATGTCGACCTCGTGATGGCGTCGCCTCCGTAGCGGCGTGCTATCTGCCGCAATTGCTGCAAGACGAACATGTGGTTAGACATAAATGGTAAATGAGTGCACAAATAAATAGTTGCCAATTGTCGAACCGCTGGGTCAAGCGCGTGGAGGCCGAGGATGGCCGTGCGATCCCGGTGCCGACGGAGGCGCGGAGGAGGTGGTGGTCTCGCCACGCCCGCCACCGCGTGTAGCAACAACGTCATCTCGGTGGCGACCACAACTCAAGCCCCGTATCGTACCCCTTGCCATTTCGATGATGCTGCGCATATAGCTTACCCACCGAGATTCGGTATTGGACTTCCTATGTCGTATAGCCTCATTAGCCTCGATGTCGATACGATGTATCCGGTCCACTGCGATGAAACAAGCGATCGGTTCAAATGTAATCACGCATTGCGTAATGACACGATACTCTCGTACGCCTCGTCGACCGTGCGCTAGATGACGGTGCGGACCTTCTGTATAGCCGCCGTGAACAGCATGAGGTGGAGGCGTGGGGCTCCCAGTAGTAAGCCTACGGCGGGTGCGTGGAGCGTACCGATCAAGGTATGCCACATGCGGCGCGGGGTCGTCGTGGTCGATGCGGCCGTGTCTCATCCACAACCATCGTATGCGCATGGTCGGACCACATGTCCGCCCACGTCCATTGTGTGGCTCTCGGTCTTGATCGCTCGCCTCTCCTCGATTGCTCGCAAGTCCATTGAGACATTACACAATCGATGCAGTCGACATTGACACTAATGCAGTAATTAAATTTGGGGTGTCTTGACATACGGTGGAACTCCTCCGCAAGAGGCGTCTGCCATGGGAGGGACATCTTTGGTACAGCCCGAAGCGTCTCATGACTCGGTGTGGGCATGCGGCTCGGCGCGAGGCGCGAACACCAAGTGGCGGTCGTCATCGGTACCTCGATCTCGCCGACGGTATGACAACCCGTGGGGCCGTGTTCGCAATTGCGTGGAGACCATGGCCACCGGCCACGTCGCCAAACGCCGAGCTCGAACCTCGGTGGAAATCCGAGTACGCACGTCTCAGTCTCTCCCTGGCCCACCTCAACTGACCATGCGTCCAACGTGTACCCATTGTGGGCGCATCTATGGGGTTGTCACCACCATACAACTGCGGGATGAGGTCATAAGGGTGCACACGACGACCAAAGTCGGGCTCGCCAGCGGGAAGTGTTCCCATGACCACTGGCGAAGGAGAAGGTAGCGGCGGCTAGGATCGGCTCGCTGGCGCGCGATGACGCGCGGCGTCACACAAGCCTCGGTATGTGGAGCTAAGGGCTGCGATCCCGGCTATCCGTGGCTGCCGACTGGGCCGACCATCCGCCAAGGACTCGCTAGCGGTATGTAGCTAGGTGCACGGAGTCTCGATCGTGCTAAGGAACAAGGCGTGCCGAACAGATATAGCAGGTATGCAACGAAGTGCGTCCGCACCGCGACCTCATCTGCGTCTGCAGGACAGGTCATGAAGCGACGAAGCCATCCATGTGGCACCCCAGCTGCGTTGTCTCGGATCGCATGACCGAACCGGTGACCAGCATGACCTTCCAATCTGCCGCCGGGGTGGCACCAGCGGCACCACGGAGGGTAGACTGTAATCATCGTGGCGTCTGCAGCGTAACCGTCGTCTCCCCACCGGAAGTGGAAGGTGTGAGTCTCGGCCTCCATCGATCAACGAGTCGACAACGATGGCGCATCGTCTTGGAACCCATGCGGTAGATCCAACATGCGGGCAATGGGCGTGACCGGTGTCCCGCAGAGTGGGATGTACCGAGGGTCGAGACGCCGATTCTCGGGGCCCCTAAGGGCGAAGCAAGGAGGCCCTATATGGGTCTCGACAACCACACATGGCATCGGTGGTGCTCGTCCCAACGGGCTCTAGCACTCGAACGCCATGTCTCGCCAAAGAAGGATAACAAGTTAGTGTACATTACAACAAAATGTGCAATAAATAACAACATAACTCACAACAAATGTTATGACAGGGAAACATACGGAATGTACAAAAACATACGTAAAATGTGCACACCAATATGACCCACACGACAAGGAAACATATGGAATGTGCGAAAAATATACATAACATGGTAATGTGCAATACATAGCTACACCATCGAGCCAACAATTAGCGTACACCTCCTGAATAATACATTACATATGGATTGTGGTTGGTACTACGAGCGTTGCTTGATGCTTGGCGCTGTTGGGCATCGGCGAGGAGTGGCCAAAGGTCTTGCATAGCCTACACTTTGGCGCGAACACGATCCCCTCGTGGCTCTCATCCATGTCGTTGCGGATGCGACGCTTTGTCGTCTTCCACGCCCGACATGCTTCGGTGCATCGTTGGGCACCCACTTTATCTCCCGCCATAATTCCTGAGTGCATGTCTACCCGTAGGAATGGAACTCTACACTCCAGGTTGCATACAAGTCTTGCATGTCGTAGTACTTGGAGATGTCTTGTGTCGACTTTGGTTCCATACAAGCGCATGCCGCGTACACATGGGAGCATGGCTTGTGCAGAAGCCGGGCTTGTTACAACTGCAAGATGCTTCATCACCAATCGTGCATACCGCTGCTGCCCTCTAATGTGACCCATGACATACTTACGCCTTAGGCGGACCTCAAACTTCCTCCTTAAGCCATCAATGGGTGAGCAATGTGGGTTCGAGCCTTCTCCATCTTCCCGTCCATGAAGGCTGCATGACCTCGAGTATTGCTTATTTTCATCAACGTGCTTCTGCGCCATCACGGCTCTATTCACAAAGTACCCGACAGTGCGGTTCAGTCTCGCCACAATTGCCGTGATCGGCGAGGATCGACGCCCTTCAATACACCATTGTAAACCTCGGACATGTTGGTTGTCATGATCCCATACCTCGCCCCACCGGTGTCGTGCAACAAAGACCACATTTCCAAGTCGGTGCATTGGTGAACCCATTGTGAGAATACCCGACTCTTGTGGAGCCCTCCACGGCCCCGCTCTGCATGCACATGCTTCGTAGCCTCTGATCGAGCGCCCCGCAAGGCGTCGAACTTCCGCTTCGGTTCTCGCATGCATAGCTTCTTGAACATCTTCATGAGGTCCTTGCTACGGAACCTTCGTGGAAGTTCGCTGCAATATGTCTCATGCACCGCCGTTCTTCACATCATCCACGGGACGGGGGCTGCGTCCCATCTCGCAACGTTCGCAACGCAGACATCAAGCTTGCATTGCGGTCGGAGATAAGGCACACTTCGGGCTGTCTTGCACTACGGCATTCTTCAAATTGCAAAGAAACCAAAGCCGCCTATCTCGTATTCTCGCTCTCCACAATTGCAAATGCCATCGAGTAATCGGTCATTTGCATCGGCTGCAAGCTGCGGTAAGGATAGTGCGCTTGTACTTGCCGGATAGGAACGTCCCATCTACGGTTAGCAGCGGACGGCACCACCGAACCCTTGTATCGCTCGATGGAAGGCCCGAACACTCTGTCAAGAATGAAACGATTCGGGCCCTCCGTAGGATGGACCCTCTCCGCTGTTTATGTAAGTGGCGGGTTTGATTGTGCAATTTGATCCAGCATTCTTGGGACCGGTCGTCACGCCTCCTCGTACGTCCCATACATACCGTGCAGCACCTTTCGCTTCGCCCGCCACACCTTCTTGTAGCTCACTTCGTAGCCCGCCTCGTTCGCTACTGCTGCCATCAGAACCTTCGGGGTAATTGACACATCCGCTGGACGAGGTGCGTGACCACCTCCGCAACATAACGTGATGTCATGTTGCGGTGTCTATGTAATGGCCCCGCAAGCTCGCAAGTGTGATCTTGCAGCACCGTTATCCGGAACTCCGTGCCAACGCCCTTGTACCGTTGTGCACGGACTTTGCCACCACATGACCCGTCCACACACTTCACAACGTACGTGTCCGGCTTTGACTTGTGGACCCGATACGTCCGGCTTATGTTGACGGCATGTCTAGCAATAGCCTGCTGGACAGCACTCTTATTACGGAAGCACTGCCCCAGAAAGAGTGCGCCCTCGCTGAACCCCCATTCTCCCTCCTCCTGTGGCAGAACTAGGGCTGCCGCTGTGATGTCGTCGATCACGGGCGACACGCACGCACCGCCCGTGGTCACAACACGACCTACCACCCCTCCGGTTGCACCTTCGCCATCCTCGTCCTCTCCAGAGCTGCCTATGTCAACCTCCTCATCCTCCTCGCTGTCCTCTTCTTCCACCCGGTCCCCAAGATACTCATGACACCAATACGGCGGCCCACCACCTGTCGTGCACACCTTCGTTGGACTGAAAATTCTGCGCACGCCTCCGCCGTCTTCATCACCCACTTCCTCGCCCACATGTTCTCCCCGAAGGGTCTTCATGACCGCCGGCCACTTCATCTCCACCAGCGCATCCGAACCAACCATGCACGATGATTACGCCTCTCCACGAACTCGACATACACCATTGGCCTCCCATATATCGCGCAGCATCGGGTTGCGCACGACCTCCATGTAGTTCGCCCATGAGGCGTCATTGGTCACCTTCGAAGTTGCCATATGCTCCCCTTCCGTCATCCACCATTGAGGCATAGGCGCCTCGATCCGTAACTTCTTCCTTGCGGTGCGCCGATCGAACGCTGAGCGGACACACCTCCGTAGCTCGGACAAGCTCATGGCGCTCAGGCCGGTGCGGATCACGGTCCGCTCGCAATTTGACAGGTCCGCCCCATACGGCCCATCACGTACGAGACCACTCCCATAAAACACCATCAATTGTTCAATGCCAGCCATTGCGTACCTAACATAAGTGCATAATCAACCATTTTAGTACACAGCATGTAACAATCGTACCATCTAATTAACAGTTTGATTAGTATATGTTTTGTATTTCTAAATCTACGATTTATTTGTAACTATTTCACTTTCTAATTGTACCATACATCAAATTAAATATACATATCATTTTTTTTCATCAAATGACCTTCATACTACGGTCATTCACTAAGCATACTAATTATACAAATTGTCTCTAATCTAACTACTACAAATTTACCACCTACAAATGCTCCAACATAAATATTTACTTTTTCAACACATACACATTATTTAAACTACAATCTTTTCTAACTTTAACTTAATATAGTCTTTACGCACCTCCACTATAAGTTTCTATGATGCTAGTATATTTTAATTGTAATCTACCAAATTTATTTCTAATTTACTTTTACCACCTACCGCATGTATGTAGTTCTTCCTAAGCGTACTAATCATATGCTTCTAATCCTAGTACTATTGTTATAACCTACAATTGCTCTAACATAAATATGTATTTTCTCAACGTTGACACACTACAACTTCATATTTTCCTTAATTATACACTATATACACTACAATACATCATGCCTAACATATGCAAGATTTGCTATACATACATAGCGTACAAAAGATTGACATAAAATAACAGTAACACAAGATGGTTTCCTTAATTAAAGCCTAATGACATACATAAAATTATAGTTGCACGGGTATAAAACTTACCTCTTGTTGATGCTCACGAGACGATCTACAACTTTTGTACTTGCCAAATCGCTGATTCCAAACGAAAACAACACAACTCTTCCAGCTTTCGCTCCTCACTTTTCTTCACCAAAAATTGTGCGTTCATCAAAAAATAACTACATTACACTACGTAACTTCAACAAATAAATACGACATTTTCTACACTACAATACATCATGCATCATTTTTACCTACAACATAAACACCGTACTGGCTTATAAGAACATTAACGACATACGGTTTGCCTAATTACGGTCTAATGACATTCACAGAAAATACTTGCACGGGGCCAAAAATTACCTCTTCTTGAAGCTCAGAAGACGATCTACAACTTTTGTATTTGCAAAATCTGCTAACTCCAAACAAAACCAACTTAAAAATCTGAGTTTCCACTCTTTCTTTTCCTCCCTTCACTCCCTCTCTCGCTCTGTCTTTGCTTCCATGCGAACTGAATCCTTCACCGCATGCATCTGCTCACCAAGCGAGCTCCAAAGCCATTTTATTGCGTAACGCTGTTCACCCATTCAGCAAAATTTTGGGGCCATATCATATACTCTCGACGCGTGTATGAGCTGCATGCAAAGAAGCGAAAAAGGCCACCCGTGAATCTTTCGGCGCATGGATTTGTGGAGCGGGAATCGCGTGTCGCAGCGTCATCACGCGGGGCGAGTCACGTGATCGGAGACCGAACGCAGCGTCGGCGAGACGCGTCGCGCGGCGGCGGGTCGCGCGGTCGGGAGGCGAATGGCGCGGTGGGGAGCAGCGCAGGCCGGTCGTGCGGTCCCCGACCGCACGACCGGGCCACGTGGCAGCCTGAGGTGATCCCGCGGTGGGAAGGGGTCCAAAAGTGGAATTTTTTTGTACAGGGGGCCAAAAACGGAATTTTGGGTATTTTAGGGTCCAACAGTGTCCAAATTTCTATACATGCGAGATACACGGTTATAAGCAAAACAGTTGGAGCAAGAGCCAAGGGGGCATTTCTTAGGTTGCGATTAATTGTTTTTTTACGTTTTTTCGATACAGTAGCAGCGGTGGAGAAGTCATCGTAGATAATTATATGGTTCTGAATTCAAAAGACTATTTTAAAAAATCTGTTTCAAAAGTCTGTTTTATTTTAAGGTATAATTTTTATTTTTAAATAAATCAAAATTTAAAAGTAGAAGAAAAAAACAGAACCAAGATATACTCGATGGTACGCTAGTGACATCTTGCGTTGTCTTGGTATTAGTGCTCGTTTGACAAACAAGTATCCTACGCTAGTGCGACCATGCTGTCACGTCCGTACAGGTGGTCTCTTGATCTGTGCGGATTCGCGTCGGTTTGTAGGTGCTGTTTTTTTCAACTTCTAAATACTATTTTTTTTAACTTTTTTATAGTAATTAGTTTTTAAATGAATTATCTTTTTAAGACAAAATCTACTAGTTAATTGTAGTACACACTTTACGAACTTCATTTATATCGCTAAAAACCGCACGTGAGTTACTGTTACTCTGTAATCTCTCACATAAACAACCTAAAAGTCACAAACCGTAGTAAAAAAGAACAGACCCTTAGAAAGCACGATGTTATTGTACCCAAAGAGCTAGTACTACGACCGTACTATTCCTTTTGCATTTTGATGGAGTTTTTTTCCTTCCGAGATGGCAAAAGTAATTTTGGAGGCGTCAAAGACACGTCTGCAAGCTGGATTTTTCATGATTCCAACAAGAATAAAACTGCTTTACATGAAATTTTAATATTTTATGGGATTTTCATAGAAAATTAGTTGCAACGGAAACACCCTCTTCTCCTATAAAATTTATGTGAAATTTCAACATTTTATGGGATCTTCATAGGAAATTATTCGCAAAGGAAACACCCTCTTCTCCTATAAAATCCCTATAAAAATCATATGTTCCATGCAGAGCCTAAAATCGTTCGGAAAAAAACGAGTCCTAAAATGATTTGACCATTGGTCTATCAAAACGGTTTGATCAACGACTTCAAATTGCTGAATTAGGTTCCCATCTAGTAATTAATAAGGAGATAGTGCTACAGAAACGTCACTACGAAATGAAAAACAACGTGCTTGTACGGAACGAACGTAGTATCACAAAGAAGAAAAACGGCAAGACATTATGTACAAACTCACTTCGATATTCAGGTGGTTGACTCCACTGTAGTATTACATTGCAGTTCCACTCTTTTAGGCCCTGTTCAAAAGGATTTATTTTGAATGGCTTTTTGCTGAGAATTACTGTAGCTAGTTGAAAAAACATTGTAGCTGACGGTGGCTTATTTGACGTAATTAAATTTAAAAAAATTAAAAATAGAAAAAAAAACAGGTTAGCCCGTCACGGACAGTACAAACGAATACGGGAAAAAATAGAACCGTCAAAAAAGCCAAAAATCAGAAAAAGATGAAATTGTTGAATAGTGAAAAATAAGCTAGAACCCAGAAACCCAAACTGAAACAAGCGGAGCCAAATTTGACATGTTTGCAGATTTCTACTACATGTTGCCACTAACTCCATGCCAAATTTGACATGCACAAGTTCTCCAGTCAAAATGGGAAAAGTCTCATGGATGTAACCTTGGGTGGTGATTGGTTCGGCTTAAAAGCTCATGACTTATGGCTGAAAATACTGTAGCTGGATGAAAAAAGCACTGTAGCTGACAGAGGCTTATTTAGCATAATTAAATTTAAAAAAATTTAAAAATATAAAAAATATGTTAGCCCATTACGTATAATACAAACAAATACGGGAAAAAAGAACCGGCAAAAAAGCTCAATAAAAAGCCAAAAGTTCAGAAAAAGACGAAATTTATGAATAGTGA
The DNA here is from genome assembly GCA_036346575.1 of Dendrocalamus sinicus. Lineage (NCBI taxonomy): Eukaryota > Viridiplantae > Streptophyta > Magnoliopsida > Poales > Poaceae > Dendrocalamus > Dendrocalamus sinicus. The sequence continues at coordinate 5,276,279 of CM070656.1, read as the reverse complement.
AAAATAAGCCAGAAGCCAAAGCCGAATTGATCAGGACCGACATACATAGACATAGAGAGTCCATACTAAACTATTGAATAATTAATTTCGTCTTTTTCTGAACTTTTGGCTTTTTGTTGAGCTTTTTTGCCGGTTCTTTTTTTCCCGTATTTGTTTGTATTATACGTAATGTGCTAACATATTTTTTATATTTTTAAATTTTTTAAATTTAATTATGCTAAATAAGTCTCTGTTAGGTACAATGTTTTTTTCAACCAGCTACAGTGTTTTTAACTATAAACCATGAGCTTTTCAGCCGAACCGATCACCAACCTAATGGAGCACAATGATCAAGTGCTGGTATAACTCTTTGGCATAATAATAGATATCTTTAAACGCGGAAGGATTGCCGGCATCCACGTCACTCGTTTTGCAGGGACGCCCTCCGAATTTTCTGATTTCTCGCCGACGCCCACCCGAAAGACTTCCCGACGGTTTGGCCGCCTGCCTTTTTGCATTTCCGCGCCTCCTGCGCTTGTATATATAATAAGCGTAAAACCTGGAACATTCTTTCCAGATCACGTGCACCCCAAAGACCCAGCTAGCTAGCTAGCCATCGTCTTCCTAGTCAGGACCCATATCATGCATCTTATCATAATGACTATTTTGTGTGGCCTGATAGTGTTTTGGTGTGGGATTATGTAATGCTTCGTTTTTAGGAATAGAGCCGTCGTATGTCCCGTAATAGTTTACAAGTTTTGTTGCAGACAAAATGTGCATCATGACTGCTCGCAAATATTTAAAAGGGTTAATTTGATTAAAATATAGATCTAACGGTCAACTTTAGTAATTTAACAGGCGCCTAAGTTCAAAACTCAACTTACAATTAGAAGATCTAAAGAAAACTCCCACAAGAACGCTTGAGTACGGTTGTAACCCTAACACGAAATATTGAAATGTCTTTTCTTTTTTTGATCTTTGTTCTTGTGAAAATGAAGAAAGACTGAGTATAACCAACCGTACTCAACAAGTCACATGGGAAACACCATATAGCTACTTGCTAGGGTTTTCAAGAGATAGGAATATAGTGGTTTTAACATTTTATGTGGATGTAGTTTTATTTGTAAACATTTTTTAATTTAAAACAAGATAACAAATCATATACTTCTTAAGAAATTTGGAGTTTCAACATCTTGATTACCAAACTGCAATATTTCCAAGTCATTTCTAAATCTACTTATGCCTCGCTGTTGAAATCACCCATTAAACACAGATTCTTTTACTGGAAGCACGGCGTATTCAAATACTATTTATAAATATCTCTACAGAGTTGCCCAGCTTTACCCACAAGATTTCTTAACCCTCATGACTGAGTTAAGAACAAGGTTGCTTCAGTGATCATCTCTTTATGTAGTCTCTACCCGATAGACTAGGTACCCCTTGTCATAGAATACGGCAGCGCGGAGCCTACCGTTGTGAAGGTATAGTTTTACCGTTTCCATACTACATACTTTACCGGTCATTCCCTTTTTTGGAATAGTATATTATATCCATATAGTAGATATTCAATCGATTTGAGCAATTATTAGACCAGGTTTGACAAGTCAACACTTGTGGTTGAGCGATTACTATGTTTTTTACTTAGCATAAGGTTCTAGTCCTTACTTTTTTATCAACCGGGTAACCATACACATACTAGTGTAAAGCAGTTGAATTTTCTAAACTAACATGGTATATTTTATAGTAATTTATTATTACTAGGGCTTGTCAAGGTGAATATGACCATCAAATAAAATAAGGATTTTTCATGTGGTAGGACATAACTAGTATCATGTTATTCTAAACATTTATTATATAGTGCATAAACAACGTAATGAAAATACTGATAAATAAATAAGTAAAGGAATATAGATTCAACATGATAAAAAAAACATATGACTTACCTTGCAGATCAATATATTCTACGATTTTGTATTCTTCTAATTCTTGAGCTTGAACTTAGTCTTCTCCTTCCTGGGTTGGCTAGTCTATGACGTCGTGTGCTAGCGCAAAGCAAAAGAAACAAATCAATTCCGTGCTTGAAGGATTGAGCAAGGAATAAAAAGAAAGAAATTAAAGAAGTAAAACTAAATAAAATATGTTTAGGGATTATAGGAGGGCTCGTATGGCAAAACGGAGTTGAGAAATGGGTAGATGGGTTTGAAATGATCAAAATGGATGTATATATGTATTTTAGGGTTCTGTGAACAGTAACAGGTTTGGTACTGTTCATCGCAAGTTTTACTATTCACAGCGGGTTTAATCCTTATCGGGTTGTCATTGCGTACTCGGAGAGCAGAGGAGTTGTGAGTACTCGGGTGGTCTCGAGTATGACTATGTAGAGACCAGACAGTGTATGAGTTGCTACGAAGATTGGACGATGTCCGAGTGGCTGTGGAGATTGGGCAATGTCCAAGTGGCTTAAAAGATCAGACGGCATCGAACGATATACGAGTGGTGTTTGCTCAGGACTCAAAGCAGAGCGGTTGAAGCTCCTCTCGATTGCAAGGTGGTCAGAGAGTTCAAGCGGTAGAGCGGTCGGAGAGTTCAAGCGGTGGAGCGGTCGAAGATTTCAAGTGATGGAGCAATCGGATAATCCGTGGTCGAAAAAATAATTGGCGACCATGGGTGGGTTTCTAGGGCCACGAGGATTCCATTTCTAGGCTCTGGAGCTGCTGGAAATTAAGCGAGCGTCGGTGGTGAGGTCTTCTCTCTTCGAGATTGTTGAATGGCGCAGGGGTTAATTGCATGTTAAATGATAATAGCATTTGCAGTTGAGTATCTCTAGGAGTAGGGGAAGCTTAGGGGTGTGGTGATTTGGGTCAGGGATGGCTGAGTCAAGCTGCCCACGGTGGCCTCCCATGGCCCCGCGGCGGCGCTAGTCACCAGCACATTAGGCGACTTGGGAAGCTAGGGCCTTGCTTCAGAAGTATTGCTAGAGGCTTGAGGAAGCTACGGGTAAGGGCAATCAAAATGTAATAGGCCAAATCAATAGAATTAAATTTGGGGATTACTTTGGGTTTTCCGGTGATCGCCGATGGAGCTTTGGTCACCGGAGCAATTAAGGGTAGGTGGCTCACCTCAGGTACCGATGCTTTAGAATGGAGTGGTTCAGAGGTTTAAATAGCATGAGGAAGGTGGTTTGACACAGGACATGGGTCATGGCGACGACGGCACGTGGCAGGGGTTGGGAAGACACGGGAGGGCGTAGCACGGCTGGCGGTGCAGATATTTGGCGCTTCTTCAGGAACGACATTGCGGCGGTCAAAAGCTAAGGGAAATGTCAGGTCAGCTGTGAGAGGGTGAGAGTTTCCTGATAATTTTTGTGCAAGTTTGGTCATGATTATTTGAGCATTCCAAGAAGGAAGTGTTTAGTACTCCTTCTGTCTACAAATATAGGTCGTTTTTAAATTTTTAAGGTATCTAATGTAAGACTTTGATTATGATTTATTATCATAATATACTAGCAAAAATAATAAAAAAACATATATTATATAAGACAAATTCAATGGTATTATTTTTATACAATCAATCTATATACGTTGACATATACTAATGGTCAAAATGTAAAAAGCTTTCACGCAGAATCCATAACAATCTATTTCTTTTTAATGGTCAAAATTTCAGCTAAAAGTCATAAGCCACAACTGTTGTCAAACAGGCCCTATATTTGTGACAGAGTTAAGAGTTAGGTGTAGATTCCTGGAGTACGATTCAAGCAAGGCAAGGGCGTGGCGCTTTAATTGTGACTTTGCAAGTGTGGTAGTATTGTAAAGGTAAACGGAGCGAGCAAAGCGGGCGAGCAAGCTAATGCCATGCACACAGCGTGCAACGAGAGACGAAGGGAAAGCAGCAGGGAGGCCTATGCGGCTAGGGGCTCATGTGATCATGGAGAGCTGAGTTGCGTCAAGATGGGGATGGGTCGATGGCTTTAAAGCGGCCTCTCATCTCTCCGACGCCCACCGACGAGCAAAGGACGAGAGAATCTGATAAGCTGCGCTCCAAACAGTCTTAGTTTTTTCTTTTTAATTTTGTTTTTAGGTTTTTTTTCTTTTTTTTTCTTCTTATTCTTTTGAATTGTTCTTGATGATATAATTTTTTATTTTTATTTTTCAAAATTTAATTATGTAGAAAAAACTAACAACAGTTATAGTGCACTTTAAGTCACTACAGTGCAAAAAGAAACTAGAAGTCTAGGCTTATATGTCCTTTGGAATACCCCAAAAGGGTGCTTAAGTGGAGTGCTATATATCATGATCCTAGTTAGGATCTTAACCAGTTTGGTTGTCACACACACACACACACACACACACACACACACACACACACACACATATATATATATATATATATATATATATATATATATATATATATATATATATATATATATATATATATATATATATATATATATATATATATATATATATATATATATATATATACTTGAGACAACATGATCTAAAATAGGTTTTTCTTATGTATCATGTGTAAAATTTTTTGAATTTTTTTGGATGTCAAGTTTAACTAGTTTAAATAAGTTTAAATTGAAATTCAAATGATAGTTGCCTTTTCTGATGATAGTTTAATTGTAGGTATGTGCTGATTATATATATAAATCAGTAAAGTATGTGATATATATAGATAGATAGGAAGCCTTTTTCTATTTTCGTGCGTAGTTTCTCCTTATGCCGTATTTCGTAAAGTAGAAAATATCTCACGCAACGAAGAGTATGCATGTGTAGTATATGAGTATATAAAATAATCTAGATAGTATACATACTTTTTAATGTGATATATATAGTTTTTTGAACATACTCCTTTTTTTTATGCATGAATATAAAGTTATTAACAAAATATGTAAAAAAAAACTATGTACTCTCATGCAATTTTTTTGTGTGATTGTCATTTGAGTATCTTAGAATTATTATGTGAGTATAGCTAAGGTGATAAAGAACTATGTTAAGTTTATTTAGATGATATACCATAGATATCCACCTGTTTTTTTTTTCTAATTCATATGGAAATCCAACTGTTTTCCTCGGTAGATGGTACTCATCCTCTCAACACGGAAACTATGGGTGTGTTTGGTTCGTGGATGGAGGTTGTATCGTATATCCTGACTGAGTGGATGCAGGCTGAGTGGAATCGTATTTCAGAAAAAGAAGATGTTTGGTGAGGTTGCATGAGCGGATGCAGTCTACCAAACCTGAGAGGCTGACACGTGGGACCGCATAAGATACACTGCATCAACCCATCCAGGATGGCCAGTGAAGCTCATTTTGAGCGTATCCACCCATCCAGGATGAGGGCGTATTTTTGCATCCACTCATACAGGCAACCAAACATGCTCTTTCTCAGATTATACAGATCCACCCAGTCAGAACGAAGGAGATTCAGGCAACCAAACACACCTTATATTAGCGTAATCCTGAGTAAGCATCTGTTGATGAGTTGATCTCTACAGCAGCTGCCCGTATAATTTTTTTTTCCTTGAAAGTAGTGTGACTGTACTGTCAGGGTGACTGACAAGCTGCCCCGGTGGCTGGTTTCCACTGCTCGGGGCCCCAGGTGATTGAACAGAACCAACGTAGAGCTTTTGAGGTAGGGAACCCGTCCGCCCAGATCGAAATGAGACGCGGCATTTGAAGGGCACTTGCCGGTTCGGTCCCGGCGCGGGAGGGGCCATGCCGATCCGAAAGCGGCACGCACGGAGCACGTAGCTTTTGCCGCGGCCGGCCGGCCCGCACGCACGCACGACCGTCAGTTTGATTCGCTGGACTACACTAGCTTCGTCCGCCGTCGGTGAGCTTTTCCCATCACGATCGGCGATGTGTCACAGTTTTGGGGTTGTAGCGCGCGGAAGGCGTCGGCGCATCGCGATCATCGTTGTAGAACGAAAGGCAGCAGACTGGATGTGTGGTGCTATCTAAAATTTTTCTTAAGTATTCTTGACCTTTAACTTAAATGACTACAATATCAACAGCTAAAAACCTGAATTAACAGCTCAAGAGATCAAACTCTGGACAAATCCACACTCCTAACGGTTTGACCGGCTTACTAATGCTGGTGTCACCGTCGACTCCAAGCCGGCCTGACCGGTGGGGCAGTTGAACCGGTCTCCCTATCCAAAATAGTTTAACGTGATCTAAGGTAGTTTTCAGTATTTTGATCAAATTACCAAAATATCATTTCTTAACCTGCTTTTCTTCTTCCATTACAAGCAATTGTCATGCTTACCACGTATAAGTTCACTATTGGCTTGTCATGCGTCGATAAGTCTCTCCCGTTCTGATTCCACCATACCACACTTCGCTTCTACCCAGTGGCAATTTCTCAAAAATACAAATAGAAGGTGTTTTAGAATTTAGAGAGGAAATTTACAAATAAAATTCAAAATAGTCACAAGAAGAATGCCAATGATGAAAATGATCTTATGAGACAGAAATAGATTGAACCTATTGAAAATCTCAAGTTTTTCGCGAATAGCTTTAAATCCACCAAGTAAATCGGGAAATATGGTGTGTAGAGTTTAAAAGATCAAGAGAATTACAAAAAAGATTAAAGCACCAATTTAGCAATATTTTACACAAAAACTTTAAATCAAGCTTTAGATATGCAGTTTTACTAATCGTTATCCACTTTTGACAACCAAGTCATCAAGATACATGAAAGAAGGTAGAGCAAAAATGAAATGAAATGGTTGTAATTTATTTATTTTTAGTATAAGGAGCTATAAAAATTATCCAAAGTAACTTCATAAATATTACAACAAGACATATTATTTGGAGTAGCTATTTTAGATCATGGTAAACTATATATAACATAGCTAAAGCCAAATGAGCAATATTATGAAATTAAATAAATTTTTAGTATATGAAGTTGTTCAAGATCATAGTTTAGCCAAAAATATATAAAAAAGCAAGTTCAACTAAAGTTTAGACTTGGTTTGTTACAAACTATTAACCTATCTTCATATTGCTTATTTTGAAAACACAATTTATTTTGATTACATTATGATTAGGAGGTAATTCAACTAAAGTTTAAACTTGGTTTCTTTTAAAGTTTTCAAACTTTTCATATATGGCATTGACCCAACTAGAATCGAGTAAAGCATGGGTAGAGCTATAAAAAAAGCTCAAGGTTCACGAGCTGCTCGAGCTCGGCTCGCTCTAGGCTTGATTCGAGGTCAGCTTGAGTTCCAAACAAGCCAAGCTCGAGCTTGATCCCAATCTCATGAGCTTCAATGAGTCAAGTTCCAATAGCTCACGAGCCTCGAGCTTTTCTTACAGCCCTAAATACATATTAACTCTTACCGAGCTTACTCGAACCGAGCTCGAGCTCGAGTTTTCTATTGTTAAAAATTAGTGTATGTTGAATTATTTTTACTGTTATCGAGGTTACTCAAGCTGAGCTCGAGCTCGAGTTTTTTATGGTTGAAAATTAGTCATATTAAATTATTTTAACTATAATCAAGCTGATTCGAGTCGAGCTCAAGCTGAGCTCCAGGCTCTGACCCCAACCAGGCTTGCTCGAGCTCAGCTCGAGCTTCTTTCGAGCTTGAGCTTGGGAGGCCAGGCTAGCTCGAGCTCAGCTCATTTACAGCCCTAAGCACGGGTAGTATCTCAGGGTTCAAAAGACGCAATAAATACAGAATATGCATGAGAATCTGGAGAGATAAGCTTGGAGCGAGTAACTCATTCATGGAGATCCCCAATCATCTGGTCCTAAGAGTGTCATCACTGAATATGAAGAGGAGGTTTTGGTGCAAACGTGACCTCCACCTCATGGGCTGTGGAGTTAGGAGCAAAGCTACTCAAAGCATTGATGAAGATGGGAGGAGACTGCTCTACTAAAATTGGAATAGTGGAAGTGGGCTCTCCAACTCATGAGTGACTAAAGGAGGGATTGAGTTCTCATCCTCTGAGTCAGGGTCATCATTGATGAATATGCTCTCTTGATCACCGTGTACCTGTCTAGCACTGTCAGGTCTAGTACCAAGATTAGCGTCATCAAAAGTGACTTTATAAGTCTCAACAATTTTGTTAGTATTCAAATTAAATACACGGAAGCCATGATAATGAGCAGAATATCAAAGGAAAATGCAATCATAACATATAGATTCAAATTTATCCAAATTGTCTTGATTAAGAATGAAGCACTTGCAATCAAATATCTTGAAATAAGATATGCTAGGCTTATGATCAAATCTAAGCTCAAAAAAGTTGTGCGATCTTAAGAAAACCCTATTGGACACATATCAAACAATAGAAATCATCCCAATCCAAAACTTCCTACTGGTGCTATGCCCATCTAGTATGGTACTAGCAATCTCTACAAAAGTTTTATTATTTCTCTTTACAACCCCATTCTATTGAAGAATTCTAGGTGAGGAGAACTAGTGCTCTAATCCTCTCTCAATGCAGAAAGTGATGAAAGATGAGTTCTTGAATTCTTTATCATTGTCACTCCTAACGACTCTCAGGGCTCTTGGGAGATCAGCTGCTAGTCTAAGAGCTAGCTCTCTAAAGCAACCAAAAGCCTCATCTTTAGAAACCAGAAAATACACTCAAGAATATTGAGAGAAGTTATCTACAATAACAATCACATACAATTTTCCTCCTGTAGACTAGACTCTAAAAGAGACAATTATGTCTAAGTGCAAGAGCTATCCAGGGCCATTAGTCATCACTAAGGTAAGATGAGGATGAGAAGTAGAACCATCTTACCATGTCTACAGGGTATGCACACTAGGTCTCTAGAAATTTTAGGTCTAGGCAATACTATAATAAGGTTCTTACTATTGACTCTAGTCAAGTGATCGAAGCTTATATATCCAAGCCTACGATGCCACAACACCAAATCATAGGAGTCAGAAGCCACAAGACACATAAGGCTAGAGGATACAAGAGATACTAAAATCAACACTAAACATCCTCTCAAACCTAGAGATCCCAAAGACATATTCACCCAGGGAGTCTAGAACTCTCACTCTCCACTCTTGAATCTCACTACTAGACCCTCATCAAGAAGCTGAAAAATAGATAACAGATTATATATACCTCAGCTTACTTACCAAAGTGACATCCTTGAGTATGAAATTATTATTGACATGCAATGTGCCCTCTGCTATCACGGTCCCCGTAAAAGCATCCCCAACATGATCAACTCATTACCAGATGCATGAGTGAGGGAGAAGAACCATTGATAATCTTCAATCATATGCAAAACTCAACTATATTGCCATAGTTCTTGCAGAAGGTGTAATGGTACTTAATATTTTTGATATGTTTGACCTGCTGCATAGAAGCACGTCTTATTAGAAGGGATTTGAGCAAAACTCACTGACCTAAAGACAGTCTTGGATGGCTCAGAGGTTTTATCTCAAACTTGCCGTTTTCAACAACCCTATCAAAAACCCGCTAGCCTAAAGAAGCATTTCAATCATTTCTTTTATTTTAATTTTACTATCGTCACAATGAAAGCAAGTACGATTAGGATTAAATTTGAGTAATTCATTAGTAGCAATATTCAATTTCAATTCAAATAAGGCACAATTTAAGCAAGACGAATTAATAGCATTTAAAGGAATTACATCGAAGGCAATAACATCTAAGCAATTATAATCATTATTAGACTTAAGAGATTATAGTTCATCTAGAGTATCTTTAAGTTGACTAGTAACAAAAAGAATGAATAATTTTTAGATTAGCTATTTGATCATGTAAGCACAAACAAGATTCACAGTTATCATCAGGATTCATAGATTTGAGTCTAACAACTTCTAGATTCAAGTTGTCAATCATGATGTCATAATTTCTAATCATTTTAACTTATTTATTTAGTTTTTGTTCAGCAACAACAAGCATATGTTTCATCTCTTTAAAGGAGAGGTATACCTCATCAGGATTATTATAGGATTCGTTGGAGGAGGAATTGATGTCTGCACTACCCTTGGCAATGAAGCATATGTCGGTAAAGTCTTGGGTCTTCTTCTTGCTATGGGAGTAATCCTCGTCATCCTCCATCTCTAAGTCCACATCGCTCATGTTGTTGTTCTCAAGAGCGACAAGGACCCGGTTAACGAATTTGCGGTAGTTGGGCTTCTTAGACTTTACATCATGAACTTGAGCACGTCTTCAAAAGTCCTTCTCCTGCTTGTTCTTCAGTTTGGGGCACTTAGCCCGAATGTGGTTTGGCTCACTACACTCAAAGCAAGTGATATGCTCACCCCTTCTCTTGTTCCTTACCTTGTTGGATGCTCTGAAGGATTAAGTCATTCTTAGAGAGCTTCTCTAGCAAGTCATTGCTCAAAGAATGCAAAGCTTACAATAAAAATCCAGTAGAGTCAAAATTCAAGGAACTAAAAGAGCTACTCTGAGTAAGGTCAATTACAAGTGTCATCGACTCTGTTTTGGGAAGATACGAGATAAATTCAATCTTATGCATCTTCAATCTTTAGTAGAGCTTACCTACGTAAGCTTACTTATGGCAATGTTGTCATTGACGGAAATGATCTTTGTTCCCCCCCAAACTCTCACATCAAGTATACCCAATAGCTGGCATGCATTTTTATATTCAAAAAATACAAGGACAACAGTACTCAAATCATGAATGATCTTGAAAACCTTTCCTACAACTCATCCAAAGATTCATCAGGCTTTTACTCAATCTTTGAGTATTCTTTCCTTCAGTTGATTCTGTCTCATTTCTTTTATCACGGTAGAGCCCTCATGGTAATCAATAAGAGTCTTCCAGATCTCACTAGCAGACCTCAAGTGAGAAATACGCTCAACTCAGATCGACTAAACCATTGAATTAGAAAATTATGAGCTTTGCTATTTGCCCCTACATCTGGTGTATTCACTTGGTCATTGGCCAACACGATATAAGGATTATTGACTTTAATCCAAATTGTGTGTCATTGAGTCTCGATGTAGGATTGTATGCGAGCCTTTGAATAAGAAAAATTAACTCCATCCAAAATGAGTGGCTTGGTTAAATATTTGTCTGATGTCATAGCTCCTAAGACTGGTTAAGATCATAAAAAGAGCTAACCAGGCTTTAATACCACTTATAGGACCGAAAGGCAATAGCAGAAGGTGAATGATGCCTTTTAAAATTTTTCCAAAGTATTTTTGACTCTTAACTCAAATAACTATAGAGTTATAGAGATTATGATCAACAGTTAAAAACCCAAATTAAAATGATCAAGAGATCAAACTCCAGAGAAATCCACACTCCTAACGGTCTGACCAGATCACTCGCAGAGCGGGCACAGCCAGTTGAATGAGCTCGATTGGGCTTTGGAGGCCCATACATTATCCTGTCGGGCGAAACTCCGCTTGGCTGGGCCTGAAATCCAAAGACCAAAGATTGGCACCCTCGTTGTTGGCCCGTTCTTTTGGAATGTGGATGGCAGATCTGATGGTAGTATTTACCAATACAAGTCAAAATTAAGACTATTTATTTTGGCTATAGTTTTTGGTTTCTAGCTTAATTTTATTATTCCTAAAATTAATCTTTTTCTGTCTTGGTGGCTTTTTTGAGCTTTTTTGCCAGTTCTGTTTTTCCATATTTGTTTGCATTATCCATGATGGGCTAACATATTTTTTCTATTTTTAAATTTTTTAAATTTAATTACGCCAAATAAGCCACCATCAGCTACAGTATAATTTCAGCCAACTGCAGCATAATTTCAATTATAAACTATATTTTTTCAGCCCAAATGAGCGGACTCTAAAAGCTAACTGAAAAGCCGAAATGGAAGAACCGTTGTCAAGCCATCCACGAGATGTAGTGTTTACTAATAGAAGCTAAAACTAAAATCCGACCGAAAAGAAAAAAACCGATACGTCATCAAGCCATCCATGAGATACTACTAATGGCTCCAGTTTGGTGCATTTTACCAGAAACCAAATTTATGAAGCAACAGCCATCTCGGTAAGCAGAGGGAAAACACAGAAAAAGAACATAATCCAGTCTTTCAGCTCAATCTTGATGCACACGCCACACTGTTGCTGCTGTTTTTGAGAATTCCTACCATCATCAAGTACCAAGCATAATAAGTTGATACTACTCATATCGGCTCAAAGCACTTGAACTAGTCCGCGCGGTCTGCAGCCCCGGGGTGCGCCGGCGACGTGGACGAGCTGCCATCTTCGGGAACGCCGACGGGGACGTCCGAGAACGCCGCCAGCACGCGGCGGGCGCTCATGCTCCGCATCGGCCGGAAGCTGAGGGACCTCGCCGTCCTGGCCGTGGAGAAGACGTCGGACGACTTGCGCAGGATCAGATAGACCAGCGCCTGGACGAGCGCGAACACGGCCACCTTGGCCAGCGCGTCGCCGAGCTCCGGCGAGATGGGGGCCGCCTCTACGTTGCCCATTGCTAACTAACGATTGCCCGAGATGATCACTGACGAGAAGATGATCTGTGTGTAGCTTAGGATCGAAGAGAGTATATGGTCTGTGTACGTATTGATGGCCGAGTTCTTTGATGGGTCGTTTATATAGAGCTAGCAGCTTGTGTGCTTCGTTTGTGGGTTAGCCTTGTACGCAAGCGGGGAAGTGTGTTGGGTTTCATGCAGATAAGATACGTGTTGTTTGGCGTCGGTTTGGGGCCTTTGGGCTGTGCTTGTGAAGGAAGGAAGGTGGTGCAAAGCCTGCACGTTTTGTTTCGACAGCGTGCTCGCGTCTGCCATGGACTTATCTTTGACCGTTCTGACCTGCGATCGGAGCTCAGCAGAGTAGAATAGTCTGCTGATAAGCTAAAAAAAGCTCTGTTTGGAACCCGGTCCTGTGAAATTCGGTTTTTTCTGTTAACTAAAATGACAATATAGCGGTTGTTATATTTTTTTGATATATTTAACTAAAAAATAAAAACATCGTTATTATATCTCTATTAACGATACAAAGTAAAACAAATGAAAAAGAAAAAAGCCACACTAAAAAGCTAATAAGTTTCAAACAACTTTTGACTTCTGAAAGCTAGAAGCCAGAAGACAAAAGTTATTTAGAACAGGACCGAGGGCTCACCTTATTTGCAAGGGTCTGTTCATATCAGCTTCCACTTCTCACTTCTGCATGGAGAAATCAGAATGCAATATGAACACCCGATTTTCCTACTCTCACTTCAATTTCGCTATGGGATAAGGTAGAAGTCACCAGTGCATCATGTACTTATATTTCTTTTGCTCTTATTTTACGCACATATCTCCCTCTCACTTTCTCTATGGCTCGCATCGTCCTTCTAAAAATCATTTTCCCAGCCACTATCGTTCATTTTTAACTAAGAAGCCAACGGAGAGTGGCTTCGGCTTATTAATACAACGGGTTTTTCGAGAGGAGCGAAAGGGATATGCGCAAGGATACGCATGATCTGCGATTCCATTTTGGGAAGTGATTTGTGAGGTGACATTGCCACGGATTATGAGTAGAAGCTAGGAAAAGAAGTCAATAAAAACAAGGTCTCACACTCTCCATTAACTTGCGACCCAAATTCGCAAGGAAACTAACAGGGAAACGACATCCATTTTTGAGCCTGTTCTTGTTTGCTGGAGCCTAAAATGAACAAATACTAACAAGATAACGTGAGATCACGGGGCAGACAGGTTTTCCGGACGCGGTTCTAAGGCAAGCCAGCTCTTGCAGGCCAAGCAAATGCTCAGTGGTTTATAACGTCAGTCCCATGCTTGCTTCTCAAGTCCTTTAGCTCAGAAAAGCTATCTAGCATTGCTTTTCAGCAACCGAATTAAGCTGACGTGTGCACGAATGAACAATTTGAGGCAACATCGTAGATCGACATGATTAATTGATGGCTAAAGACGACACATGGCATGCTGCGGCTGTAGGGGCGGAGCCAGGCTTAGCCCAAGCCTTAGGTTGTGCTGGAAAGCTGTGGCTTATGGTTGAAATTGCACTGTAGTTAGCTGAAATTACACTGTAACTGAATGTGGTTTATTTAACGTAATTAAATTTAAAAAATTTAAAAATAGAAAAATTTATTAGCTCATCACGGATAACGTAAATGAATACGGGAAAAAAAGAACCGGCAAAAAAGCTTAAAAAACCAAAAGTTTGAAAAAAGACGAAATTTATAAATAGTGAAAAATAAGTTAGAAGTTCAAGCTGAAATGAGCGGAGCCTTAGGCTAAGCCAATTGGTTTTAGGCTATTTTGGACTTTCATTCCTAGAATCTCACATTAAGTCACTATTTTCTATAAATTTTAGTTTTTAGATCTCGAGCTATGGTTCATCTAGTTCAAGGCATGATTCCGCTCTGTGCAGCTGTATCAGCCGAATTTTTACCGGAGAATCGGGACTGATGTCCTTCGGGACGTAGTTGTAGAACTATTATTAGCATTTGGGTGCACCACCTGACGCGATCGTCGCTTTGGCCGAGTGGTTAAGGCGTGTGCCTGCTAAGTACATGGGGTTTCCCCGCGAGAGTTCGAATCTCTCAGGCGACGTTTCTTTTTATTTTTTTTTCCTAATTCTGTGTCATATATTGTGACAATTACTTCGGTTGTATTGTATCACTGTAAATTATTGATGCGATGGGAGCTGCATTTTAATTGCGAATTTAGCTCAAATAGTCATACACGGCAAAAATCATCAATGTTCGATATGTATCAAATACTGTACTGACGAGCCAGCATTTCACCCAAACTTTACTCTGTATATATTATATTTTTCTTCCTTTGGGATAAACAGTCCAAATCCAGTCCTTAAGGACAATGCTGAATTTTTCGATAAATTTACAAGACCTGATATATATATATTTATTAATTTGGCATACTCCTTCCGTATTTACACCAAGAAAGGTTAGAATTTTTTGTACGGATAATCCATTTTTTATTCGAAATTACATAAATATACCGCGGAAATTTTTTTTACAAAAATAGGCTCCAGTCGCCTAATGCTTGGACGACTGGAGCCTTTCGCCCAACCAAACCGCGATATTTAATGAATCTACCAACCGTTCAGCGATTAATTGCAGTCGCCCAACCGTTCGACGACTGCAATCCTGTCGCCGAACCATTGGGCGACTGCAATCTTGTCGCTGAACCGTTGGGCGACTAAATGCCATATAAGACCGCCTGGCCGGCGTCGGCCGTTGCACTGTTTCCATTCGGCCGAGCGCGCGCAGAGGCGAGGAAGAGGAAGAGAGGAAGGAAGAAGAGAAGGGGGAGAGAAGGAGAGGGAGAGCGTGATTTTCAGGTATTTTGTTGTGTTATAATTTTTGATAGTGTTAGAAATTTAGTTTACAATTTTAGTTTAGAAAATATAGTTTAGAAAATTAGTTTAGAAATTTAGTTTAGAAAATGTAGTTTAGAAATTTAGTTTAGAAAATATAGTTTAGAAATTTTTTAGAAATTTAGTTTAGAAAATGTAGTTTAGAAATTTAGTTTAGAAAATGTAGTTTAGAAATTTAGTTTAGAAATTTAGTTTAGAAAATGTAGTTTAGAAATTTAGTTTGCAATTGTAGTTTAGAAATGTAGTTTAGAATTTTTTAGAAATTTAGTTTACAATTTTAGTTTAGAAATTTAGTTTACAATTTTTTAGAAATTCAGTTTAGAAAATGTAGTTTAGAAATTTAGTTTAGAAAATTAGTTTAGAAAATGTAGTTTAGAAAATTAGTTTAGAAAATGTAGTTTACAAATTAGTTTAGAAATTTAGTTTAGAAAATGTAGTTTACAAATTTCGTTTAGAAAATTAGTTTAGAAAATGTAGTTTACAGATTAGTTTAGAAATTCAGTTTAGAAAATGTAGTTTTAGAAATTAGTTTAGAAATTTAGATGTCCACAATTTAATGTTGAAATTATTGCACAAATTTTGCAGATATGACTCATCTTTGGGCGTGACTCGGAGTGGCGATGAGTGTTGGACGAGTATGTGGACCGCGTGCATCGCGCTTCCCGTCGTGTGACGCCACCGGGGGGCATGGACGAGAGCCGCCTGAGCTGGGAGTGGTCCGGACACGCACACCTCGCGTGGCCTAGGGACTCGACCCCCGTTGGACTGCCAGGTTTGCACTACGCCAACGTTTAGTCCGACCGTAAGAACGTTCCGTGCTGACCTTCACTTTGTTTGCAGGCTGCAGGATGCCGGGCTACTCCCTCTTGCCCGGATGGTGCAGGCCACGGAGGAGGATGGAGCCGCCTTGGCCGCAGGCGGGGACGAGGCGGGCGGTGAGCGATCACGACGCTTCCCGTTTGACCGTTCCCTGCTGACGGCTTTGGTGGACCGTTGGCGGCCCGAGACGCACACTTTCCACCTCCCATGCGGGGAGATGACGCTGACCCTGCAGGATGTGTCACTTGGAGGCGTATGTGCTGTGCTGTGACCAGGTATCGTGGCACTTGGAGGCGTATGTGCTGTGGCTGTTTGGTTGGGTGCTTTTCACCACCAGCCACGGCAACTCGGTGGATGCACGCCTTATCGCTTATGCGAGGGCGATCGCTGATGGCGAGCCCCACTAGGTCAGCTGGGGATCAGCCGCACTTGCCGCGACGTACAAGCATAAGAAAGATGATACATTTAAAAACATTAATGCTTACCAGAAGTCAATTGCATGAGAAATGTTTTCCATTGTGCTTTTGTGTCCACGTATGTATGATCCACCAAAGAAGACCCTTCTGAGGCCCAAGAGTGATGCAACAAGGAAAGAAATCTGAAGGACACATCATGAATTTCATATCAAACCAACAATTGAAAGTACAATAAATAGAGCAACAACAAGAGGAACCCAAGAAAGAGCTGTTAACATGTTCAAGGTTATTTACACAAAATGAAACTGATTTCTATTGAAACAATTTTGTCTTTACATACAAGCACTTTGTGTGATATAGAAACAAGTTCAACATATTTCTCTTCTCTCCAATCAACTTCAGAAAAGGCATTCTGCTACTGTGCTTTTCTTCTTCAAATCAACAACTGCATCTGCTTAGGTTCTTGTTTTCCCAATAAGGCAATGTTGAGTGCCATAGATGTAAACAGCTAATGAAATAGCTGAGAGAATTGGTTTATCTTGTTTGGTTTCAATATTTTCCAGTTTCAATATAATAATTATAATTTAATAACATGCAGAAATACAGAACATAAACTCACTTGTGCAATGTTGTAGGTAAAGGCACTCAACAATGTGGACGCAAGGTCTTCAGGTCTGTAATCTGTTAGCTTTTTCTTGGAAGTAATAACCTTCCCAAAGCTAGAAGCAAGAGTTGATGCTGAAAGTCCTTGCTGGCGCATAAAAGAAAAAGATTAATCAGTCATTCATACGGAGTAAGGACTAATGGTCACTCATGAAATGTGAAAAGATCAATAATTTAAAACATTATAAAAACTGTCAAGATAAATATAGGGATGCATTCCATCAATTATTCTAAACATAATGCTCCCAGAAGTCATATTGCTTTGTCGGCAATGCTAAAAATAAGCCCACTCAGGGTAAGCATAGTATCAATACCACTACGTTGTTATTGAATCCTAAGCAAGTAATGAGTAATTACGTAGTCAATATTCACCTAACAAAAGTTCAAGTTTGGCAGAATTGATCTACACATTACTACACTAGAGCACTACTGGCCCACCGCAACTAAAACAAAAGAAACAAGCAAGTACGCAGCAGAAAATCAAGTTGCAAAAACAGAGCAAGGACTTCGCCAAGCAAAGTATAACAAGAGGGTGAAGACAAACCTTCTGGCAAACAAGCTCCCCACATATATCCTTCACAATTAGATCAAGAACAAAATTGTCCCCTTTCTGGCTTAATTGCAAGAATTCATCATAACTAAGAGAATTGTAAAATATTAGTGAGGAAAAACATAAACCAAGACATTTATGATGCAAAAGGATGTGCATTACCTCTTACAGCCAGTTAAAAGTTTTGCTAAACCAAACATAGTACCGCCACCAATATGTGTCCCAGTTACCCTTTCAAAATTTCTACTTCCGGTCACCTGCATTATACTTGGGAACACATGGTTACATGAGCTGCATTGTGCTGTATTTCCATATGAGTATCATGACAGAGAAGAAGTGAAACCTTTAGTATGCCAACTCCTGAGCCAATGTTGACAAGAAGGTAAGGAAACAAGTTATTTGGGGAAATATCAATCAAACTCCTCTTTCCATTCATGTGTGTGAAGGCTGCGCCAGGAATATTCTGCAAGGAAGCATCAGTTAAATGGAAAACAGGTTCTAAATGAGAACAAAATATCAGAACTTGTGGTGATTCCATCTCAAGAAAAAGGATTTTTGAAAGTTTGCAATGCAAATGAGATGGTACGACAAGAGCAGGTTAGGACTGACCTGTAATAAAAAGTTTGCTCCAGAAACAACACTATCCATTTCATCAAGCTTGTCAAGACAAACACTTAATTTCTCCCGAAAATCATCAGCAAATTTATATGCTCCACCACCCGAAGCCTGCAAATGATCTCCATTACACTTAATTCTATTCAGGCTATATTACAGTCCACCTCAGATAAAGGATATCGTTAACCATTTAACAAGACAAAAATAAAATGATGGTATGTGTTAATCATTAAGGATGGAAGACAAAAGCAAATTGACAATAATATGCTCAACATTCTTACATTAAATTACTTTGTATATATATTCAAAGTGGCAATCACAAGTGCACACCATCCAATATTCTTGTGTTTGAAATGATTGATACTAAAGGCAACAGAATGTCCAAGGGAAATTGCCTCAGCTACAAGTATGTAAAGTATCAAACTCAGGAGGCAAAATCTCTGTTGCTGAAAGCACCAAAAATAGTTACACTCTGTTGCTTGAAGATTAAATTCTGTAACTCTATATGAGTTGTGCAAGTAGGTAAACATTAAATTCAAGTATTAGTTGTAACAATTAAATGTAACTAATAGGAATGTATCAAATTCACCTATACATAAATAATTTCATGCTGGTACAGTGGTACTTTTTGCATGCCATCTCAAAAAAGGAAGAAAATAATCATGATTTCGGTGAATGTTGACAGCAGCATCCAATCATATATGATAATGAACTCAATACAAATCCCATGACTATTTTTTTTAAAAAAACATGAAACCATCTGGTGAGCAATGAAGATGTCATTCAAAGTTGTTGATACTTCGTGTAGGAGAAGAGGTAAAATATGCATACATGACCCTGCAAATAAATACAGAAGAACTGCCAACTACCGAAATGGTCTCCATTTGCATTGATGTCTTTTTTGGGCCATAAGCCCATAACTGCGTAAGCGTAACACAAGAAAAATAATACCTTCAGTGTCATATTTTCTTTGGTTGACCCCATCGTTGTCCCTGGCATAAAAAAATACAATTTAACCCATGATAAAAATAATCCTCCATCACACAATTAATTATCCAACACCAGAAGCTGCAATTTTGACCCACAATAAAAATAGCAATCCCTTCTTTTTCAAACTTAGCACTATTTACCAAACCACGCAAACAAATGTGATTACATTTTGGATAAAATGGGACCAAAATACCCTTCGGTAATCAGTAATATCTCAAGCACGAGAAACGAAGTGGGGAGATGAGTTAATAGGAGTATTTTAGGAAAACATGAATTGGAAATCTCAGTGCTAAGTATTTGTAGAAGAAAATTTCGGTTAAAAGTGTCAAATATTTGAAAATGGATGGAGTATCACATAGCTAAACATTTTATCGTAAAGTGGAATGCCTGAAAATCTATTAGCTGTGCTCAACAGCTAATTTGTAGTGTCCCTCCCAAGGATACAAATCTCGGAACCGGGAGAAAACCTGCCCAGCGGCCGGTAACTAGAAAACCGCTCAAACTTCAAAAATATTTTGGGCTATTTTGAAACCGGTAACCGGAAAAACCGGCCGGTAATTGGAAAAACTGGCTGGTAACCGGAAAAACCGGTCAACATTCGAAAATCAAAATTTAAATTCGGCCGGTTTTTTTATTACCAGTCTCCACCGGTAGAACCGGTTACCGGCCGGTAACCGTCAAGTTTTTGAACCCTGGTTCCTCCTATCCAGGAAGAAAAGAAGCTGTAATTCCTAGAGTTGATCATACGCTACAACACAAGCTTCTGAATGCGCCGAGGAACACCCTAACTCCTGCACACAATTAACGGCAGTTCATCGAGCATCTAGCAACCCTATCCTAGTTATTTCTCCCATGGAACAGGGCACCGAATTCTCCAGTCTCCACATTGCGTAACCGTCTAAACTGTAGAGACTACGGCCTGTTTGTATTGGCTCATAGAAAAGCCAGAAACGAATATAAATACATAGCTTCTCGAACCGACTTCTCCGCTCCTCTCACTTCTATCTCACTCTGAGCATAAGTCAGAAATCACGGACGCATCACATACCCACCCACCGCACGTATCTCTACTTTACTTTTTGCACCACTCGCTCACTCTTCTAAAAGCCACTTCTTTCGGCTGATAATACCATTTTCAGCCAAAAGCCAAAACCTATTAACAGAAGGCAATTCGAACGCCCCCTACGAAGCCAAAAGAACCAGAGAATCAGTCAATTCAGCGCTGCAGCCAGAGACGTACGTACCATTGCAGCGGAGGAGCCCCTCGGCCCGGACGAACTCGACGCACTCCTGGAGCCGCCGCGTCTCGAACTTTGCGAACCGCAGCTCCGCGCCTGCGCCTCCGCGCGCCTCGCCGCCACCGCAACTCGCCGTGTACACCAGCTTTATCAGGGTCCCTACGACGGCCACCACCCCCACACCATAAATGCCCGAAATCAACCAAATTTCTTTTAAAGGGCCGGAAACGGAAACTCCCATGGTGCTACCTCCGATGTCGAGGGCGAGGAGGGGGGAGGCGGCGGGCTGGCGCGGGAGGAAGATGGGCGGGCTGCGGTTGTCGGAGTCGCCGCGGATCTCCGCGCCGGAGAGGTCCATCCGCCCGCCCATTGCCCCGCCTCGCCTCACCGCCGTCAACCGCTCTGGGATCGCCCCGGCATTTGCTGCCTCGTACTCACCGGCTTTTCGCCGGCGTATCGGTTTGACTGCCGCGCTGTGCTGCGTCGCGTTGTGTTTGGACTTTTGGGGGGCTGTCTCGCGCACGGAAGAAAATCGTCCAAAGCTTGATGCGAATTTGCGATCGCCGCTTACGTGGAGGGAGCTATTTGGTGGGTGTTTGGACGTCGCTCAAAATGGCTTTTTGGTTCTGTCATTTTTTAATTCTCAATTTATTTAAAATGGAAATTAATTAAAATAAGTCGGTTTCTTTTTTTTTATCTTTTTTTACTTTTTTTAATTTTGCTTTCTTGTTTTTTTTTCTTTTCATTATCTGTGAAGATATAGCTGCGCTTAAGGCTGTAAAAAAACTCGAAACTCGTGAGCTACTCGATTTCGACTCGTTCTAGGTTCGATTCGAGCTCGGTTCGAACTTTAAACGAGCCAAACTCGAGTTCGCAAGCTTCACCGAGTCAAACTCGAATAGTTTGCGAGTCTCGATTCGAGCTTAAATAGTGATACATATTAACTCTTACCGAGTTTACTCGAGCCGAACTCGAGCACGAGTTTTTCTTATTGTTAAAAATTAGTGTATGTTTGAATTATTTTGATTGTTATCGAGTTTACTAGAGCCAAGCTCGACATTAAATTTTTCTTATTATTGAAAATAGTGCATAATAAATTATTTTAATTGTTATTGAGCTTCAACGAGCTGAGCTCGAGCCCAGATCCAGGCTCGAACCCCAACTCGAGCCTGGAATGCCAAGCTCGCTCGAGCTCGGTTCGCTTACAGCCCTAGCTACGTTTTTATTTTTGTTTTATTTTTCTTTATTTTTAATTGAATGACTCCGAAAAACTAACAGCCACTAAAATATAATTTCAACGTAAACCTAAAAGCCGTAGTCATAAACTAATGCTTTTAGCTAGTTGGAGCGGCCCCTTAAACGTGTTCCAAGTAACCATTGCTTAATCTAGAAACCATTTAAAATATATTAGTTTTTTGAACATAGTTTTGTTATTATTTGTAGAGATATAATAATATTTTTTTCTTTAACTGAATATTTTTTTAAAAAAACTAACACTCATTGTAATACTATTTCAACTAAAAACCACGTCACTAAGAAAACAGCATCTGAGATGAGAATAGCAGCAGAATGAAAATAGAGCACGTACAGGTCGGACTGGGATTGTTTGGGAGCAGGGCCGGCCCTGAGGGGGCGAGAGGGGCGGTCGCCCCAGGCCCCCAAAATCCAGGGGGCCCCCATATACTATGTAGAGTATATACATGCAACAAATAGAAGGTATGGTTAAATACTTCAATACTTATAGAAATGAAGGGTTTGCTTTGAGTATGATCATTGCCAAAGATATTGCAGCTCAAATGAATGTAGAGCCATCATTTCCAGTTAAGCGGCGTGTTCTTAGGAAGAAACAGTTTGATGAAATTGATTGTGATGAAGCAGTTTTGCAAGCTGAGAAGAAATTTGAAGTTAATTATTTTTTTGTTATGGTTGATATGGCAATCAATTCATTGAAAAGTAGATTTCAAGAACTCCAAACATTCGGAAGTATATTTGGATTTTTAATGAGTTCAACAACATTGAAGTCATTGGATCGAACTGAATTAAAAGAATATTGTACAAAATTTGCAGAAATTTTCTCTCTAGATGGTTCCTCTGATGTTGAGGTAAATGATCTAATTTCTGAGTTAAGTGTTATGCAATTGACTTTATCAGATAAACCAATGTTTGCTATGGAGATCTTTGAGTTTGTCAGAGAAGCGGATTGTTATCCTAATATTTCTATTGCTTATCGGATTTTATTTACTATGCCTGTGACCGTGGCATCAGCTGAAAGAAGCTTTTCAAAGTTGAAATTGTTGAAGAATCATTTTAGGTCAACAATGTCTCAAGAGAGATTAAACGGCTTGGCAACTTTATGTATTGAGAAGAAATTATTGGATGAGATCAATATCAATACCATCATCAATGACTTCGCATCTAGAAATGTTAGAAGAAATTTTAAGGTAATATCTATGAACTCTTTGATGTGAATTTTTCTTTAATTAAGTGTTTGTTGGTAAAAATTAGATATATATATATATATATATATATATATATATATATATATATATATGTAGATTTATATTTAGATATTTATACTAAGTCCTCTATTTCTAGTTTCGTTTTGGATCTCTAAAATCCTAGGACCGGCCCTGTTTGGGAGCAGTAAGGCAGGGCCAGGTCGTGCCGGTCTCTTCTTGGCCTCGTCCGCAACGGAACCGTGCCGGGCTTGGCAGCTCCCTTCTCTTGCCCTGTTGGCATTTGGGTCGCAATCATTTTTCCAAGTTCTTGCTTCGCTGGTAGCTTTCCGACCCTACGGTGTTGTTTGTGTTGATCAGTTGCTAATGTTTTTGTATTATCAAAAAAGTATCCCCGGGCTTCTTTTCCCCTTGTGATCAGTAAAAGGTCACTAGTCCGGTCATCTAGTGGCTCAAGATAATGAGTACATGGATTGGAGTCTACAAGTTCAAGAGCTTTCGGTTTCTCCCAGCTAGTCTCGTTTCAAAATAATAAATAAAAAATCGGTTTCTCCCAGCTAGTCTCGTTTCAAAATAACAAAAAATAATAATATGTGCCTTCAGTTTCTCAGTGAAACCTTCCATCCATGAGCGGGTTAGCATGACAGTGCTTGACGAGCCATCGCTTACGTAAACGAGAGTGCTATTCAGCATATTTTTCTTGATTTTTTTGCGTTATATGTGAAACCTTTTTTTCCCTGAGTTTGGGCATCAGCTTACACATGCCCATCCTCTCTCTCTCTCTGTGTGTGTGATAGGCACATGGATGGCCATTCTTTTTTGTGAGCCAACAATATACGTTTTTTTTCAGTATATACGTTTCTCTGAAGTTTAGAGTACAAATGTTGCAGGTAACGGCGAATCCTCAGGAGAAAGAACTATGAGTGCGTTTGGTTTCGAGGCAAAGTAGGATAGGATAGGATCATCCCTGTTTTTTGGGACGAGGTGGCTCCTGTCGCTGTTTGATTGAATGGATGGAGTGAGCCCTTTTTTTGTTTGGTGCAAAGGATGAGTGAAGGACGAGGCCGCCCCAGTTTTTGTTTGGATGGATGAATATGGACACATAGATTATGATATCTAGCACATATTAATCTTTCACATTTCCAATTTTTTCCTATTTTCCTCTTTATTTTTCTCTCTTCTCTCTTTCTTTTCCCTTCTTTCTTTCTCTTCCTTCTTTTTCTTTCTTTTCTTCCACCTGGTTCCCTTCTCTTTTCTTCTGCCGTCGCCACATGCCCAACTCATCTCCTCCTCCCGATCCACTTTTTCGGCTCTCTCCCCAGCGCCGCGCCTCATCTTCTCCGCGCCCTGGTCCCTGCGCCTCCGCCCCCGGGTCTCGCCGCCTCCGCCCCCGTTCTCGGCGCCCCACCCCTCGGTTCGGCTCTCCCTCGGCGCCTCCTTCCCCTCTCGTGCCGGCTCCCCGACGCCCGGTCCCCAAACGCCGCCCCTCCGACGCCGTGTCCTCATGCGCGCCGCCCAGACGCCGCGCCATGCTGCCGCCGCCCCCGGCTTGCTTCTCCGCTCCGCCCGGTTTCCACGGCCAGATCCGTGGCCTAGGGCGCGTGGGGGAGCTGGTCGCCACCGGTCGCCGAGCAGGGAGCGCACGTGTAGGGGAGCGAGGCGGGAGCGCGCGGGGGAGAGCAGCGCGAGATCGGAAGCGCGCGCGGGAGCTGAAGCGGGAGGCGCTGCTGGCTGCTGCGGGATTTCGGGGGATGGGGGCAGCGCCATCCGCTGGATTTCGGGGGATGGGGGCGCCCCCGAATCTGAGCGAATATTCGGTGATGACTGCCCCTGCCTCCTTGTGACTCCGTTTCAAACAGTGACTCCAACGGAACCGCCCCGTTCCATCTATCCTAAAACAAGAAACCAAACACATCCATATATGTCACACTGGCGTAGAGCTAGCCGTGTGGGCAATCACCAAGGGACACTGAGACTGACAGCAATTAGGCACAGTTGATGAACGTGCCACACATCAGTCGCTACTTGCCAAGCTAGTACAGCTTCTCCACTAGCTTTTATTTGAGGGCAGTCCCACTCGTTTCAGCATAACTTCTAATTTCTATTATTAATTCACTATTTTTTAATTTTATCTATTTATGATTTTTGGCTTTTTAGGCTTTTTGCCTTTTCTTTTTTCCATGTTCATTTATATTGTGTGTGATAGGCTAACATATTTTTTATTTTTAAAATTTAATTATGCCAAATAAATTATCTTAGCTATAATGAAAAATAAATTAGTTACGGTGAAAAGTCACGATCTATCGCTAAACTGAACACCTCTAAGAGGGAGCAAGGCTCACGCCGAGCATGGAAGCCTATTCTTTTTGCTACTATTGATTGTTTATATATGATTGACATTATTTTTTCTAACGTAAATATTTGTGTAAATGAACTAAATATTGATAAATCGATAAGTTATTTTACAAAGTTATCTTGATACTTAATAAACAACAAAAAGAGTTGTTTTGTTTTGTTTATTTAAGAGAAATTGTAAGTTATAAGTGCAAAAGAATCGGCCAACATCAGAGTCTACATCCAGCAAGTACTGTGCATACGTAGCACAGAAAGGTCTCCAGATCCACTACTGTCCATATTGGCCTCATCCCGAGCGGCTAACAAGCAACAACCCACGCATGGCGCATTAAGACCAGAAAGATATGAATTTTAGACGGTACCAGGCAGGCTGCAGGGGGGCGAGCAAGTTACGGTCGTGGCCCATTCCGTAATAAAAGGCTTGTCCTTTCTAGTTTCTAAAAATTATTTTTTTACTTTTCTACCGTAACTAACTTTCAAATAAAATATCTTTTTAAAATAGTGTCTACTAGTTAATTATAGTACATACTGTATCAACTTTATTTATATCGGCAAAAATTACACGTGAGTTTCTGTTACTCTATAATTTCTCGTATGAATAGCCCAAAAACTATAAGCCGTAGCTAAAAGTTATAAGTTTCAGTAAAAAAGAACAGCTCCAAAAATCACGGGCGAGGGGGGTATTGAGGTAATTAGTTAGCAGCAGCAACTAACAAAAATACACCGAACCTTGTTGAAGGCCGTGGTCATCTTCAAACAGTAACCTGTTCCAGGGTTTTCAAAAACAGTTTAAAAATTTTACTAGAGGACCGACAGCACCTGTATGACCGATAATTAGAAGAATCCGAAGCTTTCAATTCAAAATCTAAATTTGACAAAAAAAAAATCAACCGAAAATCGGTTGAAAATATCGGCCTAAATTTTTAAAAACAACTTTCAACAAAATCTTCTTTTTTATATTTAATAATATCCATGACCTGTACTCAGGCTAGTACCACTGCATGGCTTTGCTGGGCTGCTTCACTTTAGACCGGGCTCTACCAAACCAGCCCTACCAGTCCCCTCCGGTTCAAAATAAGAACCGGTAAAAAAAACCCTGGGGGAGAACCGAAGCCCAGCTGCGCGCGTCTCCCTGCCGGCCGGCCCGTGTGCTGCTTCGCCGCCAGCGTCCGTCGTGGCTCCAGCCAACTAAGTATCTGCAGCAGTCGTCTGCGTCGCTCGCCGCGCGGCCGGCCGCTACACGAGGTCATCTCAGTGAACGATCCATGCACGCGTTACCCTTTTTTTCTCTTTTGCCGAGGATCCATGTATCAACTTGGAGCCAGTACATAGCGCGACAAAAGTTGGGGACTAGCTTGTCGCTGGGACGCCGGCCGTCCGATCGACCGCACAGCTCCATGCATGCATGCGAAAGTCGGTTCCTGTCATGCATGCATGACAGGCACCGCGCTAAGCAAGGGAAGGTGGAGGAGCACAGGCCGGCAGATGCATTACCCTTTTTTCCTTTCGCCGAGGATCCATGCATGCATTAACATGGATCCACATAGCAGCAGATCATTAACACTCCTGCGCCGAAGCAACTAGATCTGATCGATCGTCACTGATGAGCTAGCTAGATCTGTGAACCAAGGAAGAGAACAGTTCGCAAGGAAACAAATGGATAGCCTCGACGTACTGCACAGAGCCGGCCGGGACCTTCCGGCCGGCCATACCAACATATATGTGCACAGAGCGGAGCCACACCTGAAACAAAGTAGATTTTAGTCCGCGATATAGAAAAATATCTAGTATACAGTTCGGATAAATTCAATTCAGTCTAGGTAATATTTTTATGATCCAGTCTAAATTATTCCATCACTAAAATTGAGACGTAACTAAATCATAACTCCTCTACTGTATGTGCACGCGTTCGTACGTGCAGGTGCTAGTGGCCGAGTGCTAGTACAGTACATCGATCACACAAGTCTTGAAGCAAATAATTTTGGGGAAGGACCATCTGGAAGCTAGGAGAGGCAAATGCATTACGTTCAATATACAACTTGCAATGAAAAACATTACATTTGGACGAACAATTGCAGTTAAATGCTTATGCCGAGCAGATTGCTAGAGCCGTACGTGTAGTCTACAGCGTCGTGCTAATCGCTTATTGTCCAAATATACAATTTGTCAACAGAGGGGCCAATGACCATTGCTTGGCAATGAGAATAAGAACAATTATTATTGATTTGTAGTGCACCTATATATAAGAATCAAACAACCGGTCAGTCAAGGGATTAAACCCCTAAAAACCTACAATTCATACCCATCTAACATGTATTATGCATATTTGGAACAGATGAATTTCATAGGAAAAGAAACATCCACTCATACTGGATGTAGGGTTTCCTATGAAAATTTCTATGAGAATTATATTTGAATTGTTGAACTGTATATCCAAAGGTTGGTCGGGTAGAATTTTTTCCCTATGGTGCATGCTTTATTTTTTTTAACAATTTGATTGCATGTCATTATATATATTCAGGTTCCTTCAACTTTTTCCCTTTGTACTTGGAGTAATTTCAATACTACTTTTTAAAATGATAGCCACCATTTTAATCCTATACTGCTAGTACTATGCTTTAATATTAGTAAACCCTTGTTTGGGATGCGTATTGAAGCTAAAACCATGCATTCTTTTAATCATATCAAATGCTTCTCCTGCACCATCCCAACTAGAAATGGGCTCACCAAACGCCACAAAACCAGTAGAACTCAGTTTTATTTTTCAAAAACACACTCTTCTTTTTTGCGAAAGTTCAAAAAGGCACTTATACCAGTACAGGGTTTGGTCAAAAAACATGTTATTTTAGGATACGTGTAATCAAAAATTTGAAACTTTGATTATCGATATCATTGTAAATATTTAGATTGGATATATCAAAATCATAAATGTAGATTTCTCTCGGAGAGTACTTTCATAATTTTATAATTTTTTTATTGAATTTTATAAATATATTACAACAGAAATGAGTAGTCAGAGTTGTATTTTACTGACTATGTAGATGTCCAAGTATGTTTTTGTGACCCGATGGAGTATTTAACCTAATTTTTTGCTCAATAACCCATTGCTGTTTAGTTCAGTTAAAAATGACCCCACATCTGCGAAACTTTTGGGTCGCCGCTACATGAAACAACCCCATGCGTGCACAAATTACAACCCACCAGGCAAGCACATGATGCATGCAATACATTTTGTGATACATGTTGGAGACTTGGAGTATGGAATATTGGGGATTTTCAGGGAGGCATGTGTTAGTGAGAGCCGCACACGGATGATTAGTGCAGAAAGCTACTTTAGTCATCCATAAAGTAGAGCCGAAAGAGAAGAGAGACGGCACCAAATTCTTGACAAAAGGTACTCCCAAGATTCTTCCTTTCTTCTAGCTAGCTATCCTTTGCATGTACTCTCTATTTGGTCTTGTGGAGATTGAATTGTCAAGCTCTCGCCACTCCATGCTGATTCGGCTTTGGAAGCAAACTTTGACTCTTTGTACTTGTCAGATCGAGCTTAATTATACATCGCGTGCTACTTAAATCCAAGCTAGCTGCTTAATTGTTGTGTAGATTAGTGTTGATATATTACTTGAGAATCAGCATTGCCTTTCTGCTTGTGGGCAAATTAAGCTAAGATCTTCTAATTAAGAACCACTTAACCATATGAAGTACTCAAGCGTAGTTGCTAGGACAGGGGTGGATCCACACTCCGGGTAGGATAGGTTTCAATTCGATGTGTGAAAAAATATCTAGTGTATAGTCCGGGTAAATTTAGTTTAGCCTGAATAACATTTTCATGGTCCAGCCTACCACTAAATCTAGAGCGTAATTAAATCCTCACTCCGTCACTGGGCTAGGATACATACAACCGGAATATCCAAACGCTGCTTTATTTAGATTTCGGCAGAAGAAAAAGAAGATGATGGAAGCTCCAGAACAGTGACGGGTGATTCTTTCTCTCTCTTGAGATGTGGAGAATGGCGTGTCGCCAAAAGATTCTAGATAATTCAGAGGAAGGGATTTTGATCTAGAACATTCTCGGGGTCCTGAATCCGTCACTTTTTGTACATGGCACTCTTCACTCCTCTGTTATATATTCCTATTTATACATATATATGAAGTCCGTACTTCCAAAAACCTTTAATTCCTATGTATGTGCTAACAAGAACATCCATCTTCTATACAACTACATGGGGTTTGGTACAAATCATCATCACCACAAATGTTAGGATATGGTCAGCCATAACTGATAACTAACTAAGTCAAAGATATAACCAACCACCATACACACACACAGGTTTGCTACTTTTTTTTAAGCTGTTGCCCTTTTTGTTTACTCTAAGTCGATTTTCCTGGCCGCTGGATTAGCTCTGGGATGTATGTATGTATGATTCTAGATTAATCTAATGGTTAAAAATGTGACTTAAGAACGTATAAACCGCATTAGAAATAGACATCTCCGTAAATATATGAATAAATTTACTTTCAAATGACAACTAATTAAGGCTTGTTTGGAACAGGGGAGTTTTCTTAAATTCCTGCAGGAATTGAATGAATTATCCCTGTAGAAATTAATTTATACGTTCCAAACAACACGTAGATTAGAAGAAACATCTAAATTTAAGAATTTACACGCATATAAAAAGGCCATGCTAATGATGGCTCCTCGCAAGCTAACAAGTTGCATTCCAAGCTGAGAGGCCACCACCACCTCTTAAGCATAACTCTCTCGACGCATAGCTTCACATGCATGCATGGATGCATGTAGCTGTAACCTGTGAGTTTGCAGCTTCACCGTCTAAACAGCGGGAACCACCAGTTCTGCAACGACGACTTGTACGAGACCAAGAACAGCACGAGCACGAGCACGAGCGCCACGCCCCACGGCGAAGATGCGCCTCCGCCGTCCCATCGGCCGTACGAATCCCTCTGGTGGCCCCCCACCAGCTGCGCGAAAAAGTAGATGAGGCCGCCGCCGCCGCCCCGCCGATCGCCACCGCTCGCCGCCGCCCAGAGCTGGACGGCGACGATGAGCAGCAGCGGTGACAGGATGAGGAAGAGCCGGAGCTGGTCGAGAAGGCTCTCCAACGCCGACTCGCACCACGAGTACAGCGAGGCGGCGGCGAGGAGGAAGAACGTCGCGAGGAAGAGGAAGACGTGGACGGATGGGCGCGAGCCGCCGCCTCCTCTTCTTGCCGGCTGCTGCGGCGAGTAGCTGTAGTAGTAGGATGCCGTTGGCTGGTAGTAGGAGTAGTAGCCGCCACTCGCCATGTTCATGCTCAAGGATTAACCCTAGGCGCAAAAGGAAGCTTCTTTTGTGAATCGATATAAACTGTTCTTGCTTGTGCTACATGTTTGTGTCCATGGAGATCGAAGGGGTTTATATATAATATAGAAGGCGATCGAGAAGGACGCAAGAGGAGGCATCTTTACATGGGATGAGAGGATTCCTTCACGGCGGTGCTGACGTGTCATCAGGGTTATGATTGTTAGAAAATCTAGGCCTGGGCCGGCAGACCTGGCCTATAGTGGGCACCTCATCAGAGACTATAAATAGGGAGCTGTACCGACATATTTTGTACACATGCAATCAGAAATTAATAAAGAAACATCAGGAGTTCTCTCTACCTCTCTATGTGTGTTCAATCTATTATTCTGTCTTCTGTGATTGATTCGATTTGTTCTAAGCAGAGGAATCGATCGGACTGGTCGCTAGCGATGGTTCCTTAACACATTATTAGCATGAGATCGCTCCATGAATCGAAGGTAATCATCGAAGCCCTAATAGATTGAATTATCTAGATCGCTTTAAATTCGAAGTTTTTTGCGTTCTAGATTGAATTTCTACGATGCAAATCCGCCCTAAACTACCGCGACCAGACCTGAAGTCACCGGCACAATGTCGATCGGTAGAACAGGGTAGATGTTGATTGCACTGTAGATTAGAAAAAAAAGAATTTTTTTTGCACGGTTCGGTTCTGTACGGCCATTGCGTGAGAAAAGAAGAAGAAAAGGGTGTCGACCGACGGCCTGCCGCCGCAGTCGCGCCCGCATGCGCGCCGCCAGCCAGCAGCTGGCCTAGGTGCCCGAGGATGCCGTCTCGACCACCGCGCCGCACGCGCGCCATCCGCCAACCACCGCTTCAGCTCCGCGCCGCGCAAGCGCCTCGGCCGGCCGGCGCCTCGGCTCCACCGCCCCACTGAAGACGCGTCTCGGCCCCACGCCCGCACGCACGTCGCCTCGGTTTCGGTGCACGCCGCCGACCACTCCGCCTTCCGCGCATGGGCGCTGCCGCGCGGCCACGACGCCGCCTCCATGCGCGCGCCGCCGCCACCGCATTGCCGCGGCTCGAGGTTCGCGCCGGCCGACGCCCGGCGCGCTTCGTGATTCACGCTGAAGCGGCGCCGCCACCGTTTGTTGCCCGCCGCAGCGCCCCAAAGACGGCCGACCGTTACCCACCGCGCGCCGCCGCTTGAAGCCGCCTCCGCCGCGCGATGGCGCCGCCGCCCGTAGCCCATGCTCGCTGCCTCCCTCCCTTCTGAGGCGCCACCGGCCGCGACTGCGCTCATCTCAGTTTTGTCGCCGGTGGGCTCAGCCCTGCCAGTCGCCACCTTCGGGCCCCCGCTCTCGAAAATCTCCGCCTTCCGCTGAGAAGAGCCGCCGCCAAGTGGTGAGGTCACCGGGGTTTTATTGGGCCGACGGAGGAATTGGGCCAACTGGGCGGAAACGGGCTGATGGTGACGGGCCGAAGGGGGAAAAGCCGGGGGGGCGTCGGTGTTTTGCAAAAGAGCCCTCCTATTTTCCGTAAATTACCAATCGATCCTTAAACCTTTAATATGGGTCCTGAATTTTGTAGAAAGGGCCTCGTAGTTCCAAAAATTACGAAAAGGTCCTCAGATTTACGAATGGTTCCCGAATTTTGTAGAAAACCCCTCTGAAAATCAGAAAATTGCGCAAATTTTTCTCTGAACTGAAAATTTGTGTAGAAACCACCAGAAATTGCAGAATTTGCAGAAAATTCATATTCTACCATAAAAGGGCAACGGGAATCCGAATTTTGAATTATTTTTAGCATTTGAAGCTTATTTATTTCTGCTATTATTATTTTCTGTATTTATTTACTGTTTTGGTTAATTGTAATTGTTTAAATTGCTTTTAATCACTGAAATTAGCAGTAAAATTTATAGAAAATACATAGAAAATTATGAAACATTACGATAACCTTTTGTACCATTTATTTTCCCGCAGTAAATTATTCCATGCACATTTGCCTACAGTAAACTTATTTATTCCGTTCATACACATGTAGATGACTGGCATCACGAACTAGGAGTTCAAGGAGCTGGTCTAGCATGACCAAAACTATCTGATGTGGGCATCCAATGTCGAGATAGTGTGGAGACTCGCGCGTGCGGAGCTAGGCTCAACGCTATGTCTTATTTAAAGTCCGTGGACTAGTGCGTGCGGAGCTAGGCTCGACGCTACGTCTTC
The DNA here is from genome assembly GCA_036346575.1 of Dendrocalamus sinicus. Classification (NCBI taxonomy): domain Eukaryota; kingdom Viridiplantae; phylum Streptophyta; class Magnoliopsida; order Poales; family Poaceae; genus Dendrocalamus; species Dendrocalamus sinicus. The sequence goes on along the minus strand of CM070656.1, from coordinate 5,243,375 downwards.
TTTATAGTCCGGGGACTCGCGCGTGCGGAGCTAGGCTCGACGCTACGTCTTATTTAAAGTCCGTGGACTTGTGCACGTGAGGGCGTCCCCTCGGTGCGCCTTTTGTTTATACTCAGACCCGTCAATGCGCGCGTTGGCCAAGCCTGCGCGCGCCCTCACCGCGTGCTTGCGTGTGATGAAGAAAGATTAGCGGCAAACAGCGATCTTCATTACATCCCCGTTTGCACGGGTGAGCGACTACAAAGGGTGAATATACTGACCGTTTGCCCTTGGTGCGGCGCGATCTCTAGTCACTAGGCGTCTGCGGGGCCGCGCAGCGCCTATGGATGACCCGCGGACCTCCGTCTTTGTGACGCCGGCTCTACGAGCGTCGTTGGGCGTCGCGCGCGGGCACTGGTGCTCGCTCGATCGCGCCGCCATATTCAGTCGCCTCGGACGGTGATGGTGGTCCGGGACCGGATCTTCATGCGAGATAGCCGTGATGTGGTACCGCGCCAAGGAGTTGAGGATTGGGCGCCCTAGTATGGCATTGTAGGGTACGGAAGGTCGACCACGTCGAAGGTGGCATCTTCGGTCCGCACATTGTCATCTTGGCGAAGGAGACTTGAAGGCCGATTTGGCCCCGGCCGCAGGGTTGTCCCCAAGCCCCGCAATGGGATTCCCGAGGCCCCATGCGGCCGAGGATCCCCATCCGTCGAAGGCGCGCAAACAATACGTTTGCGGAGCTACCGCCGTCTACCAAGGCGCGCCCCACGTCGCATCCCGCGATGGTGACCCGGATAACCAGGGGGTCCTGGTGAGGGAAGTCCACACCTTGGGCGTCGTCAGGTGTGAATGTAACTTCGTGCTGCGCCCAATCCGGCGGTGCTTGCGCTGGGTATGCCGCCACGTGATGTAGTCTTCGCGCGTAGGCCTTCTACTGCCGTGCCGAGGCGAATTCCAGTGCAGAGCCTCCGGATATGACATTAATGACCCTGCGGTAGGTTGCGTCCGGGGCCTGCAACGACAGGAGGCCCTCCCAAGGCTGCTGTACGTGAGCTTGGATCCGTAAGGCGCCTTCCTGGGGTTGCATCCCTTGCGCCTGTACCTGCATGGGGGCCTCGTATGGGAATTGGACGTGGGCCACCGCAGACGGGCGCGCCTCCGGGTTCATGTCCCTAGCAACGCTGTCGCGGAGCGCCGCGATGGAGGTGCAGGCGCGGGTATCATGATTGCCGCGGTCGTGGACTACGCACCACAGTCCCTGATGCTGGTCGTCGTAATCCCCACGACCCTTATCGTCGCGCCCGCCGGCCGCGCCCGCCACGGCGCCCCGACCGCCTCGGCCGGCTGGAGCACCTCGTCGGACCGCCGATGTCGAGGGCGCACCGATTTCGCCTCGACTCTCTGGCGGCGCTTGGGCTGATCGGACGACTCCTTATGCGGGTTGTCCCTACGGCCGGGCGCGTCCGGGGCGACTCACTCGCCGCTTTCCTTGAAGAACCGCCTCGGCGGGTCTTCGGCTTTGCCGAGGCTCGGCTGGTTGGTGTCGAGTCGTCACCTTGCCTTCGCGCGCGTCTTCCTCCGCCCTAGCATATTCTTTCATCTTGTCGAAGAGCCGCGCCGTCTTGATTGGCTTTGCGCGTTGTACTCGCCATCGGGCCCGGACGAAGGCCCCGTATGGCTGCATTGACGATGGTGGTCTCGTTGGCGTCTTTCACCGACATCGAATCTTGGCGGCGTTTGAAGTAGTCCGGAGCTTCTCGAAGGTTTTGCTTACGGCAAAGAGTTGGTCCGCGTCGACTCGGTCAACGTAGTTTCCTTGGAAGTTGTTGTGAAGGCGGACACGAAGCTGTTCCCACGCGTAGATGGAGCCCGGCTCTATGGTAAAGAACCAAGAGAGCGCCACTCCTTGTAGCGCGAGGGGAGTCCTTCGCCGTGGTGTCGTCGCCGCCGCGGCCGATTGCGGTTTCGTATACGCGCACGAACTCACGGGGGTCCGTGTCGCCTTTGTACGAGTCGATGGCGCTAGGAAACTTGAAGTCTTCGGGCCATGCCGCCTGCTGCAGCCCCGCCGAGAGCGGGGACTCCGGATCCACACGCCGCGGCGACACGTGGCTGGGCGGGGGGCCGCGATCGTCCGCTCTCGGCGTGGGCTCGGACGCGACCATCGGCGCGGCTCGCGACTCGAGCCTCCCGCATATCTCTCGACGGCCCGCGAAGGTCCCCTAGCTCCCGCCGAATGCATTGAGAGCCGCCAGCAGGCACTTTCCATCGCCGGTGCAGCGGGTCGCCGGCATTTCGACGGCGGTCGGCGCGGGACGACCGCGTCGCGAGGTCCCGAATCGCCGGTCGCTCCGTCGTGGCTACCTCGCGCCGCCGTCCGCGCCGCGGCGAGGGTTGCTGATGGGGCGGCGAGGTCGGTGTCGTTGCGTCGGCGGGATCGATTGTCGCTGCGCCGTGTCGGCGTCTTCGACATGGGCTGTCCCCGCAACGCCGTGGCGGGCGGGTCGTCGCGGTGCCGTGACGGGGTTGGTCGCCGCCGCGAACGCCGACGTCTCCGGCTATCGCGCCGCATCGGCACCGCGTCCGCCGCCGGCGCCGCGGCCTCGTACTCATCGACGCCCGAGCCGCCGCCTTCTTTCCCTTCGCCGCGGTGAAGCTTTTTCGGTGCCATCTTTTCCTTCGGTCTTGAGCTTGTCTTCGTCCTCCCACGGACGGCGCCAGCTGTTGTGGCTCTGCACCAAACAGAGAGAGAGGTGGTAGTGGAGAGTGATGAAGATAAGTGTAATGGCCTGGTCCTCCCATGGCTTACTCGTATATATGCATACACATGAGGAGTGCTTTACGCTTATACCCTTACATCCGGTTATCCCCTGCAGGCGGTTATGTCATTACGCATGGCCTGTTCTGGGCCTTATACTCTCCTACCAGGCCTGCTGGGTTTAGGTGGGGGCCATCCCTACGACATACCTATACCCCCTCCGTAGTGTACTGCAATGGGCCCTCTCCGTAAGACTGGGATATACGTTGGTTATGAGACTGCATCCATAATCAGGTATTTGGAACCCATGTTGGGAGATTTGCATATCGCCCGCTTCGCTGACTGCATTTTTGATGAGGATAATTTCCCAACATTAGGAGGAGGAAATCAACCTCTTGATGAAAAATGTCAGGAAATTACGTGGGAAGCCACGGGAATTTATGCACATGACCCGCGCACTAGTGAAACAGAGAAAGAGGTCCAGAAGATCATTGACTTGCAAGCATTAGCAAACTAACTGCCTGATCACTTGAGTGATTTGAAGAGCGTGACTAAGTCGCATGTGCCTGCACGCAATGCACTGGAGAGGGTTGAAATACCAAAGAAAATTGAAGGTATCCCTGAGACCGGAACTCCCATACTTGAGTGCAGTGGGAACACTCATGTATTTAGCAAACTGCACTAGACCGGATATTGCATTTGCCGTGAACCTGTTAGCAAGGAAGCAATGACCTTGGATTGTTTTACAGAAAGAATCAAGATCTGAACTTGATTGGCTATGCAAATGCTGGGTACTTGTCTGACCTGCATACCTCAAGGTCACAACACAGGCTATGTATTCCTGTGTGGTGGAACTGCAATTTCCTGGAAATCGTCCAAGCAAAGTCTCGTAACGACTTCGACGAACCACTCAGAAATTATAGCACTATATGAAGCCACACGAGAGTGTACTTGGCTCCGTCGAATGATTCACCACATCCAGCAGTCATGTGGGATGAACATTGTGCAAACCCCCACAATTATCTATGAAGATAATGCAGCTTGCGTTGCACAAGTGCAGGCGGGCTATGTGAAGAGTCATCTCACAAAGCATATCAACCCCAAGTTCTTCTATATTCATGAATTGCAAAAGATGGACGAGATTAAAGTATTGCATACTAAGTCATGTGAAAATCTGACAGATTTATTCACCAAGTCACTCCCTGCATCTAGCTTTGAAAGATGCGTGCGAGGAGTTGGAATGATGAGACTTAGAGAAGTGCAGAATTCAGGGGGAGAATTCTCTCAAGTCCGCTAGTAAATCTTGATCATGAAGATTAAGTATCCAAAAGAATAAAGTCCTGAAGACTGAATAAAGTTAGGTGAATTGTACTTTTTTTTGTCTTGACGAGTTTTCCTGAAGTTTCTCGACCAAGGTTTTTAATGAGGCAATTTGTGCATCGCAGCATAACATGTATCATGTACTTTTTCTCCAAATTTTTTCCATTGGGTTTTATGGAGTTTTAACGAGGCATGAACATGTCGGATGAGCGCCCAAGGGGGAGTGTTAGGAAACCTGGGCCTGGGCCGACAGATCTGGCCCATGGTGGGCACCTCACCAGAGACTATAAATAGGAAGCCGTACCGGCATATTTTGTACACATGCAATCAGAAGTTAATAAAGAAAGACCAGGAGTTCTCTCTACCTATCTCTGTGTGTTCAATCTATTATTCTGTCTTCTGTGATTGATTCGATTTGTTCTAAGCTGAGAAATCGATCGGACTGGTCGCCAGCGACGATTCCTCAACAATGATGACCGGTTGCAAAGTTTTAACGCCGAGTTGGTAATGTCAATAGGTTTCAGTCCGAAAATTTTCAATTCAAAATTTAAATTAAAAAATAATAAAAAATAGAAAAATATTAGAGTTTTTTTGTTCGAAAATTTCAAAGCAAATCGGAGTAAATCAATATAACTCGACGTACATCGGTGTAAATTCAAATCTAATTAAAATAATTTAGACCAATTTATACTTTAACGGATGTTCGACAGAACTGACTTTTCTAAAAATCAGCCACCACACATGCCGCCGACCATGCGACGATGAGGAGAGGATACATAGCGTGGTGAAGGGTGGCTTGGATGGAAAGTGTGGTGTCCATCTTGGCGTCGCTGTCGTCGGTAATGCTTGTTTTCTTGGAGGCTCGTGTCACAGATGCTGCTTTAGGTGATGGCAAAAGTTGGGGATCTTTGTCATCAGTGGAGCTGTGATATATTCTTTGGGTGATTGATTGTTCACTTTTGTACATCGTTATGCACATGTACGCTTATCATCGTGATTAAAAAGCCAATTAATGATTTCCATAATTGGTCCTTAAAGAATGTTATTGGCTATTTTTTTAAAAGCTTTTTAATAGCTTTTAGCTTTCAATTTCTCTCAACGATCACTATTTATCAAACTAATAAACTATAGTAAAAAGTTATAAATCATAGCATAAAAAAATCATTATTGTCTACGTAGTGTACGAGGTCGTCTAGCACACATACATGTGGCGACGTTGGCTGGCCGCCCACTGACCGCAGGGTATTGGAAGCCCTGCAACAGTACATGAAACTTGTAACATGGCTAATCGGCAGACAGTTGAAGTAACCGCCGTGGTTTTTTCTGCTGTTTTGTGCTTGTCTTCATCGATCACGTTTTACACTGTTCCCGGCGCGAGCGCCGCTGCCGTCGTGTTTGAAAAACGCAGCCCTGCAGGCTGACTTGCGAGCTGCTCTGCTCAGCCGGTTCGGCTCCAGATCAGATGTTACAGGACATGACCGCCACGCATCGAGCTATGTCAACCACGCAAGGGCACAAAAGTCAAATAAAAAAGTCCAGAAGCACTTGTGCAGGTGCTGACGCTCTGTGCTGTACTTTACACGAGCCGGCCGGTGCCTGCAAGAACGGAGATCTGCGCTCTATGATCGACTGGGTGAGACCCATCCTAATTCATTCTAACTAATTAGTCCTACTTAAATAAAAAATATATATTACTTTGTGGAATATAAATATGAATAGTATAGATAAAAAAATATTTTAAATGGTAGAAATATAGATCATATATTTACCATATTTTTTATACAAATTCAAATACAACTAGGAGGAAAATTATTAATCAAATAAAAATATACCATATTCATATCCTATCGAATACAATAACCAAATAATACAGATAATTCGTATCCATTTCGCACTCCTAGATTCACCACCACAGAAAACCTCAGCATCAACGTAGTCGACGACCAAGAAAGGATACCACCGTGGCCACACAATAATCACAAAAATCTTCAGAGACCATATCATGTACGCATTTTTTACCAGGAACAAGAAACAAAATGCATGCCAAATATACAATCATGTAGCATCGTTCCAAAGCCCTAGCCTGGTGGTGGTATTAAGCGACCCAGAGAAAGTGGGGCTTGAAAACAAGGAGGCAAGATGATCGGTCAAGTGACTGGTTTACACTGCAGTACATACATTCACATGTTTGGAATTAATTGTAAGCTGTCAACAATAAATATACAACACATTCTACACACCATAATGCCGATCGCCGATTGTCGGAATCTGTTAAGTGTCAACCAATCAGACCAGCATGACAATCCTCAGAACATAGCATAACCCTGCAGATACAATTTACACCAAAACGCTTATTCAACGAATATACAGACAATACACACTGATTCGCACTGGAGTAGAACCCTGGTACAATTACGCACGTACAAAAACCACCCCACAAACTGCAAGCAAAGCAGATTGCCAGGGATCAGAAAATTAGATGATCATTTTCTACCATGATCATCGCCAGGATCATGATCCATTATATTGTTACATACGGCATCCAAATCATCTCGGTTATTTCCCGGAGCATTCTTCAATTTTGCCACTAGAGCCCACAAATTTGCAAGCTCGCCCTCCAGGAAGGCCTCCTTTTGCTTTGCCGCCTCAATTTTCTTCTGGAGTTCCGCTTCTCTTTGGTCCTTCTCCATGAGCATGGCCTCCAGAGCTTGTTCTCTCTCGTAGCTTCCGTTGATATCTCTTCTGCTACCTGGTTCGTGCCGTTTAATGTGGCTATCCCTCCTAGCACCCCTTGGACCATGGTCTAGTCTTCGTTGAGTTGAGTTTCTTGTTGACGCCAACTCACTAGCAAGCTTCTCATTGTGCTTCATGAGCTTGGTGACTTCTTCAGAGAGTGCTTTCAATTCAACACCTGCAGCTGAGGCCAGGCCTTTGGCATACGTACTTTCCTCTAAAAGGCTCTGATTACGGGTCTCTAGTTGAGAGTTGGCTTCAGTAAGTTCACACAATCTCTGCTTCAGTTCATCGACCTCTGACTGAAGAGAGAACACAAGTAACATAAGAGCACCATTCTTGTGGTCACCCCATCAGTTAAAGTAACAGAATGGGTGATGTAATTAATTAAACGTAGTCATGTGGTTGGATAAATGGAACAGAAAATAATGATTTGGAAATTTGGTAATTGGCGATACTAGGGAATTGTGTTTGCAATTGCATCAAAGCTAAACAAAGGCCGCCAATATGAACAAGGCTCATTCCAAAAATAAGTCTCACCAAACCACATTAAAAGAATAAAGTATTAAAGTTAAACAGTAATGAACATATTTTTCACATTGAAACCTTCCTGTAAATGTCAATTTCTAATGCCCCCAGTTGAAGCACCAATTCTCAGGATTATTCCGGAGAAAAACTAATAGTATTACCAATTTACCAGCAATGAAAGATGTGGTAGGTGTGCATCATCATGACAGGCATGGCCGCATGGGCAAAGGTACTGTTTCATCTAGATCAATCTTACCATGAGATGCAGTACAAATAGGATACATTTGCCGGCCACCTGGCTACAGGCTTCAATTAACAGGATGTGATAATTGGACTTGCATTGGAACGAAAGGATGCTGCACCAGAGTGCAGACAAAAGGCAAACCTGTAATGTTCTTCCCAACAGTTCTTCAGATACATCTCTGGATAATGGCTTTTCGTTGCGAACATGTAATCCAACTTCATGTCCGATGCCTGTTTTCTGCTGCAATATGATGCTTTCTGACAAGAGCTCATTAGCTTCAAGAGCTTGGGAGAGCTGTTCTTTCAAGTAAGCAATTGTTTCTTGCAATTCCTCACATTCGCTTGCCTGAGAACAGGACAAATTTATAAGTAACACAAGCTTGTGCTCTTATTTCACTAAAGTTACAGTCAAATTATTACCTTTAGATCTAGCTGGTCTTGCATTATTCTGTTATCTGCTTTTTTCACCTGCAGTAAATACAGAAAATGACCCTTCAAAAATTGAGAGACAAACTGACTTCGCAGCACACTCAACAATTATTAACATACCGAACTTATATGCATAAATTATAACCTATAATCAGTCCTACATTTGAATGAGAGAGCATGAGCATTTTGCTCTTCATTGAGTTTTTCAACATCTAGATTTGCCACTGCTCTCCTCTTGTGAAGGAAAAGAAAATTTTGGTTCAGAAAACATCAATACATCACTGGAATCACTCATCCGAATTCTAGTTTTAGTGCTCTCTTGCCAACAACACTGCATGATGTAGGACAATACTGCGCCAACTCAAATGGAATAGATCCACAATGATGTTACTATGGAAATTCGAAATCTTTGGATTTTTCATCTATTTAAGTCCCTTGAAATGCTTGGGAAAATGGTGAGCCTGTTCTTTTAATTACCTATCTGTTATGACATTTTTGTCCCCAAGAATTGCAAACTTCATTCTTGAAAATACCATAACTTTAGTGTCCATTCCGTTTTGCTGATACATTTTTTGAGAACATGCAAGACTGTGTGTCTTTGTATTAAGAAGAAGAGAATACAAAACATAGTTAAGTACAATGCCTTGATGCCCCAAGGAGCATCTAGCTCACTGCCAAAAGAATGCATACATAAAAGAACGATTTCTGTACCTCAAGTTCAAAGGCTTTCTCATTGAGTTGCTCAAGCATCTCAGTGTAAGACTGCAAAACCAGTGCAACAGTCTGATATGTTTACATAATTCAAAGAACAAGAAGTTGAAAACCAAATTGAGTGCAGATAAACATTACCGGTGAAAGTTCTAAGTTGTCAAACTTCCCTTGACTATCAGACATTGAATGAGCAATCTGCCTTTCCAAAGATGCTATCTGCTGCTTCTTTACCTTAATATCGCCATTGACCACCTTAATTTCTATCTTCACATACACAAAGGCACATTTTTCAAAAACAAGAGTGCATATAATAATATACCAAAAAGTGGACCACAGGAAAGGTCACCTCAATTTGTTTGTTCAGTTCGCTTCTTCCAGCTCCCTCTGTGAGGCGCTTTAGAACACTTGTATGGAGCGCAACCTCCCCTGACAAAATCTTCAACTGCTCTCTTAATAGATCAACATGATCTGAGTTTTTCGTGCTGACCTATCACCATACGATATAACAGATCATGCCATCGTGATTTGTTTAGGATATCTAGTCACGAACTTGCAATAAACCATACTATTTGTATCAATTAATTGCTCTGAATCCCAGTCTGTTGTTGGGATACTGTTCCATTACTCCTACTTCACCTTCTGTTTTTCTCCTTTTTTTCGTTTTGTATTTAGAACTGAAGCCCATTCTTTTCTCTTAATGAAATAAAAACAAAGAAAAAATGTGCTCAGATTTTGTACCAAAGGTGCTTCTTCTACAGGAAGGCTGTCAGAAGGAAATTCTCCATGGCCCACACTTGACAGATCAGCTGGTACATTCTCAGCAAGCATAGAATTTGAAATCCTTTGTTCTGATGGAAAAGTAATTCCATTCCCCAGAGGTGTTGAAGGGGCAGTGAATGATTTGGTCAAACTAGATTTGTCACCATCCGAGCTTGTCAGAGTAGCAGAACCACTATCACGCTTTTGCATACAGTTAACATGATGTAAAGGTCAGCAGCAAGCAGAATTCAACAAACTCATTCTTTCTAGTTTGGCTCCAGAAATAAAATATAAGCTTATCCATACTAAAGAAATTCCCAAGAATTCAACTTGTATCTTCATTTAGGAAGAGATGATGCCGCAGATACGGCCAGGGCACATTGGATATTACATACAAGGATACACTATCAGTGAGGATGTAATTCACTACCCACCACATTTTCTAAAGTAACCATTCTTATGAGATCACATAGTTTGATATAAGTAATTCACGAGGTATGACAAGTAATATCAAAATGAAAACAGAAATACAACAGTTCACTATGCTAAATAATGTTTAAAATGCAGTGGGTTAAACGGTGTCTGATTTGTATACCCGCAGTTTGAACCAGTTAAGGAGTCCTTTGCGATTTTTCCTCTCCTCCTTGGAAGAAATTTCAAGTGTTTCACCAAATCCTTCCATAGGAACAAACAACTCATTGTTCTCATTATCCACTACCATATCTCGCCTTCTATATGGGAGATATGCGAGCTGCAGTTTTAGCAGACAAACTTTAGAAAAATAAATGCACTAAAACTAATGAAAAAGACATCATATTAAAACATAAGTGCAAGCTGATATGAATGATAACATTTTGTAACATTATCTGAATAATCAGACCTCTTCTTCACCAAAAGAATGTCTTCGCCTTGGGCCAGGACGTTGAGATAATCTAGTAGTCTGGGTTGCTTTCGTTGAAACCAGGATTAGTTTTGTTAGACGTTGTATCCTCACAAGCAAAGCAGCTTTAGATTCTTCTTCTTGTTCCAGTCTAGATTGAAGCTTGATATTACCATCTTCTAGCTTTTCATGTGATGAAGAACTTGGGTTAGGAACTTAGGACCCACCAATGAAGCGTACATGCAGCATTAGGTAATAATACCAAAGGTGTAATGCACCCAAGTGGTGGCAACAGATATGGTAATATTTCCTTCAAAGGCGATAAATAAAGTGAAAACCATCAAAATGGTTAAGCATTGAAAGACGTAATAAGTAAAAAAACACCTTTTGTTTCCAAATAATGATATTATCTTCTGTGGCATCTTTCAAAGGAGTGCCAGTAAGAATACCACTTTTCAGTTGTTCTAGCTCGTCCTTCAGTTGACGAATTTCACTTTGGTATTTCTTTATTAAAGATTTCTCATCCATAATCTGCAAATCATGAATGTAGTTACAAATAAGAGTCAGAGATACAAAAAAAAAAGTCTTATAGGGGATTAAAACACAAGGCAAAGAATCTGATAAACAAGCATATCCACCTTGTTTTGTGATGCTTGGATCTCAATGTGCTTTGCACGATGGGCGAATTTTAATGTATTATGAGTCTCTTCAGAGTTGCTTGATGCTGGAGTAACTGTGCAAATCAGCTGCACAAAAAAAGTCAAATACGCGAATGATTGAGACCATAATAGACAGATTTTAACTTTTAAGCAGTACCCAGAAAAACTTACAGAAACACGTCCTTGACCACTCAAGGATGACTGCAGCAACCGTGTTAATTTTGAATCTCTAAATGGAATATGAGTAGCTTTCACATCAGTCAGTTTTGATATCACCTGAAATATGCAAATTTACTTCTTTTAGTTAAAAAATAAAACAAAGTCCCATGACTTGACCAACTTCTTGAAAATAAATGAAGGGAAGCATTAAATAAACTCATATTATTGAATTGGTTGCCATAACCACTAGGTAAAGCTGTAAGCAAACAAATAACTAAAACACATGAAATGGAAACACTCATGAAGCTATATTGTCTAGACGTCTAGTTTTCTCTGAGTTGTTCTAACCCCTCGTAATATGCTTACAAATGTATCCAGTCAGTGGAATAAGCAATTACTGCATACAGGGATGTACATCTGTGACTTGGGAATTTAGACAGGGTTTAGGGTATATAAACTCCCGAAGCCAGAGTCTACACAAACATTGCACAAGCAACAAAATGAACAGGCTTACAGAATCTTAATAGCATGAGCATAAGATGTCTACAGTTTTATACTAATGATAGTATTCTATGTCATCAAATGCTGAGTGTAGGAATGAGGCCCACCGTTCCAAGAGTCAGCAAGCTTTTATTGATATAGGACCCTTCCTTCCGGCGTACTCCGGTAGTTTCAGCCCTTGAACTCTCGGAACCTGCCAGATCGATGAGGTTCTGCAAATGAGTGAGAAAACTAAGAACTCATTATGTTTTGGCTGCATTAATGCACATAAAGCTCAGATGATGCACTAATGATGTCAAGTGTATATGGAATGCTGGTGTATAACTTATGTAGAATTAATTATAGCAGTGAGAGTGATGGACTAAGAAAAACAAAAAGGGAAAGAGAAGAAGATTATCCCACCAGCTGCGAGAAGGTAACTGCTTCCCCTTCATTAGACTCACCACAGGGGCTGCTCTCTATTGTCTGCACGAAACAATAAATTGAAAAGTATAAAGTATGTACCCACAATGTGAAATGTGCAAGTATTTTTCATATGAGTCTCATTTCTAGAATAAACATTATGCTGATTGCTGGATTCTATGGATCAATTTCAATAGAGATTTTTTTATGCATCAAGTAGAAGTGCTTCACAGATTTTTAAAGTAGAAAAAATACAGAAACAGAGTAATTTATGAACATAAAAATTTTCACTCCTATTACCAGTGTGAAAATTGTATGGCTTCTGCTACTTAGCAGATTGAAGTTAGTGGATCCAACGTGTCTATGCTCTGAAAAGGAGAACAAACAAAACTGTAAGTACATTGATCCATAATTGCACTTAACTGAAACAAAATAGTAGCAACCAACAAAGTTTGAGGTACCATATGCTAATTACTAACAAGAGGAATTACACATATATCAAAGTGCATATAGATTTTAGACTCTCTCTCCCTCTCTCCTCTAGCAATGCCAAGGCAAGATATAACTCTTCATCCAGAATAAAAATGAAAAACTGGCATGTTTGCAATTCATATAAATTATAAAATATTGTAAGTTCATTGATCCATAATTGCACGTAACTGGAACGAAATAGTAGCAACCAACAAAGTTTGAGGTACCATATACTAATTACTAACAAGAGCAATTATGCATATATCAAAGTGCATATAGATTTTAGACTCTCTGTCTCTCCCCTCTAGCAATGCCAAGGCAAGATATAACTCTTCATCCAGAATAAAAATGAAAAATTGGCATGTTTGCAATTCATATAAATTATAAAATCCAATCATACTTCTCTAGATGTGCTGATTCATGACAAACTAGACATATGCAATATCAGAAATGCCACAGGAAATCCTACAGTAGCGAGAGAGATAATCTCCAAATGCTATTTTTCCATTATCAATTCTCATCAGATTTTCTTAATATAATGATACGCAGTTCTCCTGCGCGTTCGAGAAAAAAATTCTCATCAGATTTTCTATTATACACATTTAACTTTATTGCATGATAGTTTGTCTGATATCTATTGAAAAAAAAAGATAGTTTGTTAGATATGGATTATCCTGATAACTAAGTGATGCTGATATCCTGGTACTCTGGAGTCTGGACAGAATCATGCTGATTAAGGTACATGATACATCAAACAGGCAATTAATACATTAAAATAAAACAACCTTCTCCAGCTGCAATAAGGGACAAAGCATGTACAGGAGATAACACTACTTCTTCCTTTATGCCCTCAACAAATGTTCCCTGAGATAATTAATAATAATCAAGAACAATCAGCGATATAGTTCAAAACAATGGCACGCTGCATTCACCTTAAGTATTTGGTAGCTCATGTGTGATCTGCCATGTAATCAAATTTGAGATTAATTTCATGTTCATCTGCATCTATCAAGTGATTTTCTAGATTGGGGAAACTCTCCAGGAATTAAGCAAATTTTTTTCTCTCGAATGCGCAGGAGAACCGCGCATCATTATATTAAGAAGAATAAAGGAGTCTAAGAAGACTCGAACAATCCTCACCAATTAGGCGAGGCTAAAAACATAAGGTCAATACTAGAGAAACGCCCACCGACCAAAAACAAACACAGCACCTATGGCCAAATAGTACAAAGGCCTTTGGCCCCCGCCAAACACCACAATTTGGCCTCATCTCTAATGTCTTGCAAAACAATGCTGACATTGAGTGAGGTGCCGTAAAAAATGCAACCATTCCTATGCTTCCAAACCTGCCAAGCCACAAACACGACCAAAGAATTAAAGCCCTTGCGCTGCTGCTTAGAGACTTGGTGCAAAGCTTGACGCCACCACAAGGTGAAGACCAAATCATCTGAACCTGGAGTTAGCCGCTGCAATCCCACCAGAGTAAGCACTAAGAACCAAACACTTCTTGTGAACACGCAAGAAGTGAGTAAGTGCTGAATATTTTCATCAACTTGATCACACAGTGGGCGGCACTCAGGGTGAACAAGACCACGACGGGCCAAACGATAAGCGGTCCAGCAACAATTAAGTGAGGCTAACAACACAAAGTATTTGCAACGAGGAGGAGCCCAGGTTCACCAAATCTCCTTCCATGGTTCAAAATCCACCGCCCCCACAAAAAAACGGCGGTACGCTGATTTAGTTGAGAACCTGCCCGAGGAGGATGGCTTCTGTTAAGTATATCAAGGCCCAGCCCATGTGGCCCATGTGGTTATCTATATATTGGCATCTCCACTATTGGAGTCATGGTCTTCTCAAATTCCTCATGTAAGTCACTTGGTATCAGAGCTAAGGATTAGGGTTAGGTTAGGATTAATCTATTCCTCCACCCACGATCCAAATCTTCCGGTCATCATGTGCATCGCGTGTCACGCGTGATTTTCTTCACGTGCATCGCGCCACGCGTGGTCTTCTTCACGCGCGTCGCGCGTTCCGCCCGTCGCGGCTTCCCTCAGCCGCCGTTTGCCCATCGCCCGTCGCAGCTTCCCTCAGCCGCCGTTTGCCCGTCGATCACCGTTCGCCCGTCACGGTCCCAGCAGACGTCGTCTTCCTCGTCGATTCCGCCGCCCGGTGCCTCGTCAGATCCGTCCGGGGTGTCGTCTTCCTCGTCGACTCCGCCGCCCGATCCGTCCGGATCTCCATCGCCCGGGGACAGAGCTCGGATCTCGCGGCCGAAGGTCCACCGCTCCGCTCGGGGCCGCCGCTCCCTCTAGGTCGCTGCTTGGAGGCCCGCTCCCTCAAAGTCGCGCCGCTCGGAGCCGCCTCCACCGCTCGGGGCCGTCGCTCCCTCGGGGTCGGGGTCGCCGCTTGGAGGCCACGTTCGCCCGGGGCTCCCGCGCCTTGCCCTGGCCCGGCGCCCGGGAGCCGAACTGCTGCGTGTGGGGGTTGTTGCGTGTGCTTGGAAGTGCTGTTCTGCTTTTTCTACACTGTGGTAACTGATCTCTGTTCTTTGTGCTGCAGCTTCTGCTGTTTTGGTAAAGTCATAGCACCTCTCAAAATGTCCCAGATAAATGCAATAGTTATCAATCTCACTCTAGATGGTCAGAATTATCCAGAGTGGGCTTTCTGTGTAGAGACTGCATTAAGGGGCTATGGTTTACTTTTTCACTTAACTGAAACTCCACCTGTGCTTAAGGATGATGGTAGTAATGCTGCTGCAGTAAAAGAATGGCATATTAATGATGGAAAAGTGATGGCTGCCATGGTGAATAGTACTAAGCAATCCATGATTATGAGTCTTTCTAAGTTCAAAACAGCCAAAGGCATATGGGATAACTTGAAGAAGCGTTATGTTCAGGATAGTGGTGCTCTTTTGCATACTCTTATGCAGCAAACTCATGAAATTGAGCGAGAATGATATGTCTATTGATGAGTACTACTCGCTTTTGATCGTCGATGGGATCATTGACTTCCATGATACCGAGTGTACAATTGTTTCTGTCCAAAGACATCGGTTTATTGAAAAGTTTTTACTTACGATTTGTCATGGGAGTCCAGTGAGTATGATTCCATTCGTACACGATTGCTTCACAATTCTTTCCGCTCTCACCATGGCACGGGCATTGTCGATTTACTTGCAGAAGAAATACGTCTTAAGTCTATGTCTTCTTCTGCATCTGTTCCTCATAGTGTGTTGGCAGCTTCTCAGAGGATCAGTGCACCAAAAAGTACCTCTTCAGCGCTCTGTAAGCATTGTGGCAAGTCTGGTCATCTTCCAGAGAACTGTTTTTTTCATTATCCAGAAAAGTTGGCTGACTATCGTGCACGTCGTGCTGCTCGTGGTCGTGGTACTGGTTCCACTTCTAGAGGTTCAGTGTCTATTGCTGCCGCTTCGCCTGTTAATGCTCCTTCGTCGTCTTGGGTGCTTGATTCAGGGGCTTCTTTTCATGTGACATCTGATCAGTCCCAGTTGGTTGCTTGCAAGCCGGTTACTGATGGTGCTTCTGTTTAGACAGCTGATGGTACATCTTGTCATATCACTCATCAGGGTTCACTTTGCAATCCTCATTTTTCTGTACCTCAATTGTCCATGAATCTTCTTTCGGTTGGTCAAGTTACCGACCAACATTGTTTTGTTGGATTTGATGACTCATCTTGTTTTATTCAGGACCGTCGAAGCGGGAAAGTGATTGGGACTGGTCATCGCCGTAAAGGTGCTCCTAGCCTCTACATCCTCGACACCTTGCGTCTTCCTTCTTCCATTGCCTCGTCCATTGAGTCTACAGCTCGTGTGTCATCCGCTGCTTCGTCTTCCGCCTCTTCCTTCGCCCAGTGGCATCATCGTCTTGGTCATCTTTGTGGGTCCCGGTTGTCCACATTAATAAATAAAGGTTGTTTAGGTCATACACCTATTGAGTCTAGTTTTCATTGTAAGGGTTGCAAACTTGGAAAACAAATACAACTACCATATTCATCTAGTGTTTCTCACTCAGCTAGACCTTTTGATCTTATTCATTCAGATGTATGGGGTCCTGCACCTTTTGCTACAAAGGGTGGTCATAAACATTATGTCATTTTTATTAATGATCATTCTCGATATACATGGATTTATTTCATGAAACATCGCTCTCAGTTGTGTTCCATTTACCAATCTTTTGTTCGCATGGTTCACACACAGTTTTCTACTCCCATTAGAGTTTTTCGTTCTGACTCTGGTGGTGAGTATTTGTCTGATGCTTTTCGTCAGTTTTTGTCCTCTGAGGGTACTCTTGCTCAGCTCTCTTGTCCTGGCGCTCATACTCAAAATGGTGTTCTTTGAACATAAACATCACCATCTTATAGAGACCGCCGCACACTTTTGATTTCATCTTTTGTTCCTTCTCATTTTTGGGGTGAAGTTGTTTCTCTGCTGTCTATCTCATCAATAGACAACCTCATCCAAATTGTCCGAAAATGTCCCGTGAAGTTCTTTTGGTACCTCTCCTAGCTATGATCATCTCCGAGTTTTGGATGTACTTGCTATGTTTTGCTTGCACCTCGTGAGCGAACTAAATTGACTGCACAATCTGTTGAGTGTGTTTTTCTGGGGTATAGTCCTGGGCATAAAGGTTATCCGTGTTATGATCCTTCTTCTCGTCGCATACGTATCTCTCGTGATGTGACCTTTGTTGAGGACCGTCCTTTCTTTTATAACCCATCTACTCAGCCCTCATATTCTCCCACAGAACCCACCTCGTTCCTGTGTCTTCCTCCTATTCTACCCAATACTGATGTCACTACTCCTCCATATATTACGCCCATTCTTGCTCCTTCTATTTCCATCACGCCACCTTCACAGGAGACTACACATCCTCCTGCACCACCTTCTTTTCATTCTAAACCACCTATCACACGTGTTTTCCATCGTCGCCCTACAAACCCCACAAAGACCTCCACGGTTCTACCACCACGCCACCCCGTCGACGACCGTTGATGCTTCTAATAATATTGATGAGTCTCATACTATTCACGATGAGTTACTGAGTTGATCCAAGATATAATCTACGAGATCGTACTGCTATTGGTCCGGCTGACAAGTATGGTTTTCCACGTGTGAATGCTGTTGTTGATGAGCCATCCACTTACCAGGAAGCCTCTAACATTCCGGAATGGCAGCTTGCTATGTCTGAGGAGCTTGCTGCCCTTGATCGTACATGAACTTGGGATATTGTTCCATTACCGTCACATGCAGTGCCTATTACATCTAAATGGGTATTCAAAATTAAGACCAAGTTTGATGGTTCTATCGAGAGATATAAAGCCCGTCTTGTTGCTAGAGGCTTTCAGCAAACTCAAGGTAGAGATTATGATGAGACCTTTGCACCAGTTGCTCATATGACTACTGTTCATACTCTTATTGCGGTGGCTGCTACTTCTTCTTGGACCATCTCTCAAATGGATGTTAAGAATGCTTTTCTTCATGGTGATTTGCATGAAGAAGTTTATATGCAACCACCTCCAGGTGTTGATACTCCTCCTGGTCATGTTTGTCGCCTTCGTTGTGCTCTATATGGTCTTAAACAGGCTCCTCGTGCTTGGTTTGAGTGTTTTGTTTCGGTGATACGGGCTGCTGGGTTTTCATCTAGTGATCATGACCCTGCTCTATTTATTCATCTCTCTCCACGTGGGCGTACTTTGCTTCTTCTATATATTGATGATATGTTGATTACGGGAGATGATGTGGAACACATTTCTCATGTGAAGAAGCAACTTGGTGAGCAATTTCAGATGTCTGATTTGAGTCCTCTCAGTTATTTCTTAGGAATTGAGGTGTTGCATTCTGCAAAGGGCTACTATCTCTCTCAGTCCAAATACATACAAGACCTTATTGCTCGTTCTGGCATTACAGATAGTCGAACGGCTGCGACACCTATGGATCTTCATTTACAACTTCGTTCTACCGATGGTACACCTCTTGAGGATCCCTCTCGATATCGACATATTGTGGGCAGCCTTGTTTATCTCACTGTTACTAGACCTGATATTGCTCATGCAGTTCATATTCTGAGTCAGTTTGTGAGTGCTCCTACTTCCATTCATTTTGGACATTTGCTTCGTGTACTACGGTACTTAAGGGGGACATCTTCTCAGTGTTTGTTCTATGCTCGTGAAAATCCGCTTGACTTCATGCTTACTCGGACTCCACCTTGGCGAGTGATCCAACAGATCGTCGTTCTATCACAGGATATTGTATTTTTCTTGGTTCTTCTCCCCTTGCATGGAAGTCTAAGAAGCAGGCAGCTGTATCTCGTTCTAGTACAGAGGCAGAACTTCGAGCACTTGCCACTACCACTTCAGAGATTGTATGGCTTCGATGGTTGTTAGCAGATTTTGGTATTTCTTATGATGCTCCTACACCTCTTCTATGTGATATCATCGAGCCATACAAATTGCCAATGATCCTGTGAAGCATGAACTGACAAAGCATATTGGCGTTGATGCTTTCTTTACTCGGTCTCATTGCCAGCAGAAAACAATTGCTCTTCAGTATGTGCCCTCAGAACTGCAAGTGGCAGATTTTTTCACTAAAGCACAAACTCGAGAGCAACATCGGTTTCACTTGCTCAAACTCAATGCTTCACAACCTCCGTTTCCACCTTTAGTTTGAAGGGGGGTGTTAAGTATATCAAGGCCCAGCCCATGTGGCCCATGTGGTTATCTATATATTGGCATCTCCACTATTGGAGTCATGGTTTTCTCAAATCCCTCATGTAAGTCACAGCTTCCACACATGCTGATCATCCACGCCAGGAGTGAGCCTCACTCGGGCGAGAACATCCCATAAGCCAAGAAACTCCACCAAGACTGGAGTAGGTAAACTGCCTCTAATATCATGAACCCAAGTATTATCTGTTAGAGCTTCTTGGACCGTCCTTCAACTGACAGTTCTCTTTGGCACATGCGCACAAAGAAAGGGGGCAAGGTCCATTAGGGATTTGCCATGTAGCCATTTATCACACCAAAAGAGGGTCATGCAGCCATCTCCCACAATAGAGATGATCGATATGGAGAACATAAGCAAATTCGCTGGTCAAAATCTACTCAACTGTTGAGTAGAGGAAAATTTGACCTGCACTTAAACCAATTAAACATGCACACCACTACTTAATAACTTACATTCTTGTGAACCATGGATGATACAATTTTGGAGACAATCCCAGGGAACAACAACCAGTAGGTGTCCTCAAGAAAGTTCATTGTTCAGTTAGTTCAAAATTATCTTTCAGAAGTATTAATTAATAAAACAGTAGCATTTTGAACTTACTGGTGTTAAAAGTGTACAACAATAGATTGTGATTTGTGAGTACCAAAGGCGACACTAACATGTATGACAAAGAGTTCTCTTACTTAAGAAAGGAGATATTTCACACCTGAAGATCCTCCCTAATTCGTAGGTTGTGCCTTGCAGGATTTAGTAGATCGTTGACAACCTATAATAAGTGAAGCTCTCAATTAATACAGTATAGAACAATCGGTACAGAAGAATACACATTGAGTTGATTAGTTCAGAATAAATGTCACTCAATTCAAAATAAATAGCATGGCATTCAGAAATAATTTTAGAAATTCACCTCCCTAGATACAAATATGTAACTCCTACTATATGTGCAAAAATGTAAATAAACCAGGCAGGCACAAAAAGGCAGGTTTAATACTTGCATCAACCAAATTCTGGTACTACTCTTTGTTGCTAACTTACCAAAAGTGTTATTAGAAAACTGGATTACAGTTTTTACTTAAGATCCAAATGGCAACAGATGGCTATGCTGATTTTTCTCTTTTCTGTAGTTTACTCTTCAGCGGTTGGAATAATAGTGAAAAAAGGGTCCAGATTCTCATTTTTACCATATCAGAAGTTCAAATTGAGCTCAAGCTTAGCTTAATGAACACCGAACCTAAAGCTAAATGAAGGATCTAGGACCCACAACATGAAATTGTGTTGTCTACGAGGTACTACTAGCAATGCAGCAGCCACCCCGGTTTTCAATAGGGAATACTTTTACAAGTGTTGGCAGCACTTATCATCACTCCAAATAAAAGCAGTGGTGGTAAGTACATATTTGTGCTTCTGATTCATGCTAGTACCAGAGAGACCCCTATAACTTATATATGTCGTAACCAAACCTGTTTCACAGACTTGGTAGTACTATAATGATGTTTGTAAGCAAGAAGAGAAATAAAAACTGCATTAAGATCCTCCAAAAAAAACTGCATTTACAGGTGTGACATGCAGCCCTCATTATTATACATTGAGGTTTTGTCAAATTTTATTTTGAAATATGAACTTTGGTTTTAAGTGTGGGTGTTATGCAAACAATCAGAGTACAAACATAAGTGCCACCTAGATTAAATTACCATTATTACCCAAAAAATACACAATTGAGGACAACAAACCTCGTTATAGATTTCTAAGTATGATACACGAAGGAGAAACTCTCGATTTGGGGTCTACAAAGAAAGACATTAGTAGAAATGTAAGTGAAGCAATCCATCGATCATGTCAAAACAAAGACTTGGTTGAATGATAATAGGTATGGATTCTAAACAATACCTCTTGTATTATACTAAATGCGTCTTTCACAGCCAAAGGTATTATCCCTGGGGATCTTTGATCTCCCTGCTCATAAAATAAATGTATATGAAGAAACTAATAAATGTTTTGGAATGTGTGCACGTTACAGTTTATTAAAAAAATAGGAAAGAGAAATGCGTATGAGTGCAAATGATATGCCCCAAGAAAGAGATGTGGCAATCCCTGAAAATAGGAAGGAATTGCAGCAATTCAAGAATCCATCAATTATCTTAATTAGCGTTAATCACTTTCCTAACCCAGGTTGGGAGGCTATTTAAGAGCACAACCCTTTCCCATACGCATATTTCTTTTTCTCTCAAACAGGTAAACCTATCTTTCTCTCTCTCTCTCCCATCTATATCAATCTATTCCTCTCTCTCTCTCTCCCCCTTTGGTCTCGGCACAGGTGGCAGCTCGGCGGCCTGGTGGCAGCGTGGCCGAGGGCATCATGGTCGGGTGGCACCAGGCCGAGTCGGCACGGGACGGCGTGGCCGGAACAGCACAGGCCAGGCGACAGCGTGGCCGGTTGTAGGCGGCGGCGTCCGGTGGGGGCCACACGGCTAGCGGGCGCGGCGCGACAGAGCGTAGGCGGGCATAGGTGAGCGCAGCGGCGGCAGGCCATGGTGGGGAGGTCGGAGACGGCGCGGTTGGCCACGGAGGCGTGTAGGTCGGAAGGCGTAGGCCGGGCGATGGTGGCCATGGCGGTGGCTGGCCGAGGCAGCGCACAGGTCGGGCGACGGCGTGGCCATGAGGCGGTGTGCCAGTTGGGCAACGTGCATGCCGACAGGCGGCGCGCATGGCCGGGTGGAGGTAAGGCCGAGGCGCCATGGGCTAGTGCTGAAGGTGGTCGGCGACGGCAAGTGGCTGTTGCATAGCGTCGGCACGGTTCGGCTGGCCAATGCACGGTCAAACTTGGGATCGTGCGGGGGGTAGTGGGACGTCGTTCGTGTGGCTGGATGAATGTTCAGTTAGCCGAACGGCGATTCGCACGGTGAAGTCTTAGCAAACGTGATCTTTTCCGGCCAAACAATCTTTTTCTGTCCTCCCATAATTTTACCTTCTTTCTATCCTCCCATAATTTTATCTTAACCCTCGCCTCATTCGCCTTCATCTTCCCCTCGTGGGTTCGCATGTGGCTTTTGAGGAAACGTTCAAGCAGTTGCGCACCTCGGATCCTTCGTGCAGCGAGTCCGTAGAGCGTACTTAAGGCAAGTACCTCGCGACTGTAACCTCTCCGTTCCACATTCCCCATCTTTCATGATTATTTGTTATCACTGCCATTGAGTACAATTGTCAAATCACACATGTTTACCTGCTTCCTATCATTTCACTAAAACTTACCTAATTATTATCATATCACTAAAACTTACCGGGTTATTATCATATGACTAATGCTTGCCTGGTTGCTATCATATTACTAATGCTTGCCTAGCTGCTATCATATTACTAATGTTTGCCTGGTTGCTATCATATTACTAATGTTTGCCTGGTTGCTATCATATTACTAATGCATGCCTAGTTATTATTATATTACTAATGCTTGTCTGGTTATAGACTTTTAATATTATATTCATACCATGATGTTCTAGGTTATGTTGTTCCACATGCTTTTAAGTTTACTAGAATACTCAGTTAATAATGTTCTAGAATTCATGCTTTAATTAGTGTTTTAGAATTCATGATTAAATCATTAATAGGGGTAGCATAGGAACATGTTTCAAATTTAGATTTAAACCACTTGCAATCCTTTAACATTATGGTTGCTATATTTATTTTTTCTAATATCATGATCCATTACTTGTATGATTTAGTATGTGAGTCATGATTGATGTATATAATACCTGTTAATCTGACTAACAATCACTCATTACGTAATAAAACTTGGATGGTTGCCAAGCCTTGTGTGAACTATGTTATAATATCTCTTTAGAATAATTTTTATATTACTATCACTGTATTATCTTTTCACATAGCCCTTATATCAAGAATTATGTTTCTCTATTTTCAATCTTAGCAAATTCTTTCACTTGTCATAATCTTATCTTAGCATTCCCTTAGTTCCTTAAATTCACACCATATAACATGTTGATAACATAACAATTACCTGGCCTGGGGTTACCCACATATAAGGGAGATTCCCACCTATTTGATAACGTATGGAAGGCCGTACACTTTCATTACTCAGGATATTATACCCTGTCTACGGTTATACAGTCGAGGACAGTGTTGTGCCTGACTACTCTTGTATAATCGAGTATGTGGGAAGTAATCGCCGGTGCTATTGCCATAACTTACTAAATAACGATTATCCTTAATTTCACTGTTCCTGTTACCTCTATCTCTAAATTTTATCAAAGTTTTCGGTAACCTAGTCACCTTGCATTAACCTGTGTCAATTACCTGTTAGAATTACTTGTCCTTTACTCACCTTGCTTGTGGCCGTTGTTGGGTACTTGTTGAGATTCCTAAATCTCACGCTTACTCTTTTCATTTTTAGGTAAAAGGCTGGTAGAATAATAGCAACATGCATGGGTGAGAACGCTTGAATTTTCCGCACCGTGGCTTACCACTATTTTTGTTATCTTATTTATTCTTTATTTGGTTAGAAGTAGACCGGCCCCATGTTTCAAATATTTACTTACAGCTTCCGCTGATTCTCTAATAAAGTTCAATTTCCTCGTGGTTTCTATTATTTCTTTTATTTATTCTTTATTTTGGCTATGATGTTCAATAATAATATCTCATATTGGTATGTGAGGTGCTACACATGGAAAAGGTCAAAGATAGCACAACATATCACCAGATTATCAGGCAAAAAACCAACTCTGCAGAGTGGTGAGCATTTGTGGTCCATATAAAGCAAAAGGCCATAAAAGGGTATCAGATTTATAATGGAAATGGAAGGCAAGGCACTAAATTACGCACTGCAACTTTACAAGAACAAGCTCTACATCTCAACAAGAGGCTGAGGTCATAACTATATTACTCAAAATATTTTGCACTGTTTCCAACTTTCCATTATGAGGTATTCTCCAAAGCACAAGACTATCCAACTCCATGACTTCTTTAGAAACAGCAATATCTAAAACAAGTTATTTGCTATATATGTTCTTACATGCATCGTATGTGTCTTCCCACTGCTTGTAACCCCATATGCAAATATTGTACCTGTGACAGTAAAATTGAAACGGAAGTTTGTTATTCCCCACTAAACAGTAGAAGCAATAAATGTGTAATAACATCCTAATTTCACCACTGAATAATAAAAATCAATGAACTTTCACATGGATCAATAATTTCTTCAATTCAACCACACAGACTCCAGTTATGTTCCTATGATATCCCAAACCTTTTGTAAACTCAAATAAACAAGTGCAATCTTTTCAAGAGTTGACAATAAAACAACATTGCTTCTTCGTTCTTGTAATCATACAAGATTTTTAAAAAAAACAGACAGTACAGGAATAAGAGAACAAAAGATCAATACCATTTATTCCCTCCATGGCACCACTAACAACATGTTGAGCTGCAACGTCATATACATGGCGTGTTGTTGTACTTGGTCCGAAGACTTGATCTGGATATGAAATTTCATATTAGCCTCTGATAAAGAAAAATTAAAATTGAAAAGCATACTATGTTGTTAACCGTGTGAATGTTCCTTCCATAGTGACTTCAAAACAAATGCTTTTGATCTTTCCGTTGAACATGTTTTACCTAAGTAATTATATATCTAGGTGGTTTTGATGTAGGTTTTCATTTGTCAAAAAAAAAGACAGATGTCTTGAACTACAAAACAAATTAGGAATGTTGTTACTATAAACCAGCAAACATCAAGGAATTTGACTCCCTCAGATGAAACTTATTGAGACAATGCAAAGGTAAACACACGTTCCTCATGTTTCATAATTCATACTTCATCTACTTATCTTTTTATATTATTTTAGATAAGCAAAATATGCTGTTTCAGGATAAATCATGGGCATACTCTTCGAGGAATAAATGTATGGGATGAAGCATCCAAGACCGCAATGTTTAGGTATGTTTCTGCACAAATCTGCATGTTCACCCAAATCCCAATCATCGTTACTTTGAAAGTTTGAATGTGGATCACACAGCAGCACGGTCAATGTCTTGCATGCAGAATTCAACTCTGGTTCATTTATAAAGCAAAAGGGGGGAACCAAGCAGCAACATGCAAGTCTTTGTGCATAGATGTGGTATCAAAGCATTAGCGCGTGTAATCAAACAAAAAAACGATAAGTACCATTTATCGACCTTAATGCATTACTCCAGCATGTATGCCGAAGACCACAATAGTTACCCCCTTAAATAATTTTAAAACTAGCAAGTAGCTACTACTTCCCGTTCCCCAACCAATCCACTCGCATCTCCGATACTTCAAATTCAGTGAGTTTCACTAACCAAACTCACAAATTACTCAGTTTACTATTGCTTTCTCATTAAAAGCCACATTCCCAGTGAAATTCAGCGAATTTCGCATCAGCGTTGTCAGAGAACAGCTAATAACGCTGCAATAACACAAGTGCGACCAGTCAACCCCCCGAAACCCCGAACCGAGTCACACATACCGTAGGCATACGCGATGCCGGGATTCAGCTCGCTCCGCACGATGGTCTCGCCGTCGGCGTACCACGCGATCTCCTCCCCCTGCCGAATCTCCCGCGGGCTTTCACGCGCACAAAAGCACCACCGAAATCAATCCACATTGCCCGAATCCAATTCCAAACCCAGCCAAAAAACAAACCGCGACCGCGTGCAGCCGAACCAAACCTGAGCGGCCGGAAGCGGACGGTGACGGTGACGCTCTCCTTGGCCGCAGCTGCCTCCGGCTCTTCGAACGCCTCGGCCTCGGGCGCGTCGAGAGGGAACTCCGCCGCGAGCCGCGACGAGGACGTCGTGGTGGTGGACGTCGGCGAGCCCGACTGCGGCGCCTCCTTCCCCGCCGCGGCCGGGGAAGCCTTCCGACGCCACGAAGCCATGGCCACCACCGCAGGCGGAGATCTAGCGGCGCGTGGGAATGGGAGCCGCCATTGGCGCGGGCGCAAGCGGCATTGGATACATACTAAGCAGGAGGGGACGCCGCGCGCGTGCGGCTTGGCTTCGTTTTGGTGGCCGATTCGCTTGGCTTTGAAGCGATGCGGGGAGCGGCTAAAAGAATTTCTAGAGGAGAAGAAAGGAAAGGAAAAGGTGAGGCCCCTTTTGGTTAAATTTCCAACCGACTTTTCGCGCATTTTTGTTGGGGGCAGTTGCGCGGTGCCGTGATGCGGGGGAGCAGCGCGGCGTGGGTGACCTGCCGCCAAGGAGGGAGAAGCTGGCGTGCGGGGCGGGGCTACGTGGGCCTGGTCACCGGTGAGTGGATGTTGATCTTTAGCGCAGTTGTTGGGACTTGGGAGGTTTAGAACGTGTTTGGGTGGGTGCACAACTAGGGAGTGTGATCAGGGTTCTAGATATGTTTTTGTTTTTTATCTTATGTTTGATTGAATGAATTGTGTCAACTCGTTCTGAATGAAGTGGTATAGATTCGGAGGATTTCTCGTGAGGTGCCGAACAGTTTTCGTTCAATGAAATCGGACGAGCGACGTGGTGCAACACTCGCTTGTCTACTCCATATAGGGTGCCCTCGTCTACCCGCCATCGCCTACTCACCTCGTGTCAACTCTCTGCAGGCCGCTGTCTTACCTCTCGATCACTCCGCAGGTGCCTCCTTTCCTTCTCCCTTTCCTCTCCCTGCCTTCATCCTCTACTGTGCACTAGATTTGACCCCTCACTCCTTCCTATCTGGATACAGGCAAGGCATAGAGGAACACTGACACTAGCAGCGACCCAACACCAGCGCCAATCAGATCCGAGCCTAGCACCATCCCATCTCAACGCCGGTGATGACTGGATCCTAGCTGCTACCTCCCCTTCTTCCCATCCCAATGCTGGTGATGATGATTGGATCTACTGTCGCCTCACCTTCTTCCTCCTCCCCTCCCTCACTTGGGGGGTGAATTTTTGGCGGGAACCAAAGGTATGGATCCTCGCGTTGTTCCAAGTTCTCAAGCTCTAATTTATTGGTTCATGTTCGTTCATCTTGTTGTACTCTATTCCCAAGTTCTCATTTCCGATTCAATGGGAATACCCACAATTGTTGATTTCTTGAATTATACCCACAATCGTTGACCTAGTGAAGATCCCCAATTCTGTTTTATGGATCATATTTCTTGATTTTGTTTGATGGATTTAAAGGTACATGAAGGTAATGAATATTCACAATAGCTAGTTAAGATGTACATGAACGTAATGAATATTCACAATAGCTAGTTAAGATGTACATAAACATAATGAATATTCACAAATTGATAGACCTTTGCAACCATATCAGTACATCATCCTGTTGTTACCATAAAAAGTGCCAAACAAGAAGATCAAACAACTACATTTTTATTTATAGAGAACTAAAGAAACAGGGCAGATTCCCTTTTGATGTGATTTAGCTGGCAATAAGTGTGACTACTTATAGAAATAACAACTTATTTTAATTAGATTCTTACGTTAATGTACTCACTCGGTTCTGAGGAATTGTGGCACTCATGATTAGTAGATGGACAAGAGGAAGTTGAAACGGAGAAAGATATTAATTATTGGTGCTGCAACATATGTGGCTGCTTACATGATGTTTATGTTTGTATGATCCAGACTTAAATAGGAGAGAACGTATTACGTACAACCCAATTGAGGAAAGAGATAGGACTAGAATTTATTATCTCAATAATAAAATTTAGAAGAATGAAACAACCTATACGAACATGATAAGTCTCAAGAGAGTTCCTTTCTTACGGTTGTGTAAAGTCTTGAGAGAACATTGTTTGCTTTGTGATACTATACATGTATATGTTGAGGAGCAAGCTGCCATGTTATTGAACATAATTAGACACAACATAAGGACTAGACTAGCTAGTACTAACTTTATTAGGTTAGGTGAAATAGTTAGCCGATATTTTGGACGTGTCTTACATGCCATATGTGAGCTATGAAATGGGCTTATTAGGTCACCTACACTGGAGATCCCAACCAAAATTGCAGGGAACCCAAAATACAATGTAGCATGTGCTTAGCTCACTTTTCAATACTACATCATAATTCTGTCATGAGTAGGAACAGCAACGGGGAGGGGGATGACCAGGGACGTCCCTGCGTGTCAGATCCAGATTTTTCAATCCGGAATCTACCGTGTTAATTGCATTATTCCCTGGATCAGTAGATAATGCACACAGGAACATTGCTGATTCATTTCATACATCGCATACTCATTCATTAATTTACATAAATTGAAATACACCACATCGGGTGAGAGTTTTACAATAAGGGCCGCTTAGGCCAAATGTCATTATTACAAACGCACAGCGGAAACGAAAGCAAAAGTAAACCCAAAATCCACAGGCAAGCGACTGGAAGGGTATTGTGTGCATTATATGTCGCCAGATGACCGGTAACATACGTGCACACAAAGCCTGGAATCTACTTGTCTATGCTTAAACTTCGTAGCCTACGCCTTAGTTCCTTTCGGTGTCCTTCTCCTCCGTAGTGTTGGAGCATCTTCATAGGCGTAATGGTCATGTGTCCTCTGCATCTGAATTTTTGTCGCAAAGCGGCGTGAGCACTCCGACCCGTGCTCATGAGCCAACACACCTAATGCAATATCTAACATGTATGGCTAAACAAAGGATGGCTCGGGTTCTTTTATTTGCAGGAGTGCTTTTGAATACAATTATATAAAAATTTCCTAAGACTTAGCATTTTTAGAAATGACAGAGTTTTTAAAGAAATACTCATGTATATCGTTGTTCTGAATCCATCCACCATTACATGGCTTCGCACCATATATCTTCTTTCAGCGTTATAGCCGCTTAACTTACCACTGGGGACGACACCGGGACAATTCCAATTCGAGCTTTTCACCGCTCTTCCACTTTTCCATTCCCACCCACAAAGTTTTTGAAACAGTAACTATATCGGTTAAGTTCCCATGTCCGCCCTTGACCGTAGGCACGGCTATTCGAATAGTTTTGACTCTGCGAGTTTGTACACTTTCACCACAAGAGACAATCAACTCGTTGCCCCACAATTCCTTAGTCATGTGGTTGAGCGGACCATCACGGTGACTTTTCAAAGTACCTCGCCCTTTCCATCATTTCACCCTATGGGTCGTTCCCACTGCGGTGGGTCCCATACGTTGTGCGGGATGTCCTCCTTCTGAACGTCTAGCAGCTGGCTACTCCCCTGCTAGCCCGCCACAGCAGAACTTCACTCCCTACGAGTGTCCCATTCAAGCCGTCTCACAGACCGCCGCTTGCACTACTCCAACACCCACTCCCGGAAGGATGACTTTCGTGGTCAGACATCTACTAAGCCAAGCTATACTTTAGACTTGTGGTTGTCTTTGTTGTACACGGGTTGACATGACAAGATTCGGTCCTTATTGGTATCCGGGCGGTCTACCACTAACCCACTTTGTGCTTCCACTGCACCACACATTCACACCCTCGAACCAATCCGCCCAGATGTTTAAGCATGTTGGGGTTTTTCGGGAACATAAAGTAATCATACCAACATATACCGTCATTCCGTCATGACCGCCCAATTCAATTCCTCATGAATAAAAGTGATGCTTGGGACAATTTCTTGCCCGAATCCTAATCAATGCTAAGCATGGCATATAATTATAGACTTATTTTCGAAATGTTATTATTATATTTTTGCTAAGGCGACAAGGCTCACATATCCAAACATTTCAACGGATTATTATTAGCAAGCATTTTATTAGGTGTATAACTACCACTTCTGAAAATGAACATATTTTACCACATAACATATCAGCATGCATGTTGATAATTTAAAAGAAATTAACTTTGCCAAAAACATGGGTTCAAAATGATCAAAAGTGTTGACTACTTTGAGTTTGGGGTCGTGGTCTTGGTCCTCTGCGGCGTCTAAAGTGGCAGCCTCGGCTTCTTCTTCTTGGGCCTCAGACGCTAATTTATCGCGAAAATCCCCAAATAAAAGAAAAGCAATAATCACTCAAAATACCACGAAATTCAAATGAACTCTAAAAATTAGGATTTTAAGTCTATTGGATAGATCTTGAATTTAGATGAATTTAGAAATTTGTTTCACTTAATTGGAGTTAAAATGAATAAGTTACAAGCATTTAAAGTCTTGGTTTAATTAATTCCAGAAATTAGTAAAATTCGACAGTGGGTCCCACTCCTATTTTTAATTTATTCCTTTATTTTCTTTTCCATGTAATCTTGTTTCTATGACAGTGGGCCCGCTTTTATTTAAATGATTGGGGCATGGCCCACATGTCGATGAGAGTGGCATGCATTTAATCCAACATTAATGATAATGGAGTTCATTAACCACTATACCTAGCCTCTAAACACCATTAGCTCTTAATTAAATTGATTTATCTCCTTAACCCCTATCGTGCCCAAAAATGAGTTAACAATTGCTACAGCGTTCGCGCCGTGGGGATTCGAACGCGGGTGAGCGGAGTGAGAGAGCGAGGGGGTAACCGGTCAAGCCACGGGTGTTACCTGCACGGTGGGAAGGAGGATTTGCTGATGAACTGGGTGGCTGAAGTGTAGAGCAGAAGAGGTCGAAGGCGGCGGTGAAGTTGGCGGCGTTGCCGGCGAGCGGTGATCGGGAGGCTCGGACGACTCCTAAAAGGCGTTCCCGGAAGTGTGCTGATGCCGGTGGTGCGGTCGGCGAGGGCCGAGGGGGTACGGTGGTGGCTGGCGACGAGCGGTAGCGACGGTTCGGGGAAGATCCTCGGTCTGGCGGGTAGGACCTTCAGAGGCGCAGAGGAGACCCGAGTGGGTTGGCGATCGCCGAGGGTGGTGTGGCGGCGGTGATTGGGTTTTGATGGACGGAATCGACGAGAGGCGGTGGCGGAGTTAGGGAAGATGGTGGCGCAGCGATGATTTAGGGCATTTTAGTTCAATTGCTTTTGGGAACTCAATGTTTGGGTTGTGGGGATCTCCGTGAAGGCGTCGGCGCGTCTTGTAGAGGGGTGGAGGGGGCTGGCCACGGGAGGTGTCCCATGCGGTCACTTCCTGGAGCGGCGAGGCAGCACAGGCGTGGCGCGCAGCGGGTAGGAGGGCATGATGTCTTGCGTGGCTCGAGAACTCGCGGAGAGACTGGCGTGGCGCGCGTGCTGTAGCTGGTTGAGCCGCGCGCGCGAGGGGACGGCTCGGCAGAACGGGGAGGAAAAAGAGAGGAGCGGACAGAGGATAAGAGCGTGGCGTCCTCGGGCGAGGCGCGGCGCCCAACGGTCCGAGGTCTTGATCCACCGGTCCGAAGGAGGAGGCGGGCTGGGCTCTGATGCGCACGGGAGGAATTTCAGCCCGAGAGAGAGAGGGGGAGGAAGAAGAACGATGGAGTGGGCGCTCCGCTCGGCGAGAGGGAAAGAGAGTCGGCCGCACGCGCTGTGTGAGAGAGAGAGCGGAGTGGTTCGGGCCGGGGTTGGCGCGGGGAGAAACGGGGTTAATGAGCCACTGGCCTACTGACCCCATTCTTTTTTTAAATTTATTTATTTGTATATGTATATATACATATACACATATTTCTGGGTATATACATGTATACATATTTTCCTTTATTTTGGTTTTTGTGTATGTACATATATTTTTGTTATTCATATGTGTTGGCATATATGTATAAATGCTAGCCTCTTTTAATTTGCTTGCCAAAATTTTAGGGATGAGGTTTCATGCTCATTTACATTTCTCCTTGGTATTTTATGGATCATCCTTTCAGATTCGAATATAAAATTTTGGATTTCTCTTACTTCCTATTTTCTTTATAGCTTAATGGCTTATTAGTGTTGTTTTGAAACCTCAACCAAAACTTTGAATACCAAGGAAAATTCAAATTACAAGAAAATTCATTCCAATTAATCCAGGATATTCATATTTTCAAATTTCAAAATTTTGGGATGTTACAAACCTACCCCCCTTAAAAAGAATCTCGACCCCGAGATTCAGCCTAGCTAGTGAACAAATCGGGGTAATCTTGACGTAGTTTATCTTCTCGTTCCCTGTAGCCCTTTTTTTGGAATGGTGACTCCTTGTTCTTGACATAAGTGGATAGTCCGACTTTTAGCATTCCTTTCTATTGTTTATAAAATCTGGATAGGCTATTTATTGTAGGTATCATGTCACTCTCAAGTTCTATTTGCTTCCTCTGAGGTTGATCCTGTGATATTTGTGGACATGCCTTGAGTTAGGATACGTGGAATACATTGTGCCCATCTGCTAAACTTGCAGCGTTCTAGCTGGTAAGCTACTTCTCTGGTGGCGTGATCCATTATTCCTTAGTATCTTGCTAGCCAACTGTTACAACTATGGTGCCTAAGGTCGGGCTTAGTACTACCAGTGCGCTAGAAAATCACATTTCTCCATAATAACTTTCACCACGGGACATACTAGGGTGGCGATGATTATACCGGCTAGTGGGTTAAGTACTAATGTTTTCTTTAGAGTATAGATTGGTAACCCTAATTTATCATCCTATTTCTTGGATATAAATGAACGCATAAAACTCTGAATCAATAGTACTTGTTCGATATGGACTTGTGAAAGCGCACCCATAAGAATTCCCGCACCTCCCGAGCTTCTTGGTAGTGATGTGATTGACTCGCCGTGGTTTGGTGCCGATGTATTCTTCTTGGTGGCGAGGACCGCTGTCCCTTGTTGTGTATCAAGCTTGATGCGCATAGAGGTGGTTCCCGTGTTGATTCTCACTGGATTTGTGCATCGTTGTGGGCATTGGTTAACAAAATGCCCCTTTTCTCCACACCGGCAGCTCCTGCTGGTGACAGGTTCGCCTAGTGGGTGGCTCACGAGCGTGACATTTGCAAGGAGCCTCCACTTGAACGGGTATGGAAGATGTGGCCTGGATTGCTCGGGACTTGAGAATGAGGGGTTGCTAAGGAGTTTCGGATAAACCTCCTTGGGGTTCTTTGGGTGACGACTTACGCTTGTGGTTAGCCTCTAAGTTCTTCTTTTCATTTTCTAAGGCCAACGCCTTATTTACAGTGGTGAAAGCTAGTAAAGTCTGGATGATCATTGCACTCTTAGTTCATCTTTTAACCCTTCAAAGAATCTATCAATCTTTTCTTCCTCTTCTTCTATATCCTTCGAGCATATCGGGCCATTGCGTGAATTTTGTGAGATATTCAGCGATGATAGGTTCCCTTGCTTGAGATTGCGGAATTCATTCTTCTTTATCCGCATTATCCTGCTGGAATAAAGTTGTCTTTGAAAACCTTCTTGAACTCGACCATGGAATAGCTCCCATGTCATCCCCGGTGGTAGCATCTTCTTGGCCTCTAGCGCACCAAGTAGTTCTCCCACCACTTCGCAAAGACCTTGAAGGCGGTGTGCAAACAAATACTACTTTGTCTTCATGCAATTTTGGCCAACCTCGGCTTCCTTTCGGTGTCTCGAGCCAATCTTGGCTTCAAGTGGTTCTTCGGCCGAGGTGAATGTAATTGGTTTTGTCCTTTGGAAATCTCCTAAGTCAGCTCTGTGCCCACCGGAGTTTCCTTGTTGTCCAGCATAAATGGCTTGTAAAATCTGAGTTTGTTGTGCCATTACTTGGGCTATGGTGGGATGTTCGGTGGTTGTGGAAGAGGGTCATTGCCTTGATCTGGTTCGTGCCTTGTTCTTGAGCAAATCCCGTGGTTTGAGTTAACTTCGTTTGGTTAGCATGGGCACGAGCCCGTGGTCCTTCGACTAGCCATCTGCAGTTGGTGCTTCGCAACTTAATACTAATGCTAAGTAGATAAGGA
Organism: Dendrocalamus sinicus; assembly: GCA_036346575.1. Classification (NCBI taxonomy): domain Eukaryota; kingdom Viridiplantae; phylum Streptophyta; class Magnoliopsida; order Poales; family Poaceae; genus Dendrocalamus; species Dendrocalamus sinicus. The sequence continues at coordinate 5,209,322 of CM070656.1, read as the reverse complement.
TACCCTCCCATGTTATAAAAGAAAACGACAAGACAAACGGTAAAACAACTTCAATATAAGGCCTATGTCTGGCCGTATCTTAAGCACACGAACATCCACATAGCCGACTTTTAGGTGGACTTTACGATTACACAATATATTAAGGTTTGACAGATAACGACTACAATACCAAAGGACTAGTATCATCATACTACGGGCAGAATTAGTAATCGCACCACGCATGGTAAATGCAGTACTACTCTACCTACTCTTTCATCAGTGAGACTTGAGCTTATGGTATATGGGCTAATCTTTGTAGTTTTAATGCTAGCAAACTTCCTTCCTGAATTCCATGGGCCAGATAGCCCCAGTGCCCTCGTTGCTAACTCCTGCCATCTGCAGACTAAATTACTAGTGCTAGAAATTTTCCAAAATATTTAATGAAAGGATGAGTAGAACAGATCTAAGAAGGATACGGGTAGAAGTAGTACGCTACATTTTTCGAAATCATTTTTTTATAAGTTCTTCAGATATTGTGACCCTATATCCATCCTAGTACCGTTCTAAGGCTTTTACCCTGCAGTCGTATGCTCTGATACCAGCTCTGTCAGACCCAGATTTTTCAATCCGGAATCTACTGTGTTAATTGCATTATTCCCTGGATCAGTAGATAATGCACACAGGAACATTGCTGATTCATTTCATACATCGCATACTCATTCATTAATTTACATAAATTGAAATACACCACATCGGGTGAGAGTTTTACAATAAGGGCCGCTTAGGCCAAATGTCATTATTACAAACGCACAGCGGAAACGAAAGCAAAAGTAAACCCAAAATCCACAGGCAAGCGACTGGAAGGGTATTGTGTGCATTATATGTCGCCAGATGACCGGTAACATACGTGCACACAAAGCCTGGAATCTACTTGTCTATGCTTAAACTTCGTAGCCTACGCCTTAGTTCCTTTCGGTGTCCTTCTCCTCCGTAGCTGGAGCATCTTCATAGGCGTAATGGTCATGTGTCCCTGCATCTGAATTTTTGTCGCAAAGCGGCGTGAGCACTCAGACCGTGCTCGCGAGCCAACACACCTAATGCAATATCTAACATGTATGGCTAAACAAAGGATGGCTCGGGTTCTTTTATTTGCAGGAGTGCTTTTGAATACAATTATATAAAAATTTCCTAAGACTTAGCATTTTTAGAAATGACAGAGTTTTTAAAGAAATACTCATGTATATCAGTGTTACAGAATCCATCCACCATTACATGGCTTCTGCACCATATATCTTCTTTCAGCGTTATAGCCGCTTAACTTACCACTGGGACGACACCCAGGACAATTCCAATTCAGAGCTTTTCACTGCTCTTCCACTTTTCCATTCCCACCCACAAAGTTTTTGAAACAGAACTATATCTGGTTAAGTTCCCATGTCCGCCCTTGACCGTGGGCACGGCTATTCGAATAGTTTTGACTCTGCAGAGTTTGTACACTTTCACCACAAGAGACAATCAACTCGTTGCCCCACACAATTCCTTAGTCATGTGGTTGAGCAGACCATCACAGTGACTTTTCAAAGTACCTCGCCCTTTCCATCATTTCACCCTATGGGTCGTTCCCACTTGCGGTGGGTCCCATACGTTGTGCGGGATGTCCTCCTTCTGAACGTCTAGCAGCTGGCTACTCCCCTGCTAGCCCGCCACAGCAGAACTTCACTCCCTACGAGTGTCCCATTCAAGCCGTCTCACGCATCGCGCTTGCACTACTCCAACACCCACTCCTGGAAGGATGACTTTCAGGGTCCGGACATCTACTAAGCCAAGCTATACTTTACAGACTTGTGGTTGTACCTGTTGTACACGGGTTGACATGACAAGATTCGGTCCTTATTGGTATCCGGGCGGTCTACCACTAACCCACTTTGTGCTTCCATCGCACCACACATTCACACCCTCGAACCAATCCGCCTGGATGTTTAAGCATGTTGGGGTTTTTCGGGAACATAAAGTAATCATACCAACATATACCGTCATTCCGTCATGACCGCCCAATTCAATTCCTCATGAATAAAAGTGATGCTTGGGACAATTTCTTGCCCGAATCCCTAATCAATGCTAAGCATGGCATATAATTATAGACTTATTTTGAAATGTTATTATTATATTTTTGCTAAGGCGACAAGGCTCACATATCCAAACATTTCAACGGATTATTATTAGCAAGCATTTTATTAGGTGTATAACTACCACTTCTGAAAATGAACATATTTTACCACATAACATATCAGCATGCATGTTGATAATTTAAAAGAAATTAACTTTGCCAAAAACATGGGTTCAAAATGATCAAAAAGTGTTGACTCGCCTGAGTTTCGGGGGTCGTGGTCTTGGTCCTCTGCAGCGTCTAAAGTGGCAGCCTCGGCTTCTTCTTCTTGGGCCTCGTACGCTAATTTATCGCGCGAAAATCCCCAAATAAAAGAAAAGCAATAATCACTCAAAATACCACCAGAAATTCAAATGAACTCTAAAAATTAGGATTTTAAGTCTATTGGATAGATCTTGAATTTAGATGAATTTAGAAATTTGTTTCACTTAATTTGGAGTTAAAATGAATAAGTTACAAGCATTTAAAGTCTTCGGTTTAATTAATTCCAGAAATTAGTAAAATTCTGACAGCTGGGTCCCAGCTCCTATTTTTAATTTATTCCTTTATTTTCTTTTCCATGTCTGTTTCTATGACAGTGGGCCCGACTTTTATTTAAATGATTGGGGCATGGCCCACATGTCGATGAGAGTGGCATGCATTTAATCCAACATTAATGAGAATGGAGTTCATTAACCACTATACCTAGCCTCTAAACACCATTAGCTCTTAATTAAATTGATTTATCTCCTTAACCCCCCTATCGTGCCCAAAAATGAGTTAACAATTGCTACGTGCGCGCGTGGGGATTGAACGCGGGTGAGCGGAGTGAGAGAGCGAGGTAACCTGGTCAAGCCACGGGTGTTACGCACGGTGGGAAGGAGGATTTCTTGATGAACCGGGTGGCTGAAGTGTAGAGCGTAAGAGGTCGGCGGCGGTGAAGTTGGCGGCGTTGCGCGAGCGGTGATCGGAGGCTCGGACGACTCCTAAAAGGCGTTCGGAAGTGTCGCGATGCGGTGGTGCGGTCGGCGAGGCCGAGGGGTACGGTGGTGGTGGCGACGAGCGATAGCGACGGTTCGGGAAGATCCTCGGTGCCGCGGGTAGGACCTTCAGAGGCGCAGAGAGACCCGGAGTGGGTTGGCGGCGCGCCGAGGGTGGTGTGGCGGCGGTGATTGGGTTTTGATGGACGGAATCGACGAGAGGCGGTGGCGGAGTTAGGGAAGATGGTGGGCGCAGCGACGATTTAGGGCATTTTAGTTCAATTGCTTTTGGGAACTCAATGTTTGGGTTGTGGGGATCTCCGTGAAGGCGTCGCGCGTCTTGTAGAGGGTGGAGGGGTCGCCACGGAGGTGTCCCATGCGGTCACTTCTGGAGCGGCGGAGAGAGCAGCGCAGGCCGAGGCGGCGCGGGTAGGGAGGGCATGATGTCTTGCGTGGCTCGAGAACTCGCGAGAGATCCGGCGTGCGCGCGCGTCTTGTAGCTGGTTGAGCCGCGCGCGAGGACGGCTCGGCGAGCGGGAGGAAAAAGAGAGGAGCGGACAGAGGATAAGAGTGTGGCGTCCTCGGGCGAGGCGGCGGCGCCCAACGGTCCGAGGTCTTCGATCCACCGGTCCGAAGGAGGAGGCGGTGGGCTCTGATGCGCACGGAGGAATTTCGCCCGAGAGAGAGAGCGGGGAGGAAGAAGAACAATGGAGTGGGCGCTCGCTCGGGCGAGAGGGAAAAGAGAGTCGGCCGCACGTATTGTGAGAGAGAGAGCGGAGTGGTTCGGGCCGAGGTTGGCGCGGGAGAAAGCGGAGGTTGGTGGCCATTGGTGGCTTTGACCCCATTCCTTTTTTTAAATTTATTTATTTGTATATGTATATATACATATACACATATTTCTGGGTATATACATGTATACATATTTTCCTTTATTTCGGTTTTTGTGTATGTACATATATTTTTGTTATTCATATGTGTTGGCATATATGTATAAATGCTAGCCTCTTTTAATTTGCTTGCCAAAATTTTAGGGATGAGGTTTCATGCTCATTTACATTTCTCCCTTGGTATTTTATGGATCATCTTTTCAGATTCGAATATAAAATTTTGGATTTCTCTTACTTCCCTATTTTCTTTATAGCTTAATGGCTTATTAGTGTTGTTTTGAAACCTCAACCAAAACTTTGAATACCAAGGAAAATTCAAATTACAAGAAAATTCATTCCAATTAATCCAGGATATTCATATTTTCAAATTTCAAAATTTTGGGATGTTACACTGCGGTCCTGCTAGGACATCTCCGCCCCACCTCCGCTAAGCTTCGTGGGGAAAAGTGCCCCCGCCCTCATCCCTTGCGGGGACCCGAAACTCATGGGGATTGGAAATATAGTTTAAATATAAAATCTTTACTTTTTAATATAATTTTAGCAATTAATTTATAAGTATTTAGATATACTATTACGCGATATATAGTTTTAAAACTTGAAGTATAATACATAGATACAAGATTTAGTCAAATATGAAAGAAAAAATGCCTATATCATATGTAAATCAAATATATTTTAGGGCAAGGCTGCAGGCTCCACTGGCTTAGGCCCTGTTTGGATACGCTTAAAATCCGATTCTGGGTAGAATTAAGCGAGAATCCCACCTAAACGCTTTGATTATTTTTCGATTCTTTCAACCGCCGCGGTGGGAAAGATCAGCATTTGCACTGAGAATCCAAAATCCTGTACCGCAAGCTCGATCAGAATTATTCAGATTATTCAGATTGCAGATTATTCAGATCGCGACTTATCAGAAAATCCTGATCAAATTAAAATCGATTCTTAGATAAACGCATCCAAACAGGGCCTTACTGCCTACTGTTCCTGTGACAATTGTGCCCGAACGGAATTCTCCGTTTATTTCTTTTCGGGGCATTCACGACACGGATAAAACATGCCATAAGACCTATGTGACAACCTTGTGGTCAGGCTTAAGCATTGTGGCAGCCACAAACTTTTGGCCCGTCTACAGGGGTCCACAAGGAATAAAAATTGGCCCCAACCTGTGGGGATAATCTCCATGGTCCCTGCCCTCGTAGGGCAAATTGTCATCCTTAATCGTGAGCCGTGCGATTAACGTGGGAATGAACCACTTTTGTTGATCTTTGGAGACTATTATGGCGTCTTATGCACAGAAGCTAACTATGGTGTCAGCTTCTTCAGTGATGTCAACTCCCAAACATGTGTTCTCACGTTGATTTTTATGGTGCTCCAACTTTTAACTTAAGCTTCTGGATGTGGTTCTTTATTGAAATTATATTGTAGTGACTGTTAGCTTTTTTGAGAAAAAAAAGGAAAACTAGAAAAAATATGTTATATTGTTACGGACAATGCAAAGGAATAAGGCAAAAAAAATCTCAAAATAAGTTAAAATTAAACGCCGATATGTTTTAAATAACTTTTAGTTTAAATAAATCGAAAAAAAAACTAAAGTCGTTTGGAGCGAGAGTTTAATTCTCAATATAGGCAAAAGAAAAAAAAAAGGTGAGTTAGCACCTGATGCATTGTGCGAGAGTTGTGTAGGTGACCAATGCAGGACACGGATAATGGCGCTGCAGGTAGCGACGTTTGAAAGCAATTCGGACTTCTGGAGTGACTCCAAAGCAAGTCCACAGACAGAGAACTAAGCCTTGATTAGATGGCTAATAAAGGTAATTATACCTTTAGCTCACTAGAGTTTAAATCTAGATTTAAGTCTGCGTGTCTTATTTAGAAGGATTTTCTTTTAGTAGGAGGTGACATACCCATCGTAAACGAGGCGTCGATGATGATTTCGTCTTTTTTTGTTAAGCTCCACTCGTTCAGTCTTTTGTAGGCGTCGTGTGTGCGCGTATAATGATATGCGTATATGTGAACGTCTATATGTTATAGTGGACGTGTTAAAAAAAAAGTCCAAAGACGGTGGAGTGCTCGGTACTTCGTATGGCTACGGACAACAACAGCATTGGTGGCATGCGGGTGGGGAGGAGACCGTCTCACGTGAGTAGCGACCCTCCGCAACTCCGTTTCGGGGTAGCGTGCGTGGTCGCGACGTTTCCCGGCCCTCGGGGTCGCGGTCCGCAGCCTGCAGGTCCACTCGTCCCGGCCAGTAGACCTCTTCCAGGTCAGATCGGCTAGCGAGACAACGACGAGATCGACTCTGGCTTTCAGCGCCTCAGCTGTATCAAGAGGCGTTGGGCGTACGCTGGAGCTGGGACAGAGGAAGGTAGCAGCCAAAAACGAAGAATCATCACGGCCAGTACGAAATTGCCAGCACGCGCGAGTGAGAGGTGGTGCGTGCGCGCGGCGTGAGGAGAGGAGGCGAGCCAACGACGGCGCCGGCCGGTGGGGCGCGTGGGCGTGGCGCGGGTTTTTCGCCGGTCGTTCTCCCAACAACGCAAGGGCGCTCGATCCGGTCGCTCCTCTGCGCCGCCGCGCGCGTCTCTGGGGTGGTTGTCCATTAATGCCGGCCGGGCTGGCTATCCCCAAGAGGATCAGTGCGGAACTCATTAGTGTAGTGTATCATGTCACATGATTCCCCTAATTAATCATCATGACCGGAGATAACAAACCATGTCCCACTCAGTACAAAGATATTTAAGAGATTATGTTAAGTTTGTGATCTGAATTCTATTTGATCTATTTTTGTTTCTAACATGAAGTTCTATCCTCAACTGAAGCCTCTTTGTAAACACTATAAATACACCCATATAGACCATAAGGAAGGTAAGAGTTTCATTGTAAACATTTTCTCATATAGTAAACTTCATCTCCGTGTGTTTATGATTTTCCCCTAAGAGTTTTCCACATTAAATCCATATCTCCCATTCTTTTGATAGTCTATTTTTATTGTGCGTTTTATAACAAGTGGTATCAGAACTCCAAGTTTTAGATCAAAGCCACTGCTTTGGGAGGATGAGACTCCTAGGGCGGCCATCCGTTCTACATGGTGTCCCATGACATCCAGGAGCGGTCAAAGATGCGGCAAGAATCGTTTGGCACCGTACTTGGCGTTTTTCTTCCATCTACTCGTCTAGACAAGTTGTGCTCCCGAGTTCCAAGCCAAGGTGAATCCATTCAAATTATACACGTGAAGATTTGTCTCAATAAGTACTTTGGTAGTATCATAAATATATTGTAATAGAAATTAATAATCAAAGTTACATTTTTGAGATCGTATCATGCCCAAAGGAAAAATTAGGTACATGACATTTTAAATCTATGGTTTTGCCATGGGACACCGTAAAATCATGACTTTGTTGGAAAACACTGTAAAATCATGGCTCTTTACTAAAAGTCACGACACCCATTAAAATATTATTACCGGCTGAGCTAGAGAGAAATTTTCTTAAATGACCTGTGATACCGTGGACCAAATCAGATGCGGTTGAGCTAATCTGTCTGCACCAGGCTCTGATCACATCGGTCATTACCCCGCAATCTTACCCCCACCTCTCAATCCTCCCGGCTCCTATGGCGCCATTGTATGGTCCATCTGGATTCTGGGCCAAACGCCAGCGGTTCCTACCCAAAGGGCATATCGGACATTTCACTACCATTCTCTGTCCTAAATTAGTCGAGGTTCAGCGTCATACATCAAAGAGCCATGATTTTAAGGTATCTTTCAGAAAAGCTATGATTTTGCAATATCTCACAACAAATGCTATAAAGTTAGTGTCCTCTGATCAATTTTGTCATGTCCAAAACATCACTTCTTGTAATCGGAGGGAGTAATTGTCTGGGTCCTAGTGCCATTGTTGCGTAGGACCTAGTTAGGGGGTGTTTGGGACTGCTCCACAAACTCTGCTCCACGAATTCTACCGTGGAGAAGCTCCACAAAAAACTTAGAGTTTATGGAGCACCCCTTTAGGTGCTCTCACAACTCCACCTTTTTTCCTCGAACAGAGTGCGTGGAGTTGAACCTGTTTGGCTAAAAAACATAGAGCGGAGCTGAAAAACGTGGAGTGGAGCAGTCCTAAACACCCCCTTAATATTCAAACTTTTGGCTGTGGCAAATCGCAGCTAAATGTAACAAAAGTTTCTTGGTGACAATCTTCAATCTAAAGTGATGGTTTACCGACCAAAAAGTCTTTCAGGTTGGAGTGGTGAGATCATGCATATGTTTGTTTACTATAGTGTCCGCACCAAAACATCACTATTCCACCAGCTATTTGCAATCAGCGGGATTCCTTGTATCTTACTGAACAATCATTGAGTGCCAGCCCAGATTAGACTTACACAAAACATGCATTAAACATGATTACACGACCTTAGATGTTTGATCGGCCGGTCGGGGTCCATTGGATGAATACCATCATCCACCGTACATGGTCCAGGAGATCGACCAATCAACGGGCTGGATTGATTATGATCACAACCGCTGGAATTGCCTGTCCTGTCTCTCTCTCTCTCTCTCTCTCTCTCTCTCTCTCTCTCTCTCTCTCTCCGGCTCCTTTTCTTTTCGTCAGGAACTAGAGCTTTTCGCGAGCATGATTTGTACGTGCTGCCGACAGGACCCAGAAATTGGTTCTAGTCATAATCTCAGTCGGCCAAACATGATCCATCAAAGTATCCGATATGATCTCACAAAAGCTCTCTTCTAAAACTAAACAGATCAGGTCACTCACGATTGATTGCCAAGATGCGACAGGAGAAAGAATATATATCAGATCTCAGACAACAAATTAAGAAAAGTGTGATGCAAGACTGCAAGTAGTTGATCGCCCACATCTTTTTAGTTTATGGTTTCTCTCGAATAAATAAATGAGACGATTTCTTTGTCTCCTTTTTAAATCAGTTTATCGGGACACTATTTTTAAAGCGGTTTATTGTCTTATCTGCATTCAGTGCATTCACACAAATACTTATTCTAGAGGAAAAAGATATTAACTACTGTTATAAATCATCAACCACAATAAGAAAGAACGTGATGTACTTGCACTGTCAAGTTATCATGCTCCCGTCCAGGCAATATATCGAAGCCCAATAATTGACTAGGAGCCCCCAAAAAGGGTCCATTGGGTCTGCGAAAAACAACTGTTTTGGGACATTTTGGCGGGAAAATTATGGGCTGAAATGTAGCCCAAACATTACTTGCGAGGAAGATACGTTATACGTGAATGACATGCCCCTTTTTCATAACAGCATCGATCACTTCATTTTTCCTTCAAATAATCACCTCTTTTTGTTAGGAGCTGATTTACTAACAGATGCACTTGCATGTTTGGTTAACTTAGTTGGATGTATACAATCAATCCCACTAAAACAACGCAATTTGACACCTGCAATTCGTCTACGATTAATTTTTTTTTAAAAAAAAGCCCTATTCGTCGAGGAGTAAGCTACTTAGTTCGGCGGCTGGGTCTGTTTGGAACCTAGAAGATTTTCAAAGGAAATCTATTATCTATTAAAAGTCAATGATATGCTAGAATTTCTTAACAAAAAGAAAAACATCTGACCTTTTATTTGGTGGAGCCTAATTTTAGATGCTTGGATTTACTCTATTGATTAGAGATTGATTTATTTAAAAACACAATATTAAAAGTAGTTGATAGGTGGTTTACGGTTGCTAAGAAAAAAGAAAGTATACTAGAAATTCTCATAAAAAGAAAAACATTATGCCCTTTATTTGGTTGGTCCTAATTTTAGAGGCTTATATTTCCTATATTACTTGAAGATTGATTTATTTAAAAACCATCCAGCTTTTGAAAAGAGAAATAAATAAAAGAAAAACCCACGCCCCACGTTTCGCTTGGCTAGCTGTTTGGTGACCTTGCCCTGTGCGCACGAAACGGTAGAAACTGCCGTTGAGAATAAGAAGAAAGAAAGAAAGCACGCATCACGGAAAAAGGGATCGGAGTTGTTGCCAAAAGAAATATGCTAAATTACATAGGGATTGTTTATCGCTTTTCTCAACCATTCGATAGAGATCTAACTGTTACAGTAACTCTCCTTACTTCCTATATATAACCCACCCATCTCTAGAATAAAAAATGAGTGAAGAATTATTCTAACTAAGACAAAAAAGGATGAACCCATACAAAATACAAAAACTACAAAGACAAAAAATTTCTAACCTAGATAAAAAAAACTAGATGAATCCTATAAATACAAAAACAAATAAAACTAAAAGTTGCAATAAATCTATGCTAAAATAGCACATTACTTGGTAATGCAATTTTAGGCTAAGTACTTGCAATTTTTGATGACCGAGAGATAAAAATATTTCAGGCAACTGGAAATTTGGGTAGTTGAACTTATTTAGAATTATACATAGCAAAGTTACAATTTCAACATGCTTCCACGAACCTCCCATCACCAACTACTTTCTGTCACGAGTCACGACCTTATCCTTAAGGCCTAACAATCTGCAACACAATATGCCATCCCATAATCTTCAGATTCTCGGTCTTGACTTTCTTATTGAATTATTGCCCTTAATCTTAAGTCTAACACACAATACCACCTTTAGATACTCTTCCTACTGATTTTGCTTATCTACATAAATATAAAAACATGTGGTAATACTGGCATATCCTTCAAAATACCCATAATAATCCGTTATAAAGGGGACAATCGAAAATCTCCCACTTTTGGCTAGTTGTAACATTTTTTGGTAGGACCAAATTGTAACATTTTAGCTTAATTAGATACCATTAAAATTATATAATAAATACTATGGCGCTTTTAAGTATAAATATTAGAGTTGTATAATTAAATACCAGTGTATTTTTAAACTTATCCGTGCAATTGCAGGAGCAATTTGACTAGTTTTGCAAGAAATAGATCGATTCCTTTGGCCCCAATTCCTCCGTTCAGCTCTTAAAACATGAACAGGCGAATTATAACAACGAGCCGAGGAAGACACAATTAACCACTATGGCTCGTCGGCTCCCGTCTTCTGTGTTTTGTTTTGCCTTTTCTTTGCATGCAGAGTTCAGGGTTGGACGGACGGTGCAGTGGTTCGGCGAGCTGCCGTCAGGCGTCAGCTGAAGTAGCAGTACGTACCACATGGACGCACGCAGGGATCGGCAGCACGCATGAATGGAGCAGACCGGCCGCACTGCACTGCACGCCGGCCGGCCGGCGGCCTCACGATCGAACTACGCACGCACGGCTCATATCTCGTTAATTTTGTTCTGCTTTCATCGCCCGTGTGGAGACGACGGTGGCTCGGCGAGCTGCCGTCAGCTGAAGCAGGGGGTACGTACGGCCGACTGCATGCGTCGACCGCGGCCGTCGCGGCCGTGCGACGACGCGCTTCCCAAGGCATTAAGGCCGGCACATGCGCCCCACATGCATGGACGCAGACGCAAGGATCGGCGCGGCCGGAATGCATGCTTGAACGGAGCAGAGACAGAAAGATCCACGGCAAACAGAATTTTGAACGTTTTTGGCACCGTTGCTACTCGAAATTCCAAAAATAGCCGCGCTGAAAATAAAATTCCAAAAATAGCCCCCAAACGACCGCACGATTAACGGCAACGCGACACGTGTCCAGTGGTGCGGCCGGGGAGCGCACCACACCTGAGTGGTGCGGTCCCCGACCGCACCACACTCCCGCGTCACGTCAAAGGCAGTGGTGCGGAGGGGCAGCGCACCATTTGGCCGGGTGGTGCGGCACTCGACCGCACCACATGCCTGGCCTCTGTCCCGTCGCCCAAAGCCCCAGGATTCCCTCGTGTTGCTGGCTTTTTTCGCTGGAAGTAGCTCCCGTGCTGCGCTGCTATTGCATGCTCTTTCAAGAATTGTAACACGTGTATATACATGAGAACCGCCCCTACTTCATTTCGTGCATGTGATCGTTATTTTCTCGCGATAAAAGGAAGAGGTGGCATGGCTTTGAAGGCTCGCAGCATTTGCATTTGCTCTAGACAGAGAAGCGACAGAGAGGGAGCAAGAAAGGGCGCATCATCAAGGAAAGAAGAACACAAACACGGGATTTGGAGTAATTTTGGAAGGTATCAAGTTCTCGCAATTGTGAAAGTTGTAGATCCTCTCGTGAGCTTCAAGAAAAGGTAAATATCATCTCCATGCGTTTACGATGGTATTATAGTGATTAGCTTTGTAATTAGCGTACGATCTCAATATGTCTATATTTTATGTAATTATCGTGTTGTATTCTATATTTTATGTTAAGAAATGAAGTAATGTTGTTGTAATGTAAAATATTTGTAGTTATTTGTGGTCGTAGTATATTGCAATTTTTGTATAAAATATTTGTAGTTGTAGAAATCTTGTAATTTATATTTTATGTGAATAGTTTTGTCTTGATGTTGTGTGATAATCTTGCTGTTTGTTAAGTGGATTATAACTACATTTAAATGGTGTCATTGTGAAGCACATAGCTAGTCGGAAAGGCCACTTGCGCATGTACTGTTTGTATTAACATGTACTCATTTTGTAACCAAAATCACTGAATAATATTAGATCTTGCTGTGCATGTTCATAAAAAAAATCTATGTTAAAGTGTAACGCTGCATATATGAAGCATGGCACATTGTTGGGTAGTACTAGAAATGTAGAGGAAGTAGTATTAGAAATGTAGAGGATCTAACAGATTGGCAAAAAATGTAGTTATTTGATCGATGTAAGAAATCGTAAGTAAGAAATGATGAAAAATGAGTTGCTCGATTAGTGATTTAATTAGTAGAATAATAATACAAAATAGGAGTGAAATTACAAAAAATGTAATTTGATTTGCAGTAAAATTTGAATTTAATGTGTTAGCGCGCTCTGCAAATAAAGTAAAAAATACAATGAGAAGTTAAAAATAAATTAGACTCTATGAAGTTGAAAAAATTGTAATATATGTAGCACAGAATTAAGATTTGTAGAATAGAAATTGGAAAAAAGTGCATTACATTAGTAATTTGATTTATATAGAAATTTGTTAGCGCACTCCATAAATGGTACGCTTGTATGTGGTACGCAGTAGGTTATGTGTGATGGTACAGTTGTTGCCTGTGATATATACTAAGAGGGTTCAGTTTGGGATTATGTTAGGTACGCCATGGGTGACATCCAAGACTTGTTCGTGTTCTATGGAAGTGGTCTCGTACGGGACGGGCCGTACGGGGCAGACCTAAATAATTGTGACCGGATTGTGATCCGCACGCAATCTGAACACCATGAGCTGTTGGAGCTACGGAGATGCGTGCGTTCCGGATTCGATCGGGACACCACAAGGAACAAATTACGGATCGAGGCAGTGTATGCCACAGTTGGAGGTGCTGCAGGGGAGACAGTGTGGCAACTTATAAAGGTGACGAGCGACGCTTCATGGGTGAACTACATGGAGGTCGTGTGCAACCCAGACGCATTGATATATACCAGGCCAATGGTGTATGTTCAATTCGTGGAGAGGATGAATCATCCGCCATGGGTGGCTCGTGGTGGTCTTTGGCGGAGATGTAGAGCGTGCATTACTCTCGGTGGTCATGAAGATTTGGTGAAGGAGGAGTCCATGAGTCAATGGAAGATGGTGACTGCAGAGACGCGTGGAGAATTTTTCACCGAATGAAGGTGCGGAGGGTGGTGGGCGCGCGTGTTGATATCACGAGTACCTTGAGAACCAGTGCGGGAAAGTGAGGAGGAGGACGATGTGGAAACAGAGAGTTCAGAGAGGAGGAAGAAGGGGAACCTACGGCGGGAGGTGTGGTAGGTGGTGTTGTAACCACGGAGGGTGCGACGCGCCGCCCGCATTGGACGACATCGCGGCGGAATCCCTAGTTCGCCACGCGGAGGAGGCGAGTGGGGATTCAATGAAGGCGCACTCGTTGTAGGCGAGCTTCAGTAACAAGAGTCTTTGCACGACAAGCTATTGCCACGCACGCCGTCAACATCGATCGGACATATCGGTGCACAGTCCAACCCCGACACCTACATTGTGAAGTGTGTGGACGGCTCTCGCCTGGCAAGGTCCGTGGCGCGGCGGTTCGAGGCGCCGCCACGGACTTCCGGATAACGGTGCTGAACGATCACACTTGTGAGCTTGCGGCGCCACTATTTAGGCACCGCAACATGACGTCGTCATATGTTGCGAGGTGATAAGGCATCTTGTGGCTGCAAATGTATCCATTACTCCCAAGGTTCTCATGGCGGAGGTAGCGAACACGGTGGGGTTTGCTGTGAGCTACAAGAAGGTGTGGCGGGGAAGCAGAAGGTATCTGCGGAGTATGTTCGGGACATATGAGGAGGCATATGATCTGGTCCCGAGATTGTTGTGTCGATTGCAGAAGAAACCCGTGCACGTTCATTAACAAGTGCGAGCGGGTTCATGAGACGGAAGGGCCGAATTGTTTTGTGCTTGACATGAGTCTTCGGGCCTTCCATCGAGCAATAGAAGGCTTCAAGTGGTGCCGCCCAGTGCTAACGATGGACGGCACATTCCTATCCGCAAATACAAGGGTACAACTCGACCGCGGTTGCAGCAGACGCAAATGACCGATTATTCTCGTGGCATTTGCAATAGTAGAGAATGAGAGTACGGAAAGTCGGGCCGTGGTTCCTTGTCAATGTGAAGCGAGCCGTTGTACAAGATCGCCCGATGTGTGTGTTATCTCGCACCGCAATGCGAGCTTGCCGCTCGCAATGCGAACGATGCGAACGGGACACACCTCCGCGTACGGTGGAATGACATGAAGAACCGGTGGTGCATGAGGCATCTTGCTGCAAACTTCCACGAAGGTTCCATAGCAAGGAACTAATGAAGATGTTTAAAAACTTTGTATGCGTAACCGAAGAAGACGGTTCAATGCCTGTGGAGCCACCTTGATCGGGAGACCAGCAGGCATGTCGCGCCTTGAGCAGTGCGGCGGGGCCGTGGAGGAGGCTCCACGAGACTTGGGAGTTCACACAATGGGTGCAGTCCAATGCACCTAACACGGAGATGTGGTCTCTCTTGCATGACACCGCGGAGCAAGGTACGGAATCATGACGACAAACATGTCCGAGGTGTACAATGGTGTTCTAAAGGCGTGAGATCCCTACCTATCACCGCAATCGTTGAAGAGACCGGAACCGCTCAATAGGATACTTTGTCAATAGAGCCATGATGGCGAAGCGGCATATGGACGAAGGCAAAGAATTCTCCGAGGTAGCGCGGGCCTACATGGACAAGAAGATGGAGAAGATGATTATAAACTTTTTTGTATTTTCCATTGCAGGACGTAGACCCCTCCGCCGATTGGCTGAGCTCTATTATAGGCCAGCAGTCGGCACTCCCCACAGAGATGTACCCACCACCGCCTCCGACGCAGACCTCGCAGTACGACCTTCGAGATGCACCGCGCCCCTAGCGAGTTCACCTTCTCGGAGGATCGACACGTCGTCCGAGGCGGCGCGACGAGATGATAAATGAATTTTTGTAATTGGGCTGTTGTAATTTTTGTGATGTTTTTCAAGTGCTTGATGGTTTGATGTTCAAATATGGTTTCCAGTATAAAAGGGTTGTTCTAAGTTCTTTGATTTACTACGCCATACAACCAACTGAGAGATGACAACACCGTACAACCCACATAATACGAAGGCCTCAGGCAATGACAACACGAAACAACACATACATTGCACATACATGAAATGGAGCAAGTATTACAACCACCAACACACGAACGAACACAACAACTAAAATACAACACAACCGTACTTAACACATTACCAAAATAACTTGACGACAACATAGCATAAAACATTAGCAACATACACGAGGAGAACCTCCAGCACTACAACTTGAGGATAACAATAATCACAAGAAACAAAATAGCACACAACATTAAATTTATCTTCCACTGAGTCTCGTCCAAACGATGCCGCATCCCGACGGTCGCAACCCCCACGACAACTCTGTCATGGCGAACATTGGCGATCCTATTGCCCATTTCATCCTCCCACACCTGCACTGGCAACCACCATGAGCTTCCTGCGATTCCATGACAAGAAATTTTTAAACATACCACCACGATTTCAATGAACCCAAACAATCGACTCACCGAGTGATGGGGCACTTGTAGTAGTGTCGCCAGATTCGCGGCGTGCGTGATGTCCTACGCCTAACCAAGGTGTTGCAATTTGGGCACATCACCGTCGGTGCCCATGAAGACGTCTTTGGTGACTCATTGCCTAGTCCGGGGAGTGAGCACGAACGAAAACTACACCGATTGTGAACAACTAACTCATGAGGTGGTGATAACATGGCAAGGGAGTATGTGAGGATGGCTCCGTTTATAGGTCAGTGTGGGGGCGACCTCACGCACAAAGAACACAGACAGCATAATTCATACACGCACATAAAGGGGCACCTTTGCTTAGTGATATGACAAAACGGGCCAGCTTTCCGCAGTGACATAAAAAAAGAGGGCAGCTTTGCCCAGTGATATGACAAAACGGGGCAGCTTTGCCCAGTGACTTGACAAAACGGGCCAGCTTTCCGCAGTGACATGACAAAAGAGGCCAGCTTTCCGCATTCACATGACAAAACATGCCACCTTTGCCCAGTGGGATGACAAAATGAGGCATCTTTGCTCAGTATTGCATTTTTTGGGACTTGTGATAACAACTCCACGAAGATAACCACCAATCCATTGCATGCTTAACAACGTTGCACATTACATCGTTACGGAAAGAGGCAACATAACATGAAGGTGTCACGCACTTACAACACATACATTGCACATACATAATTTATGGAAAGTAGTACACCCAACAATTTACGGAAAGTAGTACAGACAACACATACATGAACTAAAATACGACACAACCATAACCCTCATTACCTACATGCCAAACGAGCCTCGTGGCACCCACATGGAGAATTGCTGAGGGGGCCGTCTCGGACGTGGCTGGCCGTCGTGGTAGTGGCATGCACATATGCAGCTCGGGTTCGCGCAGCAACATGTGGGATCATAAGAACTTCCTATATTCACGACCTCCTCGTTGCCCCTCTCGCGTTGCATCCGTTCGCGGAGGTCGTTGTTCTCCTCGGTGAGACTCTCCATTCGGTACTCCAAGTCCCATATTCGAGCCCACAATGTATCCACATAACGATCAACATACCGCTCATGAGGAGGGTCGATCCAATGGAGAAGTCGCATTTTGCCATCTCGCAAAAATAAGGACGGTAAACTTCGCGGGTCCGTCACGCAGTACAAAAAGTAAAACTACTAAATTGTACCCGGAGCGTGAGCGCTGAAGAAACGTCGCCCGCCATCGTTCGGGAATCCAAGATCTGCACGCATCGCGCACTCATTGTGCCCGCATTTCGCCACGCTGGTTGAGCACGCCGACTTGGCATCAATCGCATCGTGGACCGAACATATCCTCCTTTCTAAGGGAATGTCGCCCTTCGTGACCCAAATCCCACCGCCTCTGGCCCGACATGGTTTGTTCAAGCACGAAGACAGGTACTTCTTTGTTCGATCAACAATTGCTGGGACCCCAACCGTGCTACTTATACCAAACGAGACATCTTGCTGCATCTTTGCTCGAGAGATGAAAGACAAGTCTGCTTTCACAGTGAAATGACAAAAGAGGCCATATTTGCTCAGAGACATGACAACACGGGGCAGCTTTGTTCAAAGAGATGACACAGGACAGCTTTTCGGAGTGAAATGACAAAATATGCCGGCTTTGCTCAGTGAGATGACTAAAAGATGCCAGCTTTGGGCAGTGAGATGACAAAAGATGCCAGCTTTGGGCAGAGACATGACATAACGGGGCAGCTTTGCTCAGTGAGATGACAAAAGATGCCAGCTTTGCCCAGAGACAAGACATAACGGGCAGCTTTACTCAGTGAGATGACAAAAGATGCCAGCTTTGCGCAGTGACATGATAAAACGGGGCAGCTTTGCTCAGTGAGATGACAAAAGATGCCAGCTTTGCACAGTGACATGACAAAACGGCCCAGCTTTACTCAGTGCGACGACAAAACATGCCAGCTTTGGGCGTTGGCAAGACTAAAGAGGGCATCTGCTCTCGTGACATGACAACAAGAGGTCGGCTTTGCTCGGTGAGATGACAATTCAGGCAGCTTTGCTCGAGTTCGTATACAAACGGGACCTTTTTGGTGATACCGCAGCACTCCCATCTTTACTCATCGCTACCACCACGCGGACCAGCTTTAGACGTCACAGTAGAGACAAAACAGCCCCTATAAATTCGTATGCATTCCATTTCCCAATGAACATTGCCCATCCAAACCCCATACTACATCGCGCTTCCTCACCCTCACCCAACCGGGATGGACAAAGGCAAGAAAAAGCAATGGGACAAGATGGTGAAGGATTGAAGGAGACCCGTGACATAGCACGGTCATTTGCGGCCGCGATGCCGCACGCGATGAGAAAATAAGGGCGATACAGCCCGGTAGAACAAGCCCATCGTGCTACGATGAAAGGTCCCCAGAGCGCGCGTAGCAACAACCCAATCCCGACGCCCCCACCGAGCGCTCGCCACAACTACCACTGAGGGAGACACCTCCCTTTGTTGGTGTGGGACGTGTGCAAGTTCTTCAAGTCTAAGCACCGCATCGGTCTAGGTATGCGCATCGGGTTGCGCAAACTACTCCGATGACTACCCCAACCGCCGCTTTGACACCGCAACCTATCGGCAATTTGCAGAACGACCACATGCACCATTTTCCCCTACCTTGTCTCCTTCACAGCACGCACTAACAATATCTCCAATGTATTTACAGTCTCCGGAGCCCCTGTGTGGCTACCGCAAATGGATCGATCTTGAGATCCACCCTGAGGACCAATGGACCCTTGACTTCGAGGAGTGGAATGTCACAAAGCGTATGAGTTCTTTGGAGGAGGAGCGCCGCAGCACGAGCACACCTGCGTATACAGCGCGAGACGCAAGCTCATCTTGAAGCGTGCACGCGTATGGAGCGGGAGGCTCGCGAGATGGAGCGCGAGAGAAAGAGGGAAATTGCGGCTAAGGCAAAAGAGGCCGGAGAGGAGTTCAATGCCGAGCGGGCAAGGAAGGGAAAGTGGCCCCGGTCCACACAGTAGGTCGCACGAGCAGTTGGGTGGGTTAGTCGCATATCATGCTATATGTTATGCATGTAATAAAAATCTACGCGGTATGTTACTCCCAACTGTATTATGAAGTTTAATATCTCGTATTTTCGCATTCCATGATGTAATACACCTAGCAAGTTATTTCCCCTAAGGCATGCATGTTAGGACTAGTGGTGGAATTCTGAACATTAGAAGTACAGAGTTCCACACATGCCACATGCCACTGGTCACATCACTTACCGCTTTATGTATCGAATCGTTCCTAAAAAAATGTACCCAAATTTTTTATGCATCTACAACTTACATTGAACATAAACTTCTATTACAACTTTATCTTATTTTTACGCAGTTTATAACTACAAAATTGACAAAACATACAAACATGACGCGGATTGCAAACCCTTAAAACATTCCAAACCCTAAAAGTCACTTACCACTTTATATATCGATCGTTCTACGCACAATTGTTCCTAAAAAAATTTTACCCAAATTTTTTATGCATCTACAACATATAATCAACATAAACTTGTTTTACAATTTTTTCAATTTTTTTCTGATTCACAACTACAAAATTAACAAAACTTATAATCATACATGTTCAATATCACTTTCCTTCATTTCCTCCAATTGTTCATATCACATTTGTGCTCGAAAAATTTTTCTTTAAATTGCTTCCAATAAAACAATATACCATGATCGAAATTTGTTATTGTCACTTCAACACATTTTTCACGGTCAGCAATATAGGAAAATCACAAAAACACTAATCGTTACTTCACACAAATTTCGTTCGTACTCTACCAACCAATATTTTTAATTTTCAAAATTGCACAACTAATTACACAAGCGATAAAGTGGACTCCACTTCAAATTCATATTTTTCACACATCATTTCATATATACACATAAATTTTTATTTAAAAATTATCTTTACAAATGCATACAAAAATAACTTGAATTAAAATCCTACCTGCAAACCCTAACCGGGGTGGGACCCACGGCGGTGTGGTGCGGTGTGGTGCCGCACCATTACGGAGTGGTGCGGTGCGGCACCGCACCATCTACGTGGCACGTCGGCGGGGTGTGGTGCGGTCGGGACCGCACCACTCAGGTGTGGTGCGCTCCCCGGCCGCACCACTGGACACGTGTCGCCTTGCCGTTAATCGTGCGGTCGTTTGGGGGCTATTTTTGGAATTGTGTTTTCAGCGCGGCTATTTTTGGAATTTTGGGGTATCAACAGTGCTAGAAACGTCCAAAATTCCGGCAAACACTGCACGCCGGCCGGTGAACTCACGAACTACGCTTAACGGCTCATCCGTCGCTGAATATTTTTACGAATAATCTATTTTTTATTCGAAATTACAGAAATATATTTGTGAAATTTTTTTACAAAAATAGGGTCCAGTTGCCTAATAGAGAGACCACTAGAGCCAATTGCCCAACCAGAAGACGACACGTGGGGAATCTGGCAACGGTCAGATGAATTATTGCTGTCACCCGGGCGTTGGGCGACTGGAGGTCCAGTCGCCATACGGCGGCGGCGGCCGAGTGCGTTGCCTTTTTAACCCCCTATCGCCCGGGCGTTGGGCGACTGGAGCCGCCGCCGCCCTGCCTTTTAACCCCCTGTCACTCGGGCGTTGGGCGACTCAGTCGTCATACGGTTGGGTGACTAGAGCTCTAGTCGCCCAACGCCCGGGCGATAGGGGAGTTAAAAAGGCAGGGCGGCGGCTAGGGCTGTAGCCGAGCTCGAGCTCGGTAGAAGCTCGAGCTGAGCTCGAGTTGGGGTCCGAGCTTGGAACTGGGCTCGAGCTCGGCTCGGCCTAAGCTCTAGTAGGCTCGAGCTCGGCTCGTTGAAGCTCGATAACAATTAAAATGATTTACTATGCACTATTTTTCAATAATAAGAAAATTTTAAGTTCGAGCTCGGCTCTAATAAACTCGATAACAGTCAAAATAATTCAAATACACACTAATTTTCAATAATAAGACAAGCTCGAGCTCGAGTTCGGCTCGAGTAAGCTCGGTAAGAACTAATATGTATTACTATTTAAGCTCGAATCGGGGCTCGCGAACTATTCGAGTTCGGCTCGGTGAAGCTCGCGAGCTCGAGATCAAGCTCGAGTTCGCCTCGTTTAAAGCTCGAATCGAGCCTAGAGCGAGCCGAACTCGAGTAGCTCACGAGCTTCGAGCTTTTTTACAGCCCTAGCGGCGGCTGCTCCAGTCGCCCAACGCCCGCGACAGGGGGGTTAAAAAGGCAGTGCGCTCGGGGGCCGCCGCCCTGCCTCATTTTCATTTGCAATCGCTTGGTGCCGAGAGAAAAGGAGAGAAGAAGAGAAGAGAAGAGAAAGGAGAGGGAGAAGAGAAGAGAAGAGGAAGGAGGGGATGAAGAGAAGGAGGGGGAGAAGTAGGGCTGTAAACGAGCCGAGCTTGGCCTTCCAGGCTCGAGCTCGGTAGAAACTCGAGCCGAGCTCGAGTTGGGGTCCGAGCTTGGAACTGGGCTCGAGCTCGGCTCGGCCTAAGCTCGAGTAGGCTCGAGCTCGGCTCGTTGAAGCTCGATAACAATTAAAATAATTTATTATGCACTATTTTTCAATAATAAGAAAAATTTAAGTTCGAGCTCGGCTCTAATAAGCTCGATAACAGTCAAAATAATTCAAATACACACTAATTTTCAATAATACGACAAGCTCGAGCTCGAGTTCGGCTCGAGTAAGCTCGGTAAGAACTAATATGTATTACTATTTAAGCTCGAATCGGGGCTCGCGAACTATTCGAGTTCGGCTTGGTGAAGCTCGCGAGCTCGAGATCAAGCTCGAGTTCGGCTCGTTTAAAGCTCGAACCGAGCTCGAACCGAGCCTAGAGCGAGCCGAACTCGAGTAGCTCACGAGCTTCGAGCTTTTTTTTACAGCCCTAGGGAGAAGAGGAGAGGGAGAGGAGGAGGAGGAGAGGAAGGACGGACAGCTTGTACAAGAGACATAATATAAGAGGGCAGCTTTGCGCAGTGACATGACAAAAGGGAGCAGTTTTGCGCAGTGACATGACAAAAGAGGGCATCTTTGCGCAGTGACATGACAAAAGGGCAGCTTTGCGCAGTGACATGACAAAAGAGGTCAGTTTTGCACAGTCATATGGCATGGCGATGTAGCTTTTCGCAGTGACATAATAGCACGGCCCAGCTTTACTCAGTGCCAGGACCACACGCACCAGTTTTACACGTACGAGTAGAGGAAAAACGAACCCTATAAATTGGGGTGTGTTCCATTTCGCAGGGAACACTACACGACCAAACCCCACACTACACTGCGCTTCCTTCACCGCACCGGGATGGACAAAAGGCAAAAGAAGCAATGGGACAAGATTGTGAAGTAATGGGAGGAGACCCGCAGCCTAGCACGGTCAGCTGTCAATCGTGATGAGAAAATAAGAGCTATTGTGGCCCGAGCAGAACAAGCCCAGCGTGCTACGAGGTCAGCTCCCCACAATGAGGGGCCATGTAGCAACAACTCCATCCCAATGTTCCCACCTAGCGTTCGCCGCAACTCCCACCCGAGGGGGAGACACTCCCCTTTGTTGGTGCGGGGACACGTGCAATTTCTTCAAATCTAAGCACCGCATCAGCCTAGGTATACGTTGCTGGGGTTGCGCAAACTACTCCAGTGACTATTCCAACCGCCGTCTAGACACCGCAACCTATTGGCAGCCGGTAAGGACCAGATGCACCATTTTTCCCTACCTTTTCTCCTTTACAGCACACACTAACAATGTCTCCCCTGTATTTACAGTCCCCGGAACCGCTATGTGCCTACCGCAAATGGATCGATCTTGAGATCCACCCTGAGAACCAATGAGCCCTCGATTTCGAGAAGTGGAATGTCGTAAAGTCATCAGAGATGCAGGAGGAGGGCCGCAAGAATGAGCAAACCATGCGTATACAACGTGAGACGAAAGCTTATCTCGAAGCGTACACGCGTAGGGAGCGGGAGGCTCGCGAGAGGGAGCGCGAGAGAAAGAGGAGAATGGCGGCTAAGGCAAAAAAGGCTGCCGACGAATTAAACACCGAGCGGGCAAGGAAGGGAAAATGACTCCGGTCCACACAGTAGGTCATACGAGCAGTTGGGTGGGTTATTCGCACATGATACTATATGTTATGCATGTAA
Source organism: Dendrocalamus sinicus (assembly GCA_036346575.1). Lineage (NCBI taxonomy): Eukaryota > Viridiplantae > Streptophyta > Magnoliopsida > Poales > Poaceae > Dendrocalamus > Dendrocalamus sinicus. The sequence goes on along the minus strand of CM070656.1, from coordinate 5,186,015 downwards.
TAAAAAAGTACGCGGCATGGTACTCCCAACTGTATTATGAAGTTTATTTAAATTCAAACAAGCATATTATCTCGTCTTTTCGCATTCAATCATTCACATATTAAGTCATCTAACAATATTAACATACCGGTTTTCTTCTCACTCGAATTCTTAGTAACATCAAAATATCACTTACCATCGTATGTACTGATCGTTCTACGGTCAATCGTTCCTAAAAAAATTTCTCAAAATTTTTTACGCACCTACAACATACAATGAACATAAACTTTTATTACAACTCTAGCAGATTTTTCCCAGTTAAAAACTACAAATTGGTAAAATTTAAAAAATTCACGGGGGACTAAGTGCAGTCGCCCAATGGGGGGCGACTGGCTGCAGTCGCACGAGGGTAGGGCGACTGGGACTCTGTCAGCCCCTGGTTGGGTGATTGGCTCCAGTGGCCCCCCCATTGGGCAATTAGAGCCTGTTTTTGTAAAAAAAAAATTCCCGCGAGTATATTTATGTAATTTCGAATAAAAAAATAGATTATTCGTACAAAAAATTTTCCGTTACTCCCTACGCACATGCACTCTGGTTTATTTTTGCACTGCACGCCGAGTAAGCAGAGGAGTGAGGGGAACTGGAAGGGCCAAGGCTCTCTTATAATCTAAATTTTATTGTTAAAATGTCATTATGTTTTTCTCTTTAACAAGAATAACATTAAAATCTAAGCAATTAGGCCTCGCTCGGTTGGGCTGAAAAATAATGGTTTATGGCTGAAATTGCATTATAACTGACTGAAATTACACTTAGCTAAAGGTGGTTTATTTGGTATAATTAAATTTAAAATTTTTAAAAATAGAAAAACTATGTTATCTTATCACGGACAACGCAAACGGATACAGGAAAAAAGAACCGGCAAAAAAACTAAAAAAAACCAAAAGTTCAGAAAAAGATGAAATTTATGAGTAGTGAAAAATAAACCAAAAGTTCAAGTTGAAATAAATGGGACGTTAAAAAGTTAAGTAATATTTATTTACTATTTATAGTGCTATATTTTTACTATTTATTCCTCTCATGTAACATAATTTTTCTATAGACCTTGTTCATCTTCCCTCATCTCTGATTCCGGGTCCGGGCTGCAAGCAAGTACAGCTGCACACGCTGCCGGCCGTACGACGCGCATCGCACGCTGTCCCTGTTCGTTCGGTACGTCCTGGGGCCTTGGCTTCTGCTAGCTAGCGCACACCACTGCATCGGCCTGCATGCATGTACCACATAGGCACATAGCTAAGCTAGCGCCTGCCTGCTGAACATGCATGTACAGTACTAGCTAGTTCACATCGCCGGAATCGCCTACTAGTATCCACTGTGCTGGGACCGATCGACTGGTAATCTCAGTGTGATGAGCTGGGCAAGAGTACTACAGCTTTTCTAGGCATACGTCACCCGCAGGTACGTACGTGCTCCAGTGGTACAGTCTTGGACGGACCGGCGGTGGGTCAGGTGGGGGTTAGCCCCTACCGCTTACCGCTCGCCAACCATGTATATCTTTTTTATCCCCTATATTTTTACGTTAGTCATATGAATAACCTTATCAGGTTTAAAAACTGTTTGTATGGTAAAAAAAATTGTATTTGTAGTGGTGATTACAAGGCACAACGATATCTTGGCTCTTAGCGTGGAGTCTCTCTCCCTCTAGTGTCTACAAATCTACTATAGACTGGTAACTTGGTATTCAGTAAACTGATCAGTAAGTCCTATTAATCTCTCTTAAACTTTAATCCAAGGTCTGTAACTGAGTACAGTTCTGCAGAACGTACGCCATGGGGTTGCAAGCTGTGCAGATGTTGTACACGCTGACTCGCACTGTACTGCCTCGTGGTTGGGTTCTTCCTCTTGTTATCCTACATGTACGGGAGCTTATGACAAGAGGAATGGCCGCATGGAGCGGGCGCGCGTAGTCAATCGAGTACACGTAGCAGTAGTACACTCGTACGTGGAGTTTCACGATAGCAGCGAGCCAGTTACTTGCTTCGCTTAGCTGGCCTGCGTTTCATTTCAGCAGGGGTTCGTCTTCCTGCACGCGTGATTGATTGATGCGCGCGAGTCTGATGAGAAGTTGTCAGTAGCGATAGTTTCACAAACAAGAGCAGGCGTGCAGTACTTCCTTCGGCGCTTCGTCAGCACTTCGATTAAAGCCCTGTTTAAAAATTAAAAGTGTGACCTTCAGTTTTTAGCTTCGGTTAAAATAACACTAACTGTAGTTAACATTAGTTTTTGTGAGATATTTAATCAAATAAAAAATATCATTATATCTCATGGATAATACAAAAATTATGCTAAAAAGCTAACACCTTCTAAATGACTTTTAATTTTTTAAAGGCAAAAGCGAGAATCTAGTTAGAATAAAACTTAAGATAGGCACATATATGCTTTCTTTTGCTCAGCCTTCCGCTGGATATGATGCATGTGTTCCGAAAGGAAAATGAAGTAATTAAGCGCTGTAACGCACCATTCTGATGATAAATACTTTTGATTTTTTTCTTCTGTGTTAGGGTACCTATTTTGTACGGCAAGATTATCAAAGATAAAATAAAAATTAGTTAGAATTTGCGGTCAATATGGTTTCTTTATATATATCTAATAAATTGATTTAATCTTCAAATCACTTTCTCCCTATACACACACACCCCACGCTCAATCGATACATTTAACAATTATTTTGACTAATTCTATCTTCGTTCGATTTTGTCCTAGAGATATTAATTAATTAATCTAGAGTTGTTTTTATATGAATCTTTCATTTAAAAGGTACAAGACTTGCCAACGGCATGTCGTAGAGGATATTGCCATCAATAAATAATTATAGGATTTGATCGTGCAGATTGTCTTGTCGATATCTTTCGGTTACATACTTACATGTCCTATATCGATTTTGCAACACTTCGAAAAAAATCGAAAGTATAAAAAAACTATGGATTAACTGCAGAATATATAATGTCAAACTGATTTTTTTTACAAAAAAAAACTATGAGTATATTGCCCACCTTTCTCTAACAACTTAAGCTTCTAAATGGATTGTTTGATGCATGAAACAGGATCAAACTAAGAAGTCATTTCAATGTAAATACAATTATTACGAGTTATCAACAAAATAGCTACTAGATCCTTACTTAAAATGGAGAAAACGTACAAATTATTCATAATGCCGATCAAATTTGAAATTACGGAACAAGTTAAACTAATCAACCTACGAGGCAAAAGAACTACAAACGGAGGTCCAAGCTTACAACCGCCTCCTTCTGTCCCAGCTCAGACCTACCTATCTCCGCCGGCGACCGGCCCGACAGGCACGACGGCAGTGACGTCACCACGCTCATCGCCACCTTCTCATCCTTACCAGCCACCCCTCCAGACCCCGCCGCCGCCGCCGCCTCGTCGTGCCGGCCGGTAGCACAAAAAGTACCACTCCCCACCGGCGACGCCCTCCACATCCCAGGCAAGGCCATGCGGCCGTACGCTGCAGGCCGCGCCGCGGAGCCTACGCCGCCGTACATCCTCGGCACGGCGCCTGCCCACACCGGGTACTGCGGCGGCAGCGGGGACATGGCGGCCTGGTGGCCGTAGCCGAACAGGCCGTAGACGTGGCCCGGCAGGTAGGTGCCGCAGAGCGCGGCGAGGGAGGCCTCGAGGTGCGTCCGGCGCGCGTGCTGCCGCTCCCGCTTGTGCGCGTTCTGGTGGCCGCCCAGCGCCTGCGACGTCGGGAAGTTGCGGCAGCAGTAGTGGCACAAGAACTTCCTGGTCTCCCCCGCCCCGCCGCCGCCGCCCCCCTCGGACGCAGCGCCGTCGGCGTCCGCGGCCGCCTCCTTGTGCAGCCGGCCGGCAACGTCGTTGGAGAAGTCGCAGCCGAAGAGGCGGATGGTGGCGTCTCGCTGCGGCGGCGGCGGCGGCGCTGTGGCGCGGACGAACGGCAGCTGCGAGAACGAGTCGACGCGGTACATGTCATGCGGCGCGGCCATGGCGACGCCTTCCTAAACAGTAAACAATGCGCACTTTTTGCTTTGCCTGTGCGTGTGTGTGTGTGTGTGTGCAGGAACTGGGCGAGGGTTGGTGTGGTTTTATGGTGAGACGACAGGCGGGCATTCGCAGGGAGGGGGCCAAAGTACGTAAGAGCCGGGAAGTTAATTAAGAGCTAAGCATCTAGTCACCCAAGTACACAAGGCAGCTGCGTACTGCACTGCCTGCCTGTGCCCGTGCCGTGGTTAAGGCCGCATCGCATTGCGAGGAACACGAACACACGTACATACATGTATGAAAATACAATCTATTTTAGGTTTTTTCTACAAATTTTCTTTCAAATACCTTTATTGAATGCTTACTTGTTACCCAGTAGCTAGAGGTACTCTTCTTTTCAAGTTTTAAAAGTTGTTTTTATAATAAAGTGTTTTTCTATAATAACTAGCTTTCAAACAAAATAGCTTTTTTTATAGTGGCCACGTGTAGGCAACACAGATGGGCAGCGCGATGGCCGATGGCGTGTTTGGCCACGTGTGGGCGGCTCAAACAAGCGACATAACGGCTCAGGTGGCTGTGTGGGTGGCCGGCGGGGTACGAGCCGATGCATGCGGCTGATGGTTCATGCGACATATATGGACGATGTGTGTGTTCTTTTTTTAATCTATAGTGCAATCAACCTTTTTCTTTTATACAAATCTACCGATCGGCTTGGCCGACGACTCCAAGTCTGTTCACGATGAATTTAGAGCGGATTTGCACCGTAGAAAATAATCTAGAATGTAAATTTTGCGAAATTTAAAGCGATCTAGATACAAGTAGTTCAATATATGAGTACTTCGATAATTACCTTCGATCCACCAGAGTGATTCGTGCTGATAACATGTTGAGGAACTGTCGCTAACGAGTCCAGTCCGATCGTTTCCTCCTATACAAAAGAGATGATCAAACATAGGTAATGCAAATAATAGATTGAACACACAAAGAGATAGGAGGAGAACTCCTGTCTTTCTTTATTGTTTTCTTCTTTATAAGTACAAGTTTACAATAATTTATAGAAGAAATACCCACTCATGGATCAGGCCAACATAAATAATCTACTCGCGGTAGAAGAAGAGCAACGAGCCACGTTCTTCTTGCAGAAAAATATTATTGTCACAGTTACACAACTGTGTAACGAGCCAATGAGGACTGACGTATGGCGCTTAAGTAGTGTAACACAAAAAATTGAAGATTTTTTCTGGCAGTCTTTTGTTTTTTTGTTGCTATAGTGCTGCTATAGTATTTACTACAGTACTTAACAGTGTGTGCTACAGTACTCATAAATCAAGCTGTGCAACCAAGACATAACAAAAATTTTCTCACTTGCGATCGGTCAAAGCCACGGCTCCTCTCTGGCCTCTCTGCTGGACGTACTGCCCTTGTGCCGCGCGTTGTGAATACGGTGAATTTTGAAGCTTTCTTTTTGGAGTGTCTAGACATCATTTGAATATTTTTTTCCTAATTATCATTCAAATTTATAATCATTGGATTAAAAATCAAGATATCCCTTGTTTTTAAAGGGAGGAGATATTTTTTCAAAGAGAAGGGGGCTGAATTCAAGAGGGAGGGGGAATTTATGGCCATCGGATCTTTAATCTAACAGTTCTAAATTTGAATGATAATTAGGAAGAAAACATCCAAATAATGTTTAACAAAACCCTTCTTTTTTTTAACCTAAGATTCATATAGGCGTTGGTTCGTAGAAATCCTACTGGAATTTTATATAAAATAATTTCAGTTCCTGCAGAATGTTTTTAAAAAATTATTTGTACGCGGCCTTCATTCGGATCTTCTCTTTTTTTTCCTCTACTTTTTTCGCTTTCGATAAAGGCGGCGCAGGCATGTACATACGCATGTGATCCTGCTGCAGTGCTGGGACTTCCTATCGATTGGTATTTAGTGTTTAGTTTTCGGTTTCGATTAGTCCCGTCCATTTTTAGTTAGTAGGAGGTTGTTATTAGTTGGGAGGCTAGGTCCTGTCTGCTATTAGAGTTTTTTTTGACTATGTTTAATATTTTTGTCAATATTTTTGAGACGAGAGCAGATGGCGACACGGACAGTACATACAATTTTAAGCTTAAAAAGCAATTTGAAAAATCGGTTTTAAAAAGCTGCTCCATTTTGATGTTTAGTTTTTTTGATTTACAGAGAAATTCGAAGTTAAAAGCCACAAAGGTGGGGCGCATACAAGATTCCCGCTTAACTTATTTATTGCACGTTGTTCAGACGTTGATTTTTGAAGTTTTCTGAGCCATGGGGGGTGATGAAGACAGTTTTACTAACCAGGAAGCAGTCAGGATCTATGAGCTATACAGATCGATCGGGTTTGGTTTCCGTTGGTTGTCATGTGTACTATGATCTATCTATTTATCAGACTTCGCTTTTGCACAGTTCGCATTTGTCTAGACCACATCATATGATCATTGAAAAGTCTCCAAAATTTCAAACCAAAATTTTCTTTGATTTTTGCTGTATTTTTAAGTGTTTTTCGAAAACTTTCCCTTTTTAGAAAGTCTCCCCGGAACCGCTTTCCTTTTCTGGCCGGGCGCCATTTCCTCCCCGCTGGCGCCTCCTTCCTTTCCGCTTCCTTTTTTCCCCGGCGCCTCCCTCTTTTCTCCCGTTGGCGCCCCTCCCTCCCCGCCTTCTCCCTCGCGCAACGCGCTGCGCGCTGCGACCACGCCCACGTCCGCGCCCCCGGTTTTGCGCCGCTCGCGTCACGCCGACATCGATCGGTCCGAAGCCAGCACCACCTCCCGCGCCACGCGTCGCCGCCTCCTTCCCTTGGTCCCCACCTGCCAGCCCTCTCTCTTTTCCCTTCCCCCGCAAGCCTCGCCGTCGCCCACGCCCGCCGTTCACCTGCTCCCGCTCCCCATTCCGCCTTTACTCTCGCGCGCAGGGCCGGACGCCGCCCCATTGCTCCGAGTCGACGCACTACCAGCTTCCCCGTCCTTCTGTTGACGACCGACACCGCGCCCATCCTTCCCTCCCTCGGATCCTTCTCCCTCCGCCGAAGCTTAAAACCCCCCACCCCTTTCCCCTTCGCGCTCCCGTGCACTCCAAGCCTCCCTACTGCCTTCAATCGCTTCCCACTACCCCCAGACCCCTCAAGAGCAGCCGATTGGAGTTTCATCGCCTCCCTCGCCGTTGCTGCTCTCCCCTGTGCCGGTGACCCCCGTGAGCTCACCTTCTTCTCTTTCCCTCCATTCTTCGATTCCATTTGCCCAGAGTTCTCTGCTACTCCCTAATCACCGTGGTGCTCTTCTCTGGCCAGGGGAACGTCTGTGGACCTCCGGCACCGTAGCTCGCCGTCGATCACAGAAGCCCTTCCGTGGCCAGCTCGCACAGAAGCTCCTTAGCTGAAACCACCGCCACTAATGTGAGCCCCGGACTCCTCTAACCGTGAAACCACCGCCAATTTGGCTTGATCGACTCCAGTGACCTCCCTCACCGCCGGAGAGCTGAATCTTCCCCTTTTGCCTCCTGCTTTGCCCGTTGACCGTCTCGCTTCCCAAGTTCCCAAAATGGATTCCCCGCACCAAAATCTACCCGGTGGTACCCTCCCTAGCCGTCAAGGACCCCGCTGTCGCCGGAGAGCAGAGGCCCCTCTATCTCTGCCTCTCTGTTGCGCGCGCCCGGCGGGAGGAAGACGAAGACGACGTGGCCCCATCCCCTCCGTCCACTCCCTTCCTCCGCCATATAACCTCAGTCGTCGGATGGCAGCCCTTCTCCGCCGTCCGATCTTCTTAAACACCGCCCTCCGCATCCGTCCGATCTAGCCTCTCCGTTCCGCCCGCCTTCCCCACGTCACTGCCGTCTGATTGCCACCCCGCTCTGATCCCATCCGCCCGCTCCCACTCCATCTCTGCCGTCCACGCCCACCACGCGTTGGCCATCCAGGCCCCGTGGGCGCGAGCATGAGTGGGCCGAGCCACTCGGCCTGCTCTGTTGCGTCACGCGCGCGCGGGCCGTTCGGCTGCACGGGCTGTTTTCCCGACCGGGTCGCGCTGTAGCCTCGAGGCTGGACCAACACTGTGCTAACCAATTTTCCAGAGTTTATTAATTTCCAAAAATCTGGAAAATTCAAATAAATCTTGGAAAATCAAAGAAAATTCCAAAAAATCCCAAATTTCACCACTTTGCTCCATTTAATGTCTTGAACCCATTTTGACCTCCATTTCTCCAAATTCATCCCAGAAAAATTCTAAAAATTTTCATTTGAATATTTTTGTAATTTACTCCTTTTTCATAGATTATTTTTCCTCGTTTGATTAGGTTCAAGCCGGACTTACGTTATTTTATGTGTTTACGCTAGTTTTGGAGATTTCAGAAGCTTCGGTGCAAACCCAGGATCCAGGAGTTTCTACGTTCGAGATCGCCCAGATTCACGGCAAGTCGCAAAACCTTGATCATGTTGTATCCTATGTGGTTTAAACATGTTAATATGCTATCAGTGGCGGAGCTAGAGCAAAACGGAGGGGGTGCAACGGGCCGCGCGTGGGAGCATAGGACGGTGGGAGAATGGGCTGGACAGGGCGAGTGAGGGTGTCTGTTGGGTTAGTGGTACACCATATTGGACCAAGAGGGGGTGTACAAAGGGTGAATGTTTACTAGTAATAACTAAAAATGTTTTTGGACCCGGGTTCCTGGGAACCCCCTCTGGCCCATTGGGCTCCGCCCCTGTATGCAATTTGCATTATTGCTAGTTGTGAAATGCTAGTTTGAGTAAAATAAAAATGTTTAGAATGACATGCTATTGTAGATAAACCCTGCCACCGATAAATGCCATGTTAAACTTGTAGCCCCACCCTTGTAACCCTAGAATTATCTTGAGAGCAGTATAATCACATGTAGGCTATCTTTTTCACATGCAAAATCTTCACACTACTAAGGTTGTGGCCGTGGGCCGGTAGATTTCAAAAATCGGAGTTAGGGTAAGGTGGTTTGGGACACCGTACCCTAGGGTGGTAGTGCCGGCGTGCACATGTTAGGGTAAGGGTGTTGTGGGAAACTGCGAGTCGGTCTGCGCCCACCGCTTACCCTAAGGTGGAGGTTGCGGACTTCGGGGAAAATGTAAGGACTAGATCCTTACACTGAATCAATGACATAGTGACCGCTCAACCACAGGTGTTGACTTGTCAACCCTGGTTTAGTACCTGCTCAACTTAAGTGAAGCCCTGCATGGGAGTCGGTGCGGATTTCGAATCTGGACTAAGACAACGATAGGTCCCCACAACTCGGGCCCGGCGTTTCGTGGTGGCCAACGGATACCCGAGGTTGTGTGGATTCCGCACCTATTGGGTGGAGTGTATATCAAGGGTTGAGCAACAAAAAGACCCGGTTCCTTAACTCAGTCATGAGGGTTAAGGATGCATATGGGTAAAGTTGAGCAACTCTGCAGAGTAAAATAAATAGTATTCGAATACGCCGTGCTCCTAGTTAATGGAGCTGTGTCACTTGGGTGATCCCAGCTGCAAAGTTTAAGTAGTTTTTGGTAAAGGTTTTAACTGGACTAGTCGGTTAACTAACTTTTTATGAAAACCCCCCTTAATTCTAAGGAGTAGTTGTAACTCTTTTGAGTTTTTGATGAGTTTTTGAAAACGTTTGCAAGAAAAACTGCATCCACTCAAAGTTAATAAACCAAGTATACTTCCTTCCTTTGTTGATCGGTGCAAGTAGTTAAGATAGGGTTTCCTTTGTGACTTGCTGAGCTGGTTAGCTCATGGCTTGCTAAACCCCTCCAGAAGATCAAGATGACGGTGAAGGTCTCCCCGTTGAGGAAGCCCATGAGGAGCTTTTCTTCGACGAGGACCCATGGCTTTAGGTCTCCGCCGCGCTCGAGCTTTCTTAGAGCTTTTGTGTTGTATTATATACTTTGGGCTTGCATGCCCCGCTGCTGTAAAGCTGGGTTGCTAACCCTTATCTTGTAATAAAGTTGGACTTTTGTTGTAAGCATGTGATGGTACACTCTTGCGCGACATTTCATAACTGTTCACGTATGAATAGTTGCGGAATGCCATGTCCGCAGGCGCCCCTGGAAACGGGGGTGTTACAATCATAGCTAGCAAGGTTGACACCTAATCAATTCAGTTAGCATTCACTAGCTCAGAACAACCATCCGACTGTCCAACTTGACCTGTTGATGAAATTGTTTGTCTTAACCTTACTACCAGGCTGGTCATCTTTTGTGACGGCAAAAAGCGTCAGGATACATGAATTACCATCGAAAAAATTAATCCTGATGGAAAACTGTGAGGAATATTGTAGGACGGAATATGGCGATTTGAGAGGCCAAATAGGAGAACAAGATTACAAGATTTTGTCAACTCTTTTCTTGAAAGCACAACTCTTTGTTATTCACTCCAACAACTACGAGAAATTATGAAATTTAGAGACAATTACTCAGATAACAAGATCCAAAAGAAACTATGTAAAATCTGCAGTACTGCTACAATAAAATGGTATTACCGTTATAATACCTACGATACTACTGCTATAGTACTACAGTACAATTGGTAGTTCCACTACAGTAGTTCGGCAGTACTGCTGTGGATAGTAAAATTAACACGATTTCAAAACAAAAATTGATGGAACTTTTGATCCCCAAATAACTTGAAACTTGCCATGCACCTTCTTTAGATGTCAGAAACCTATTGCAATCAATGATCGAGATAATCATTGCCAAAGTTATAACCTTTTTTATTTGAGTGAAGGGTGCAACAAAATTGAGCAAAAGAGCGAAATATTGATCTACTCTTGCTCGTGAGCTCTAGATGACCTAGGTGACATTGGACAGATTCTTACATGTCATATCAAGCTAAATCATGGCATGAATTCAAGCCAAAACCTTCACAAGATCAAAACCTTCAAATCAACCCTTTCTTGATCAAGACCAGGAAAACTCAAGAATTTTCCAAAGAAAGTGCCTAGATGGATGGAATCTAATCTCCAAAAGATATGTCCACCTCTTACACATTCTTGGCACCAAGAAAGATCAAGGGATGAGAGAAATCCAAACAAAAAAACCAAGAAAATAAAAACACATGGGGGGATCCATGACACAATTCATTGGGCAAATTTTGGATAATCATTTCACTTGAAGAGCAATATTTCATAGCTAACCCCTCATGATTGCAGAGCTTTAAGACTAGAACACACATAAGGCTCCAATACAAAAAAAACCCTAACGCTAACTCTCATGTCTCCCCAAAGACTCAACTCAACAAAAGCCTTACATAGTGGAGGCTATCACCTTACACCAAACAACCACTTCTTAGTGGATCACATCACTTACATATGGGAAAAATGGTAACCTACACACAAATGGGTTATACACTCACATATTTGCACGCTTTTCAAAGCATAACTTCCAAAGGCTCCACAAGTCCGATAAGACACTCCAACCATAAAGACATGACCTAAACCACTTAGGCCAGCGCCGCGGTTTTGCAAACCGCCACTCCTAGTTTCAGATAATTTTCCAAATTGCCATCTACCGGTCTTCACGATGACGCGATACCCATGACTTGTCGCCAAGATCATACACCTGCGTCGAGGCCATCACCACTTGAAACATCTAGGCCCCATGGCACATCAATATCACTCCACAGTCCGTGATATCCAATGCATTGCCGTGAAGATCATATACCTAATCTGATGAATGTCATCACTTGAAACACACAAGACTAATTGGCACACCACATGCACGTATTGCCTCTTAACAATCCTTGTCTTTCTCTCGTGCTTCTCAGCTTGAGATATTGTTTCACTCGGACTTACGCGGCACGCCATGGTCTTAGGACCCCTTCCATAACCTTGGTCTTACCACAATAATTATTAAAGAACCTGCACACCAAAGAACAAAGCAATCAATCTAAGCAAAAATAACATATACTTGATTCTTAATTAGTAAACTAAATGTATGGACACAGGCCATGACTAACACATGCATGGACTCCCCATGACTAACACGTGCATGGATTCACGTCGTGGCTAACACTACCAAAACTAACACTCATAACCAACTCGGCACAGGGGCCGGTATGACCGCGACACCCATGTCGGTCATATTGCCAACTCCACACCAGTCAGACCGCCTTGCTAAGGTCGATCAGCTTGCTACACCCCATTCGTATCGCAACTACAACACTGGTACTACTGCACTAGGTATCAGCCCAAAAACTCTAAAAAGACCTCTGAAAAATGGGCATGTTCGATATGGCTTCTAGGGGCAGCTTCCAGCTTCATCTTCAGCCTAGATAAGTCAAAAGCTGGAGCGAACAGAAGGGCTTCTGTGGGGGGGGGGGGGTAAAAAAGCCACAGATATGTGAGCCCCTATCCTCCATCTTGAACCGCACAGAGTTGGCTTCCGACCCTGCCTCCCTCCAGATCGAGCGTCTACTTGTCGACCCTGCTCAAGATCTAGCGTCTGCCGTCCCCAACCTCCCCTACCTCCTCCGTGATCCTCAAGATCCTCTGTTCACCGTGGCCAACTCCCCACCCCCCGCAGATCTGGCGACCACCATCCCCCACCCTCCCCTGTCACCCTGCAGATCCGGTGACCACCATCCCCCACCCCCTATGCAGACTCGGTGACCGCCATCCCCACCCTCCCCCATCTCCTCTGTAGATTCAGCAACCGCCATCCCCACCCTTCCCCGCCACCCCCACAGACCCTATGGCCACCATTCCCACCCCTCCCTGCAGATCCGACGACCGCCATCCCCCATCCTCCCCAACCACCCCCACACCCTCTACGCCTGCCTCCCCCTTCACCCCCTTCGTGCGTGAGCTGGTCTAGTGTCCCCTAGCCATCCCCCAGTAGGTCCCCGGCCCTGGCTTCCCCCTCCCAGCCGACTCGTCATCCTCCACCTCGACGTACGACACCACCTCTCTCGTACATTCCGAGTTAGCATCGAATGCTCCATCCTCCCCTGTCTTGTGCAATCATCCCCTTGCCAATTTTTCGCCCCTTCGACGCCGTGTGGAGGCAAGAGCTCGGTCGAATGCCCTGTTGAGCTCCCAGTGTGTGGCAAAGTGCACGTCTTTGACCTCCTATTGCTGGCGCCTAACGTAATTGAAATAAAATAAACTCAGCTCCAAGGATTTGCTGAGAATATGACTATGGGTTCATACATGTAACCCAGCTGTGAGGGTTTGATTATTTGTTGCATGTAGTTTCTTAGTGTCTGTATTGAACAATTGAACAATTTTCTGATATATTGTTGGGGACAACTGTGAGCTGAGTAGGGGTCGTTCATGTCTGGTCATGCTCATGTTATTCACCTTTGCTTGCCTCACGCCCGCAGATGGTGAAGGGGAAGACTCGCAAGGATAACACCGGCAATGCTAGTTGGGACTACTCCACCCATATCAGTATGCTCGAAATATGCCGTGAGGAGTTCGAGGCACAGAACATGACTAGGGGTTGCCTAAATAGGCATGGGTATGCCAACCTTGGGAGGAAATTCAAGGAATGGATCGGTCATGACTACACCAGAAAGCAATTCAAGAATCACGGGGACTCACTTAAGAAGGTGTACTACAATTGGAAGACCTTGAAGCTGGGTTAAAGCTAAAAATGTTATTGGTCTGTCTATTTTCTATTAGTGCATGCTTGTTTAAGTAATGGTGTAGTACTGGTAGGTTACAGTTGAAAATGTTATTACACATTGCAGGCAATGCCAGGGACCAAAAAAATTGCGAAAGGCCCGTTGGCGCACGAGGACTTAATGGACATCATATTCTAGGAGAGCCTTTGCACTAACAAGCATACAGAAGTCCCCGAGGCAACCAGGCAGCATGCTCATGTCTCCTTTGATGGTAGCTTAGATTTGGAGCCAGAGGTGGCCTTCGAGTCTGGCAACTTGTCCAAGAAGCGCAGTGGCGGACCAGTAGCCCCGATGTTAGGACCCGATTCCAAGAAGAGCTGGGGCAGCATGGCAGACGAGTGCTTGATACAGATTGCCAACGTGTACGAGCAGTTCGTGAGCTAGGGCCGTCCAGCCGTACCGGGGGACAACACCGACATGGATCGCATGAAGGTTCACCAGTTGATGTAGGTGGTCATCACCGATGGGTTCCCAGAGGGTACAGATGAACATTTCTACGCCTTGATGATGCTGATGGACAAGAGGTACAGAGATGTTTTCACGGGCTTTCGCACCACAGAAGGTCGTGCTAACTGGCTACATAGGATGTGGCCCATCTTCAATTCTAGGGGAGCCCTTGGGTTCTAGTGAGGCGCTCTCCAGCACCATGCAGTTCGGCCTACTATGGTACTATTTATTTGTTGTATTATTTATTTATTCTATGTGGTACTGTTTATTTGTTGTATCATTTATTTGTTCTGTGGACCATTAGTTTCTGCCACAGGCAGTTATCATGTGTTTTCCTATTTGTTATGTGCACCATTCTTGTTGTCTGGCCCTCTAGTTCAGCCATATAATTGGTGCCCTCCATATCATTGGTGGACCTGCAATGTTTTTGTCTCTTATGTGCACGGGTGGGACCTGTGCTCTCTGCGCACCACATGCTACATACAGACCCAGCAGGATACAAAAGCCATGGCCGAACCCTAGAGAGCAACGAGAGGTAGAGGGCCATGCACAAGAGGAGCAGGCAACGAGAGGTAGAGGGCCTGTACGTGTAGGCAAGAGTAGCAGGTTCCCATCCACTTGATGCACATTTGTCGTTCCTTTCTTTTGCTCATGTGTCTTACATGTCCAGATGATGTAGTTCAGTGATAGCTGGCCAACAAGGAGATGGTGCAAACAATGTCAACGTCTGACCTCCACCAGCACGGGAGGTTGCCCTCATTCAGTACATGGCACAGTTCGAGTTGGGGTCATTGCGACGACCTCACCGCGAGCTAGTGCAGACCAGCCTGTAATGGGTCGACGAGCAACTGGCATCACCGAACCATTGCCAAAGCATGTTCAAAATGGAACTAGACTGCTTTCACGCGCTGTATGACACCCTTGTCAGTACGTATGGTTTGTAGTCGTTGTGGGAAGTACTTTCTAGGGAAGCATTGGGCATATTTTTGTGGACTGTTGGTTCCCTGCAGTCCTACTCGCAAGTCATGAACTGGATTGTGCACTCGTTGTCCATGGTGAGAGAGAAGTTCCACCACGTGCTGGACTGCGTGTACACCATGGCGAAAGACTACATTAAGTCAATCGATTTGTCATTCAGCACAATGAATGATAGGTTGATGGAACCTAGATTTTACCCTTATTTCACAGGAGCTATCAGTGCCATCGATGGTACAACAACCAAGCCTAACACAGCATGATGAGGAGGAAGAAACAATAGTTATAACTTACTCTGTAGAACCTGATACACTAAAATATGTGATTTGCCATTCCAAATAGATCTTGTGGCAATAACAAAGTGAATCACAGAGGACACTAGAGTGTGTGATTTGCTTCATGCCCTTTGACTAAATTACTCCCTCCAACTCACTTAGAAACAATAGCTCCAACAATTTATCTCTAAATTCATTCCCTAGCTATTCCCTAGCTACAACTACTACTCTGATTCGAAGGAGGGGACATGTAAGAATATTCGGCGACATATATTATTTCTACAAGACAATAGAAACAATGGCTCTAATAATTTATCTCTAAATTCATTTCCTAGTTATTTCATCTCTCGACATGTATTTCTAACAAAAATATGTTCTACTTAATAGAAACACACTGTCTAGACAGATCTAATAAAAATATGTTCTACTTAACAGAAAACATTGTCTAGATAGATCTAACAAAAATATGTTCTACTTAATTAATAGAATCTAGATCTGCGGTTATCAACTTCAAACAATGACACTCTAGAGTCTAAATGACTAACTTCTTAGATGAAGAAATAAGTCAACATGTAACTGACGAGTCACAATTCTCTGACTAGCCTCACTCTTTCAAATTTGTTTCAAGAGAATAGAGCCAACTAAGGCTTCAGGCACTGACATACAACCCAACATATGCCAGAAGATAAAAGTAACCTAACTAATATCGGAAAAGCTTAATAACTAGAATGTACACAAAGTGTGTGAGCAACACTTTTCTAATCAAGCTCACACAAGGTCTAGAAGTTCAAGTTCTCTACAAACGACCCAAAAAAGGACCAAGAAAACTATAAATTGAGAAGGCTTCCCATGCAAGTATCAGACACAAACCAATGCAAATGAGACAACTTAAGCTGTTGGACAACCCTAACTTTAATAGTACATGTTGTACTTCATAAGTTGAGAACAAAAAAAAACAAAGGCAACCATGGTCCTAAATATACAGAGTTATTCACAATATTACGATCTTAGTGATTGCAGGAGGTAAGATTAATTCTCTCGTACAACAAACATCACTTACACGATCCTTGCCTGCTGATAACAGCCTTTGATCCACTATGCTTTCAACTATGCAATAGTTTATGTACCTAGACAACTATTTCACCATTGGGAATAACTTTAACCTAAGTGAACCTAGACGTAACAAAATATTGTCTGTTAAGAAAAGATGTTATATTTGGTTATTTGCTTATGTCGCCCATGTTTGAAGAAATTTGGTAACAATAGACACTTGAAACCGTCTAGCATAAAATGACTAATGTCCCTAACATTGCTCAACTAACAC
Source organism: Dendrocalamus sinicus (assembly GCA_036346575.1). NCBI lineage: Eukaryota > Viridiplantae > Streptophyta > Magnoliopsida > Poales > Poaceae > Dendrocalamus > Dendrocalamus sinicus. The sequence goes on along the minus strand of CM070656.1, from coordinate 5,169,348 downwards.
TGAGAGAAACCATACAGTCAGTTATCATCGAAAGAAAACTTTAGGAACATAACAAACATGCACTTGTGACTTGATACAATTGCACAGATTAGGCCATCTCATACACCATTTTTTGGCGTCAGCTATCTCATACACCATTGAAGAAAGAAGTCAATATGTAAAATAAAGTCATGAGGAAGAAGATGAAATCGAGGCCGGTAGAAATGGTGGTCGCCGTAGAGGAAGAAGATGCCAAGGATGATCCACTTGGCGGCGGCTAATCGGATCCAAGGAGGGAGGAGGGCAGCGCTTGGTGGGGCGAGCGACAGCACGCTGGAGGGAAGGAGCTGGGCGGCCAGTGGTGAAGAGGAGGAGGAAGAGCTGGGCGGTGGGAATTGGCGGAGGTGCAGCGACGACGGAGGTGGAGAAGGGAGGAGTTGAGAAAGCGCGTGGGTGTGTTGAAAAACTTAAGTGTACGGCACAATAGTGAGCTGGTTAGGTTTTCGCCCCTGTATGTATAGAATAATATTATCACAGATGGTTTTTAAAAATAACCGTATGTGATAAGTTACAACACAGTTAGCTAATACAAAAAATCGTCTGTGATGTATCACTGACGGCTTTTCATAAAAATTGTCTATAATAAACTCGTACATCACAAACGGTTTTTATTGGAAACGTCTGTAATATATCACAAATGGTTTATGTGAAAAAAGTTTATGATAAGTAGGCTCATTGATGGTTTTTATAATTGGTTACAACATAGACAGTTACGTTAGTAAAACTGTCCAAAATAACTATATTGTAGTTTAACACGGATAAATTCCGTACAACTATCTGTTATAAAGCATTTAGTATGGATTTATCTGCAGTAGCGCGTGTGCCATCGTGGGCAGCGCACGTACGCGGGCACTGCATCTGCATGCAGCCGGCCCGCGCGCGCGAGCTGGCTAGCTAGCTAGCTAAGCATGCATCTGATCGAGCTAGGCTTACGCGTACTTGCGACCATGCTTGTGCCCCATCAAATCCGGTCCATCGATCTCGATCGCCACGCATGCTTGCTCAATTAGTACACGTACGGGGTGCGTGCACATGCGATGCGCGTACACGTACCGCTCCTACAGGCTAGCTGCAGCTCGATGCATGTACAAAACCAAACGATCGATACATCATTGCGTCCATGTGTGCATGCCGGTTTCAATCGCAGCGTGTCGTACGTACGTACGTATACGTGATGCCGTTTGGCCTGCGTATTGTACGTACGTAGAACCAGCAGAGCCAGAGAACCGGCCTGAGCAAAAGTTTGCTATGTACGTATGTGTTGTCGTCTTGTTGTTGATCGCATCTCGCTGACTTCATGCATGCACTACTAGAAACTATTGCATAGACGATCATGGAAATGAAACCAAAACATCTGTCTTAGCCCGTAGCTTGATAGGTAGTAGTGACAGGGATAATGTACTTGATATCTGATGCCCGTAGCTTGCTTCGTGTTACCATGCTCTTGCTACTCGAAAAACGGTCATAAAAATTCCCAAAAAAATGGTTATAAAAATTCCCAAAAAAAAGTTGTTTAGATAGGGTATGATATAAAAAAACAGTTGCAAAATTTCAACCGGAAACGCAATGTATATCAAGAGAAACATAAAAATAAGCGACTGTCTATATGAGATTTGACTGTTTTCATCGTCAAAAACAGTCAAATCCTAGTCCACACGATTAGAAAATGGACACACAAGATTGTCTAATACAAAACCTGCATCAAACTGCTTAACGGGCCCTTAATTCTTATTAAGCCTCGTTTTAAAAAATGCCCACTATATTGTATATATACTCTGCATTGGGATGTGGTAGTACTCTATATTAAAGCTATGATACTAAAAAAAGTTCAAAAAAGCAAACAAAACAGTTTGGGAAGTTTAATCAAACAAAACACAACTAACCTTCTAAGATTACAAAACCAATACCGATAGAGGCCTATAGTTTGAGTCTTTACATTAAGATTTTAAGAGCTAAAACTTTTTAAGAAATAAAAGTATGCAACCCAATGAGGCTAAAAACATATTCTGAAAATGCTGTGATAAACTAGTACGGATAGTTAACCATCGCCTGTGGACTCGAGTACTCAACTACTCGGGCAACCTGACTGATTAGCGATGACACACTGGCAGAAGAGACGGATCAGGCACCAAAGTGAACAGAGTAACATCAACTTATGCAAGCCAATATAGCCATTAACATTCGACAGTGCATGAGACTTCGACTGAACTTATTACAAAAGTGAAGGATTCAACACTGATAGCGCCGACCTCGTGTATCAGAGAACTCGACGGAGAAGACGCCGGCGGCGAGATCTCCGCTCCGGCGAAGCGTAAAGACAAATCAACAAGTTACTACTGACAGAAATTGAAGGAAATGATAAGCAACGAACAGAACCTAGTTGAAGAGAAGCCACAAAGAGTTACTGGTACTAGTGACAGAAACCAGAGGAGATGACAAGCGACGAGATCTCCGATCCAACTGAAGCAATCTCGTGTGCTCCACACCTCTCCGCTCTCTTCAGGAAATGGGATAAGGACTACATGCGCGTGAATCGATGAAATAAAAATTCGAAAATAACAGGTGCAGGACAGAAGATTCGCAATACCGGGTCTGAAAAAAACGGGTGGGAATTTTCGACTGAGTGCTTTGCAAACCCGAATCACATCTCCGAGAACCGAATCTCAAAACAAAATCGAACGGCTAACAAATCGACTGTTTTGAGCGAGAAAAACATGTGACTACAGTATAGCACTTTCGTAAAAATAAAGACAAATTTCCGTGAATAGTAGCTTTGTATTTTCTCTTTTTATTATTATTTTGGACTCCATTTCCAGCAGAATTTATCTTTTTTTTGTTTCTCAATGTGTAGATCAAATTTAGATTTGAAATTGTTTAGCATGATGGATTAGTTTTATGTTGGGACTAATTTTTTAAAAAAAATTCACGATCTTTTGGACGTTTTCTTCTCTTTTTTTGGTGAATCAAAAGCTTTACTCATGGATTGATAGCAGGGTTAGGTTACAATCGTCCCGTAGGCAATTACATACGGCTCCGGTGGTTGAAGCCACATACACCGGTCACTGTCCACAGAAACTTGCTTTGCACATAAATGGGCGGCAACATTTGCCATTCTCCACACAAAAGAAACATGGAAATGGTAAAAAACCCTACTAAGCTCTTGAACTTTATCGAGAATCGGCTTAACTTCCGCTCGATGGTTCTGCCGGTCCTCACAAAGATTTCAGAGAGAGTGAGAGAGTCTCCAGGACCGCTTCTCAAATTGAATGCAGCTTCCCTGTCCTATTTTCTGTGTTTTCTCATATATGATAGCAATCTGAAAAAGGTGTATACTGTTGCAAATTCTATAAAAAATAAAGTAAAACGAATAAGATAATATCACGTATGAGAAAACAGAGACAGGAACAGGGAAGCTGCATTCTCTCAAATTGGCCCGCACCGCTAGCCTGAAACTCCATCACACAACGCCAGAGCTTCAGCGTCCACACGTCACTCGCTGCATGGCCAACCAGACTGTTTGGGCTATCTAGAAATCGCCATTGCAATCCCACACGACAGCGCCCGTAGCTCCTAGCTGCCCATTCTTAGTGAAAGCTCCATCTACGTTCACCTTACGAAACACAAGACTAGTGTTCAGTTTGAGTATGGGGGGCACGAAACCGACTAGTAGCACAGGATATATTTTCGGTGCTTGCCTCATGCGCTCCTCGTTTCTTGGCTAAATTTCAGCTCTAGTTGACGCGTAATTAGAGCAACTCCAGCAGTAGCCCTCAAAACAGGATCCCTACTTTTCATTTGAGGGCTGCTCCCCCTACTTTTGAGGGCCCTATTTTTTTGCATCTACTCCAACAGCACCCCTTAAATTTAAACCCTCAAATTCATTCCACTACAACTGACACATAGGACCCACTCCTCATTCTCTCCCTCCTCGTCCGCCTCCTCCATCCTCCGACGACGGCGAGGCTGAGGCGCTCGTCCGCCTCCTTGCATCCTCACCGTGCGCGTCATGCGTCGGGAGCCGGGGAAGAGGAGCCGCCAAGGAGGACGGTGGCGGCGCGGGGCGCGGTGGCGACGCGGGAGGAATCGCCGGGGAGCGGTGGCGGCGCGGGAGGAAAGAGGCAGGTGGGGAGGCGGGCGGCGCGCTCGGGAGGGAGGCGCGCGGGGATGGAGGCGGGCGGCGTGCTCAGGAGGGAGGCGGGCGGCGCACTCGGGAGGGGAAAAAGGCGGGCGGGGAGGGAGACGGGTGGCACGCTCGGGAGGGGAAAGAGGCGGGCGGGGAAAACGACTCAACAATATTTTGAGGGCTTGGCCTAGAGCCCCAGGAATGAGGGCTGAAGGGGGGATTTGAGGGGCCTCTCAAATTTGAGGGCTCTAGTAGAGGTTTTGCTGGACTTCTATTTTTATCTCAAACCCTCAAATATGAGGTTTGAGAGTGAGGGCTCAAGTAGGGGTCCTGCTGGAGTTGCTCTTGAGAACGAGCTTGATCGAACAGTTGAGTTGGATGCAGTTGTTTTCATGGTCCACTGCTCCAGTTGGCTAGAGTCCCAACTACTTCGATCGTTTTTGGTGCATCCGTCAGATCCAACTCAACCCAACATATTCCTAACTCAATTACTTCTATCGATTTTGCTCTAGCTATATTACACACTCGAGTTATACAGTTGCATGTTCCTAACCTGATGTTGATACGACGGACATACCTTGATCTTTTGGTAGCTAGGTCAGTGCTACAGCAAGCAAGGTCGTCTTTATGATCATTAAGCGGTCACAACATTCCGTACCAACGAGTTGTTATTAGAGGCACTCAATACTTTGGTGTTGCTCCGACTTTTTTTTTCTCCCTTAAATTATATTATAATAGCTGTTAACTTTTTTTAAAAAATAAAGACAAATTGATAATAAAAAAAAGCATTATATCGTCTAATAAAATAAAGAAAAAAGGGCAAAAAAATAAAAAAAAAACAAAAAACATAATAAGTCAAAATTAGAAATCGATGTGTTCTAAATGACTTCTGACTTAAGTCGAAAACCAAAAAATCCAGAAACTGAAGCCGTTTGGAGCGGGGCGCTCAACCTAGCATCCTCGTGAGCAACATCAAATACGTAAATAGCATACACAACAACCGGAAACTCCTAACTTGCGGCCGGCCGCACAGGGTGGATGTCATAGCCGTTCGTCCCTTTGCCATGTGTCAGCGCGCTGTGTCTCGCGGTTGTCTTCCCCTCTTCCTCAATTTCATCGAAATTTCGGTGATTTTGGCCCCATCGTGCAGGACGGGGGGTGATGGCCCAGTCGCCCTCTCCCTGCGCCACCGTCCAAGAAAAGAGCAACCGGACAGGATCAAGAAACAGTGTTATGAGACGAGGGAGTGAAGAGGAAGGAAGGGGAGGGGAGGCGTACGGTGTTGCTGGGGTTGAGGAAGGAGAGAGCGGGGGCAGCGGGCCGTGCTGAGGCCGGGGTTGATGGTGGGGTCGCGGTGGAGGTGCGCGCCGCTGCGGAGCATCTCCTCGTACACCTCCCGTCCGGTGTCCCCATGCCGGCGGCTTCTTGGGAGGTTTGACTTGGATGGTACATTCGGGAGGAACGTGCGGGGCTCTCAACCTTTCTTCGGACTCGGCCTGGAGTTTTGGTCTCTCTCGATGGATCGGGCTTGGCGCGAGCCCGGACCGAAGAGCATGTAATCAGTGTGTGCGCCATATGCAAAACCCTGTTCTTTTATCAGCAACCTATGGTTTTTTTACTATGAGTAATGATATTTTTTTACTATGTTTTTAGAACAGCAATAAACGATGAAGATATAAACATAGATAAAGTATACGATTTTTGAGAAATCGCATGAGCAAATCATCTTATTTGTTTCGGCTTGTTGAAAAGCCGAAGTTTAAAGTCCCAAAAAAAAAACTAAAAGGTACGAAACATTAATAATGTCCGCTAAAAACGTTTTGCCGTGCCGACCTCCCGCAACCGTTGGATAGTCTAGCTAACAATTACGCTAGAATTTTTACATACTCGTTGCGAGTATTGAACTATTTCACGTGAAGACTGAAGGTTGCTGTGGAAAAAATCTAAACAACCTCAGAAGTCATCGTCTGTCTTCTTGCCCTTCATAAGGTTAGTTTTCTCTGACACATTAGTGACTAACAAGCATCCCATGTCCGGTAACACACGGGATCCACTGGCCAGGCTCACCTGGTCCCTCTTGCATATTGCCGGCGAGTAGCGACGTTCACTCGAGAACAACGGCGATGGTCTCGCTTCCTCCTCTAATTCATCATATATGAAGCGCCGGCCAGATAACAGTGATGGCACCTCTTTTTTTTTCAGTTTTCTATCTCCGTTTCGAATAGACTTATCAAGACAGCTTTTTCGAAACAATTTATTAACTTACCGGTATTTGATTCGTTCGTGCTACACTATTAGCTCAAAGGTATTTTTTCTTTGCTTCATTTGGCCCCTTTTTATTCTATTTTTCATAAATGGCGTTGAGAAAAGGACCATTCTGAGAATGGAATCAAATAGTTTCCGGAAGACTCCACCTGTGAAATAAATAAGGATCAATGAAGCAAAAGGTACACAATGAAGATAGACTAGGAGAGGCCGACCAGTCAGAAATTGGACAAAAAAGTGGACGAAAGGGTAATTAGGCCCGTTTGGCATGACTCCACTTTATAAGTGGAGCTGTTTTTTTGACTTCACAAGTGGAGCTGGGTGAAGCTACTTTTTTCAGCTCCACCCAAGGAGCTACTTTTGTCTCAGCAGGTTTTAAGGGACTCCTTGGGTGGAGCTATTTTGTTGTACCATGTTTGGCACAAAACAGCTCTAAACAGCTTTAGAAGCCGGTGGTAAAGCTGTGCCAAACGGGGCCTTAGACGGTAACATGATCTGTAGGGGTGGTAATAAAAGCCGGTGCAAATGAAATTCTAGATAGCCACACAAGCAAATAAACAACACACTACACTTACGAGGTACCCAGCTTACCATTTCAGCAAGTAGCCAAACATCTCGTTTACCATGAAAAACGTAGGGCAAAATAGCAAGTCAAACCAGAAATATTTATCCTTATAATGCGGAAAGCATAACGCGATACCCTTGGCTAATGGTTGATCCTTCTACACTTCATCATGAAACAGCATCCATTGTTGGACTGGATTGAAACAGACAAAGCAGGCATAAACCGTAACATCAACAGCAACTAGCATTTACAATCATATGGATTGATGACAAGAGATTAAACTTAGTAATACTTGATGATCACAGAACGATTCCCACTCGATAGTGCATCCGACCGTATGACTTACAGTAGGTAGGAATTGAAGAGGTCCAAAATAGTGAACAAAACCCACAGATTGAACAACCAATCAACACATACATAGGTAAATATCTGGTGGAAACCACCCTTTGATCGTCTCCCCTACATATGGTAATTGTTTTGAGATTTTTTGAAAACTTTTGCACGTGGTTTCTATGGAGTTTACATGAAAACGGTAATTTCCTCCTGATATTTACCCCCCATATACAGCATGTACACGCTATTCACATGGCATAAAGGGCCTACTGCTTATACCGCAAGAACATGGAAAACCGCACTCACTGTCTGATCCCATTTCTGATCCACAGAGGCTATTTGTGGGAAGCATCAAACCAGAAATGTACCAAAAATATGACAATCTAGAAACAGAACAGGAAGTATTAAACGAGAAACTTACCCACAAAAGTAAACCAAAATGCATAATACAGCAAATATGGCAGCAAAAAAATAACTGAATTGCAATATCCCCTTGAGCGCTTCGCAGTTCTAGCTTATTACTTTCATATCCAAAGAAAATACACTAGCAGGCACTTAGCGGAGTCGCACATCATTTCCAACTTCCCACTAAAAACCACATCCAAATAACTCGAGTTCTAATGGTTCAGACTTCAGAGTAAAAGCAATTTCCTTTGTCCTTTCGGAATAATTATTACAAGTCTTCGGAATGGTATAAAAACATATATAATGCTGGACTGACAAAAAAAAAAGGAGATATTTAAGCATGTATTGAAAAGGTGAAGGTTGTTTCGATTGAAGCCATTCAAGATGCATCGCCTGATTATTCTTGGTGTCGAAGGTTACCGAACAGGAGAGTAGCCCAGTAAACACCGTATGCTTTGCATTCAATATCATGACACACCAGAATTGTGCATGTGCTGCAAAATTTCCCAACCCAATAAACATGCAAAATATATTAGGAAAATAAAGAACAAAAAATAAAACACTCAACCTATGTGCTCTTGCGAGAACTTTGACCAATGTTTAGCTCACAGTCTACATCATACCAGTTCAGATGGGATACTGAATTCACCTGGGGGCTAACAAAACCTTGTTATACCTTAAATGGATCAGAAAGAGCTGCACTAAAAACAAAGGTGCTTCCTGTTAAAAGGAGCATATTGTTGTGTTACATGAAGGCTCTTGTGACCCCTAATTACAGATAATTAAGAAACCTTCTTTAAAAGTTGGGTACGTTGGGTCTCCAATTCATATGACCAAGCTGTGGTTGCTGATAAGCCCCTACTTGGGGGGCTGGTGCAGCCACACCAACTCCAACATTCGGACCAATGGCAGATGGGACCTGTTGATGCACCATGGGATGTGGACTTACAATTGAGGGAGGCTGCTGCGGATGGTACAAGCCTGGGAACTGTCCATGAGAGGATTGGGCTGTAGCGTTGAAAGATGCATTCCCAGGATTTGGCACAAAGGCCCCAGGTGTTGCTTGACCTGATAAGTTGTAATACGGGGGACACTGCAGAGTTGGGATCTCTCTAGGTGTCTGAATCCAGATATCAGATGCCTCTACCTGTGGAAGATATCCAAATTAGCAAATAAAGGGGCAGGCCTCGCAAGAAATACTGCGAAGGAAAGTTCCTCAAACACATAAAAAGGAATCATCTTTGAATGGTAAATGAGACGCTTGTGCATACTGAGAGAGGGGCTATTGGCACGAAGCTATGCTATCACCCGACTTAGACCCTGTTCTTTTTCAGCTTTTGACTTTTTACAGTAACTAGCTTTTAAACGGAGTGTCTTTTCAAGATAGGGTCTACTAATTAATTGTAGTACATATTGTACCGACTTCATTTATATCGGCAAAAACCACACATGAGTTTCTGTTACTCTGTAGTCTCTCGCAGGAACAGCCTAAAAGCCATAGGCCTCAACCAAAAAGGACAAGCCCTTAATTTCCACATTACTAATATTGTCCCACTTCTCACATCTGGTTTTTCACTTTACCAGAAAGCAAATATGGGTGATTCTGAAATCAAGTGTATAACAAACAAACAAAACCAGGTTAGTAGTAGTGTTCTAAAAACGGGTCTACTAGGCCGTATACAAGTAACAGGTGTCCCAACTTGTTAGCCGGTTATTTGTATAATCGGTCTGGTTATGCTGCATAATAGGCCGATTATGCCGTACAATCACTACTAGGTTAAGTGACCGGTCTGAGTACCAGTTACCGATTTTTAGAACATTGATTGGTAGTACTACCAATGTACTACAAATAGTATTCTGTAATAAACAGAAATATAATGCGAATCCATATATAATTTCAGACTTTAACATCCATAAATTGTACCTGTGGGGTTGGTGCATAAATGTTGTTGTCCTTGTACTTGATCCTATTGACATCATCAACACCAACTGCAGCTCCAATAACACCAGGAGAACTAATTGTAAAACCAGCTGGATGGGTGTAATTTCCATAACCAGAAGGGTTACCAGCTGGGACTGGTTTATACTGTGAAACTCCATACTTCATGCCACCTGCTGTTAAATGTGAACCTCCACCTGGCATCTGAAGATAATTATTTCCATTTGATGGATAAGGGACGTTTGTTGAATAGTTTGGCATAGCCATGGGTGGGACATAGACTGGAGAATAAAGATGATGACGATATGGCATGAAATTGGGATAATGTTGCATATGGACTGGAGGGTACAATTGCGTGGCTGGTTGTGGCTGGGATATATGTAGCTGCTGTGAAGAGATTGCAACAGGACTGCTGCTCACAATCTGTGAACTTAGGGCCTGCAAAAACAACAGATGAAGGGTACCACATGTCAAAATTTCATCATGAGATAATAGTACTTTCCATCAAGACATAACATTGAACTAAAATGCTGCCAAAAAGCCAAAGGTTGGTGAAGATTAAGGAAATATCGTTTCAGAAAAAGCCAGCAAAGGTGGCAAAAGCTCAAGCCTCACAATCTTGTTAGTCAGCTTGAGACAAAACAAGTAAAATGAAGCCTAGCTTCTTGACTTCTATTTTGTGCCAACTGCCAAGCATACATGAGCTTCACTTGGTTAAGTCCAAACACACGTTCTCATAAAAAAAAGTCCAGACACATCCAGCCGAGCTCCTAGGTGTTCAGCATTATTACAAACCTTCTGGCCAAGGTCAAGCTGTCCACTCAGGCCGGTTTATAAAGCAATATGAGTTCATTAAATGAGAGAGCAGAGTGAAGTATGAGCAAACTTCACTCATTTGCAGCCCTAATCAACATGAATATAAGCCAAAACTAAGGGAAAGAAATGGGAAGATATGCAAAACAGGTAGGTAGGTAACAAGTTATGATCCTTCAAAAAAAAAAAGCAATGCAAAAGGTGATGCAGAAAAAGAAAGGTAAGTTTGTCTGGGAAAAACTGGATTAGTTAACCAGCTGATAGCAAGGTGACAAGAAGTGCTACCTCAGATGTGGAAGGGAGTACTTGTGAATGAACATTAGATTCTGGCATTCTAAACACTTGCACAGCATTATCTGCTTCTAGATTTTCTGAAGGGTACCCCTGCTTAGAGAGAGAGAGAGAGAGAGAGAGAGTGTGTGTGTGTGTGTCAGTAGCGAAGGTATAACATTCCCTTCAGATTATGCGCATACAGGGAGACCCAAGGTCAACTGAATTCTGTGGTACATTTACCTGAGAAGGGGAAGCCAACACTTGTGGATGTACATTAGGATCTACTAACCCGTATATCTGTGCCTCATTATTTGGATGCATATTAGGGTCTTCATGACTGTATGCCTGGCAAAAAAGTAAGTTCTACTTGTCATTCAATATTCAAGAATCTCCGAAAAAAAATACACCAATACTTTCCTGTCTAATAAACAGCCTTAAGAAATAAATGGCAAACAAAATTTTCAAACACTCAACATCAGCAATACAAAAATAGCAATGGTTTTTTAATAACTAACTCTTCCTCATTGACTTACAGAAAAAGCAGTCAAACTTGATGTGCTTTGAATATTTTGGCCATCCACTGCTCCAAGTGGAGTATCGCTCTGAACTAACCCGAGGCCATCATCATTCTCAACTTCTTGACCATTCATTTGTTCACTATCCTCAGATGACGGTAAGGAAACCTCAGCCGTTGATGTGGATAGATTGAGTTGTGAAGATTTGGCTTGCTCATCCACTTCATCATGTTCAGAACCCAACGTATCCTCTTGGAAACCCAATTGAACAGGTTCTTGTACACTAGATTAGATGTAACGAAGAAAATTGGAATCAGACAATGTCATATTCACCAAACTAACCACACCTCTCACCAGAATGGTACAGACCACATTAAGATATGACATGCTAGAATTATCAATCGGGGAAAAAATTAGAGCATTGCTATAATTTATCACGCAAAAAGTTATAAATGTGTATAATCCTACTGAGGACCCAGGGTGAGATCATTAAAGAATCCAAAGCCCCAAACGACTAGGTCTATCTGAAGCAGCTGGTTCTATGCATAGCAGATTTCAAAAACATTCACCGTGGTGGCGTGGTCACACTTCTAAAAAAATTAAAGCCCACAGGATGTGAACTAACTGCAGCATATAAGTACAATTCTATTCAATAATCAAGTACTTTTAAGGGAGCAGCTTGATGGTACTTATTTTAAGTAATATTTTTTAGGACACTGTTATGTAACCATCAATTCATAGAATTGGCAAAGGTTCACCTAACTGTTCTGGTTGTTCAGATTCTAGAGAGGTCGAGGCCGGTACTTGGTCTGAATCAAACCCAGGAGTGAAACTGCCAAATCTTAATCTTGTCTGCTCATACTCTGGTACACGGAGATGCTCTGGGATAATCACATGCTCCATCTCGTGCATGTTAGCTTGAGAAATTTGATCACACAATCTGTTCACATCCAGCACATTAGCATTTTCAGTGTTGCTAGCTGAAGGAGATACTGCATCAGTTCCACTGTTATCAGCATCAGTGGTGGAAGACTTCATTGTTGATTTTGGCTTCCACTCCTTAGCTGGCGGCATGGCTGCAGAGAGATAGAAAAATGTGTTAAAGATTTACAGTCACCTCATATCTGTAACATTTATTTTTTTATAAGATTGTTTACCTACACAACATTAGAGACTAAATAAAAAATTAACCTACACATCATACTGCATGGATTTCTCAATGATTTTTCTACAAATAAGGTAAATAGTGATCTCCAAAAGCTAACACTTGGAATGCTATAGTTAGCACGAATTTTCATGTGAAAGTAACGCGGTTATATGAAAGTTTAGTGGAACAGACAGTAGGCAACTAGTAGACAGAAAAACCAGTTAAACTACTAATTTTTGCTATTTGTTCATGTAAAATTATAAATTTAGACACAAATATTGCTGCTGACAAAACTTAAGGCACATATCTTATTGCTGAAAAGAGAAACATATACTCCCTCTGTTCTTTTATAAATGATGTTTTTGACTTGTGCACGCTTACTTTATAAATGATGTTTTTGACTTGTGCACGCTTACTTTATAAATGATGTTTTTGGCTTGTGCACACTTAGGAAACACATAGGATGACCATCGTAACCATATCAAGTTTATGTGTTTTGTTACTTCATTAAATTTGTTTCATCTCCTAAAACACCCACCTTTAATCCTAGTGACCAATTAACAAAGAGAATGAGCCTTCTATAATGGAGCAATGTATTAATAAGGTATATTTATATTAGAATGGAGGAAATAGCGAATTTTAGACAAACATTGCTGATGACCAAATGTATAGAATAAACATCACTGACAATGTTACCTTTCTGGTTGCTAGCAGGACCCTGGTGGTACTTGTTGATGTTTTGGGTAACAAAAGATCTGCCAACAGATCTGCCACGAAATACGGTGTCTAATGCAGGTCTCTGGTTGGGCTGAATGTTTCTAGACATAAAAGCAGAGTGACGACCAGATGGGCCAGCTGAGGCAAAATTCCCCCTCTGAATAATTGTGTGAGAACCACCACTTGACACATGCAAGTGAGAACCTGAACGACCAGAATGCTGCCTCGGGGCATTAACTACTCCAGCTTGGCGTCGAATGGTTCCAACAGTTCCTCCAGCAGCTTTGTAATTGGATGAGGCATGAGCTGGATCAGAAGTTGGAAGGTGTTGCTCATTCTGGGAGTTCTTCAAATATGGCTTCACATGCTTCTGAGCAGTACCCTGAGCCTCCCTCTTCGCCTGAGGCATATCAGAGTTGTAGCTGTGCTTAGCACTTTGATGTGTGATCTGGCCTTCTGAGGATGTAGCTGGAGGGCGGTTCCGGTCAGAGTGAACTGCTGCCACACTAGAGAGAAACAATCCAGTAAGCAAAAGCATTAGTTTAATTTTACGATGAACACATGCAAGACAAGTAACAGTTAGAAACTTATAGTTTATGCATAGGCTAGTTTGGTAGTGGAATCTTTACCAATTCTAGTAAAGTTTTTCAGTTTTTGCTCTAAAATAGAGATTGCCAATTAGTTTATATCCAAAAATAACAAATTTGAAGTTCTTTTGTAAACCCACTGCAATGCCAATGAAGCATTAGTGCCTTCAATCTTTATAACTATGCTAACAAGCCATAAAAATAATACAACAGCCTAGACAGCACAAATGTAACTAAAAAAGAGTGCAGTTTGCTTTAGTGTCAGGTCAATACAACTACACTGTCTAACCACAATTTATTTCATTAATTCAACATATAAATTTACTCTTTATTGCTATCAGTCTGCAATTTACAACTGAACTACAAAAAATAGTAGACAGCACAGCACAGCACTGCACTGCTTGTACAAAAAATAGTATACAACACAGCACTGCTTGATGAACAAATAAGTGCACGAATGAATATGACTTGCAATCTGAACGATAAACACCCAAACTGTAAGCAGAAAAAGGTCATGGTTTAGCCCAGACCCAGACTGATTAATGCTCATGTCTTGACAACACCAATAAATGGTAATTGGTCAAAGACATAACAAGGGCAAGAAGGGTCATTTCATGAAAACCATAAGAATCATACCTCCCATCAGACACTTCTATATTTGTTGAACCTTTGTGTCCTAGCTCTGGTCTGCTATCCACCACACCGTGTCTGTTGTCCCTCACAACCCGAAATTCCCGACTAGGGCCTGCATCAAGCCATGTGTAACCAATTAGGTACAAACCTACTAGATAGAACAAATGCTACAGGGATAGAAAAGGAACAAAAAAATTTAAGGCAGAAGGGAATAAAAGTTGTTGCTGAGTCATAGTAACATATAAAAAATATATATGTACTGCATCATGCAAAATGGTGTGAGAGAAGAGGCAGGAGAACAATCCTGAGGGTGCAAACTTCACTTACTTATGGTGACATAGAAAGTCATATGAAAGTAACAAAATCCAAATTTGGCAACAAACTGAAAATTTAACAGAAGTTTCACCATGCAAAAGATCGGAATGGGCACATATGACATAGCAACTTAGCAGCAAACAAGGTAGCAACAAGCAAGCAAGAATTTATATGTTTGCATAATCTGAAAGCTGGTTTGCTGGAAGTGGGTTATGATGCTGATTGGAGCTATCTTAACAGTAAAAGAAACACATCTCTAATCTACACAAGTTATGACAAAATATACAAGTGGTGGGTTTTAACCATATTACCAGATGTCTGACCCTGATTGTAAGCTCTCCTTTGATCATTCTCAACCCTTTGAGTGTGCGGCTTCGTCCATTGTGAGCCATGCTCAACTTGTGCTGCAGTATCAGCAAAGCTCTTCTGGACAGCACTCTGAAAGAGCAACACATACACTTCAGCAAAAACATATATTTAAACAGTGGATTAAACAGAATGCTTGGATTAAGGGTTCCCACGTCCGTGCATAGATCACCTTAGCACAAAAGGAAGCATGATGAAATGTTAGTTACACACACCATAGTAAAGCTTCGGAGGGTATACTTTGATAACAGTAGACAAAAGCAACGAAAAAATTTAGCACTCACTGCCAAAAAAAACTAATAAGAATGTTCCATAGATGGAAGATATAGACTAGGAATCCAGTCAATTTCAAATTGCAAATCGTGGCACGGGCAAACATAGTTCGTACTGAATACAAAAAAAGAATAGTGTTGGCGTCGTTAGGTGCACCACACATCCTTAGGTAAGTGTTTGGTTTGTTGCCACAATTGTGGCTCACTTAACTTTCTTATTTGTGTTACCCCTATCATAGACTCTCCTGTTTTTAATAAGCTGTTCGTGGCCAATTTCAGTGCAGTCCCACACCTTGGGACTCAGGCAAGGCAATCAAAGCTTCGCGGTGTTTAGGCTAGAAAAAGAGAAGTGAATGTAAAAAAGGGAAAAGGCATAGGCCTAAAGAATGGCTTGGAGGTACTCTAGATCTATAGGTTCTTTAAACCATCAGCTGCAAACCTGGGCAAACAAAAGGAAAGGAGAAGCATAGCAACAGCAATAGGCAGCTATGGGTTACATATGAAGCTATGGACACAGAGCCTAAATATTTATCCTTTTCTGCTTCAGGCAATTTAAGGACCTAGTGCCTCAAGTGCACCGTTCGCCTTTGACTGCATTGGCCAATTTGGGCACAAAAAACTAAAGTAGCAAGCCTAACCATAAGTAAAGTTGGTTATGAACTAAATGGGCTACTGCAAAGAATAGTACATTAAAGGTATCAAAACTGTATGTTTCAAGCTTCATTTCAACATCAGATTCAAATGTTACAAAGACTGCAAGTGTATACCTCTCGTTTCTTGTCCCTTTTTCTTTTCACTTCATGAAATGGATCTGCAAATGCAAACATGAGAAGAATCACTACCACAAAGAGAGTAGATTTTATACAACATCTTTCATCTATAAACTGACTGAATAAATGAGTTGAATGTCATATGTCAGTAATATACCAATATCCCCATCACTTAAATCCCCAAAAAAATCGTCAGGTGCTTGCACCAAGCAATGCAATTTTTATGGTAGAACACTACCAATATTTTTCTATCTTACAAACATCTCTAAGCCCATTTACTTCCTAGAAACAGCTCATGGAAATATCAAGATCCAACCTGTACGCTGTACTAAGCTTATAAAGCAAACAACCCTACAAACATCACTAGGTGCTAAGCATTACAAACTACCCTTCACTTCCAACATCAACTCGAAAACTAACATAAGTAACCAATTTAACAATTCTCGTACAACAGTATAATACCCAACCAAGTGACAGATCAATGGTGAATCCAAAGCTCTCGTCGTGAATCCTATCGCATAAACAATCCCACACAGACTTGCCCATATACGGAGAAATACCCCTAGGAACATCAATCTAGCCAGCTCAAATCAAACGCGAAGTCACTAACGGCACCACTGCAACCGCAACAGATCGCGTCAGCTCCCAAACCCTAGCCGCCAATACCAATCACAACTCCGCGCGCCCCCGGAAACTACGCCAGCAACGGCGGCACCTACCCAATGCGGGTCGCACGCACGCACAAAACCCTAGATTTCAGCGCGCGGCACGACATCGAAGCGACCAGATCGGCGACCCGGGAGGGGGGGGAACCGGACCTTGGTTGAGCAGCTTCTGCGCCGTCTCGTTGGGGTCCATGTTGGACTCGCGGAGGGCGGCGTAGATGTCGTCGTCGGAGTGGCCGCCGACGACCTCCTTGATGGACTGGATGGTGGACTGGATGGTCGTCGCCGCCGCCGCGCGCGCCGCCTTGTTGGAGGGGCGTCCCCCGCCGCCGCCGGCCATGCCCACCGCGAGATCGCCGAACGCTACGCCGGAGGAGCGGGTGGTGGTGGTGCCGCCTGCGATCGCCGCCGGAATCGCATCAAACGACGCGAGGCCCTGGGTTCCGGTTTGGGTCTGGGTTTTGGTCGGGTGCGGTGGGTGGGTGGGGCCGGCTGGGCTGGGTGGGTGCGTAGTTCGAAGGCAGGCGGTGGCGAGAAAAAAAAAAGGACTTAAATTAAATTGAAAATCGAAGGGCGCGGTTGGCTTTGCACGAGGGGTGAGGCACCGCGCACGGGTTTTACGGCGAGGGCGGAGTGTGGCTGTGTAGGTAAACGCGGGGAGATTGATGTATGAAATGACGTATTTGCCCCTAGGTGGGGAGCGCGTGTGCGATGGGGCCTCCGGGGTTGGTCTGGGTGAAGAGTCATTCTGGTGATTCGGTGGGCTATTCGTGCGTTTCTATTTCGGGGTAATTCCTGTGGGCCGGGCTGGGGCTGGCGCTCAGGGTGTGCATTGGGCTTTGCGCCCTTGGGTAGGCCGAGCCGATCAAAAGAGTTTGGGTTTTTTTAGCTCTTTTTTCTGCGACCGATGGCCTTTATTTACGTTTTTTAGATGGCAATGATCAGTTGGAACGCTGACGTAGATGATGTGTATGGTTTTAGTCATGTGAAGCTGTTTAAAGAATCCATTTTAAGAAGATGTCAAGTTTGTTTTGACTTTCGAAGAGGTCAAAAATCCAAAAAAAGACTTAGAGTATTTGGTAAAAGTGAAAATGGCTAAATGTTACAAATTCCATGAAAATCGGGTGTGTAAGTTTTCAAATTTTCTCAAAAATTTAAAAAGGTAGGGGAGAACATGTTCACTAGGTATTTGTCTTTCTCGTATCTCTCGTAAAGACAATTGAATTTGATCTCATAATTTTACATAGCCCTGTTTGTTTAATATTTTTCTTTGGCTTAAAAGCAAAAAAAAGCCAAAACCTAAATAAACAGGTGGCTTTTTAACCAATCTTTTGAAAAGCCATAAGCCACTTTACAACTATGAAGCATCTAACCCCTTGAAATGATTTTTGGTAATTAATAACGATAATGTTTTAAGGGACTAGCATGTTTATTAAAATGATTGAAAGGTTTAGTCCCGGTTTTCGATAACATCATGAAAAATATGCAAAGATGACCAATGATTAATATGGATCAAGATATGGCTTAAGGCAAAGATATATTATAGTCTAAGGACCTCTTTACAGCTTTTATCGGTCTCGGTGTTTGGTGAAAGAGACCATGTTGTTAGAATAGATGTTATACTATAAAGAAGGGTCGTGGCTAATAGTTTCAAGTTAATCTTGTGCCACTTTGATAAATTATGGTTCATACATGCATTTGAAACTTCTTTGAATCCTCTTCGAATTTCTTTCAGAAATCAGTATGACCGCAAGTGTATCAGTGGTAGTACCGCTCCATCAGTACTACAAGCTGTTTCATGTCGATAACTTATTTCTAGAGAGGTGTATTTCTAGATTTTTCTTGAAATGGTACTACCTCATTTGTTGGATGGTAGTATCACAGTGGTATGACCGCACCTAATGTCCAGTACTATCGGAGTGTGGTATGACCACACTCTAGTTAACGGTAGCTAATTTTCAGAGATGTCCATTTTTTAAAGCATTTTCTCTTGTTTAGAAATTGATACTACCACAGCTGAGGTACAATACTACTGCAAATCGGTATTACCAGGGTATGTGAGTGCGGTATTACTGAAATTTGATTTAACGGTTAGTTTTGTGCATTTAATGAACTTTAAGTAACTGTTGAATAGTAGGTGCAGTAGTACCGCATCCACTGATTTTTTTGGGGATTTCGACCCCAACGGTCATCTTGGTGGGTGATGGCTATAAATTCCTCCCCACCAGCAGCAACCAAGAACTCTTGGACTTTATTGAATACATTTGAGCTCTTGCTACTCTCTCTTAATTCATTTGCTCTATTCTCATATTTTGAGATTGTTGAGAGCATTCAAGTGTATTGAATTATCTAGTTGATCGTTGTGGCATTTAAAAATCTTCAAGCAAGCATCATTGACCTATTACTTTTGGTGGTTGCCGACACCTAGAAAGCTTGGAGGAGCTTATACGGTGATCTCTTTAAGAACGTTATGAAGAGACCTGACACAGTTGTGAAAAGGTCGGAGCCCACCTCCCAAAGCTGAAAAGAGCTACCATAGTGGATTGAGAAAAGATTCAAGATTTCACAAGGAGTTGGCTTTATTAGTTCAAGCTCCCTCAACGTAGATTAGGGGAGACCAGCAAGTCTTCAAGACCATGGGAAAACATCGTGTGTCATCTTTATGGTTTATTTCCCTTGTCTTTACATTCCACACTTACAAGTTGTGGTACTTGATTGATTGTCTTGTATAGCTAGAATTATATCTTGCATAGACATAGGTTTGGGATGCCATAATAAGATACAGATGATTTAGGCATTGACTTGTGCAAAACAATTTTGATTAGTTTATACTTGCCACAAATTGTGTATTAGCCAAAAGAATTTAAAAATCTCATGTTCACCTCTCTAGTTGGTTATCCTTGATCCTATAAACTATAACACAAAAGCCAGGAAAGAGGTGCTTATTTTGGATTTTGTAGGTTGGGAATAGGCCTTGCCACTCAACTTCATGGAAATTACCCGCTAATGTCATTATTCATATAGTCCCAATCCTTCTCATTTTCTCCTCATTTTTTCCTCTTCCGCCAAACCAAATAGCACGACTCACCTCTAGGGCTTGGCCCGCATCGTCCGCGCAATGGCACCGATGGTACCGTCCTCCTTGAGCCCACCACCGGTGGCCCCGTCCTCCCTGCTCCTCTGGCACTTCTCCGTGGTCCCATCCATCTCATCTTGATCTCCACCATGACCCCATTCAGATCTCCACCATCACTACTGGATCCCATCCATGACCTTCGCCTCCATCCAGCTAGCCACTGCCTGTTCTTCGTTCATGACCAACATCACACTCCACCATCGTCAGCCTTCTTTGACCTCCCTCTGCCAACCTCATTCACCGCCCCTGACTAATATGCATCTTCCATTCAAATCTGGAGGTGAGGAGGCTAGGCGGTAGTGGCAGACCATCTCTAGATCTCGACGGTGAGAGCAATGGTGTCCAGTCGGCAGCGACAACCCATCGGTGAGGCTGATGGTGGCTCAGTGACAGTGGAGACACCATGGTGGTGACTAGCGAAGATGTGGATTTTTTATATTTTTCTTTCTTTTAGGAATTGAACTGTGATTACCAAGTTTATGGTCATGAATTGAGTTACTCCAGATTATTGTGTGTTCTACTGATTATTGTTGTGATTTAACTTTTTTCTTTGAATGATTGATGCCGTTGTTGGTCAAATATCATGAGGCCATAATGAACTTTGGAATTATTGGGTCGTAATGGAATTCATATCTGACATTCAAACAAGAGATATTTTAACAATAAACTATCACTTAAAAGCCCAAAAAACTAGAATACCAAATGGTTTGACTTAGCTTAAAAGCAGACTTCTTTTAAGCTTTTTAACCCAAAAGCTGGCTTTAAGCTAAAAGCCAAAAAATCTAAGCCTAAATAAACAGGGGCTATATATACCTAGCCAACTGTTATTAAATGGAGCTCTTGGCAAGTGCTACTCGCAAATACTCTCTGGCTCTCACTTTCTTCAAACTTTTCACTTTCTTTGCCATTTTTGGTTGTTGTATATGCTCAAATTCTCTCTCTCTCTCTCTCTCTCTGCGATATGTTCAACTTTTTGAGTTATCATTAATTCTGTACAACTAGACATTTTTCAGTTTTCCTATTTAATGGGCTATTTTTTCTTGAATTAATCATACTACTGAATGGCATAGTTCTGGTACCATAACTGCATTAATAACAGGTTTCTACAAACACCAGACGATTCTTGGTGGGAACATTTGGCTAGTGCAATCATTTCAAGGCTCACATTTTTTCTAAATTTGTGTATGACTGTCGGAACCCGGAGTAACGACTCCTGGATACTCTGTGTAAATCGCACTAGTCCAGGATCAGCTAGTGCACACAGTCACAACAAAGATAATAACCAAGCACAAATGACTCAATATATTAAACAAAAGAGTACGGCCTTATGGCCAAGTCTTACATCAATGCTTATTGGCAAAATAAACAAAGGAAATAACTGCGGAAGCAAATTGATAAATAGCGAAGCCCAAGCCTGCCCACAGGCAAACGATAGTAAGACGCGGCCTATTCGTCCATATCTTCACCGTGGTTGACGTCTTCCTTCTCTGTGTGGAAAAAGCAACGTGAGTACAAACTTGTACTCCGCAAATTACCCGGGAAAATGCAACATAATGATAAAGGCTTCAATGGAAGGCTTATAGGGTTAGTTTGCATAAAACAGCATTTAAGAAATACAATAAGTAGATTGAAATTGCTGAATTTAATACCGTAAGTAAAAACAATACTTGTAGTAGAAAGTAATACCGTCAGTGCCGGCTCCGACCAAACACCAACCTATCCACGGGCATCCCACCCAGGCCATCTTTTCCAAAAGACCACGTATGGATACCATCCATCCACACGCTTTCACTGCGCAACTCTGATGAATTCCATCCATTCACCAGTTTTCCATCTCTCACGGATTCCATCCATCCGTAAGGTTTTCATTAAACATTGTTGAAAAAAAATCAAAATTTAATCCATGAAAAACTTTTACTCAGCATGCCCATGACCATGGGCACGGCTATCCAGGATAGATTATACACTCTGCAGAGGTTGTACAGCTTTACCCACAAGACACGATCATCCCGTTGTACCACTAGATTACACACTTCCTTATGTGTGCGGTGGGGAGTCGTGACAAGGCCTTTACAATGCAAAGCCTTCAACCTGGTCGAGCCAACTCTAAGGTTTCACCCGAAGGAATCCACTGCACCAGGACCCCTCTTGAGCCTAGACGAGACTTCTCATGGCTTAACCACGCTCGCCCAAGTGAGACTTCACATGGCACCAACCACGCTCACTTTCAACCTACAACTCGACTCAGATTGGGACTTCACAAATTATTCAGTCAGGGTTGTCCCATACCAGCCATGTGGTAGTACGATTAGGGCTTTGCAACAGTAGCTCACAGACCGGTCCTTAATTGACCCAGGCCCAACCACATACCCCCGTGCACGACAGTCAACCTCTGTGGCTCCAACCAACAGGGCATGCCTGCATCCACCACTCTAACCAATTGTCTAAGTCTAAACCAGTTTCATATTTGTTTTCAAAATAATTTATAAACCTCGTTGACTCACCAAAGTCAAGAGTACATATCATTTTATGTAAAAAGGTGCATCATTTTATGCGAAAGATATCCCAAAACAAGATTATATCTAAGCAGTCTAAGCATTTGGAATAAATTCCTCTAGCCAACACTAATGTATTAACTAGAGTTTGAATCTAGGGTGACAAGGTATTGAGGAATTCAAATTCAATGGAGGGATTAACAAGTAGGCAATAACTAAATTTAAAACTGAATTGAAATACGCTGAATAAAAATATGCATGCAGCATAATTTAAATCAACATAATTTTATTTTGAAAACTGGAATCCACATGATCAAGGAGGGTGACTTGCCTTGCTCTTCAAATTGGCTTGAATCTTCGTCGAAGAAATTTCCTGAATCGTCGAAGTCTACACGTCAAAATAACCCACCAAATTCAAATAAACTCAAATTAAATTCAAATTGAACTCAAATATTTGTATTGAGGCTATAAATGGATAGAGGGGAATTTTTGATGAATTTAGAAATTTGAACGGGCCAAATCGGAGTTAGGACGAAGAAAAACGGGCTCCGGGAAGATTAAATTCAGAGAAAATGGAAAAAGAGATTTTCTGGAATTATTTTTCTAAAGGAAATTGGATTTATGACGTCAGCAGGGATTATTGGAATTATTTCCCTAAAGGAAAATCTGATTTAATGCGTCAGCAAGGGGCGGGCCGACAGGCAGGTGGGCCCGGGTCCATGTGGACTAGGTCCACGGGCTGGAGTGGTGGTGAGGTGGTGCGGGGGTGGGCTGGCGCTGACGGGGCAGGAGGCACTGAGGTGGCGCCGACGTGGCGCCATGTCACCGGCCACGTGGGCACGGGGACGCTGACGTGGCATGGTGCCGGCGGGGAGGAGCTCGGGCCTGGGGGCTCGCCGGCGAACGGCGGCTTGGCTGCCGGCGGCGAGGTGCCGAGGAGAGAGAGGAGGAGACGGGGAACACGGCGGTGCCCGCGGGATTACCAGAGACGGCCAGCAGCGAGCGGGCGGCGAGCAAAGGCGGCGGCGCAACTTGGGCGGCGACGGGGACGACCTTCCGACGGCGGGGAGGCACGGCGGAGGGGTGAGGGACGTCGGGGGCGACGAGGTGAAGCTGAGGGAGGCGTCGGTCGGGCGAAAGGGGGCGCGGGTAGCCGGCGATGGCTTGCCGTAGATGGTGACGGTGGCGGAGGCGGGTGAGCACGACGCGGCGGCGGTGGAGCGGCCGGGAGGGAGAGGGAAGTGGCGGGGGAGATAGTGCGGAGTGAGGGGAGGCCGGGGGTGGCATTTATAGGGCGACGGGGCGGGTCTTCGCGATTTCGCCGGAGTTAGGCGCGGCGCGCGGTTGCGCGGAGTGGGGGAGGGTGGGCGAGGAGCGGGTCGTGGGGAGGCGGGCGTGCGGCGCACGATGGGGCCAGCGACGTCGCGCGGAGAAGAGGGGCGCCGGGTGGGCGGAGCGGCCGGTTGCGGCGGCGGCGGCGCGAGGAAGGAGACGGGTCCGCGGGAGGATGACGAGCGGGCCGGGCGCAGCGAGAGAGGAGAAGGCGCGGGAGGCTGCCGGGTGGGGTCGGGGCGGCAGAGAGACGGAGGCGGGGAAGGCGCGCCGACATGTGGGGTCGCGAGGCAGTGAGAGTGAGAGGAAGGGGACGCGCGGACGTCGGGTGAAGATCCGATGGCCAAGGGGGAAGAGCGAGCGGACGGGCCAGATGGGAGCGAGGGGGGCGACGTGGCGCGGATCGGGAGGGGGTAGGCGGGATGGAGCGGCGGCTGGGATGGGGCGACGTGGCCGGAAATCTGGTCGTCCACGTGGCGGCCGGAGGGGGAGGAGGGGATTTTATTTTTCAGAATTTAGTTTTTGATTTTCACAAAACCCCAGAAAATCCATTAAGCCTCAAAAAATACTAAATGAGCTCCAAAAATTCCAGAAAAATTCCTAGAACCTCCTGGAGACATTTTGGAGTTAATAAAAATATTTCCAACTAATGTTGGTATTTAATTTTCATACTTTGAAATACTTTTTAATTTTAAAAATACATTTTTAAACTCCAGAAAAACCAGGGAACCAAATAAAATCCAAATAACTCCAAATTTTAATTTGACATATAATTTTTATAGAAAATCAAAATATCATTTTATTTAATAATATTTTTAGGTTTTTCTGAAAATGCTCTTCAAATCCAGCTTTTCCAAAAACAGAAATTCAGGGCAAATCCAAATTTAAAAACTTAGGCACATAAATACTTATTTTAAATTCACAGTTTTATTTTATTCCATTTTTATTATTTATTTAATTATTTTAGCAAAAATTTGGGATGTTACAATGACTGTATGTTTTTATTTTCTCATTTAATGGGTTATTTTCTGACTTTGCATACTAGTAAACAACATACTTTTGGGATTGTTAGGGGGAGTGGCTCAACCTTGGCCCAATCGGCCCATTGCACCAAGAGACCAATTAAGCATGTAACCGTATGGCAAACCCAAGAGGGATGTTACAGGGAAAAACATGTTTGCTCCTACAATTGTATACCCTGATAATGGCATTTATGTAAGCAACCTTCTCATGGCTACAATTATGTGCCTTAAAGCGCCATGGAGGAGAGAGGATTCATATTTGCAGACAAAGGACTAGGTAATAGACTATATATTCTATAGTTTCTCCCCATTGCAAGTTTTAGGCTCCGGGTAACCCCTTTGTGGCCTCCCCGTAGCCCCCATCATCCATTGTTTAGTCTGTAACCACAACAGTTGGTGTCATCCACAGGGGTGCAGCGTAGAAGCTACACAGGTGTCATTCGTGGGAGTAACATTCTGTTTTTTGTGTTATTTGAAGCTTTAAAAATTAAAATTCACCATTTGGATTTTTCTAGAATTAATTCAAGTTTAAAATGAATTTTTATTAATTAAAAGGATTTAATATGACTAAATTAAATATTAACACTTGTTGGAAGTATTTTATTTGGGTTCCTTATGCTTCAAGGAATTTTCTGAGTTTTTTGGATTTATTTGCTATTTTCTAGACCTCATTCTCTTTTCTCCCAATTTCTGAAATTTAAATAACCTAAAAAAATCCTAAAACCATTTGGGCTGACTCCATTACTGTTTATCTGGCCCATTATAGCATCAGCCGTCCGATCCCTCCCAATTGCCACGTGTTAGGTGTCTGACCCATATTGTATCGGGTGCTAGATCACATCACGTGCCACATGTCAAGCATCAGGGCCAACAAGCATTGCTCATCTTCATCCCGACTCAAACTCTCGCCACCGTCCCCGATCCAAAGACCATGGCGTCTGTGCCATCGCTGCCTTGGACTCGGAGACCCGGCCTGACCTGTCGCCTCGGCATCCGTGCTATAAAGCCGTGCCACCAAGTCACCCGAGCCACCACTGCCTTGACATCCGTGTGAGCCGCCACCTTCGCTGAGCTCCACCATACGCCACTGTTACCGGCGCGCCGTCCATCTTCTTCGCTCATCGCCACTCAGTTGTAACATCCACCAACCCGAGCACCATCGTTGGTGAGTTCTCCGCTACCGCTGCTCAGTCATCTGCCCTGCCGTCATTAGCACCGCCCTAGTCCGCACATCGCTTACGTTAGCTGGCTGACGTCACCCCACACGCACCCCGTGACTCTTCGTCTCCTTGGTGAACTACGTCCACCGTGCACCGAGAGACTGACACCTTTGGCCCACATGTCAGCGAGTACTATTCTGTAGACCCGTGAGCCAGCCAGCCGAGTCAGCAAGCCTAGTCAATCTCCACGTCAGCCCTAATTGCCCGGTCAGCTGCCACGTAATCTGATGATGTCATAAATCTCCTTTTCCTTTAGAAAAATATTTAAATTGAAAATAAAAATTAGATGCTGACATCATAATTAGGATTTCCTTTAGAAAATGTGCAAATTGGGTTTGTGGAAGACTCAAAATTTCTAAATAATTCTAGTAAATCCTTTTTTTCTTTTTTTAGATTTAAATCTTCCAAGAGCCCATTCTTCTCTGTCCTAATTCCGATTGAGCTGATTCTTTTCCTAAATTTATCTAAAATTGAGCTCTATTTTTTGGTTCTAGTTTTGAAGTTTTTAGAGTTATTTTAATTTTGTTTTATTTTATTTATACTTTGTTCTGTTTTCTCTATCGTTAGATCACGTCATTAACTGAGCAAGGTCAAGGCAAATTGTATTCTTTGATCATGTTGAACCTAGTTTTCAAATCTATTTTTTATTATTTTGGTTTAAATTATCTTGCACTGCTAATTTATCACAAATCTTTGTATATGGTAGTTATTGTCCAATTTGATTAATTACACCTTGATAATTTGAATGCCATGATTCCATTATCACTATATGATGAAAAATTATCTAGTGATATAATACTAGTTGTCATGTGTGTTGTACGTTTAATATGCTTAGCCATGCTTATAGTTATGTTGGGTTCATCATCATATGTGATTAATTAATTAATTTTAACTTAATGAGATATTTAATCGTGGTTGTAGCCGCCATTATAAAAATTATGAGCTATGATATTGTGTGTCATTGGTGTTAGTTATATAAAATGGTTTCCACTTAGGTGAGTGATCGTGCAGTAAAAGGGTAAGTGTGGTTGGCTGTTCGAGAGATGTGGATGTCTTGTCTGGATAATATCTAAGGACTTAACTTTATGCGCCATTGATTTGAGCCTTATTGTGCGATGACATATCCAGTATGGGATGGACCTGGCTGATTAATTTGTGATGTTTCTGATGTTTCAATTTTGGTTCCACCATTGAGATGAATATGGATACTGATTTCCATGAGGCTTCGAAAGTGGCAATTATTGACTAGGTAGTTAATTTACTCAACTGTGAAACCTTAGCAGGTGGAACTGGGTTGAGATTGAGCATTGTAAAGGCTTTGTTATGAACTTCTTGGTCGGCACGCCTAAGGAAGCGTGTTATACTAGTGACACTACAAGAAGGGCACATCGTGTGGTAAAGTTGTGCAATCTCTACAGAGTGTAAAACTATTCAAATAGCCGTATTTTTGGTTATGGACAATGCTCTATAATTTCACACAAAGGGTAGATTTTTTGTAAAACTTGGTTGGGATAACTTTGAGAAGTGAATGGTAAGTTCACTGATGGTTTATTTAATTCTTTTGGTTATTCATTTATTATCGCTTTCTTCAAAGTTCACTTTCAAATCTATTTATGGTATTTACTTTTAATTGTTGCTTTTTGCAAAATAACCATTTAGCTATCAGTTGGCAACCTTGCATATTATATTGCATTCTTTGTTACAAATAACTTGCTGAGTACTTTATGTACTCACGGCTATATCCACATTTGCTCAGTTGAAGAAGAAGAACCATATCAGCATGAGGTACCTGAAGGAGGATACTTCGACGACTTCGTGGATTAGGACTTCGTTTCCTAGTCGATTGCCTGTGGCCATGTCAAATGGCTACTATGCCTATATTTATTTTCGGCTACCAATTTTCTTAAGCCCTTCAAACTATTATTTGTAAGCTTGGCAATAAGGTCATAACTTTGATAATTATTAATATTTAAGTCTTTTCCTTTATTAATCGTGTATATGGTTGATATATCATCTATGTTTACACTGCGTGTACTAATACGATTCTGTACTAGTACAATATACACAGAGAGTCCGGATTTACATGTTCGGGTCTCGACAGTGTGGGAACGACGTAGAAGCTACAAGTCAACGCTAGGATGTCATGGCGCGATGGCACCAAGAAAGGCAACGACATCGACTTCCAAATGGAAGAGAAGTACCACAGATGAGACGAACATGGTGAGATCACAGGAGCAAGTGGCCCAAGGTCCTCCACCCCCGTGGTAGTAGTGCACCGGAGCGGCCATGCTAGGGACCATAGCAGGCAACAGAGACGACGCACCGGCAACCGCATGAATGATAGAGTAGGAGACGTCACGAGTGGAGAACACGATCACAACAACCCTCGGTGATGTCGGAGTCCATACCATGCAAGCAATAGCCTCCCCCAGCTCAGCACAGTCATCGTCACCACATAGGGAGTGGAGGGCATCCTAACTGCTACTTCGAGTGCAAGTGGAGGTGCCCTAGAGGCGATCTGCAAAATGTTATAGTGAGAGCTAGCGGACCTACGAAGGGCCATGCATGAGTTGTAGAAGAGTCAGAGTCAGCAGAATCCGACCACGGCAGCGGTAGAAGTGGGTGCGGAAGGGATGGAGAGTCGCGAGGCCAATGCGGAAGCCTGCAGTGCCCCTGGTGGGTGGACCCCAATCCCCCTCTGTGCAGACTTGTAGTGGAGTGCCTGGCTAGAAGACTTTAAGATGCCTACGGTTGAGCCACATAAAGGCAACACAAACTCCCGCAAGTTCCTATGTGTCCATGAGATGGCTATCGAAGCAGCAGGGGGAGACGACTCGACAAAAGAGAAGAGGTTGTCGCTTGCTCTTCAAGGAGTCACACTGTCCTAGTTTTTTTACTATCGCTTCAAACTCAGTGTGTGCATGGGAGCAGATCTGGGATCTCATCCACAACAATTTCCATGACAACTACGTTGAACGGATCGATGCCAACCAGCTCTTCGCGGTGAGGTAGACGCTGAGGGAGAAGCTATAGGAGTATTTCAGATGCTTCGCGAAGTATGCTACCAACTAAGGGACATCAATTAGATGACCGTCATAAACACCGCCATCCATAGCCTCCAGAAGGGGCAGCTCGTAGAATATAACATGCCGAAGCCCATGAGAATGGTGGTCAAGCTCTTCAACAAGATAGAGGAATACACAAGGGTGGAAGAGGATGCAGTACAGCATGAGGCGGAGGTTGCGCTGTCTGGCCCCAAAGCTAAGTCCACTCTAATGACTTTGAAGGAGGGCTCCAACTACAAGCAACGGATGGGGCCCCACCCTAAGTACGTCCTTGGTATCAAAGGTATCGAGGAGAATGCTGCCCCAGGAGGTCGTGTGCATGGCCAAAGGGGTTGCAGACATGGAAGGGGCTAGGCCAAGAAGATGTGTGCAAATTGGGACCCTAGTGCGAAGTGAACAACCGAGGAGATCACATCACCTATGATTGCCCCACCATCGTGGCCCTCTATGAAAGCGTGATCAGGAAGTGTGCCCAAGACATGAGAGCACCGAGGGTGACACATGTACAACAACCCCCGGAGTGCAACTAGTCCAGCCCACGCTGAACATGCTATAAATCCAAGCGCCTAGTCCCCATCGTGTAATCAACGTCATCACTGGTGGGTCATCCCTTGAATTCCCCTGCGAGAGGCAGCAGAGGGATTATGCACACCAGATTCATCATGTCACCACATACCCCACACGTGGTCCTAGAGTGGGCCCAGGCGGATATCACCTTCAATGTGGAGGACGCTTCAGGAGTGGGCATCCCACACCAAGACCCCTTGGTAATCTCAACCAGCATAGCAGGGTATGACGTGAGGCGAGACCTAGTGGATGGAGGTAGCTCCATGGACCTCTTATTCATCAATACCTTTGACCAGATGGGCATCCTTGAAGCAGGCTAGAGCCACCAGGATATCCCTACAAGGTTTAGGCGAAAAGCCATTCAACATGTTGGGGCAGGTAGCGCTCGAGGTGGCCTTCGGGCAAGGAGAACAAAGTAGGCGAAAAGTCATCAACTTTGACGTTGTAGACCTCTAGTACCCCTACATGGTCGCTGCCAAAGGGGTCGTGGACATGGAAGGGGGTGGGGTCGAGAAGATGTGTGCAAATCAAGACCCTAGTGCGAAGTACATTGCCGGGGAGATCACATCACCCATGATTGCCCCACCACCATGGCCCTCTGTTAAAGCGTGGCTAGGAAGTGTGCCAAAGACACGAGGACATCGATGGTGGCACACGTACAACAACCCCTGGAGTGTAGCTAGTCCAGCCCACATCGAGCATGCTACAAATCCAGGCGCCTAGCCCCCACCGTGTAATCAACATCATCACAGGTGGGTCGTCCCTTGAATTCCCCTCCAAGAGGCAGCGGAGGGCTTATGCACTCCAGATTCATCACATCACCACATACCCCACACGTGGTCCCGAAGTGGGCCTAGGCAGATATCACCTTCAAGGTGAAGGACGCTTCAGGAGTGGGCTTCTCACACCAAGGCACCCTGGTAATCTCAACCAGCATAGCAGGGTATGATGTGAGGTGAGACCTGGTGGACGGATGTAGCTCCATGGACCTCTTATTCATCGATACCTTTGACCAGATGGGCATCTTCGAAGCAGGCTGGAGCCACCAGGATATCCCTACAAGGTTTAGGCAGAAAGCGTTCAGCATGTTGGGGCAGATAGTGCTCGAGGGGGCCTTAGGGCAAGGAGAACAAAGTAGGTGAAAAATCATCAACTTTGACGTTGTAGACCTTTAATACCCCGACAACGCTATCTTAGGAAGAGCTAACCTTAACAGCTTTGGCCCTGTCCTACATGATAACTACTTGTGTTTGAAGCTCTCTAGCACTAGGGGAATCATCACCATATTCAGCAACCAGAACCTCATGCGACAAATCAAAGTGGACACGCAGAGCCCCCACTGCAAGGTACACACCATAAGCGAAGGACTCACACCTCCCTTGGCAACCACCCCTCCCTCCACCCTAGGGTGGACGTTGAAGCTGAAGCTAGACGATGAGGTAAAGAGGGTGCCACTCAACCTAGAGAACTCATCGAAGCAAGTATCAGTGAGACGCGGTCTTACCTTAGGGGCTAAGTGAATTCTACTGGAGGTGCTTCATAAGAACATGGATGTCTTCACATGGTCGCCCATCGATATCACCAAGGTAAACCGTCCCACCATCGAACACAAACTGGCAGTGCACCCTGATGTGAAATCGGTCAAGTAGCAAATGGGATGAATGTTTCTTGATAGGCAAGAGTCTGCCAAGGTAGAGGTGGCCAAACTAATTGCCTCTAGCATCATCAGGGAAGTGGTCCACCTTGAGTGGCTCTCTAACTCGGTGCTGGTGAAGAAGACGAACAACACTTGGTGCATGTTTGTTGACTTCATTAGCCTCAACAAGGCATTTTTCATCGGTACGAGTCCGGACAATACATTTGAAAGCACCCCCCGTTAGATATGGATACTGCTGAGGGTGCGAAGGGACCCAAGAAGAAGCCCACAGCCCCTAAGTGTATTCAATATGAGTGTTCTAGGGTTACAAAATGGCTCTTCCTCTCCCATTAAAAGGGATCCTATTTATAGGGGGAGAACGGGAGGCAAGTGCAGTTACAACTTTGCCCTTAGGGTTTAACCTACTTCTAGGGGCATTTTGATCATTTGCTCTGCGCGGGTCACACTACGTTCGGGACCCCGAGGTCGGCCCCAGACCCTCGTGGGGTCGGCCTCGTGTACCTCGCCTGGGTTGGCCTTGGACCTTCCTGCGATCGATCTCACGTACCCCGCCCGGGGTTGGCCTTGGACCCTCCTAGGATCTGTCTCGCATACTCTGCCTGGGGTTGGCTTTGGACGCATCCAGGGCCGGTCTCGCGCACCTCACCCGGGGTCAGCCCTGGACGCCTCTGGGGTCGATCTTGTGTACTCTGCCTAAGGTTAGCCTGGGGATTTGGTTTGAGGTAGGTCATCCAGCGAGTGCCGTCTCTTCAAGGTGGTCATGGGCCCGAGGTAGTGTGTGGACCCTCCCCAATAGTAGCCCCTCACTGATCCGGGTGGTCATCAATTGTCCACTCGGGTAGGCGCACCAACTTGCAAAAGAGGTTGGCGTGTTGCCTCGGGTCAACAATCCCACTGGTAGTGAGCAACACTTCGGTTGGGGAGGCAAGAACGTCACCGCCTCCCATCAGAGAGAACTTGGCACTAGGGACGAAGCTCACGAGCGACACTTCATTTGGTGGAATGTCAGGTGACTCAACCTCGGAGGGAGATGTAGCTCGACCCTGGAGAGGAGATGTATCTTGACCCTGGAGGGGAGAATTAGCTTAACCTCAGAGAGGAGATATAGCTCGACCCTAGAGGGGAGAATTAGCTCGACTCCAGAGGGGAGATGTAGCTTGAACCCGGAGAAGAGATGTATCTCGATCCTGAAGGGAAGAATTAGCTCGACCCCGGAGGGGAGATGTAGCTCGACCCCGAAGGGGAGAATTAGCTCGGCCCCAGAGGGGAGATGTAGCTTGATCCCGAAGGGGTGAATTAGCTTGACCCTGGAGGGGAGAATTAGCTTGACTCCGGAGGGGAGGATTAACTTGACCCTGGAGGGGAGATGTAGCTTGACCCCGAAGGGGAGATGTATCTGGACCCTGGAGAGGATACTTACTTGACCCCAAAGAGGACTAGCTCAACCCCGAAGGGAGACTCAACCCCGGAGGCAAGTATGGTGGCATCATCTTCACTGTGCACGAAGTCCCCTCCAGGAAGCATCACCACCAGAAGGACCATAGGGATAGGCAAAGGGGGCAGAGACATCCTGGCCTTGGAACTAGAGTCCTCGTCTAGCATTCCCTCCACAACGTGAAACTCCATCTCTGGGGCCGCTACTGAGAGATCTAGCTGGGCGCGCTACACAGACTGTGCAGGAGGCAGCGAAGCCATCAACGAGGACAGAGAGGTGTTCGTGGCAATGCCTCTGGTGCCATCCTACACGTAGGGCTTTGGTTTGACCACGGCTCAATCTTCATTAGCGTTTGCACCGTGCCAAGCATTAGGGACCACCTCACGCCCCTCATCCATGTCTAAATCATGGACTTCGTCGTCGACCAAACGGACCCGTCATCATTGTCGTTGTCATCACCTTCATTGTCTTCCTCCACCTGAGAGTCACTATGCCAGCTAAGTTCATCTAGGCTAGTGTCAATCTCCATCAAGCTAGAGGAGCCGAGGTCAAAGGCACGACCACGATGGCCAAGCCCGAGCTCTCGTGTGCGTCAGGGTTGTCGCGCCTTCCACCATCTTCACCGTTGTTACCGTTTGTGCCACGGGAATGACTGCCACTCACGGCTGGGATGGCACGGTCAAACACGATGAGCCCCCAAGGCGTCGTAGACACGATTTTGTTCTTCTCAAATGAATGAATAAAATACATGTTTTTTCTATCTTTCTTGTGTTTATTTATTTTTATGTACTTTAGTACACTGGCACACTCGCACCTTATACCCTAAGGCAAGAAATCCAGGAGCGATTTCTCACGTCAAACAGGGCCAAGGAGCAAGCGGCATGATTTTGGCCCACTGGAATCGAAGCCCTTTACTATGATAGGCTACTACTGAGGGGGGGGGGGGTGAACCCCCACCTTGGCCCAATTGGCCCACTGCACCAAGAGGCCCATTAAGCATGTAACCGTATGGCAGGCCCAAAGGAGTTGATACACAAGAAAAGACATGTTTGTCATATGATTGTAGACTCTGATAGGGACATTTATGTAAGCAAACTCCTCATGGCTATAAATATGTGACTTAGGACGCCATGGAGGAGAGATGATTCATATTTGCAGAGAAAGGACTAGGTAATAGACTATATATATTCTACAGTTGCCCCCATTGTGAATTTTAGGATCCGGACAGCCCCTTTGTGGCTTTTTCATAGACATATATCCATTATTTAGTCTGTAACCATAATAAAGACCATAACCGTATTAATAGCGGGTTTATGTGAACACCAGACCATTTTTTTTGAGATGGTAGGAAAATCAGCTGGTGCAATCACCTTAAGGCTTACAATCCAGAGATGACAGGTTTAAATTCCGGAAAATCATAGTGAAAAATTCATATAAATAATCCACTCAATCTGTGATTGGTGAAAATTAAACTTTAATCATCAGCTAGAGAGATAGGTATTACACCGCTAACCTCTGGACTATCCTACTGTTGGCCACCAGACCGATTCTGAACGCTGGCATGAAAGGCCCAACTTACACGAGTTTGTTCCAAAGGTTCAACATGTGAAGGATCTTCATCTGCCAGTCTGCCACTGTCAGTAAAATGCTGGGGAGGCATCTCACGGTACAGCTCAGAGCATTATTTCACTTACTAAGGGGCCGTTTGGCCGGGTCAGCTTCAAAGCCTGACTTTAAAATAAGCTCCAAAATTCAGACTTTAAATTCGTAGTATATTTTGAACTTGGTTTTAAATTTATAGTGTATTTTTGGGCTTTGAAGCTTGTGCGTTTGGTCAAAAAACAACTTCGAAGTCCAAAAAATGAAGCTGAACGTGGCCAAACGGGGCCTAAGACTTTTTCACCTCATTGCATTTGCATTTCCTTAACAACGTTGCCCAGTGGTAATGTTGAATGCAGAAGGGTAGCATATCAAGTGCACACCTGGTTCGTCAGAAGTCATAAGACGAGACTGACTGGGGTTACTTGAGGCTTATCATTTCTCCAAATCAATACAACAGTTGCTACTGAAATGGTGAAGCGTACCTCTTTAAACGATACAACATTGCTAATTCCGGAAAGCGGATATCATGACATATTCCTAAACCAATCCGCCCAACATCTGCAGCACATACACCGATAGATTTCATGAAAATAGATGACGAAACAAGTGTGCACCGCACATTAACTTCAGTAGCTGTACTAGTAACATTTAACAACGGAGTAAAAATGTAGAATCTTAGCGAACATGCATTTTAAATTCTTAACACACACAGGAGTGATCCAGGGGGTGATCGGTTCGGCTGAAAAGCTCATAGCTTATAGCTGAAAACATCAGTATTGGAAAAAAAAAATCAGAGTGATGAGTCTTATTTAGCATAATTAAATTTAAAAAATTTAAAAATATAAAAATATGTTAGCCCATTACGTATAATACAAACAAATACGGAAAAAAGAACCGCAAAAAGCTCAACAAAAAGCCAAAAATTCAGAAAAAGACGAAACTTATGAATAGTGCCAAATAAGCCCGCAGCACTGTAGCGCAGCCATGTTGATCGCGCCCCCAGTGTATGATTATTTACAGATATGGTGCCGTCCGTTCCTCTCTCTTTTTTTCAAGTTAAATTTACAGTACATTGCGACCAGCATGCGTGAGGGGGAGAGGAACTCACGCAGCTATGGCTGTGATCGTTTCGACTTCAGATTCTGGCTTATTTTTCACTATTCATAAATTTCGTCTTTTTCTGAACTTTTGGCTTTTTTTAGCTTTTTTGCTGGTTCTTTTTTCCCGTATTTGCTTGTATTATACGTAATGGGCTAACATATTTTTTATTTTTAAATTTAATTATGCTAAATAAACATCTGTCAGCTACAGTGTTTTTTCAGCTAACTACAGTATTTTTCAGTCATAAGTCACCAAAAAACCTAAATGATCACCACTATAGTTATCAGAGCTGAGCTGAAGGAGACTTAGGAGGCTCCGCGCACGGCGGCTGTCCACGCGGATACTCTCACCTTGCCCGATCGGCGAGCATATGGCGCTCTCTTCGCCTCGGTCAAGACACAGAAAGTGACGTCGTCCTCATCGCTCAGGTCATCTACGTCCTCGGTT
Organism: Dendrocalamus sinicus; assembly: GCA_036346575.1. NCBI lineage: Eukaryota > Viridiplantae > Streptophyta > Magnoliopsida > Poales > Poaceae > Dendrocalamus > Dendrocalamus sinicus. The sequence continues at coordinate 5,133,527 of CM070656.1, read as the reverse complement.
CGAAACGTGTGGCTCGTCGGTCTCCCGGCGCACAAATCCATGAGGAACAACACTAGTACACGCGCGGAAATAAGACACGCGATCGGCGTGTGTCGCGTCCAGGCAACGTGCGTCCTCGGTCGCTGCTGTGAAGAAACTTTCCGCGCACGCCTCGGGCCGACCGCCGGCACGGCGCTTCTTCATCTGTCCGCTGGGTAAAAGCATCGTCGTCCTCAGTCTCGCGTGGAAAGAAATCTCGCGAGCATCGACCACTTCGGACGGTCTCCGGCGGGCGCAACCTCGCGCACGAGTCTCGGTCGGCGTGTCACTGTACGCTCGCGGAAAAGAGATCTGCGACCTCGCGCGCGGAAAAATCGAAGCCTCACGTCTCGCGGAAGCCAAGCCGAAGGCACAGCCGACAGGGGATCGAAGCAACACCAACAGAGCCCAAGCACTCCACGTCACATCAAATCAAGGGAAGTGGTTTGATAAGTTCGATTGAAGTCCAGCACCTCTGCACCGAGAAATTTTATCGTATCACCGTTACACATACTAATTTATATAACAACCCAATGAAATAACTACATATGTAAAGTAAAACTGAGACCGGAGGAATCCTCGAGGCATCCAGATCCTTCTGCCCGCATGGTCAGGTTCATCCTCTCAAACTCTGCCTTGCCTCTACCGATTCATCCTCTCAAACTCCGCCTTGCCTCTGCCCCTCAAGCTCCACCTCGCGGAGCCCCGATCTCTTCCGCCCATGCCGCTCCGCCTCGATCTCTTCCGCCGCATGCCGCTCTCCCTCGATCTCTTCCGCCCCCATGGGTAGGTCCATCCTCTCTGCTTCTGCTCTACATTTTTTTCTTTCTTCTTCCTCTTCCTCCTCACCTCCCACTGGCCGCCACCGCTACCTCTCAAACTCCGCCTCACCACTGCCCCTCAAACTCCACCTCGCCGCTCCGCCTCGATCTCTTCTGCCCCATGTCGCTCCACCTCGATCTCTTCCGCCCCCATGGGTAGGTCCATCCTCTCTGCTTCTGCTTTGCATTTCTTCTTTCTTCTTCCTCTTCCTCCTCGCCTCCCACTGGCCGCCGCCGCCGCTGCTACCCCTCAAACTCCACCTCGCCGCTCCGCCTTGATCTCTTCCGCCCCATGCCGCTTCGCCTTGATCTCTTCCGCCCCATGCCGCTCCGCCTCGCCGCTGCCCCCTCAAACTCTGCTCCGCCTCGCTCTCTCTCCTCACCTCTTCCCCCAACGACTGGGACCCCGACGCTGAGGTATGGGTCTAGCCGCTCGACAGCGATGCCGCGCGGGTCGGTGCTGTGTAGTGCTACGACTTTCCGACAAGGATGTGGAGTGGAGGCGCCCCCACCCCCGCGCCGCCGTGGGAGAGGTGGACCATGGACAGGCTCAACATCGTCGCTAGCGATGGCGCAGTGGGGTTTGGCCCAGGCGTAAGGGCCGTGGGCTTGGTCTGGCTGGTGGAGGTGAGGGTTGCCAGTGGCCTCGTTGAGCTCAAGTTGCCGTCAGTAAGAAGGGTTGACTTTGACCTTCAGATTTTGCTTCCGATCAGTTGTTTACATGTTATATGTTTTGAATGATACTTGTGTGGAATTAAAGTTGTGTTGGTCCTAAGCTTAGATGATTATTGCTAAATTGATATAGCAGCTTCAGTTCCATTGAAGAAGCGTAACTGAATTTAGGAACCCCCCCCCCAAGTTTTGCTCGTGACATTGATTTGCAACCGAAAGACATAGTAGCTTCATTCATTTGAGTATTGTCCTAAAACCCCAAAAGAACTTGACATATCTTATCCTCAACCAACAAAAGTATTGTCCTTGACACGCTATCTTGATTCCTGAAGCCAAAAGAAAGTATCTCTCTTTCTATTCAACTAGCAATACCTGCAGAATGAAGCAATAAGACATCACAATGGGAATAAAGGTAATGCAGTCTAGAACATAGAAGAACAACTTCAAATTTCACTTACTGTAACCAACAACATCATCTTATTTGTGATACTTGATTTTGATATGTTTGTGTAGCTTCATTAGATCTTTGTTTTTTACCTCGAGCAGCAATGTTTTGCTTCTTTTTAACACCAATTTGAGAAGTGATAGACTGCATATTTTCTTTCGTTGATGAAACATGTGTGGCTTGTGAAGCATTTTTTCTTTTCTTCTTGTTTTCAAACTGACACTTGATTCTAGCATTAGTTAACCCTTTCAACCTGATATGTGGTGGATCATACATCTCAACCCCTTCATTTGAGTAGTTAGTTGTGTTGCTAGCATTGTTGACAATAGAGTTGATAACATTGCACTCTAGTTCATTCTCCACCAAGATTAGTGCCTCTTTTAATTTATCTTTCACAATCTGAGTCCCTCTGGGTGTTAATGAAGCCTTGTTGAAAATAATATGTCCTATGTGATTCAGCTCACTTGCATGCAATGCACGAGTAGTAGTCTGGTCATTTGATGGTTCGAGAGAAGAAAAAATAGCACTTTCTTTAGCATATTTAGTCCATCTCGGCAATATATACAAATCTGGTATGCTATGTATATTGTTCATGAGAAGTACCCTCAAACAATGGCAACACAACAAACCCAAAATTTCAAATAGCTTGCAGTTGTAGGATATTTTGAGATCAAGGCGGTCAAGTTTAACTGAGAAGTACCTCTTGCCATCTTTATTTAGCGTGTATGTCACAACTTGGCCATCATTCTCAATTTCCAGACAATTCAGACTCAAACTCTCAAATAACTCATCCTTAAACATCATAAATAATTTTATCGTGTATACATTAGCAGCATGCCCCAAAATTCCTCCCTTGGCCACAAAATCTGCAAGGCTACCATTTTTGCAATGAAAATCATCGTCTTGCTCTACTTGGCACATGTCTTTAACTTTCTCTTCATAGTGTTCAATCACTTCTACCAGAGGTAAGCATAAGCCCAAAATTTGATGGAATACATTGTTTGTGCTTTCACTTCTTTGGGTGGACTTCATCCTTGCCGAGAAGATATCGACACTAAATGTAGTTGACCATCTTTCGCGAGCATCATACATCTTGTGAGCCACTTGTTACCCTCTAGGTTGTATGTTGTAATCATGTCTTTCCAAGTTGATTGGAATTCATCAATACTATAGCACCCTGAAAGGCATTTATGAAACATGGCCTTGAATGAGGGATTTCCATATAGTCCAGCAAGATGTTTCTTGGCATTTACAGTGAGATGCCATAAGCATAGTCGATGAGATGAATCTGGGAGCACAATCTGAATTGCATTAGCCATTGCTTGATCTTGATATGTAAAAATACACTTTGGTTGATGACCTCCCATAGCATCAAGAAATGTTTGGAATAGCCAAATGAAGGATTCAGTTGTTTCATCTGATAGAAAAGCACACCCAAATAGCATATTCTTCCAATGGTGATTAATTCCAACAAAGGGTGCACAAATCAAGTTACACTTATTTGTTCTATAAGTTGTATTGAACACCAATATATCTCCAAAGAAATCATAGTCCACCTTAGATCTTCCATCCCTCCAAAAGAAATTGGTCATATGACCATATTGGTTCACTTGTACTGAATAGAAAAATAATGGATCCTCCATCTGTTTCTGCTTGAAGTGTTCATAAACACTTTATCCATCCCCTGCTCCAATCATATTTTCCTTCATTGTTTGTATGAAATTTTAGCAATCCCTCATTGTGAAGCCAACATTATTCACACCTCCAACTTGTCTTGCCAAGTAGTTGAATGACTGATTTAGTTTTATGCCAACACAGTACATGCATGTCATGATAGCAGCATGAGAGTCCAACACATTCCTCCTAGATCTCAAATTGTGTTTTTCTTCCTGTGTTGCAAACTCATGATTATGCATGTCATTGATATGAGTAATCTCCCAAACGTTATCTGCAATTGTAAATCGAACTCTGGCCATGTAATTGGTTCTTGTTGACAAATGATTCCGTTGTGCATGAGCATCCTTGTTAGAATTCTTCTCTCCTTTTGAACAAAGAAATTCTCATTGCCGGATAACTCCATTCACAAGTCATTTATTCCCTTTTCTAATGCTGAAACCCATATTAATAGCATATCAGTTGTATAGCTCATAGGCCTCTTCTTCTGATGCTACTTTTGTTCTAATCTTAAGTTCCAAGTCCAAAATAGATGAAAATGATCCCTCGCTTGCATGATGATCATCTCATTGATGCAATTCGAATGGTTCCGTAGGCCTAAATTGATAGATTAGATTAGCATGTTTTGTTCATTCACGAAAATAGCAAGAATTTCTTTCTTTCTGAACAAATTGCTTTCAAAAATTCTTGCAAAGAATGTAAGAACAAGAAAGAAATAGATGACTTTTACTTGAATCCAGTGTTTTTGATCCCTTCTGTGCTCCATGCTCTATCTCCTAACTCATCTCCCGTTTCATCCATGTTTTCTCCCCCACAGAGAAGAGAATGGCCTGCTGAGAAGGAGATTTAGATGATCAGCTGCTGGGATGGGGAGGATCTGGATGAGCAGTTGTTGAGAAGAGGAACTGGATGAGCAGCTATTGATGAGAAGAGGAACTGGATGAGCATCTGCTGGGAGCTGGTTTGGTGGGCTGCTAGATGAGAAAGAGGGAGTGGCGGGATGAGTTGCTGGGATGAGAAGAGGAACTATTGGGAGTGGGTGGGCTGCTAGCAAAAAGTAAGAGAAGCAGTGGCGGGAAGGGTCGTGTAGCATACTGGTGGGAGTGGTGGGTCTTTACACGTGTAGCTATTTCATTGGGTTGTTATATAAATCGGTATGTGTAACGGTCATACGATAAAATTTCTCCTCTTCACCAGCCTTGAGCCTCAGCATTAATTAATGAATTGTCGTATTAATTAATTAGTTGCTGCATGCATTGCCACATGGTGATGTAATCGTTTTATTTCTTGGCATTAATTAGTCAAGGGAGAATTGGCGAACGGAACAGTATACATATTTAGGTAATATTTATTTGAGCATATCTTTTTCTAAACTGCTTAGATTTTGCTTAACCTTACATTGAGGGTGGACAAAATTTGTGAAAAATAATACGCAATCTGGATTTTGGTAAAGTATCTCTTATTAAAGTGCTTAATTTTATTAATCACTTTCTCCAACTCTTTCTCTTTTGGTAGTGGAAGGCATTCCCAGTATAAATGATGATTCTTGCTTTCGTATTGTTAATGTTTTCAATTGTACACAGAAGGGGTTTACTAAGTTGTATGATAGCACTTTAATTAATAAGCATCTCAATAAACTATGTGTTTTAGCAAAGAAATTACAAAATGCTGGTTATCTTTTTTTTTTTTGAAGAAGTGCAGGTCATGATTGTTCTAAACTCTTCGCCAAATACTCACAACTCTAAGTTACACCTTGGAGTGGAAAAGGTAATAACAAAATGAATTGGTAAAAGAGGATGCCTAATGGTGATTTCAGAGAAAAACTTAATAAGAAATGCGATCCATGATTGTGGAAATAATCACTTAACTCAGAGGAATGATAAGTACAAGAATTACAAGTATCACAACTGTGGTTAGTATGGGAATTTTATAGAGCTACCTGCAAGAAAAAGAAGAAGCAGATTGAGTAAAGGAATCAAAATAATCAATCAATTGAGCGTAAAGACAATTATTCGCCTGATGGTATGTCTGTTATTTTGTATGCATTGAATCTTTATTTACTACTACTTTTCTACATAGTTGGATTGTCAATTCTGATGTTACATCTCATATTACTAGAGATTATAGAGCTTTTACTTCTATACAAATAATTCTAAGGGGAAATAGATATGTTTTTTATGACACTAATGCTAAAACTAATATACTTGGAATTGAAAATTATGTCCTAAAACTCCCGAAGGGAGGAAATTATTATTACAAGACACTTTAGATTCACATAGCATGAGAAGGAATTTGATTTCTGTTGCTCAGTATATATTGGTTATTACATACTGTTTGGAAAAGGAAGAGATAAAATATTGCTCAATAAGAAATTAGTGCATACTGGAACTCGTTATGAAGCTCTTTATTTTCTTTATGGACTAATATTGATTACTTAGTAGGTGAAACTAACTCTATAATGAGGAATACTAATGAAAGGAACACATACTTGGAATCTTATTTATGCTATTTACGACTTGGTCACATATCTAAAAACAGAATTAACAGGCTTATCAATTCTAAAATTCTACACTTTAAGTAAGAGATTTTTTGTATTTATGAGGCATGTATAAAATGACTCGTACATCTTTTTTAACTAGCGGAAAAGATCTAATGATTCTCTTACCATTATTTATTCTGGTAGTTGTGGTGAAATATCTACACCCACTAGAGGTCAAAAGATTTATTTTATCACATTCATTAATGATTATTCTAGATTTGGATATATGTATCTTCTTAACCAAAGTCAGAAGGTTTTGATGTATTCAAGAGATTTAAAACTGAAGTGGAAAATCAATTAAATAGAAAGATCAAACTTTTGAGAACTGATCATGGAAGAGAATACACTTCAGGAATATTAAATGATTTATGTAAATAGTATGGAATTATTTATCAATATATTATATCTTACACTTCGCAATAAAATGATATTGCTGAAAGGAGAGATAGAACACTTATAGATATGGTTAGGTCTATGATGACTTATTCATTTCTTACTTTATGTTTTTGAGGGGAAGCTTTACATACTGTTGTTTATTTATTAAATAATTCGCCATCTAAGGTTGTGGCAGTCACTCCTTGTGAGCTGTGAAATAGAAAAATTACAACCTAAAAGCATGCTAGGAATTTGTTGTTGGTTATTCCTTGGAATTAAAAGGGTACATGTTTTATGATCCAGAAAAAAGGATAAACTGGTGGAAAGCGGAAATGTAATATTTTTAGATCAAAACATATGTCACTGTGCTAAGTGAGCAAGGATGGAATTATTGGCAACTTCACTGGAAAAACAGATAGATACATCTTATATTAATTCTCACACAGAAGAAGGCTTAGCTCCTGAAGGAAATACAAATCAAACTCCCAACACTAACATGCTGAGAAATAGTGGGACAAATTTAAGTACACCTCAATGTCTATATCATTATTATTTGTTCTTGATGGAAGTTTATTCTAAAATTTTAGATTTAGAGAAAGAATTAAAGACTTATAAATGAGCAATTAACTGCTCACAATCAAAATGTGGGTGGAAGCAATGCGGGAAGAATTAAACTCGATAAAAAGGAATAAAGTTTGGGAACTTGTTGATCTAACAAACAACTACAAGCCCATAGGTTGTAATTTTTTTAATGGAAATTGAATGCTTTTAGGTTTAGTGGAAAATTATAATGGTAGACTTATTGCTAAAGGCTACACACAAAGGGAAGGTATTGACTTTGTGGGAACTTTTTCTCCTGTTGTAAAATTTACTTTAATTTATATTATTATTAATTTGATGACTTATTATGATCTTGAACTTCACCAAATGAATGTTAAAATTGCTTTCTTAATGGTCTTTTGAAAGAGGAAATATACATGAAACAGCTGGAAAGTTTTTAGATAAAAAAGAAAATAAAAGTAATATTTGGAAATTGAATAGATCAATTTATGGTCTTAAACAAGCTTCACGTCAATGGTATAGTCTATTTGTTAATACAATCACATCATATGGTTTTTTTAATGTTGGAAGGTGATCATTGCATTTATACAAAAGTTATAGGTAAGTATTTTATCTTACTGTCTTTATATATTGATATTCTCATTGCTTCTAATAATAAAAGTACATTGATGAAAGTGAAAGCTTAGTTATCTTCTAAATTTGATATGAAAGATATGGGAGAAGCTTCGTATGTTTCAGTAGTGGAAATACAGAGAGATCAGAATAGAAGGTTTTGTGGGTTGTCCCAAAAGGTATACCTTGGAAGTATTTTAAATGATTTTCTATGGAAAACAACAAACATGTTATTGCACATATTATGGAGGGAACTATTCTTAGTGAGGAATTATATTCAAATACTTCTAAAGAAAAAGGAAACTATACTCAGTGAGGAATTATGTCCAAATACTCCTGAGAAAAAAGTTAGAATGAATGAAATTTCTTATTTTTCAGCTTTGGAATGTCATATGTATGCTATGTTATTAACACGACCTAACCTTAGCCGTGCCATTGGAATTTTTAGTTGATATCAAAAGAATTCTAGAGAAGAGTACTGGAAACAAATCAAATATGTACTTCATTATGTCAAAGGAACTATAGATTATACATTATGTTTTAATGGTCATATCTTCAAGTGCAAGGTTATACTGATGTTGATTAGCAAATGACTTCTAGTTATCTATTTACTTTGGCAAGATGTGCTATTTCTTGGTGCAGCAGGAAGCAAGATACAGTTGCTCTTTTCTCCATGGAAACTGAATACATTGTTACATCTGAAGTAGCAAAGGAAGGTGTGTGATTAAGGAAATTTCTTGCATCACTTAAGGGCGTAGAAAATACATCACAACTTATCACTTATTCATAGTAAAAGTAAACACATTAAAGTAAGATCCACTGACTAAGCCAGTTAGCCAGGAATTATTTTTTTAAGCATGATTATGTCATGAGACTTCAGTTTATTGATTGAAATGTTTCAACCAAGCGGGAGATGTTGGGATTTTCTGTGGCTTTCAACATTTATTGTTATTGTTGTCTGTTTAACTTAATGTGGAATTATTTATATTATTGATACAAGTGATAGAGAATATTTTGATATGAAATTTAACTCGAGGAATTAATACTCGAGGTGCCGAGGATGGCTATGCTGGAATATGGTAGATATATTTATTGAGATCAAGTTTACTAAAATTTAATATGCATGCATTTGTTTTAACCCGGGTACAACACAGGACGGAATAGCTGGGTTTATTTTGCAGGATCGGCTCTGCAGGCTATTGACCCACTTGATCAGATTGGAATTGATCTCATAAACAATCTGATCATAGCATATTACTCACACATGTGTACTTGGGACTAATATATTTTAGATCCATAAAACTGGCATGTTTGATTGTGTTTGGTGACATAGTTCAGGAGTCTCACAGGATATCAGAAACTGGTGGGTCACTTCGTAACATCTGAAAGTGGAGTCTATAAATAGATCCCTACCCTCTAGCCTCATTATGCATTGTGAGCGGCACCACGGAAGACAGAGGAATAAAGGGTAGATCAAAAAGCCTCCATGAAATTAATCTAGGGTTTCAGAAAACCCAATAGTATGGATCCACCTACAATTGTGATCTTTTTGCTAGCAGCGATCTCTGACAGCATTGAAATTTACGGCGACCCTCCGCCGTCTACGGGGTGTTCAATTTGGCGATGGCTTATGTTTTTTTCACTGTAGCTGACTTATTTTTCACTGTTGCTGAGATGGTTTATTTGGCGTAATTAAATTTTTAAAAAATTAAAAATAGAAAAAAAAATAGATTAACCCATCACAGACAATTCGAAGGAATATAGGAAAAAACCAAAAAAACCAAGAAAAATAGAAAAATATAAAATTAAAGAATAGTAATTTAAAGTAAAAGTCAGAAACTGTCGCTGAAACGAGTGGAGCCATATATCTTCAGCTTAGCTCGGCAGGGTCTCCATTGAGTAGGCGCAGTTCCATATTTCCTGAAACAAAACAATAATATCGAAGGCGCTTGTGAACGTGTACACTTTGGTGGTGATCGGTTCGGCTGAAAAGCTCATGGCTTATGGCTGAAAACACTGTAGCTAGCTGAAAAAAGCACTGTAACTGACAGAGGCTTATTTAGCATAATTAAATTTAAAAATATAAAAAATATGTTAGCCCATTACGTATAATACAAACAAATACGGGGAAAAAGAACCGGCAAAAAAGCTCAACAAAAAGCCAAAAGTTCAGAAAAAAATGAAACTTATGAATAGTGAAAAATAAGCCAGAAGTTAGAAGCCGAAGCCAAGTTGATCAGGACGTTTATAGGGGGTGATCGGTTCGGCTGAAAAGCTCATGGATGAAAACACTGTAGCTGACTGAAAAAAGCATTGTAGCTGACAGAGTCTTATTTAGCATAATTAAATTTAAAAAATTTAAAAATTTAAAAAATATGTTAACCCATTACGTATAATACAAACAATTACGGGAAAAAAGAACCGGCAAAAAAGCTCAACAAAAAGCTAAAAATTTAGAAAAAGACAACTTATAAATAGTGACAAATAAGTCCACAGCCAGCAGGTGCAGCCATGTTGATCGCTGCCATAGTCTCAATTCTGTGGCCAACGCATCAGGTGAAGTGTGTAGCACGCTGCCTTAGTGAGTTCAGTAGTCAACGGTTTGTCATGTGAGAGTGCACGCAGTCAAATGCAAAAGGGAAGTAACAGACGAAGAGCCAAGGGGAAGACTTGCCGACAGGACGACGAGCTTGGCGCCGGCCACGATGCTGGTGCGGACGCGGGGGCGTTCAGTTCGGCTGGAATAATATGACGTATAGCTTATTTTATATAGTAGGTGGTTTATTTTGTATTATAGTTTGTTAGTGGTTTTTTTTATAATTAAACTTAAAAAATAAAAAAAGAAAAAACATATCAGCCTATCATAGACAATACAAACGAATATAGAAAAAAGAAACAACAAAGCTAAGAAAACGAAATTAAAAAAATAATGAACTAGAAAGCAGAAGTTAAATGGAAACAGTCGTAGTTCTCCGGTGAGACCGGCAGCGGGCACAGCGGCACAGCGCGATCTTGTACTGGACATGCCAAGCTGCCAACAAAACAGGACTTTTGAACAAAAGGAGCAGGAACTACTGTAACAAGCGAGCTGCAATTTGCAGCATCGAGAATTAAGTTGGAATTGAACGATGAGACCGTGAGGTTTTACCTTCTTGACATTGGCCTGGGGAGATTGGAGCGGCCGTGGTGAGACTGAGGCAGGAACCATTGCTGAGAGATCGATGCTTGTGAGGAAAACGAGGCCGGGCGATCAGGGATCTGAACTCTGAAGGGAGGAAAGGAAGGCAGTGGCTGTTGACTTCAGTCATCAGGTTATATACGCTGTTTAGACGTTCTTCATGTTCTTCAGATAAGGCATCAGCCGCTAATGTCCAGGTTGCTTTGCTAAATAAAATCTAGATGCCATGTTACTTTTGCACTGCACGTTCGTCGTTACACACTTGGTTGCACCTGCTTCGAACACGGGCGAATAAAAAGAACCAGTAATAGGCAAAGCATAAGTAAGAGCTACAATATAAAACACTATAAAAATATGTTTGGACGGAAAATCGAAGAATTAATAGGTAGATAACGCAGTACTTTATCTTGAACCATCTCGGGGCCGTGCATGCATACACCGTTATACGCTATCTCGAGATGGCGCGTCGACGCCGCGGCCCACCGGCCCAGGGATCATGGGATCACGCCCCTCTTCCCCGGCGGCACTGCATGGTCCGCCTGAGCACAAGTGCTCTTCTCCAGTTCCGGCCTAGGGGACTCCGGCAGCCGGGGAGTGATCCTCGCTTCCCCCCACGGAAGTGGTGGGGACTGGGGAAGCATTGGTGTGTTTTGCCCTTACTTTCTCAACTTTTTCCTGGTTGCAACGTTAGTTCTTTCTAGAAAGGGTGGGGGCGTTCGCAATAGTTTTTACGGAAATGCTATACTGCAGTCGCATGTTTTTTCTCGCCGAAACAGTCGTTTTGTCAGCCGTCAGATTTTTGTTGAGATTCGGTTCACGGGGAGATGCAGTGAATGCGGGTTGGCAAATTCACACCCGCTTGTCCAACACCCGGAATCTTGAAGCTTCTTGTCCGGGCACCATTTTATTCTTTGTTTTTCACCGATTCTCGCGCTTGTCCTAATCCACTCGCTCGCTGGGAGAGAGAGCAGAAGTGCAGAGCATTCGAGGGAGAGAGGAGAGCTGCGGAGCACCCGAGCGGAGCATTCGAGGGGAGAGAGGAGAGGTGCGGAGCACCCGAGCGGAGATCTCGTCGCGCTGGGAGAGAGACTAGAGGTGCGGAGCACTCGAGGGAGAGAGGAGTGGTGCGGGAGCACCAGAGGGATCTCAGTTTGAGCGGGAGGTATCGTCGCCGGAGCTTAGATCTCGTCGCCTCCTCAGTTTGAGCGGAGATCTCGGCGCCTGCGTCTTCTCGGTGTGTTCTACCTCGTCGTGCGGTGTCTTTCTCAGGTGAGCTTTGTCTCTCTCGCTCTTTTTTATTCTTCTGTATGTACTTTTATGTTCTGTCTTTATCTGAGAGATCCCGTCACAGCAGGGGCGGACCCGCCCTTCGGGCATGGTCGGGCGGCCGCCCGAGCTCCATTGCCGGCGGTGATGTCCCCTCGGTCGCCTCCTCCCACGGCTTGACGAGACAAATTCAGATACCGATCGAAACATGTTATTAAGCCTCTCGGGGAAAAGCAAGAAGAATTTACACATGTATTGACGACTAGTACTACCTTGTTGGAGTTGGATGATGCCTGGCTCTTTCGACCTCTTTTTGACAATTTCGGTACTTCGGTGAGGAAGTTATGCTTTCTTTTCTTTTCCAAAACTGTAACAATATAAAGTCTGTTCAGAAAACTAGCACAACTGTAGGAGTTTGCGTATACCGAAAGTCTGTAAATCAATTTTGGCACCCAAATTTGGCGGCCAATATTGAATTGCAGAGTCTTCAAAGTATCGTAAGAGGTACAAAATGAAGGCAGGATGGGAAGACAATGTACAACGCACCTTTGGCATCTTTGGTCCTAGAAGGATTCTGTGCCTTGCTAACCTGGGAAAAAGAATAACCCCATTTCAGGACTCATCGCTTTCAATGGTACCACTAAACCCATCATCCCACGGCGACGTAGTCCTCTCCTGAGATTGGGGGCTGAAGGTCAGTTCCCATGGCTATTTGCCTCCCCTTGTTCAGTCATTTTTGCTTACTTCCTCAGTGAATCTGTGTGGCACCCTGCTGTGAAACTTTTGTCTTCGGTTTGCTTTGGAAATGCTTTCATAAGTTAAGTAAATTCTGGAATTGGAAACAGGTTTATTTCACGACTGTACACGCCTAATGAGTCTCCGTTGCTTGCATCTATCATGACTATCACGCCTAATGAATATTATGTATTCTTATCATCCCACTGATTTTAGACCGTTTAATTGAAGTTCTTGTTAATGTTTATTGTTTTCTTTGCCGTAGGTTTACTGTCTCTTTTCTGCATGTCTCTCTCTATATCACATTTTTCTGCTGTAGGGTAGTTTGTTTTGTGTGTATCTGATTTCCTGTAGACTTTGCTGAAAGTTCAAAGAAATCTGTATACTCTTTTTCACTTTTTTTGTTGTATGGTAAATCTACAAAGAAATAGAAAATTTTAAACAATGCATGTAACCTGAAACTAAACATATATTCTCCTGCACATAGCTTACCCTCTGTTATTGTGTCCAGATATGTAGTTTAGATGAAGTGTAGGGAAGGTGGAAGGGGAAGCGAGGGGGAGCGTTGATACTGCTGATGTTTTTCTTTTTTTTTTTGGTTCTGATGTTTTTGCTGCTGATGTAGGGTAGTTAGTTTTGTGTATAACTGAAATCATGCTCATTTGCTGAAAGTAAAAATGTGTACATTGTTCTCCTGCACATAGCTGAAAAATTGAAAACTCTGTATACTCTTATGTTTGTTGTCTGGTAAATCTACAAGGAAATCGAAAACTTTAAACTCTGCATATTACCCTGAGAGAGAAGGCTTATTTTTGTTTTTTGTGTATAACTGAAATCATGCACACTTTTTTTATGCACATTTTTGCTGAAACTAACATATATTCTACTGCACATAGCTTAATAAACTGAAACATCTGCATACTTTTTTTTGTTAACCTGGTTAATCTGCATAGAGGATTTTGAAATCTTAAACTCTGCATATTACCTGAGATGAAGGCTTCTTTAATCAACAGCGTTTGTAATCACATATCACAGACTTTGCTCTGTGGAGCCCCTTACAACATGTGCCTGTGCAAATGCAGCTCTCTACTTGAAAAGGGTCTCTCTCTCTCTCTCTCTCTCTCTCTCTCTCTCTCTCTCTCTCTCTATATATATATATATATATATATATATATATATATATATATATATATATATATATATATATATATATATATATATATATATATAAAAGGTACTCAAAGGGCAGAACATATTTTTAAGAAATTTAAATATGAAAGAATTGTTTGATTTGTTTTAACTGAAGTATATATATGTTTTCTGGCTATTTGAATTGCACATTTTATGAATTTGCTAGTGCTACTATCCTGCTGTATGTTTCTAACTTTCTATTTATATTCATGTGGAACTTTTTTTGTGTTGATATTGCAGTACCATCCAAAACACTGTTAATTCTTGGATATTTACATATTTAGTAATTCTGTACCCCCCACCCAAAAAAAAAAGAAAATGGAAGCATTTTTTGTTTGCAAGTTATTTGGATCCTCATCTTTACTAACATTGGTTCCTGTAACTAGGCCAGATATGCTGAATCTATTTCTTTTTTTTTTATCAGATAAGCATTGGGAAGCAGTGGAAGGAATTTCTGGATTACAAGAACTCCATTGGATCCATTGTTCACGTGAGTATCGCTTAATTTCCTGGATTACTCTGTATAATCTTTTTTTTGTCTGGTAAATCTACAATGGGAATCGAAAACTTTTAAATCTGCATATTACCCTGAGATCATGCACACTTCTTTTTTATGCACATTTTCTGCAGAAACAAACATATATTCTACAGAAGACATGGCATACTATCCTAATATGTTTTGTTTGGTGAAACATCCCTAGATGTCTTGTTTGATTAAATTTCCCTAGCTGTTAGTTTAGTTTTGTTTTGTTTTTGAATATATCCATGTAAATTTTTGTTTGGTGACATATCCCTAGATGTTTTGTTTGATTAAACATCCCAATATGTTTTGTGAGGTGACATGTCCCTAGATGTTTTGTTTGATTAAACTTCCCAAGATGTTTTGTTAGGTGATTCTTGAATTGCTTTTTTTTTTGGAGTTAGTACCCTAGATTCAATATAGAATTCAAGCATATTCATTTTTGTTCTACTACATGAACTATATATATGACCACTCACATATGAACACTCACATGTAATTCATTTTTGTTATCCTTTTTTATCTTTTGTTTGGTTTGGCTTTCTAAACTTTATCTTAGAAGGTTAGTATCTGTACTGGTTCTTACAAGGTTAGCATAATAGCTTAGGTTTTATTGCTTAGTTTGTCTTTTTGAACTTTATTTATGATGAATGCAAGTAGTCACACTGCCATAAACACAAACTCTCCTCTGGTGCAATATTCTAGTATGCAGAATTCTGATTAGAGCATATGTTTGAAAGGTTCATTACTTAATCAATTAGGTTGGCATATGTTTTGTTTTGTTTTGGTCTCAGCTAATCTTGAAATACTCAATGTATTCCTGTAAATTGAAGAATTGATTTATGTTGTTATCATAATTTTTAAGATTAATACCTTTTATGTGATATATGCCTAGCACCATATATTTTTAATTTCTACCAGTCTTTTTGTTTTGTAAATTTTTTTATTAGGAAGTTAGTATCTCAAGGTGTTTTGTATGGTGAAACATCTCAATATGTTTTGTGGGTGACATGTCCCTAGATGTTTTGTTTGATTAAACTTCCCAAGATGTTAACATGTATAACTATCAGCATTGCGATTAATTTGAAACTTACATTCATCCTATCAGCATTGTCTGGTATTGATATAGCAAGATCTGAATAGGTTCCTGTTTTTTAACCAGAGAATTAACATCAGCATTGCAGATGTTCAGTGCATGTGGAATTTTAGATGAGTACTTACTTTTTGCTGCTTTTTTACTGCAGGTGTTAATATATACCTTAGAAGGTTAGTATCTGCATTGGTGCTTAGAAGGTTAGCATAATAGCTCAGGTTTTATTGCCTAGTTTTGCTTTTTTGAGCTTATATATGATGAATGCAAGTAGTCACACTGCCATAAACACAAAACTCTCCTCTGAAGTGCAATATATCCAGTATTCAGAATTCTGATTTTTAGAGCATATGCTTGAGTGGTTCATTACTTAATCAATTAGGAGTTTTATTTGATAGATCCTAGTATAGGCTGCAAGATGTAAGAGATTACTAAAGCACCGTTTTGTTTTGCTTTTGGTCTCAGTTAATCATGAATTACTCAATGTATTCCTGTATATTGAAGCATTGATATATCCATGTTTTTAATTTCTACCAGTCTTTTGTTTGTTTCTTTTCGAGTTACTTTTTGTAGCTTTTTTTGAATATATCCATGTAAATTGTGGCTGTGTACTGTTTGTACAGTGTTGTAAACGGCTTTTTGTAAAAAGTTTTGTATTTGTAGGCCTCTATACTAGTTTTTACCGTGAGGGCTACTTGATGATTTTGTAATCATGGGCCTTTGTATAAAGATTCAAATTTTTTTTTTGTGTTTACTGTGAGAACAAAACCGCCACAGGCCACAAAGCCCATTATGGAGTCTGACAAAGCAACGAAAAAACCCCAAAATGAAGTTAACACGGTTGTGGGTGCTGATCCGTTATGAGCATATCACAAAACGAGGCCCAATAAGATTGAGGGCCCGTTAAGCAGTTTATAAACTGCTTAAGTGGTGGATAATCTTGTATGTCCAAAATCTAAACATGCGGTCCAGATTTTGACTGTTTTGACGATGAAAAACAGTCAAATCCCATATAGACAATCCCTAGTTTTTATTGATACTTTTTTTTGCTGTGACTTATAGTTTATGGCTGAAAATAAATAATAATGGTTGGATGAAGCAGCTTTTAGAAAGAGGAAACGAGTGGTGGAAAAAGTAAGAGAGAGATGTGTGCGCGTGATGGGAGCGAGAGGAGTAGGGTGCGTGATGTTCTTGTGACCCTCTGCCTTATCTCTATAGCGAGATACGAGCGAGAGGAGTGAAGAAACCGCTTCGAGAAACCACGTGTTCGTATTAATCTTTTGCTTTTCTAATTAGAAGTCAAAAATAAAAACTAATACAAATAAAAGAAGAAAAATAGTGTTTCTACGCTTTCTTTTCCAATAAAAATAGCATTAATTTTAAAGCATATGAAGAGATAAGTGACATCTATTTATTATTTATCACACTTTAAAATTGAGTTATGTTGGCACACGGTGTACCGTTAGAAATTATTCTAACGGTATATGCAAGTTTCACCAGGTTTTATCTAAGTTTCATAAATTTCATAAGATTTTAGAGAATTTCGAACATGATTTATAAAACTTAGTCAACTTAGGTATGAAACCTCCTAAAATTTTATAAAACCTCATGAAACATCATTAAACTTAAGACATAAAAGCTTATAAAAACTTAATCAATTTAGAGATGAAACCTTCGGAAACTTTATAATACTTAATAAAACATCATGTAATTTAGCCATAAAATCTCCTAAAACTTTATAAAGCCTCATGAAACTTGCAGTTCACCTTCATGAATCTGCTGTGCTGCTTGCCATGCCGGAGACCCCATGCTGGCTCATCCTCCACGGCCACCACCACGACGCTCGCCGCATGCTCACCTGAAGGATTGTGATGACGAATGAGAGGTGGCTGGGTGGCGAAGTGAAAATAGAGATAACGGTGTATGGTGTGTTATCGAATGGTGAATAGTGATTGCAGTCAGGACCTAGCGTAGGCGAGATGAGGAGGTAGGAGGATCAGAGAAATGAAATACAAATAGTTCGGAAAGGAGTTGAATTGGGCAGAAATTCAAAGGGAATCAAGAATCGACGAAGTTCAAGTATAGATAGAAATCAGGTTGTTTCAGGCATGGCCGTGTCGTTGTTGGCTTCTCGCTGCACGAGTCTCCATTGGAACTTACGTTTCGTGAATGTAACATATGTGGTTGAGGGAGAGAGAAGGGAAGAAGACTCCGGATGAAACACATGTGATCGAGGGAGATAGAATAAAATGAGACTCTGGATGGAACACATATGGATGATTGATCCGTCAGTTACAAATCGGATTATTTTTAGATATCGTATCCAAACGAGTTACGATGATATACTGTATAATATTTTGTCTCTTAAAAATTATGTAAATTATTGCTGAGGAATACTCGAACTGAAACAGTGCCGACTGATTGCTCAAAGGGTGCTCGATACTCTACAGTCAAACATCTGAACGGCGTGGGTACCTGTGCAGGTGTGGCCGTGCGGCTTGTGCAGTTGCGCGCCCCACGCAGAACCAGCGGCTCATCACGCAGGACCAGCGGCTCATCTTCTGCTCTGAGAAAAAAGGAAGAAGCAAAAGGCCGATTAGGCTGCTACATCACGACGCCGCTGCCAATCTGCTGCGGGATCCACAGCACGCACCGGCAGCAGCACCGTACCAGTGCCGACGGCGCCACCCACACCATCCGTCCGCCACTCGCCACGAACGCACGCAGTTAGCACGTCGCCGGCGCGGGCGCAGCGTACCCCAGTCGTCCCATCTCGATTCTTTTTTTTGGGAACCTGTCCCACCTTGATTCTTAAATTCGCAATGTGCACGGCTTGTGGCTAGCGGTCATCCATATAAAAGGACTGATTAACTGTTCCTACTTCAGCGATAGTGAAAAGGAGCCTTCGAGACAGACAGTTACCTTTAAGTGTCTAAAGTTTTTTATTCAAAGTGGTTGCTAACTTTCATAACTTTTTCTTTATATTAGCTATCAACAACTCTTTCAGCGTTCTGAGGCGTTACCCCTAGGCATCTTCCACGAGCAACTCTTTGTCACTTCGATGACAACATTTCCAGAGGAGTAGGTGAGAAGACGAAGAATGTGCGTAAGTCAAGATATATTAATAGTCTTTCGATGAGATAGCCGATAACTCTTATATTCAAGTCGATTCCGATGGAATAAGTTTTTGTTCGCTCCGCTCGCCCCCGCAGCAAAACACGCTCTCCTCTCCTTGCTCTCTCTCTCATTCTTCTTCCCTCCTCGTCGCCGTCACCTCACTCTCCACCGTTGGTCTCACCACGTGCTAGATCCAATGGCCTGGAGGGGCGCTGCTGCCGAATCTAACGTCGGAGGAGAGAAATCCAATTCCTCCGCTGCGGGTTCACCCTCCCCTCCAGGCATAGAAGGAGGGTAGGGGAGACGGCGGCCCAGCAGTGGGCGGCGGTGGGGGTAATGAGCGGGGTAGGAGGGCGGTGAGGGGAGTCGAAGGGCAGTGGCAGTGATGGCTATGGTAATTAGGTTAGGCGGGGCGGTGCAGTGGAGAGGGGTTAGGAGCGACGCGACGAGGCTGCAACAGTGCCACCGGCCGCGGGTGGTGGTGGAGGAGGGAGCGGCAGAGGAGGTGTGCGGAGCTGCCCAGGGTGGCACGGCAACGAAGTACTCTTCCTCTTCCTCCATGAAACATAGAGAAAGGGAGGGGAAGGAAAGTGCAAAGGGAGGTATGCCAACAAGATGCCTCCTGACGGCATACCGTGTGGTAGTACTTCTCTTTATCGGGCAATAACTACCTCAAAAAACATATGTTAATCGGCTTTTGGCATGGGCATTTTGCATTCAGGGCAATAAGTGACAGTGGCGATGATAGCTTCCTCGAAGCGCGGCGTAGTGTAAAGCGCTGGTGCCCAGCGACTTCGTTGCGGCTAGGTCGTGCGGAACAGGGGCCTAGAAGGGAGAAGGAACTGGGGAGGCTTACTAAACAAGAAATATGTTTGTTCTATAACTATGGAACTTATGTTTAGTACATAGAAAATCCATTAAACTACGGCTTTGTTCTTTATTGGCTTTTTAGCGGCTTTTGGTTTTTGGCTTCTTTTAGCAATCACTATTTATTAGATTAATAAGTCACAACTAAAAGCCATAAGATGCAGTCCAAAAGAATATAACATATCTATTTCATATGGGATGTGCTAGCGTCCAGACGTAATGTTTCTCCCTATCTCAGATCTTTATAATCCAAATTAGTGTCAACCGTCCGATCTTATCCATAGTGATGTAAACAAACACTCACACATAATCTTTCCCATCAGACTCTCCTCCTTGCCCCTCCAACCCGTCATTCGACAAGGACGCCATCTGAAGAAGGAAGCCGTGAAACCCTACCCTTGCCGGTATGGAGAGTGAGAAGAGAGGGAGGAGCATGGCTGCAATGGCGGAGCCAGTTGGAGACTAACGAGCCACTGGTAGGGGAGGAGCTAAAATGTGAGGATGGGATTGAAAGGCGTAGGCTTGGTGGGATTAATGGATAAAGATGAAATAACTAATTCTATCTAGTGCAACAAAAAAGTATCAGAACGCAACAATTAGTTTCTAAGCTTGCAACAAATCTTTAATCTCAATACAACACCTCACGAAATTAGCAAATAAAAATATGTAATCATTTGATTTATTGGGGCAACAAAAATAAGAACCTATTGTAACAAAAATGAAATCTTATTATAACAAATTTTCAATTAGGCGCAACATTGATCTGGTAAACATGCAACAAAATTTCCCCATGGTTGCAACAACTAATTACAAATGGTTGCAACAAAAACTAACACCCAACTGCAACAACAACAAAAAAAACTCTTGTGCAAAATTTTTTTTCAAACTACAACATTTGAGAAGACGCGATTGCAATAAACCAAAAACACTCAATGCAATAATTTAGTAACTTGTTGCAACATCTCAAATCACAATTGCATAAAAAACATAGTGTTGTAACAAATAACTGACTCACTGGCCTCGACTTCAAAGGCGATGTCAGTGTGCTTTGCTTTAGGCGATGCAGGACGGCACCTCAGTTGGCTACGACAACACTAGTGAGTATGAGCGATGCTGGCCTTGCACAAGCAAAGAACAACGACTTCTCGTGGGCTTGAAACAAGACACCTATTTGCTCCTCAAGTGAGCACGAGCGTGGCAACAATGAGAGAAAGAGAGAAGGGCAGGCGTATGCTATTGCTCCTAGCTCACCATGAGGTGGATGGGTATTTGGTCGATGATGGAGATGGTAGGAAACCAACAAGGCTTAGGTGTGAAAGGATAAGAATGTGTGGTGGTAGATAGGGATACGTGGGACTCGAAACCGTCTGATGTTTTCTGGTGTGCTGGTAGCTTAGTTAGTTTGATCAAGGTAGGTGGGCCTCATCAGGAGCAGTTGGATGTAAAATTTAATAGGGGATGCGAGCGTATGAACGAAACATCTCGTATTGGACGTCCTCGCCATATCAATTCTATTTTAATATCAAAATAGAAACACTTGTTTGTAGACCAATTAGAAAACTAGTATCTTTGTAGACCAATTAGAAAACTAGCACCTTTTATACTTAATTTAGATAAGAGATTTTATACGAACATTATGGCTAGAAAACACGAGCGCTCGTTGGATATTTCCTTTCTAATAGAAATACTTACGAATTTCTATATTGCAAGAAAGTCCAAATGTTGTGGATTTTTCTTCAAACCAAATGATAGTGGTGTGTTGATAGTTAGTTTGTGGTGTATTTGATTGGTGGGTTGAGATCAAATGGGATGAGATAGGGACTGTTTGTTTTGGCTGTGGCTTATAGCTTTTGGCTATAACTTGTTGCTTTTGAGCTGTTCGTGCGAGAAATTACAGAGTAACAGAAACTTACGCGGTTTTTGCCGATATAAATGAAGTTGGTACAGTATGTAGTACAATTAATTAGTAAACCCTATCTTGAAAAGATATTTCGTTTAAAAACTAGTTAATGTAGAAAAACCGAAAAACAATTTTTAGAAGCTAAAAAGAACATATCCATAGTCTCTCGTATAGTTTAGATGTTTTAGTGAATAGAATAATTCAGTAGTTAGAGAGAATATTTTTAAAATTTATGCCCTACAGTCTAGAATAGGACGGTCGAGTTAAAAGCAACCACACCATACATGCACTGCCTTTCTCTCTCGGATCATTCTGTACATATTTTTGTACGGATAATACATTTTTATTCAAAATAACAGAAATATACCCGTGGGAAATTTTTTTACAAAAATAGGCTCCAGTCGCCCAATGGTTGGGCGATTGGAGCCTTTCGCCCAACCCAACAGCGACAACTGGAAAATCTCCCAACCGTTGGGCGATTAATTACAGTCGCCCCACCGTTGGGCGACTTTCATGCAGTCGCCCAATGGTTGGGCGACTGCACTCAGGTCCCCGTGAATGTTTTAAAATTTTTCAATTTTGTACTTTTAAACTGGTAAAACATTTGCTGGAGTTGCAATAAAAGTTTATGTTCATTATATGTTGTAGGTGTGTAAACAATTTTGGAAATTTTTTTAAGAATGATTGACCGTAGAACGATCAGTACATACGATGGTAAGTGATATTTTGATGTTACTGAGAATTCGTGTCTCTGGGCTAGGATTGGGTTGAGGAGGATCGATGGAGATTATCACAGACGGTTCTACATACAAATCGTCTGTAATACTCTCTATCACAAGTTTTATATACCGATGCAATATAGACAACTAGTCTCAAACGCTAAAATAGCAAAGTTTTATATGGCTTATATACTCATTTGAAAGGTTTCGATGAGATCTACAACTTTTCAGTTGAAGCAAAATCCAAATTCCAAAGGTAAGACCAAGAGAAAAGGCAAAAACATAAACCAAAATCTTGCGACGCAAGTTTAGATCCAAAGATGGCCGATTTTTGGGGTCTTGGATCGGGCTCGTCGTTAGCTTTCTAACGAGTACAAGAACGTCGAAAACGGACACCGTATGCAAAAGTTATGCCCGTTTTACTAAAGGTGTGTCGGAAACGGACTTGAATTCGTTTCGGCCTCAATTGAAACTGCTATAACTTTTGATCCCGTGGCCGAAATTACTCAAATTTTTTTCTGGTGACTTTTGGATGTATGAAGAACAGCTCCACCAATTTTCACTATTTTTGGCGAAGGCCTGAGTACAGTCGCCCAACCATTTGGCGACTGTATGAAAGTCGTCCAACCATTGGGCAACTACATGAAAGTTGCCTAATGGGAGGACGACTAGAGGAAAATCGTTCAACGGTGGGGCGACTGCAATTAATCTGTAATTTTAAATAAAAAATAAATTATTCGTACAAAAAAAAAGTGTATGACTTCGTACAGCGACCGCGGTTACGGCACGAGGAGGAAAGGGGAAACGTGAACTCCGGGGCCTAGGCAAGGGCCCGCGTGACCAGCAGAACGAGCGCAGCAAACCGATGGGCGGCACGGGGGGCAACCAGACGAGCTGAAACCGACTCCGGCAGAAGCGCGCACCAGCTTTTCTCCCTCGACTAGGCTGGGCTCAAACTTCAAAAACGGCCACCGTCTCCCCACGCACCACGGCACCAACCCCCACCCCATCACTCGCACTCTCCCGCCGCCGCCGCCGCAGCGCCGCTTGCTCCTCCTCGTCTCGGAGCCCAAAAACCCAGGCGTTTTCCCAACCCGCCGTTGTGTCCACTGCCGCGCGCGCGCGGCGCCCAACCCATGGACCCGTCCAACGCCAACGCGGAGCCTGCTGCCCCCGCCAATGCCGACCTCGTCCTCCTCATCCCGCCCTACCAACCCCAACATCCAAACCGCCAGCAGCAGCAGCAGACGACCCCCCTGGCCGACGCCGCAAAACCACCCCAAAACCCCCAGAAGCCCATGAGCTCGAGCCCCTCGCGCCCGCCGCTGTCCCCCGCCTCGGCCGCGGTCCTATGCCGCCGCTCCACGCTCTCCAAGCCCAAGTCCCGCTTTGTTGAGCCGCCCACCCCTCCTGCCCCCGCGGCCTCCTCCCACCCCTCCCCTGCCCACCCGTCCACCTCCCAGACCCCTCGCGCCGCGGGGGCGGCCGCCTCCACCCCGCGCACCCCCGCCGACGCCGACGACGACGAGGATGTCTTCCGCAAGGAGAGCGCCCCGGCCTCTGCCTCCCCGGCACGATGCCGCCGCAGGGTTCGCCTCGCGCTCGAGCTCTTCGTGCTCTTCCTCTTCCTTGCGCTGCTGGTGGTCAGCCTGGTGGCGCGGCCGCTGCAGGGGCGACAAGTGTGGGGGCTGGAGATCTGGAAGTGGTGCGTCATGGTCAGCGCCGTCTTCTCCGGCCACCTCGTCAGCCAGTGGCTCGTCAAGCTCCTCGTCTTCTTCATTGAGCGCAACTTTTTGCTGCGCGACAAGGTGCTCTACTTCGTGTTCGGGCTCAAGAGGAGCGTCCACTTCTGCCTCTGGATCGCGCTCGTGCTCATCGCCTGGTCGCAGCTCTTCGACCGCGAGCTCGGGCGCCCGCCCAAGACGGCCAGGATCCTCAACTACGTCTCCAGGTTCCTCGCCTCCGTGCTGATCGGATCGGTCATCTGGGTGATCAAGACCTTCCTCATGAAGGTGATCGCGTCCACCTTCCACCGGAAGGCGTTCTTTGATCGGATCCAGGAGAGCGTGTTCCACCAGTACGTTCTGCAAACGCTTTCGGGCCCGCCGGTGATGGAGCTGGCGGAGAATGTGGGGCGGGAGGGCAGCGGACTTGGTCGTGTGAGCTTCAGTAGGGCAAAGGAGGAGAAAGGAGTGCCGGAGGTGATCGATGTCACGAAACTAAGAAGGATGAGCCAGGAGAAGGTGTCGGCTTGGACGATGAAAGGGCTGATCACGGCAATCCTAAGCTCGAGGCTCTCAACAATATCTCATACTATTGAGAGCTTTGATGAGGTTGATGGCGTGGAGCAGAAGGATAAGGAGATAAATAGTGAGTGGGAGGCGAAGGTAGCGGCATATGCCATTTTCAAGAATGTCGCAAGGCCCGGCTATAAGTGAGGACGATTATGATTGCCCAGCAGTCCATTCTTCTCTGTAGAAATATTTCAATATGTGCCATTGTTTTGTTGGTGTAGGCACATTGAGGAGGTGGACCTGCTGAGATTTTTCACCAAGGAGGAGGTGGACTTGGTGCTTCCCATGTTTGAGGGGGCGTCAGAGATGGGGAAGATAAAAAAGTCTGCTCTGAAGAATTGGGTGGTAATGGAAACTGGAAAGCTCAAACACAATCACAATTTTCATTTTTGTTCTATCTCAGAAGTCATTGGGGGCCTTTATAGACTGGTTCAAATGTTTCACATTTTGCATTTTAGTTTCACTTCACCTGCAGCAGTCAGAATTGTGGATGTGATGTGCCCTTCGTAATAATGGAAATCTAGAATTGGAGTAATACATTCAAACATAACTTGAAGTTACAGAGTTTGAACATTATGATTGCTTCTTTACGATCACATTGTGTAGTTTTTTTTTGGCATCTAACAAGTAATATTTTTTTCTGGTAAATCATTTAATTTCTTGAAAAGGAAAGCAATACATGATACTGCAAAATAGCAAGAGCTGTTATGTCTGGTATAAACATGGATAAACTTGATTTGTATTTGGAAGTCTGCTTACTTGCCTGATAATTATTTTGCTCCCAGGTAAAGGCATACCTCGACCGCAAATCACTAGCACATTCTCTGAATGACACAAAAACCGCAGTTATGCAACTTCACAACCTCATCAGAGTTTTAGTCATTGTTGTAATCATCATCGTCACTCTGTTGTTGATGGGAATCGCGACAACCAAGATTATTGTTGTCATCTCATCCCAGCTTCTAGTTGTGGTATTCATATTTGGAAATGCCTGCAAGACTGTATTTGAAGCCCTTATATTTGTATTCATCATGCATCCGTTTGATGTTGGCGACCGCTGTGTCATTGATGGAGTACAGGTCAATTCTAGACCACCCTGTTTTCAATACCTGTTTTCAGTGATCTTTCATGTTACATTATGATACTGACATGTATCTACACTGATGATAGATGGTTGTCGAAGAAATGAATATATTAACCACTGTTTTCTTGAAGCATGACAATGAGAAGATATATTATCCAAACTCTGTATTGTCTACAAAGCCAATCATCAATTTTTACCGAAGCCCCAACATGTATGACACCATCAACTTTGCCATTGATGTTTCAACTTCAATTGAGAGGATTGGAGCTTTGAAGTCCAGAATTAAAGGGTGAATTCTTAAATTTTTTTCTCCGTTTTCATACTTCATCCTATTCCAAATATTGTTCTTAATAAAACCTACCGCCAATACACTGTATATGTGAACTCCAAAACTCCAGAGTTCAGTAGTTGTTCATATATGGATATGAAAATTTGCATATGCCATATGGTATGAATAAAAAATAAGTTATCTGAACTTGACTGCATGTTCGTTTGATCCATGTTATCATTTGTTACTGGTTAATCCTTTGGGCTTTCAGGTACATAGAGAGCAAACCAACTCACTGGAACCCCGTCCACACGGTAAACTTAAAGGACATCTTGGACGTGAACAAGATCAACATGTCTCTGAGTGTCCAGCACACAATGAACTTCCAGAATATCCGAGAGAAGAACATCAGGAGATCTGAGCTCGTCATGGAGCTAAAGAAAATATTCGAGGAGATGTCCATTAGCTACCACCTGCTGCCCCAAAAAGTTGAGCTTAGCTATGTTGGCCCAAATCCTTTACCCATTGCTGTTGCCCAAAGCAGATAGAATGTGGGCAGACTAAACAACTGATGATGCCATGGAGGACAAAGAATCTGTCAACTGATGACTAGTTTTGTAGCCTGTACTGAAGTTCTTTTGAAAATTTCTGTACACGCTTAGCGTCTTGCAGTTTCATTTGTGCCAGATAAATAACGTATCAGTATTAGGCATCAGCAGTGTATGAAATGAGAGTTTGTGGTACGGTTGTTTTCATTCCTGGTTTCCTTTGCACATCGTCGTCGGGCCATGAAAATGGGAGTTACAGACTTTATATAACCTTGCTTCTGTTATAACATTTTGTTCGCTTGGTGAACTATATGCAAAACTTAGCTAGAAAGATTGATCAACCAAAAAGTTCCTAGGCTGTGAGACTGTAACTGAACTTAGAAAAAGAAGCTGCTGAAGAACACATCTACTGATAAGCAGCTACCAGTGAACGGGAGAGATCCCCTCAATTTGGCGGGAATGCCATCATGTGCAGATGGGCAGGAAGAGCCTGCTGTGCGTGAGGTTAGGCGGGCACCCATCTACTGCGTGCGCGCTGGGCCGTACTTCCCCTACCACGAGCCCGGTGAACTATGGCGCTGTTCTTTTTCAGTTTTTAGCTATTGTTTTTGATTTTTCTATAATAACTAACTTTTAAATAGGGTATATTTTCAAGATAGGTCTACTAGTTAATTGTAGTACATACTGTACCGACTTCATTTATATCGATAAAAATCGCACGTGAGTTTCTGTCACTCTATAATCTCTCACACAAACAGTCTAAAAATCACAAGCCGCAGTCAAAATCCATAAGCCTCAGCTAAAAAGAACAGGCCCCATATCGGTTGGACTTTCAACCGGCTTATATTTGTATGGCCTAACATAACTAGCTTTTAAACGGTACGTCTTTTTAAGGCAATGTTAACAGAAAAATTATAGTAAAAAGTGTATTGAGTTCAGTTATACCAATCAAAATTACATGCGACTATTTTCCTTGACGTACTACCTCTTGCGAACAGTCAGAATTCAAAAATTTAAACCATAAACCATTGCCCAAAAGAACCATATACATACGTACGTACGTACATACATACATACATACATACGTACGTACGTATGTACGTATGTACGTACATACATACGTACGTACGCACGTACGTACGTACATACATACATACATACGTACGTACGTATGTATGTACGTACGTACGTATGTATGTATGTATGTATGTATGTATGTGTATATGTATACGAGGAACATTGTTGTACGTCGCCTCGAAAGACCTGAACCGTTTTAACGCCTTGTACTTCGCACACCATGCCTTCGTGTAGCTAATCTTGTACTTGAATTTCTTCTCGATAGCTAGCATGATGTGTGTGGCCTCTATGTCTTTCTTCTCTACTATCTCTCTATACATCAGATTAGTTATAAAGGCGAACATTAGGTTGTGATACCTCGTCAAAACACTACTGAGAATGCAAGAGTGTGGCTCCACCTAGGGGTGGAACGAGTTGAGCCAAGCCTGGCTCGGCTCGGCTCGTGAAAGCTTGGTGGAATGGAGGCTCGGTTCGGTTCGGCTTGGTTAGGATATCAAGCTTTTTTGTGGGCTTGGTTCGGCTCGTGGTGCGGCTCGAGCTAGCTCGCGAGGGCTCGCAAGCCAACAATGCAAACCAACAGAGTCGACAGCCACCGAGCCACCGAGGGGAACCGTCAGCAACCAGCCAAACCCTAACCCCTTCTCGCAATCAGCCAACCAACAATATACCCCAGAGATTCATCCCACATTCATCCAAGCATAGCCAATGCCCAACAATCAATCATATCGGGCCAATCTAAAGTATAGCCCAGAGGTAGTGAGAAGAGAGGAGGCTTACCGACGAGGACGGCGACTGCGTGCTACCGTCGGCCGAGGCGCCAAGCCACCTCGCTAGTCGCCACCGGTACTCCCAAGCATACGGGCGGCTAGCCGGCAGTGGCCAGCCGAGGCAACCCGCCTCCCAAGTCCCAACCCAACACCTCGGGCAAAACCAAACAAAATTAGCAAGCCAAAATCGGTAGATCGGGGTAGGATTTGGAGAAAAGCACCAGATCGGCCGGATCTGGCCATGGCTCACCGGGCGGCGCCGAGCGGCAAGGCGGGAGCGGCCGAGCCGTGGCTCACCAGGCGGTGCCAAAAGGCAAGGAGGCGCAGGAGGGGGAAGCTGCACCGGTGCAACGCGGCGGCGTGAAGTGAGAAGCCGGGGCGGAGGAGCTGAGACCGAGCCACCTAGGGGAGGCATGGAGCCGGGGACGGAGGACCCGAGGCGCGGCGTCGATGCCGCTGAGGGCAAAGAGTCGGGAGGGGCGCGTCCGCGCGTGCGGCGTGAGTGGAGAGAGGGAAACCGAGAGGGAGAGCCGAGTGAGTGGGCCAATGGGGGACTGGGGAAGGTGAGGACTGAGGAGGCATAGGCAGACGGTTCGGCAGGGGAGGAAGAAGCTGAGGGCCTGAGGCTGTGAGAGGCGTCGGGCCATCGGTGGAAGGCGTTGGGCCTATTTGGGCCGAGCCAACCGAGCCACTCGCGAGCTGGCTCGGCTTGTTTAGACCCCGAGCTTTTTTGCTGGCTCGGCTCGGCTCGTTTCATCCACGAGCCGAGCCAAGCTTTCACGAGCCCGAGCCGAGCTCGAGCTTTTTTGCCAGCCCTAGCTCCACCTTCGACACAATCCAGTGAGTCTCATACTTGAGTCTACGTGCATGCACCCTCCAAGGACAACCGGCTTGCTCACACTTCACGGTGTACTGCTCCTGGATCTCACGACCCGAAAAGTCTGTTGCATAGACATGGCCCACAGCTTGATGGCATACTACAACGATGCCTTGTCAGTAAACATTGAATGCAACTGAACCTTTGTCCCATGATACTCCCACAGTGATTTGTGCTCATCATGTGCGGCAACACCCTCAACATCAAACTGGTTCCATTCTGTGGGACGGGAGCTTCATCCTCATCCGAACTGTCCTCGTCGTCCTCATGTACAGCTTTCTCTTCAGCCCAAGCCGTCCAGTCATTGCACTCCATTTGATGCACTATGTATTCCATATGCTCCGCTTCATCGGTTTGTCATATAGCCTCACTATGGCGTGACCATTTTTCCTCTCCTCTATGTACCATATCGGCCTTGTCACGAGCAACTTTCTTCTCTTCACCAACATGCGGGCCGTCCGAGCTGCTCACACCTCCCAGATGATGGCCGTCGCACGACCTTGCACAGCTTCTACTGGGTATGGTTACAGCTTCTACTGGGTATGGTTGCACAAGCATCACGCATTCGTATCCACGGCGCCGGCACCCTTGCACAAACCCCTTCCACGCAACATGTTCTCAACTCCCATATGAGGCTCCAAAGCCTTTGTATGACGACGCTGCACACCTCGGGGTCCAACGAAAAACTGCGGGTAAGCCAGTGCATTACATCTGCGATTCGAGCATTCTCATCGTCCGGGTGTACCAGAGTGGCTTGCGCAAAATCGCTCAAGTCCACATCATTCGGACCTTCACGAACGGTTCCAACACCGTAATACACTTTCAATGTAGTGAGTATCGGCATTACTGATGTCCGCCTGTGTATATTTTCAATTTTGCAACTAGTCAAATCGCATCGCACATTACGGAAGAACTGATGTACTGTAATTTACATTTCAACGACCGTTCGCCTGTCGTAACCAACTACACTAATCTCGTAGCATTAACTTCCTATCGGCAGACCGCGCACCGACACCGCTCTCTTCACGCTACTCGAGCTATCCCCTATTATAAATAATTCTTAATGGTTTCGACAATTTATATGGCATATTTATTTAAATGCCTATATACCAGTTACAATGATACCCATGTTTCCCCCCAATGTACTAATGATATTACATTCATTCATAATTAATCATAAATATTACGTATTATTTTTTATACAAAGCAAATTATTAAATTCTTACAAAAATATTGACTGAATTTTGAATAACTACAAATTTCTACAAACGATTAATTTCTACGTAACGTTAACTGAATTTTCTACAACTATAATTTTGTACGCATACCAATTTGCTAGCGATGCTAATTTTCTAAAACTATGTTCACTAAATTTTACACAACTACATGTTATTACGGCTGCTAATTTTCTAAAACTACATTGACTAAATTTTATATACCAAAGTTGTACTATTCTTTTCTACATCTATAATTTTCTACTGATACTAATATTAAATAAACTATTTACTTCATCTACAAAATTTAAAATATAAAAAATACCTCATAAGAGTCGCAAAATCCCTCTTCTCCCTCTCCTCTCCTCCTCCCTCTCCTTTTCTCTCCTCTCCTTTTCTTTTACCACGTTTGTTCACCATGTGGTCAAGCGAGCGAGCCCGTTCGGCCGCACAGTCCTTTTATCTGCGCTTCCAGTCGCTCAACCCTTCGGCGACTGGAAGCGCACTCGCCTAACCGATGGGCAGCTGAAAGCAGTCGCCCAGTGGTTCAGCGACTGCAATCAATTCGCCCAACGGCCAGTGGATTGCTTGTATGTCACACGGCCATTAGGTGATAGGCTTCAGTCACCCGACGGCACGGTGACTGGAACCTATTTTTATAAAAAAAAAATTGGCCAAGTATATTTCTATTATTTTAAATAAAAAATAAATTATTCATAAAAAAATTCCACAGCAAACAGGCGAGGCGTGACGCGCACGTCGGGGACAGGAAGCACTGCACATCCAGAGAAAAGCAAGCAGCAAGCATCACATCCAAGAGAGAGAGAGGGCGCATTGCTGCTGTGCTGCTTTGTGTCTGCGCTGTGCCTCACAGAAGGTCACATCAAGAGCACACGATTTACGGGCAAAGTATCGGGAAAAGTTTTCGACACATGCCATGGGCTGTAGCTAAATTAATGAGTATTGTTATTTGCTTTGCATGCAAAGACATTTCTGTTGGTTCAGATATTCGTTTTCTTGTACAGGACAGAGAAGCACCGATAGCAAAAGTGAAAGCGACGCCTTCGATCCTGCAATTATTTAAAGATAAAGTTTTCAAATGGACCAGCTCTATATATCACGACGTAAATTCATGAGAAAGAAAGGCGAAATTAAAGAGAACTAGCGGAATTGTTCTCGCAATTGTACAGCTAGATATTTCATTGTATTGTATTTGTTATATAACTCTATAGCCTTTTTAAAAATATAGTTGTATTTGTCATACAATTATATAGTTTCAATAATTATACATGATTAATCTGCACCTTTATAATCTAGTACCATCAAAATAAATTGCGTATATCTTCTCTTTTTCTCTAGACTAATAAGAGAATATCTAGGAATTTTGCTTTTTATTATTTAAGGGTTATTATGGGATTTTCTAACCTTTTAAAGTGAAGAAAGCACCTTAAATATCACCGGTTAATTGTGTGTGTGTGTATAAGTTTGCGATGGCGAGCACATCCCATGCATTTCCATTTATGTTCGTTTCTGAAGTGGGAAAATATAGTATGAAAAGGAAGTAGGCATACCTCCTGAACAAGCTAGTCGATTTAAAAGATAGCAGGAGCCTTGAATCAATAGTGCTATCGAGTTTAATACGATGGATCTTGATTAGTACTCCAATTGCTAGCTCCTCATTTAAGCCTAATACGATGGATCTTGATTAGTAGGAATACTAATATGCATATCAAATCATGCTCTTATTTAATCCCATTCAGGCTTTTCTATTGCGTTGCCATGGGCCATGCACACGTGTACGGATTGGTCGATGCAGGATGGATGCTTACGTATGGCCAGACACATGCAACAATTAGCCACAAGCCGCAACAGCTCAGTACGAACGCAACATGGCCTACACCAGCAGCTAGCCATGATCTGATCACATACGTACGTACTTACGTATTTTTAAGAAATGTACGTACATATATACTACAAACGTACGTATACTTGGTTACTTGAACTCGCACGAGGGCCACTGTGCTACTGTACCCGCGGCTCGGCCATTTGACACCTGACCCAGTCCTCGTCGGACTCAAGCAACGACGCCAAGGCTCTCACGTCGTCCATCCAGTCGTCGCCACCGGAAAAGCACGGGTCGGGGGCCGGGAATGCCGACGTTGCCGAGCTGCTGCCGCTGCAGTCATCTCCATCCACTCCCCCGGTTTGCGCCTCGGCGAGCGGCGGAGGTGGCGGCGCTTCCCGGTGGAAGAAGAGGCCACCAGTGCACCGCACGGCCTTGGGCGCCCACAAGGCCGTCGGTGGCGCCGTCCGGGCAGCGCCGGCGTCAGGGTCCGCGCGTGGAGCTGCCTGGCCCGGCTCGGAGTTGGACAACGCCGCCGCGGCGTCTGTAGTTTGGAAGGCGCCGTCGGGCGTGCCGGCGGCGGCGGCGGCCTTCCGGCCGAGCGTGCTGTTCCAGTAGTTCTTGATTTCATTGTCTGTTCGGCCAGGCAGCCTGCCTGCAATGAGAGACCACCTGCACACATGCTTGCATATCGATCGCTCAACTTTATTTTGAGACATTTTCATGAATTAATTAAAGAAACCGAGCGCATGCATGTTGTGCGCACTGAGACCTGTTGCCGAGGAGGTTGTGGAGCCTGATGATGAGCTCCTCCTCGTCGTCGGAGATGTTGCCGCGTTTGATGTTCGGCCGGAGATAGTTCAGCCACCGCAGCCGGCAGCTCTTGCCGCACCGCCGCAGACCTGCAAATTAACATGCATCCACATGCAGACTCGATTAATTGGAGGATTCGTAAAACTTCAACTAACTACGTACATATGGCCGTGACATGCAACTCTTCATCCATTCATCGAAAGTTTTCTAGGTTATTACGGTAAGTGTACCAGCTCTTTGAGGGACTTCCCTCCATTTGCCTTCTCCGTGGGCCTTGATGTAGGAGGCCAAGATGTCGTCCTCCATGCTCGTCCATGCCCCTCTCTTCACCCCTTCCTTTGCACAGCAAGCCCTCCTCCCCATTCTCTCTCTCTCTCTCTCTCTCTCTCTCTCTCTCTCTCTCTCGATCTGTGTGAAGCAGGCCTTTCGTTCTGTTGCCGTTTTTATACATAGCACGTGCCTCCATTTATCACCCTCAACAGTTCAATCACCGTGGTCATTGGGAACGACAGCGTTGAAAGTTAGATGGAGCAAAAGGTGCAAGATCTAGTACGCACCACATATGTACACGGATTAGGGACCGTGCAGACTGTTCTCTTATTATATATGAGAAAAACCAGGAACCAGTATATAACGGCCCTAGTTATTTTTAGGAACAATTCCGTTCTATAACATGCAATAGCCCAGAAATTTAGTTACAGACATAAAAAGTATCACATCTATTAATAAACATTTAAAAATGATTAACTTTACTAGAAATAGGTTCTAATGGTCAACTTTAAAAACACACATGGATATCCAAGCCCAAAACTTAACTTACATTCAGAGGGGTCGAAGAAATCTCCATATAAACGCTTGAGTGCGGTCATAACCCTAACACGAAAACTCGAAGTATCCTTTTCTCTTCCATATATGTTTTGTTAGAATTAGTAAGATTGAGTATACTAGATACTTAGCAAACAACATGTGGAAATGCTATTTAACTAATTGCTAGTATTTAAAGAGATGGAATGTGTTAGGCTTATTATTATTGTTGTTGTTGTTGTTATTGTTGTTATTATTATTATTATTGTGGATGCAAGTTTGTTGGTAAAGAACTTTATATTTTTAAATAGTAAAACAATATTTAATTAATATAAAATGGGTTTATTAACCATACTTTTCATTACCAAATTCTCAAAATCTACTATACCTTGTTATTGAATTCACCCATAAAAACACAGCTCCATTAATCGGGAGCACGACTTATTTGAATACCATTTGTTATACTATGCAGAGTTGGCCAGCTTTATCCACAAATTTCTCCAACTCTTAATGTCCAGACACATAACATGTAATGTGCGACTGAGTTGAGAAAACAAGGTCTTTTACTACTCTTCTCTTTCTAGTCTCTACCAAATATGTTATGGACCACACATTGTTAGGTATCCACTGGCCGATGCTGAATGCTATCGTCCAATTCTGAGTGGACCTACTGTTGTCGAATATGGTTTTACTATTCCCATACCACTCGCCTTAGGTCATTTCCTCGCCGGGAACCCCACCTTCCTATAGATATTCAATTAATTTGAGCAGTTAGTAGACCGGGTTTGACAAGTCAACACTTGTGGTTAAGTGATTCCTGTGTCTTGTACTCAACATATGATTCCAGTCCTTACTTTTCACCGTGAGGTAGCCATCCACAACCAGATCCCTAGTGCTCTACGACACTGCCACCAATCCATCCCAAGTCTCCTTCCTACAGTAAGGCCGTGGATTCCAACCATCTAGTGGTTTTTCACAATTCATTCTTAGCCCTAGAACTGTTTAAATAAATCTATTGGCAAAATACCAAGTTCACTTAGTAGTATAATATTTTGGATAAACTATTCTACAATTAATCATACAATAATTAAATATTATTAAGCTTGTTAAGGTGAATATGGCCTCAAGTTAAATATGGCATTTTCTGGTGGTAGGACATAACTAATTCCCATGTCATTCTAAATAATTATTTTTAAATAAATAACATTGCCTAAATAAATAATAATAAAAGTACTAATAATTAAATAATTAAAAGATGTAGGTTCAACATGATCAAAAACATATAACTTGCCTCTTTATTCATAGTATGATTATTTTATTGTAGTCTCCAGGCTTATACCAACTACTTGATGGCTTGCGTAGCTCTTCTGTTGACCAGCTAGCAAAATCTAGATGCTAATATAAAAGAATAAATTCAAATAAGTTCCTACTTTACAAGATGCAAGCTAGGAACAAAAGCAATAAAATAATGAGAAAATACACAAAAGAAAAATGGGTTTGGTTGATTGGAGTTTAAGCAGTGCTTATGTTGGCTAAACAGGGTTAGAATTGGGCTAGATAGGTTTGAGACAGTCAAAATGGCTATAAATATGTTAGACAAATTTTGGAATGTATAGTAACAGGTTGATATACAGTGGAGGATTGGTTTTGGAACAGTGTGGGTTTCAATTTTATCAGAATCTGGGTTAGTGGAACGGAGGTTAGAATGGCTTTAACAGGTTTGAAAAGATCAAAATGGATATATTTTTGATTTTGGGCTTCGGGTGAACAATAATGGGTCTAGGTACTATTCACCTTGGGTTGGATAGGAATAGTAGCTGGTGCTGAACAGTAACAGGTCGAGTTTTAGGAGTTATCTCATCGGGCCCAAAATAGTTGAATCAGATCTAGTGAACAGTGATCGCTATAGGAATGAACAGTTGTGGGCTGGCCTTATATGCCCTTGCCCTAGCTTGATTCAAAAGGAAAATGGCCTCATGGGCCAATTAATCCAGCACACAACCGCAAGGCCCAAAGCGTGCAGGTGTGCATCTGCTCCAGCCCAAAATGCACGCATGCACGAACCGTCGATGGGTGACACACGGACAGCCAAGATCGCGCCACGACACCCTTCCAATCCCCTTGTTCTATGTTCGGCCTCCTTCCTGGTGTGAGTAGAGAGGCAGCGACCACCATAATGGAGCACTCGTGATGCTCGCTGTCAATTAAAAATAGCACAAGGAGGTTCCTTTAAGGGTCAGTAGTCCATTTTTGGGGCTTGGAGGGCATGGAAGCAAGTGATGATGGTCGGTGGCAAGAGTGAAGTTCACCAGTCCTACCACATCATAGCAGCTTTTTGGTGACTCTTAACCGAGGATAAAGGCGATTTGACCATCTACGGTACACAAGGAGCGAAGTGGTGGTGGCGGTATGGGCGAAAATATTCCCAAGAGAGTTGTCCACAAAAGGGGCATTTCGGCTAGCGAAGGTCCATGGCTACAACAGTCTACAAGCTCGGAGAAACTAAGGCAAGTCCATGGTTGTGCTTGGGGTCCCAAGGATGCTACAAATGCAAGGAATTGAAGAATGAATGGCTAAAGTGAAGAAGCGACGACGGAAGCTTGCCGGCACAGGGGAGGTTGCTAGTGGCACAGTGAATGAGAGATCAATAGAGTGGCTCAATGGGTGATTGGGGTTGCACAAAGTAATCCCAGGTGGTCACTTGGGCTTTAAAGCCAATCCAAGGTGGTGGGAGCAGTGGCTTAGGTTAGGTGGTGCTAGCAAGACGTGAGTGCAGGCGAGGTGGTGATGGGAAGTACTACAGCCCTGCCGAGTTGCACATGGTGATGAAAGGAAGGTACGGTAGGAAGGCGCGTGTCGGCAGAGAGAGGTGAAGAAATACAGCGGCGACAAGAGTTAGCGCACCACACGAGTCAAGGAGGGATGAGGTCAGAGCGGAGTGAAGGCACGACGCTGAGCTGGCGGAGCCGAAGTTTGGATAGTGTGAATGGCAAGGGAGGGTTGCGGTGTGGGGAGGCTAGCATGGCACAAATAAACAAAGGGGGTGGCAGGAAGGAAAAGGGCGCCAGCTGAGAGAAGAAAGTGGGTGGCCAAAAGAAGAAGGCGGATTTGGGGGGAGAATTTCCTTATTTGGCAAGAATTTGAATTCAAACAAAAATTTCAAATTCATTTGAAATTGAGGTGTTTCATGGTATATTGTTCCTAACATTTTCGACGGTATAGCAATCGACCATTCGATCTTGAGATCTAGCTCATAGCCGCCGCCACGTCTCGCCATGCCTGACCGCGGCGTTGCTGGATCTAGTCATTCCCTGTTGGATCTGGTTGCCGGTGACGAAGAAGAGGAGGGAGAGCCATCGGATCTGGGAAAGAGGAGCAGCAGCTGAAGGAGCTAAGGCATCACCGCCGTTGCTGGGTTTCATCACGCCTGCCGATGTAAAGGGAAGCGGGGGAGGCGGTGGTTTGAAGGTTGGCGGCGGCGTAGGGAGGCACGGTGAGGTGCGGTGCACTGAATATTAGGTGGGAGGGTAGGAGCAGCAGGGGAGGGCGAGACAGTGTTGAGGAGGGGTGGTGAGGTCACCGCTGGCCGCCGGTGGTGGAGAAGGGGGTGGGAGAGGTGGAGGAGGGGTGAGGAGCTGCTGTGGCGTCGGAGAAAAGAGAGGGAGGAGAGGGGAGGGAGGGCAATGGTGGAGGGGAGGCAGAGCGGCGGCTAGCAAGGAAAGGGAAGGGGAATGATGGGGGATGGGAGGCAAACCGGTGGGGAGGAGAGAGGAGGGAGAGCGACAGCCGGTGAGGGAGGGGAGGGAAAACTAGACCGTCAGGAGCTCCCCGACGATATAGCGCTCCCTAGCTACTCCTATTATATTATATATGTATCGCTCTTAGACAGGGTGAAAACAGTGCAGATAATATCCACCTAATATAACATAGTATTTGGGAAAAGATTGGTGTGGATTGTCGCTTTTAAGATTCAATTTGTATTCGATAATTTTTCTTTTTTTTTTGTGGACACTCTATGAAACTTCTACATAATAATTTGAATGTAATATGGAGATGGCAACCTTTTGTCGTTAACTCATTTATAGTATGTATTTATGAAGTATGATATGCAAAATAATATTTATGTTAAGTCCTGAATATGTCAGTAATTCTCCGGTTTGTGGCAGAATTGATGATGTAGTTAATCAAGTTATTCCTTTTTGTTTGTGTGTACATCAGTATATCATGGCCGATTCGAATAAGATATGTATTCGTATCCTGAAAAACTATGGATTAGAATATGAAAAGACCAAAATTTAATCGTATTCCATCCATATTCACTCCTCTAAATTCTTGGGATGTATCTGGTGTAAGCACATATTTGTAAACTTCAATATGGACTGTTGGATAAGAGATGAATGGAGATTTGGGTTGCCTTGAAAATATGGGAGCCCTCATGAATAATCCCCATGCCCGTCTAAATTTGATATATCTCTCCAACAATACACATAGGAAGTTTATATGATTGCACCTAAATATAAGTTTATATCAAAATTTTCCCTCCAAATTACGCCAGTGTATATATTTTATGACATCGTGTCTTCATATTTTGTGTCATTGTATTTTGAGTCGTAAAAAACACTTACAATACACCTATCTTTCATTCGTGCTCCGCTGAGTGCCACCGAGGGCAGCCAGGATACCTCACTCCTTACGTCATAGCAATAGCACTAGCCACAAACTCAACGTGAGGTCGGCAACGAATTCCAAAATTCTAAGACACTGAATTGTAAGAACAGGCAGAAAACTGAACTAACAATGACAGGAGAATCATATACATACGAGCACGGTAGGATATCTATATACATATGACTTGTCTTGGACCTAAGGCCATGCTCAATGCAAAGACACTTCGATAATTTTAGGGAGAGAAAAATGCCACGTCATGAAGCATCATCTATATGAGAGCCATAACCTCCAATAGAAACATTTATTTTGCAGATGCTTAGATGATGTGAGAAGTTCAAGGGCCCATCTAAGCGTCTTTCTATTCCAATGCAAACTATTGGAGTATGAACTCAATGACAAATACACCTAAAATAAAGTCTGTTCCTTCAGCTCTGTCTACCTCTCGACGTCCGCCTACATGGGTCCGCCCTGTCCTCCCTTTTTCTTGACAGATATGGCCTGGAGGACGAGCTCCTTGGCGCCTTGGAGCACCTCGGGCCCCATTCATGGTCCCTCGCTCCTGACACCCTCGACCTCGCGTCCTCCTCTAGGTCCCTGTCTCACACCGCCGCCTCGCTGGAGGCCCAGAGGCAGCGCTATCCATGCATCTTTTGCTTCAGAGCGTGTGAACTGGAGAGCTGTGCGAGCCCTCGCGCGCCTGGGCGCGCGGCCGTCGCCGTTGTGGGAGGCCAGTGGCAGAGACAAGGGAAGGGCGACCGGGGGCCTGGTCCTCCCCAAAACTTTGTAGACATGTAATTAGGGCACAATAATTAGTAGATACTAGATCCTCTTAATTAATTTAATTGATAAATAAGTGTTAGAGCCTGAAACCCTTTACGCATAACTAATGGACGACGTCTGCTCTTGATGGATAACTGTACAATACATTCTTTTGTCATGTTATCTATTTCTTGTATCCCATAAGTCTTGCCTTATTGGTAATTAGTCACAAAGTAAAAAGTCGGAACGTCTTTCCAATTTTTAGATCGCTGCATCGACGTCTCGGTTGCTGGGCGACGGCGGCGAGGAAGCAAGCAGCAAGACAGGTTAGTAATCTTGATGATTGATAAATCATTGAAAATTAATGATATTTCTTGTTCATAGCTTAACTTGACTTCCCAACTTGTTAGTAATCTTGATGATTGATAAATCAATATGTACTTGATCAAGGTGAAAAGTCAACTTCGTCACCTGATTTCCCATTCTTGACGACCAACCTAGAGATTCTTATTACGGCTTACTCCTACACAACCAACAATAACGCGCCACTATACCGATTCACAGATGCTACACATATTGAACAGTAGTTGCATGCATGCGTATTTCTCGAGCACAAGCTAAAAGTTGCCACTATAGTTCATGTTATCAGATCAGTACACCTGCAAGTTGCAACTGGTAGCCCAAGTCAGCTCATGTCTTCTCTCCCTCTCCATCACCGACAGCAGGGGCGGATCCACCGGTAGGGCGGGGGGCTCGAGCCCCTCTATCGCTACCGAACCCTTGGAGCACCTGGAGCCCCCCATAAATTTTTAGCTATAGATGTATGGTGTAGGAGAGACATAGTGGAATTATATCGCTGTATCGCTTTTGTTCAGCCCCTCCTAAAATTTTTCCTGAATCCGTGACCGACAGTTTATCTGCTGCTACTACTGTTCTGTGAACTCCATAATGGTGTACAGATGGAAAGTTCTCTGCGGTGTCGAAGTGCTCCGCATTCTTAAGAGCAGGTACAATAAGGCTTAGTCAGCAGGCTATAGCAAATATAATATCAACCAAATCTTACGTGGCAGAGAGAGAAAGGAAGAGAGAGAAGGAAGCTGGCTACTAAATTATAGCTAGCTATAGCACGTAAAAATATGCATTTCACTCTCTTACATGTGGGGCCAAATAGTTATTGTAATAGCTACCTTATTGTATGAACTATTTTTTTGAAGGCTATAAATGAAATGGACAAGTGTTATAGCTACTAGTTGGCTATAATATTGTACTTGCTCTAACAGGCCTCATGGGTCTATTTAGCTACAGTCACCATAACTCTTGCTCTGCATTAAACATATAATGGGAGATGCTTCGATGCACTAAGTGCATAGTGAACTGTACTAATATTGATGATGCAATTACTCCTCAACATAGGCCCTGTTTGGATCAGTTTCAGATTCTTAAAACCAGCTATTACTTCTAGTTTTTAAAAGCTGGTTTCTAAGCAAAAACTGATGGGGTGTTTGGATCCCCTAGTTTTTAAAAGCTGGTTTCATTTATGATTGGTGCTAATAGACTATTATACCCTTACATTTATTACTCTTGAACAGCACATTAAACAACCATGTATGGTCTTTAATGAGGGTAAATGGGTATTTGTGCCAAAAACGGCAAAAGTCGGGTATCAACGACTTCTTGGTTTTTAAGAACTGCAGGGTAGATTTTAAAATCGTCCCAAAAATCTGTCTGCTTGGATCCCACCCGCTTCAAAAATCAGATTCTTAAAATCTGGGTGGATCCAAACAGGCCCATATATCACGAAAGCAAGTGGTTTTGGATATTGATGTAATCCCTTCTCTGGTCATAAAAGTAAGTACTTTTGGGTATTAATGTGGTCTCTAAAATATGAGCACCCATTGCTAGTGTAATATATTTATAAAACATAATAAAAATATAATATTATAAAAAGTACTTTTGAAGATAAATCTATAGCTACCATTTTCATATGTCCAATCTTAATATTTAAAAAGATATTGATGTACAGAAAGTATAATATTTTGTGACTATAGGGAGTATACATATACTCCATTCGATTGTAAATATATGAATGGTTTTAGCCACATGAATGTTGTTCTACCAGTCATGTTTTACTTGTCCCTCTGTTTATATTATATTATATTATATTATATTATATTATATTATATTATATTATATTATATTATATTATATTATATTATATTATATTATATTATATTATATTATATTATATTATATTATATTATATTATATTATATTATATTATATTATATTATATAAAAGGAATGTCACTGACAAAGTGTTAAATTTAATATTCGCATGATGAATGGGATTGTGAGAGAGAATATATTATGTGTTTAAGAGAAAAGACTAGAAGTATGTTCAGAACGATTGATCTGCTCCTTAAATATGATGTATAAAGCTACAATGCCTTGCTATATTTAATTTGTAACCGGATAGGGTATTTGTTTGACACGCTTGGCCATTGCACTGAAGTGGCACTTACGAATTGAAAGCCATGACTTCCTTGGAGACAAGTGCTTAATGGTATTATTACTTATTAGGATGTGCGGTTTGTCGTGGTAGCCATCTCCCACACACAGAGGACCAATCAAATGGAAGTCCTCGTTTTGATCCAATCGTCTCTTCACTCCTGTTTCTTCGGCACCAAACAGTGTATAATTTAATACCAGCCAATGCAATGCCAAATCTGGTGTGCACGTCAGTAGTAGAATCTTACAGTTCTAACAAATGGACAGAGCTGCATCAACGTGGAGAAAAATTGTTCCGCAACATTGGCTGCCTTTACTTCCCCAAGCTAGCTAGCCGTACGTATTCACCTAATGTAGAACATTTAATAGCTCACTGCTAACGACAAGATGAAGTTGATTGATGACTGCCTTAATGACATGAGCATAAGGATAATCTGAAAAAGTGGCCATCTAATCCCTTAAAGAAAGCAAGTAAGCATCTTGCTACACCCAAAGAGAGTATTCCCCCAGCAACAGTAGCTGTACAGCACTGAGAAAGATGCCTACCAAGCCCTGTGATCCACTTAAAAATATTGGAGTGGCTGATGCAAGAAGATAAGATGCCTCGGTTTTTCACGGCAGATGAAAGCCGGGAAAATCGATATTAATTGCAATTGCCATTATGTTAAACATCGACGTGTATCAAAGATAATTTCAATTTGAAGTCCAACTCTCAGCAGGAAACATAATTTTGTACGCCAAAGGCTTTTCCATGTTCATTGAAGTCTCTTTCCAGCAAGTGCACCCTTTTAACCCCATGCCATCGACGATGCCTAGTTAATCACCAGCTGCCCATCGATTCCAAAGTTCTGTGATGTAGAAAAAGCAAGATTTTTAGCTTTTGTTTGTCCAAATGTGAAATTGCTTGGACAATAGATTAGGTCACTGAATTATTCATTATACTGTTCAGTTTGTCCAAGCAATTAGAATGATTGAATAGAACTAACTGGAAACTTTGCAGGCACAATGCTTTTGTGCTTCTTTTCAAAACAGGTACACACACTCAACAACTCAAGGCTGTTTGGCACTATATCATGCAAGTACTGAGGCTGTCGAGTCTTACATTGTATAAGTCAAATTATCTACTTATTTGGGTGTTAGAGTTGTAATCTTGTTTTTCCAGTTGTTGTCCTAGTCCTAGCCGTATACGAGTGGTCGGAGTCATGTATGAGTTTGGCCGTGGTCATATATGAGTCCAGGTCGTGGTCGTATACGAGTTCGGATTGTGGTCGTATACGAGTTCGCTCCACAATCGTAGTCGAATTCGAGTCTGTTTCATAGTTGTAGCTGAATTCGAATAGTAGTCATGGTCGTAACCGAGTCGGAGTCGTAGAGTAGGGTATAAAAGGCGGAGCCATGTAACCGAGTGAGCAAGGTGAGAAGGGTGAGAGAGGCCAAGGCGATCAGTGTGATCGAGATGTAAGAGTGAGAGAGGACGATTAAGGTGATCGTAGAGATTTGTGTGATCGAGGGAAAGAAATAAAGAGGAGAAGAGCGGTTTGGCTCTGAAAATCTATCGAGTTCATTGTGTTCTCAGATGTGGTTATAAACGACTTACGACCACGGTGAGCAAAGGATCGCAGGCGTGGTCGTAAAGGAGTTACGACCACGGCGATCGAGTGGCAGCGTGCGCAAGAGCAGCATATGTGGTTGTTGTAGGGGTGGCCCCCACCT
This sequence comes from Dendrocalamus sinicus, assembly GCA_036346575.1. Taxonomy (NCBI): domain Eukaryota; kingdom Viridiplantae; phylum Streptophyta; class Magnoliopsida; order Poales; family Poaceae; genus Dendrocalamus; species Dendrocalamus sinicus. The sequence goes on along the minus strand of CM070656.1, from coordinate 5,089,991 downwards.
AAGCCCAGTAGGCCTGTTAGAAGGATGTAAGGTCCGAAATATGACATATGTAATGACATAAGTGCCCCTGAGGGGAATACTCACGTGTAAGGGTATAACTGTACAAGCACTCACCATTTGGATATATATATATATATATATATGTGTGTGTGTGTGTGTGTGTGTGTGTGTGTGTGTGTGTGTGTGTGTGTGTGTGTGTGTGGCATAGGCCACGGGGAGGACCCCGAAGTCATTCACTTACTCAACTCTCCACTACCACACACTCTCTCTGTTTGGTCTGTAACCACAGCAGTTGGCGCCGTCCGTGGGGAGGACAAGAACAAGCCTCCAAATCTGGAGGATGGCACCAAGGAAAACTTCAACATCGGTGGCGAAGAAGAAGAAGGCGGAAGCGGCGAAGTCTCGTGTCAGCACTAAGGCTTCGGCCTTAGCAGCCGCAGGTACGGGTGGAGGTGCAGGTGTGACCGTGAACACCAGCGTCCACGACGCGACGCCCAACCCCGCCACCGACGCGACGACCAACCCCGGCGATGGCAACGCAGGCGCATCCGTTTTCCCACTCGGCGCAGAGGCGGCGGATGGTCCCAGCGGTGACGCGGGCCTCGTCACCGGCTCCAGGGTCCTCCATGACAACGCGGCGGGCAGCCTGGGCACGCAGGCCGTGGTCACGGCCGTACCGGTAGCACCGCCAAGCGCACCGATGGCCCCAGCCACGCCTGCGGTGGAGGCTGCCCTGCTGGCGGCCCTTAGCGCATTTCAGCGGGAGCTAACGGACCTCCGCGGAGCTGTGCGGGACATGCAAGAGGCTCGGAGCCAACACACCCCCCGGCGGTGGCATCCGAACCCCCTACGTCTAGTCGCGTCCCATCGCGGCGAATAGATCCGGAGTCCCCGCTCTCCGCGAGCCTACAGCAGGTGGCTTGGCCCGAAGACTTCAAGTTCCCGAGCGTCATCGAGGCCTACAAGGGCGACTCCGACCCGCGAGACTTCGTGCGCGTGTATGAGACCGCTATCGAAGCCGCTAGTGGAGACGACACCACGAAGGCAAGAGGACTCCCTCTCGCGTTACAAGGCGTGGCGCTGTCCTGGTTCTTCACCATTGAACCACAGTCCATCTATGTGTGGGAACAGATCCGCAACCAACTCTACAACAACTTCCAGGGAAACTACGTCGAGCGTGCCGATGCAGACCAGCTCTTCGCAGTTAAGCAAAAACCTGATGAAAGGCTCCGGATTACTTGCGCGCCGCGTGCGCGCGCCAGTCAAGGACGTCAACGAAACAACCGTCATCAATGCAACAATACAAGGTCTCCGCCCGGGACCACTCGCTGAATATAACGCGCGGAAGCCACTCAAGTCGGAGGCAGAGCTCTTCGACAAAGTGGAAGCGTACGCCCGAGCCGAGGAGGACGCGCGGAAGCCACTCAAGTCGGAGGCAGAGCTCTTCGACAAAGGGGAAGCGTATGCCTGAGCCGAGGAGGACGCGCGGAGGCGCAGCGGCAATGGCTCCGACGCCGGGCAAGCGGAGGACTTGTCGCAAAGAAGCAGCACAAGAGACAACCCGAGGACGGAACACAAGCAAGTGTCCGCAGGCGACACTCGTGAGCCCGTCGACGATGGGGTGCACCAAACCTCACCAGGCGACAGGCGCAAGCCCCGGTGTAACCGGCGGAGACCCCAAAAGGCCCGCCGTATCCTCGCTGCGCAAGGCATTCCCCAGGAGGCCGCGTCAACCTCGCACGTTGCAGGGGGCCATTTCACGCGGACATGCACCAAAGTTGCGGCTTTACGACAGGCGGTGGCCCATGTACGGGCCTCGAAGACACTGACCCCCATAACAGCCCGCGTACAGTATAGGCAAGGCGGTCCCTCGCGTGTTGGGTCCCCCGGAGAGACCCAATGTCGTGGCATTAATGTCATCGATGGAGGCTCTTCGTCGAGCACTTCCCCGGCACAACTACCTCGGCGGGCGTCCCATTGCATCATCACCTTCACGTCAGCCGATGCCCAGGGCATAGAATTTCCCCATCAAGATCCCTTGGTCATCGAGGCCGACATTGCAGGTTGCGACGTCAGGCGCATCCTCATTGACGGGGGGAGCTCCGCAAACACTTTGTTCGTGGACGCCCTTGATCGGATGGGAATACCTCGGAGTCCATTAAAAGCTTCGGAAGCCCCCCTTCAGGGCCTCGAAGGGCAGCCTCTGAAGGCTCTGGGTCAGATTCGCCTCCAAGTCTCCTTGTGCCAGGCCGACAACGCCAGGACCGAAGATGCCGTCTTCGATGTGGTGGACGTCTCGTATCCGTACAATGCCATACTAGGCCGGCCTGCCATCAACTCCTTCGAAGCCGTCCCACACTACGCATTCCTATGCATGAAGCTCCCAGGACGGCGGGGCGTTATCACCCTCTTCGGTGATCAGGATATGGCTCGAAGCATCGAAACCGAAGCTAGACGCTTGCACCGCAAGGTGCACGCCCTCACCGACAAATACCAGGAGGACACGCCATCCGCTCCGGGATGGACACCTAAGCCCCACCCGGAGGGCGGGGTGAAGAGGGTGCCGCTCCAGGCGGAGAGACAGTTCGTATCCATAGGCGAGGGCCTCCCTCCGGAAGTAGAGCAAGACTTGCTCCGAGTCCTCCAGGCCAACATAGATGTCTTCGCATGGTCCCCGAAAGATATCAAAGGAGTGGACCGCGCCCTCATCGAACATAACCTCGCGATCCGCCCTGACGCCAAGCCAGTCAAGCAGAAACTTCGCCGTATGTCCATGGACCGGCAGCAAGCGGCCAAGGTGGAGGTGGCGAAGCTCCTTCGAGCGGGGGTTATCCGCGAGGTTCAACATCCGGACTGGCTCGCCAATCCGGTGTTGGTTAAAAAGGCCAGCAGTGCCTGACGCATGTGCATCGACTTCACCGCCCTCAACAAGGCATGCCCGAAGGACGATTACCCTCTACCACGCATAGATCAACTGGTCGATGCTACCGCCGGATGCGAGCTCATGAGCTTCTTGGACGCCTACTCCGGCTACCATCAGGTCTACATGGCCAAGGACGACGAGGAGAAAACCAGCTTCATTACGCCGGTGGGGACCTTTTGCTTCATAAGGATACCCTTCGGCTTGAAGAACGCGGGCGCAACCTTCACCCGCCTCGTCGCGCTGGCCCTGGCCGTCCAGCTAGGGAGGAATGTGGAGGCCTACGTGGACGACGTGGTAGTAAAAACCAGGCAGCTCGCCTCCCACACACGGGATCTTGTGAGACTTTTGACAACCTCCGGAAGGCGGGCATTAAGCTCAATCCGGACAAATGTGTCTTCGGTGTACAGGCGGGCAAGCTCTTGGGCTTTCTCATATCCGGGCGAGGCATTCAAGCGAACCCCGACAAGGTTGACGCTATCCTAGGCATGGAACCTCCCAAGACGACGCGGGAGGTCCAGAGGCTGGCAGGCAGCATGGCAGCCTTGAGCCGTTTCCTCTCCAGAGTGGCGGAGAGGGGCTTACCATTTTTCAAGACTCTCCGCGGTTGCGATGGGTTTCATTGGGACGACGACTGCGCAAAGGCCTTCGACGACCTCAAGAAACACCTCGCAACCCTTCCCACTCTGGTGGCCCCAGCACCAGAGGCTCCCCTCCTACTCTACCGCCGCGCCGCAACGCGGCGGTCAGCGCCGTCCTCGTCCTTGAAGAGGGCGCGCTCCAGCGGCCGCTGTACTTTGTCTCCGAAGCCCTCCAGGGCGCCAAGATGCGATATACCGAGCTCGAGAAGCTTGCTTACGCGGTGGTCATGGCCTCAAGAAAACTCTGGCATTACTTCTGGCGCACTGATAACGGTGTCATCATCGCTCCTCCGCGAGATATCGCACAACAAGGAGTCCACGGGCGACTGGTAAATGGGCGCGAGCCGCCCCATTCTCCCTAACATACGCTCTCGAACGGCGATCAAGTCTCGTTCGCGAACTTCCTCGCGAATGGACCCTCCACCTCCCGCCTCCGTGTCGAAGACTTGGTGTGGACGCTTAACACCGACGGAGCGTACGGTGTTGCAGGCGCAGGGGTGGGCGCCGTTATCACCACCCCAGAGGGGCAGCGCCTGTCGTACTCGGCGCGCCTAGCGTTTCCGGCTACAAACAACATGGCCGAATACGAGGCGTTACTCTTTGGCCTCGGGAAGCTCAAAGCGATGGGAGCGAGGCGAGTCCTCGTCCGCACTGATTCCCGGTTGGTGGCGGGCCATGTAGACAAGTCATACCAAGCCAAGGACCCGGAGCTAGCCAAGTACCTAGCAGCCGTACGAGCGAAGGAACGACACTTTTTAGGCGTCACGGTGAAGGCCATCCCTCGAGCAGACAACGAGCAAGCTGACGTCCTGGCCAAGGTTGCCAGTCAGCAGCTCCCAACTCCCGAAGGGGCATTATACAAAATCCTGCCAGCGGTAGCCATAGCACAAGATAATCGGGATGCGGCCCTCGTCCACCGGATCACCCATCAGGGTGACTGGCAGGAACCCCTTTTCGCTTTTCTGCAGGGCATCGCGGAACCGGATGACCCCTCCGAACTCCGGCGTTTGCAACACCGCACTAGGTCCTTCCAGGTGCTCGACAGGGCGCTCTATAAGAAGGGGGTCTGCGCACCGCTCCTGCGATGCCTCCCGCGCGAAGAAGGAAAGCGCCTCCTCGCAGAAATTCATGCGGGCCTCTGCGACTCGCACCTCCAACCAAGGTCTCTGGTGGGCAAGGCATTCAGGCAGGGTTTTTATTGGCCAACACCGCGCGATGCCTGTGATCTCGTGCGCCATTGTCAAGGTTGCCAGTGGATGGGCAGGGCTATCCACAGGCCCCCGACAAGCCTCCATCCCATACCCCCGGTATGGCCGCTGGCGCGATGCGGCATCGACATCGTGGGACCACTTCCCAGGGCCCCAGAGACCTGCGATTCGTCGCGGTCGCTCTGGAGTACTTCTCCAGGTGGCCGGGGGCGGTAGCTCTGGCCAAGATTACCTCGGCAGCTCTGCAGCGCTTCCTCTGGCAAAACGTCATATGTCGATTCGGCGTGCCCAGGGAGATCACCGTCGACAACGGTCTGCAATTCGATGCAGCCCCATTCAAAGAATTCTGCGGCAACATGGGCATCACCCTCCGGTTCGCTTCGGTCGGATACCCACAGTCCAACGGGGCGGTGGAGCGGGCAAACAGCGCTATCTCCGCCGCAATCAAGAAGCGCCTCGTCGGGCTACCCAAGGGGAAGTGGCCGGGCGAGCTTCACAGCGTCCTCTGGTCCCTTCGCACAATGGTCACACGCCCAACGGGGTTCACGCCATTCAAGCTCCTCTTCGGTGACGAGGCGGTCACACTTGAAGAAATAAAGGCTGGCTCACGGCGGGTCCTCGTCCAAGCACCAGACGAGGAACGCCAATTGTCCGTGGATCTCCTTGACGGAGACCGGGCAAGCGCAACACAAAGACGTCATAAAATACGCGCAGAAGATGGTGCGCGTCGCAATCGCTCTGTACGCCGCGCAATTCGCACTAGAGACCTCGTCCTTAAGATGGCACTCCACGCGAAGACGGTGAGGCAAGCTCGAGTCCAAATGGGAGGGCCCGACATCGTCGCGGGGCCCTGCGAGAGGAGCGATCGCTAGCCACCTTGAGGGGCACACGCCCGCCACACGTGGAATGCGGACAGGCTGCGGCGGTATTACGCCTAAGTCGAGCACACGAGGGCAAGGGCCTTCCACGGCTGGGGCAGACGCGAGCGGCTAGTGATTAGTACCTTAACCCCTGTAACCGCTCACCCGCGCAAACGGGAATTTAATAAAGTGCATCGTTCATGCAAATTCTCTCGTTTTCATACCAAAAGCGCACGAAGGATCACCTTCGTGTGCACTGTGCATGAGCATGAATAAAGACGCGTGGGGGACGCCTCCGCACGCACTCTACGGAGTATAAATAAGACGTAGTGTCGAGGTCCGCCTCTGCACGTACTCTACGGAGTATAAATAAGATGTAGCGTCGAGATCCGCCTCCGCACGCAATTTCACCGCCCGCAACGCACGGAGGTTCACCCCCGCACGCAGTCTACGGACTCTAAACAAGACGTAGTGTCGAGGTCCGCCTCCGCACGCACTCTACGGAGTCTAAATAAGACGTAGCGTCGAGGTCCGCCTCCGCACGCAATTTCACCGCCCGCAACGCGCGGAGGTTCGCCCCCGCGCGCAGTCTACGGACTCTAAACAAGACGTAGCGTCGAGGTCCGCCTCCGCACGAACTCTACGGAGTCTAAATAAGACGTAGCGTCGAGGTCCGCCTCCGCACGCAATTTCACCGCCCGTAACGCGCGGAGGTTCGCCCCCGCGCGCAGTCTACGGACTCTAAACAAGACGTAGCGTCGAGGTCCGCCTCTGCACGCACTCTACGGAGTCTAAATAAGACGTAGCGTCGAGGTCCGCCTCTGCACGCAATTTCACCGCTCGCAACGCGCGGAGGTTCGCCCCTGCGCGCAGTCTACGGACTCTAAATAAGACGTAACGTCGAGGTCCGCCTCCGCACGCACTCTACGGAGTATAAATAAGACGCAGCGTCGAGGTCCGCCTCCGCACGCACTCTCCGGAGTATAAAACAGACGCGGATGCTATCCCTACGTACTCCACGGAGTATAAACAAGACGCGAACCCCGCGCACGCATGGGCATTGCCCCAGTGCGTACTCTTCAGAGTATAAATAAGACGTGGATGTCGATCCCACGCACTCTCCGAAGTATAAAACAGACGTGGATGCTATCCCTGCGCACTCTACGGAGTATAAACAAGACGCGAACCCTGCGCACGCATGGGCGTTGCCCCAGTGCGTACTCTTCGGAGTATAAATAAGACATGGATGTCGATCCCACGCACTCTCCGAAGTATAAAACAGATGTGGATGCTATCCCTGTGCACTCTACGGAGTATAAACAAGACGCGAACCCCGCGCACGCATGGGCATTGCCCCAGTGCGTACTCTTCAGAGTATAAATAAGACGTGGATGTCGATCCCACGCACTCTCCGAAGTATAAAACAGACGTGGATGCTATCTCTGCGCACTCTACGGAGTATAAACAAGACGCGAACCCCGCGCACGCATGGGCGTTGCCCTAGTGCGTACTCTTCGGAGTATAAATAAGACGTGGATGTCGATCCCACGCACTCTCCGGAGTATAAAAAAGACGCGGATGCTATCCCCGCGCACTCTACGGAGTATAAACACGACGTGCGTACTCCCCGGAGTATAAATAAGACGTGGTCGAGGTTCCCACGTGCGTCTACTTCGACTAGGCGGCAGCTCTGTTGCCACCACTTCGAAGGGTATGGGATGGATCGCTTGCGCGTCTACTTCGACTAGGCGCCAGCTCCGCTGCCACCACTTCGAAAGGTAGGGGACGGAGCGCTCGCGCGTCTGCTTCGACTAGGCGCCAACTCCGCTGCCACCACTTCGACGGGTAGGGGACGGAGCGCTCGCGCATCTACTTACTATGCGCCAGCTCCGCTGCCACCACTTCGACGGGTAGGGGACGGAGCGCTCGCGCGTCTACTTCGACTATGCACCAGCTCCGCTGCCACCACTTCGAAGGGTAGGGGACGGAGCGCTCGCGCGTCTGCTTCGACTATGCGCCATCTCCGCTGCCACCACTTCGACGGGTAGGGGACGGAGCGCTCGCGCGTCTGCTGACTATGCGCCAGCTCCGCTGCCACCACTTCGAAGGGTAGGGGACGGAGCGCTCGCGCGTCTGCTTCGACTATGCGCCAGCTCCGCTGCCACCACTTCGAAGGGTAGGGGACGGAGGGCTCGCGCATCTACCGGCCAGGTGCCGGCGCCGCCACCACTCGGCGGTAGGGGGCGAGCGCTCGCGCATCTACTTTGGCTAGGCGCCAGCTCCGCTGCCACCACTTCGAATGGTAGGGGAGGGAGCGCTCGCGCGTCTGCTTCGACTATGCGCCAGCTCCGCTGCCACCACTTCGAAGGGTAGGGGACGGAGCGCTCGGTTCGCAGAGCCTGTTTACTACTATCCGAGCAAAGGGCAACATCAAGCCTAGATACCCGCGCTTTACATGACCCCCCAGCTCACAACATATTACATAACAAAAACAGCACGGGAGAGTTGTCGCTTAGCCCGAGTAAGACAATTGCATTACAGAAGCAGACATACACGCGGCGCGGAACGCGCCAAAACCTAGAATCATTCCTATGAGTCTGCGCCATCTTCGCCGCAACGAGTGCCCGCGCGCCGCGCGCGCGGGGACCTCTTCGAGCCAATAAACACGCCCCTCGCTCGCAGCGTCCGCCGTAGCAACCGTGGCGCGCCTCCCGATGTAATTCCAAACCGGTCATGGAAGTTTTGGGTGGCGGTCGGGCGCGCAACGGCATCGATATCACCCCGGCCGGGTAGGCAAGTCAGCCGAGGGTTCGCCACTTATTGACATGCTCACACCCACCGCGCAGCAAAGAAGGCGAAGGCAAGGCCGCACTCATGTAGCCGCAGATGGTGCCGAAGCCTTGGTGCCGGGGGAGGCGACGCCGAGCCCTCCTCGATTCGCCTGCCGCTTCCATCAGTCCCGCGGCTATGAGTGGCGTCCTCCACATGCACGGAAAGCCCGAGGGCCCGCCCAACGACTCCATCGCACTCCACGCGAAGGCACACGCGTTGTCCCAGGATAACGCCTTCTCAAGAACGGAGGCGAAGTTGTTCCTTCTCCGCCTAGCGTGGAGATTCGCCAAGAAGGCGATCCGCTCCTCCATCGCGCGTCGCGTGGCCACTGCCGCGCTGCGTTCACGCCACCAACGCGCGCCGCCGATAGCCTCATCCGCTCCGCCATCAAGCACCGAATGTGCTCGCCCTGGCGGCGTTGACGCCGCGTCGCGACGCCGCACTGGTCCTCCGCTGCCCGCCGCGCGCGCGAGTCTCCTTGAGGGCTTTGCCAATTGCGAGTGTCTACACGAGCGTAACAACAACGGTTATCCATCAGATAAGCAAAGGATATGCAGTGAGAACAGAGACCGTTACCCTCATCTCCGAGGCACCCAGCGCGAGCGCCAAAAGGTCGCCTCAGAGGACGCGCAGCGCTCGCCGATCTAGGTGGTCGCCAAGATACTCGCCACCTCGCCCAGCGCGGCGCCTCCCACCGAGGGACGAAGTCGGAGACGCCAGGCCCTAGAGCCTTCGCCTCAGCGCCTTCGGCAGCAGTTGGGGCACACACAGTCCCCTACCCAATCAGGCCGGTGACATCGCGGGCTCCCCCATTGCTTGATTCTTGTCCTCGTCTGGGAGACCTTGTCTCGCCTGGTGTCGACGGAATAAGCGAGCAAATCGGGGAGAGTTTCGCAAGTCGCGGAGGAAAACGAACTACACCTACCTCCGGCACTCTACCGCGACCTCCACTGGTCATGAGCACTCACCGCCCGAGGAGCGACAACCTCCCGGCCAGGAGCATCCCCGCTAGCCGTCGGGACCTCGCCATCGGGCCGCCACGCTGAATCGCCTCGAAGATGGTGGCGACTGCACCCGAGGCCGTTTCGCCTTCGGAGTCACAGGTGAAGCCTCCGTGGTTACCTTGGCAGCCGCGGAAGCCGTCGTCAGCGACACCGCTGCGGCTGCCGCTGGAGGTGACGAGGTGCCATCTTCAAGAACGATGAGGCGTGCGCCCGTCGCCTCGTCACCATATACGGCCTCGTCGGGAGTTGCGTGCCTCCCCGAACCGGCCGATCCGAGCCCGGCGCTCGTCTCACCCCCACCCTCATGCTCTCGGTCGGCGGCACGACCGGCGAGCTCAAGGCAATGGTCTCCGATTGGACCTCGCGTCGAGAGGATGGCGCCACCGCTGTCGCGCCGCTCGGCGATTCCGCAGGCATCGGGCGCTCCGGAACGGGAACTTCCAACACCTCGCATACCCGATTAATCCGCCCTTGCTTCGCCAAGGAAGTTGCGGACTCACGGGCCTTGTGCTCTTTCGCCGTGTACGGCCCAAGAACCGCAACCATCGCGCGCCCGCATCTTCTAACCGGCGACTACACGCATGCTGTGGTATCATACCTAAGAGTTTGCAACCCCGTGATGGTACTTGGCCTATCGCAGGATACTTACAGGCGCGGAGGGCCTATGGAGCGAAGACACCCCGGTGGATGCCGCCCTTCCGGCCGGGCCCCCGCCGTATTTCCATTACAAGAAAGCGGGATATCCCGTACATGGTGAACTCCTCGGCGAGGTCACGCATGTTGAACCGAGGCGACCCAGCAAGTCTCCGCGCCGTTGCTCGCCGCTGGCCGAGGCGCCACATCCGACAGCGGTCGAATGATATCGGCTCTCCCGGCCGAGGCCGCCGTGCTCGCCACGAGGTAGTAGAACCACCGCCGTGTTCAACCGGACTCCACTTTTCCCGCGTAGCCAACGCGGAAACAAATGCGAGCACTCGGCCTCAAAGACGAAGTCCGCACCGCCGGTTCAAGTAAGCCCCCTTCCACTCTCTTCGTTGGCACCGCGCGCCATGCAGATGGCGAACAACTCGCGCTGGACGAGTACCTCCGTCCGCATCGCCCAAGTAAAGATGGCCAACCGAACAATCGCGGCCGGAGTCAGCTGTGCCAGCTCCAACCCATACACCCGTAACACTTCGCGAACAAAGTATGTCACCGGGATTCGGAGCCCGGCGTCGAAGAACGCCATGAAGACGATCGCCTCTGACTCTCCCGGGTTCGGCTCCGTTTCGTCAGGCCCGGGCAAACGAGCCCCAGCACGTTCCTCCAGCTTCTCCCGAAGAAGGGTTTGGAGGGTCTTCTCCGTGACGCGGCTCTGCCCCAGCACACGGGAGCAGTGACCCTTGGACCTCTTCATGGCATCCCAACGACGGGTGGTTTGCTTCCTGTCGCGCGGAACTAGGCGGTACTCCGCCGGTGGTGGCGTCAGGCAGCGCTGGCTCGACAAGGCGCTCTCGCTAAGGCGACGCGCAGGATCGTCAAAGGCGGCACCCCTGTTAGCTGGGAGGTCGTTGTGCGCAACCATCCCTCTCTCCCCATGGCGGCGGGCAGGCACGGAGGCGAGAGTAGCAGCAGGATGCGCAAGAAAAATGGGAAGAAACGCACAAGCAAGCAGCCAAGGGGAACGATTGCATGCCCACAGTGGCGACTTATAAAGCCCCCTGTCTCCCCCGCGGGCAGAAGGTCGAACGACAGAAACAGCGGTTCGGCTACCCACGATCGGGTAGTGCAACCGCTGGCAACCGCGACAGGCGGCGGTAGGTGGGCGATCAGCGCGCAATGCGCCGATACACTCCTGCCGCGTGGCCACTTTCCCTGGGGAAGAGGCGAACGGCCGTGGTCGTGGGAACGCTGGCATCCCACGATGCTCCAATTATAGCCGGCCGCGTGCCCACATCCGATGCAGGCGACGAGCAGCCGCGTCCACCGCCTCGACAAAGGCGCGCGATTCCAGACGCCATTAAAGCGCACTCCGCCACGCAACCGCCTCCCGCGATCGGCGCTACATCATGCGGAGCATTTCGAGACTCGGCCGCTCGGGCAGCCGACCAGTTCGCCTCGCGCCCACAAATATCCGAGCGCCGGTAGGGCACGCCTGCACCTCGGCCCGTCGAAGTCTTCGGCCTCCCCGGTTCCTTCGGCCCGGAGGCCGCGCCAGCTCCGCGAGCGGAAGACAGCCCTCGCACAAGCACGAGCGAACGTGCGAACACAAGTGTGTATCTAGGTCATCAAGGATCACAGGCCGATGGGACGGAGGGGGCCAAAGGGCTCAGCGGCATGACTTCGGCCCGTGAAGCCCTTCACCATGAGAGGCTCCTGTTGTAGGGATGACCCCCACCTAAGCCCAGTAGGCCTGTTAGAAGGATGTAAGGTCCGAAATAGGACATATGTAATGACATAAGTGCCCCTGAGGGGAATACTCACATGTAAGGGTATAACTGCATAAGCACTCACCATTGATATATATATATATATATATATATATATATATATATATATATATATATATATATATATATATATATATATATATATATATATATATATATAGGCCACTGGAGGACCCCGAAGCCGTTCACTTACTCAACTCTCCACTACCATACACTCTCTCTGTTTGGTCTGTAACCACAACAGTGGTCGTAAGGAGTTACAACCACGGTGACGAGCGGAGGTGTCCGCAGGTAAATGTGGTCGTAAGGAGTTACAACCACGGTCGTGGAGCTGAAGCTGTGGTCGTAAGGCGTACGACTGCAGCGGTGACATAGCTTTCGGCGTGGTTGATAGAATCACTGCGTGGTCGTATGGAGCTACGATTACGGTGATCGACCGTGGTAGAAGGAAGTGCAACGCGAGGCGGTGAATGTGGTCGTAACTTCAGCTGAACTTTACGACTACGAGATCAGAGCAGCGAGGCGTGATTAGAGAGATCACAGTGTGGTCGTAACGACTGTCTGCGTGGTCGAAGAACCAACAGAGCGATCGTAGCGACTCAGGAGGTTGTCGTAGCCTCTTCAACATGGTCGTACGGTTGCAAGAGGTGGTCATAGTGACTTGAACGTGGTCGTAAAGATCCTGAAGCAGCCGTAAAGGCTGTAACACTGGGTTCGGTGAAAATGCACTGTTGAAGTATAGAAACTGTGGGTAAAACAGAGAGAGATCATCAATAAAAATATAACATTCCAAAGTGCGTTGACTCTACTCTAGATTGAATCTACAAACTATCAAACTATATTATTACCACTGTATCCTGGTGAATTTGGCAGCGAAGAAATTCAACGGCCTTCAGAAACCTCTCATTTCCACCAATCTTAAAACGCATAAGCAGGTTAGAAAAGTTCAAGATACAGCCAACACAGCCTGTCAAAATTTAGTTTCAAATTGCATGGGCCATAACAAATTAACATATAATTTCACGAGATAACGAACTTAAGAGCGGTTTGTCTACTCACTAAACCCGGACCTTCTACAACTTGAGCAGAAAAATATTGTCCGTAAAACTACCAAATACGAACGCATCTGAAGCTAGGTTTGATCCCAAAACTGCATGCTATCAGCCTATCACCATCTACCAGCCCAGGCCATACAAGACTAGCTCGAAAGTTAAACAATCACACATGCAACATCCTCACATCACCCCGATAAAAACCTAATCGACTACATCTTGAGGCAATCTTGGTGAATTACTCCAAGTTGGAAAATGAAGTTCTTGGCAAATACCACTTGGCATGGGCAGGTGTGTGGGGGCGTGGTGCCTTGGTGTACACATGTTTCTTCTTGGTCCATGCCAAAAGCTGGTGCTATGATATCTATCACAGACTTAGACTCCGTTCTAAAGTGGTGTAGAGTTTTTTTTTGCTAAAATGATATTACTCGATGGTTGTTAGTTTTTTGATATATTTAATTAAAAAATAAAAAATACAGTTGTATCTCTATAAATAATATAAAGGAAAGAGAAGAATCGACATTAAAAAAATTAACAAGTTTCAAACGATTTTTAATCTCTAAAAATCAGAAGCGGTTGGTATTTGTAACGGTGCCTTACTAAGCCAAGCAGGGCACCTCGCCGTCACAACCTTTTCTCATGATGGCTACAGTTACGGCCACGTTTCTGAATGATGTAAGACGCCCCAACAAACAACATTCAGTAACAGCCTGCAGCACTGTTGCGTAATGCCCCCAAACACTACTTGCCAAAATCATCATATATTACACTCGGGGGGAAACGCCTCGGGAAAACCCTCCATAGTTTCTTTGCGAAAAAACCCTCTAGATTTTGCAAAATCACATTCAGGTCCTCTATTCTTGCAAAAAGACCCTGCCACACTTTTTCTGAAACCCCTGTACTTCTCCAAAATTGCGTACAGGTCCTCGTATTGCCATAAAGACCCTCCATTTGCAGAATAGCATCCTGTGGTTTTCCAAAATTACGTATGGGTCCTCATTTAATTACATACAAATGGTGGTTTTCCAAAATTACGTATGGATCCTCATTTAATTACATACAGGTCCTCAGCATTCTCATGGAGCCCCCTTCTTTTGCTGGATAACATCCCTCAATTTCCCGAAATTACGTACAGATTCTTAGTTTTTTTGTGGAAAAGGCCTTCGGTTTCTTGGAATTACGCACGTGTCCTCGATCTTTTTAGAGATCGACCCAGGCCAGCCAAACCACCAAATTGAATCAGTCACACGAATAGACTAAATCACTAAAACCTGAGTTAATGCAAGATCTTTCACGACAACTCTATGTAAATAAAAACAAATGGTGAGATACAATACACCTTATTTATTTTGAGAGCAATAAAATCTCATAATAATCATAAAAATTCTCACAACAATTGAGAAAAAGAGAAGCATCTCCACTACTTATTTTGAGGGGCAGATTATAACAGTGCAGATTAATCATATATCTATATTAGAGTTATATAGCAAATACAATTGTATTTTAATTATATGCTTTAGAGTTGTATACCAAAGATAATTGTATCATGGTATCTAGCCATGCAATTGCGCATATAAATCCACAAGTTATAGAATAATAATAAGATGTAGATTGCTGAACTTGCGGATCGTATGGGGAGCAAGGACAAGAAAAAGAGGGCAAGAAAGAAAGGCTGCACTTTGAACTTGGACTGCCTCAGCTTCGGCGCGTGGCCAACCGATTGGAAGTTCACGACGACTGTGAATTCGGAACCATGGGAGGAGTAAGAAGAGAATGGAGGAGGGAGAAGAAGACGACGAAGAAGAGGCAAAAACAATTGAACCTTTCTTCTGATCGAACTCCGCGGCCATCGCCGAAGGGAACGACGGAGGGGGAAATTTGCGGGAAAGCCCTCATAAGAAGGACTTTGTTGGGGAATGAAGAACTATAAAACGGACCAGTAGATCGAAATCCGGTCCAGGGATTTAATGGATAAATCCAGGGTTTCAGTTGTATGCCTTGGCTTCTTGGAGTTAATTTTTTTTGCCACTTTTGTGAAGTGTGTATTTGCAAAATGCCAAAAACAATCGACATCTCGGTGAAGTTACTATGTCATATTTATAGTTCTCCAAGTAGCTTTTAATCTACTTTGGGACATACTTTCTTGGATACGCAAAAAAATCAAACGAATTTATCAACATTTGTTTTGCAAAAAAAAAAATCTGCACAACCTTGAAGGATGGTGACGGGTGATGATCAAGGTGGATTGGAACTTTGAAAGGAACAATGTCGGTACCGATTTAGGGTGGTGACGGTGACGGGTGATAAGTGGGGCACTGCCAGTTAGGGCAGATGGAAGAGTTAGGGCCGATTTTTTAAGAAGAGAAAAAAAGATAGATGGCTAAGGCATTTGCCGGCTTGCCGCGTTGTGTATGAACCTGGCTTTCGTGAGAGAGAGAGAGAGAGAGAGTATGAACCTGGCGAATAGAATATATATGCACAGTCCATGTAATAGGGCCCATCAGCGTAGCTCGATGGTCGCAGGCCGATTTGTTTCATTGACAGTAGATGGTACGTGGGCTTGCCCTCACCTCGAAATTTTGATGCGATTCACATCTTTGATTATTAAATTGTAGGTTTGTCGGCAATCAAGTAGGTAAATAATTAAAGTTTTTTTTTCACAATCTGCTATTTTCCTGATTCTTCAAACCTGCTATTTTCCTGATTCTTCAATGCGATTAGACAGTGCCACCTCTGCTGGCTGCTTCACGCATGGGACATCAATGGCCGAAGGAAAAATTATTAGATCAGATGGATCTTGGTGTAGCGAATCTCTGTCGCCGTTTTCTTTTTAAGCCGCCATAATGACGCTGCGTGCAATCGCCTCCAAATCAACAAGCAAAGCCACCACATTCTCTATTGATATCTGTTGATGCACCGCCAGCGCATCTAATGAGTGGTGGATCTAAGATAGGATCACGCTCTAAGCTAAATTTTAATTAAGTAACAATTTAACATACTATAAGTCTAGAACTATATTACGATATAACAAAAAATACGTCATAAATGCATAATTGATATAAATTTTTGCTTAATGTCCAATACTTGAAAAGTTTAAGTCTTCAACCAAAATCACAATAAAGAAAACATATGAAACTATAAAGAATATAGCGTAATAAAGATACATCGAGTATTTCAAATCCTAAATAATGGACATATGCTCACTATCCTATACGACTAGCCCACCATTTTCTCATCAATAGTAGGACAAGAATCAGAACCTACAAAGACAACATAAAAAAATAAAATATACATATAGATAAATTCAAAGAGCATGAATATTACATTTAAAATAAACTAACTTACCACACGAGAAAGTTGCTCCTATTTATTTTGTAATTTGCATCCTTAAATCTTAATAGTTAGTTTCTAAATAAAAAATGTAAAACATTGCACATATGTCATTCATTATTTCATCTGATCATTCGTACTAATTTCAAAACATAAAAGATAATTCCTACTAATTACATTCTATTGTATCAACAAGACAACAAACCAATTCCTACTAAAATGTGTTACCTACTGTCCTACTCTCAGCTCTGCTCGGCTGCTCGTTGGTGGAGTGGAGGAGACGAGGAGTAGACGTTGTCGCGTTGAGCTGGACTGCTGGCGGTGGGGGTGCGCGTAGCTGTGCAAAAGAGGGCGGCAGTCGGTGGTAGGGGGTGCGCGTAGCTGTGCAAGCGAGGGCTGTGGCCGACAGTGGGGGGGGGGGGCAGCCGCGCGGGCCAGGGCGGTGAGGGCGTGGTTGTGTCACGTTAGATCGGGGACTGGCGGCTGGGGCTGAGGTCAGATTGGGGATTAGGCCATTAGGGTTTCCTTTTCACTTCACTTTTGGACTTGGTGGGCTAAGACACTCGTTGCTTGGGCTGGCTAGCTGCGTTGGTGCCTTGGGTTATCGTCTGCTCACACCGGGCTGCCGGGCTATTAATTTTTCAGGCCTCACGCTAGGCTTCTATACCAAATATATTATGGAAAGAGTACTAAACGAGGGTAGTACTAGTAGCATTGCTAGACCTCGGGCTATAGCCTACCCAGCCTGAGGCCCAATTCCGCCCCTGCCTCTAATCACGCATGCCTGTAGATGAGATAACAGGCATAATTACCAAGCCATCAAAAGCCTCCAGCATGTTGGTTATAATCTTGACATATAAATAGTTTAGCAGTGTGTGTTCAAATACTCATGATAGTTGAGTACTCGCGTGGTAGTCGTAGATTGCGTTGGTGGTGAGTAGCGTGGTCGAAGCCACACTCGAAGTCATGGTCGAAGCAATACTCGAAAGCCATGGTCGAAGCATCGAGATGATGCATCGTGGTCATAGCATCAAGATGATGCGCTGTGGTCGAAGCAGCGGTCGGTGTTCGAGTACCGTGTGAAATCATAGCTACAGTGGTCGTAGCTACAGTACTCGCAAGAGAACTGTAGTTGGGAGTACTGTAGCATCATGGTCGTAAGTCGAACTTGGAAGACTACTGTAGCGGTCATACTCGAAAGAGTACTGTAGTAGTCAAAGCGTCCGAGGACGTGAGGTAGTTGGAGCATCCGAGTGCGTATTGCAGTCGTAGTCGAAGTCGAGTGGTTGCAGTCCGATTCGAGCGGTAGTTTAGAGGACTGAGTCATGTGGATCATGGAGAGTTTTTAGGAGATTAGTGCATGATTGTTAGTAGTGGGTGAGTGGCCTGCATGTGCAGTCAGATTGTATCTATTTAAGCATCTTAATGGAATGAAATAAATAAGCCATTTGCAGTAAGTCTTTTGTCTCCCGTAAGTTTGTATTTGTCTCTTGAGAGATATAGAAAATTCAAAAAAAAGAGAGTGAGAAATCTTGAGAGATTTCCAACAATTGGTATCAGAGCCTCAAGATCCAGAGCAAGGTGCAAGGAAAAGCTGCTTAGCGATGACTTACTACTTGGCATGATGGCGTGTGTAGCGGCGCACATCGGGTGGAGTTGTGTTGGTGCTGGCCACAAGTCGGATGCAACACCGAGTGCATAGGAGGCATGGCGGTGAAGGTCCACGTGGCCATGGCAAGGTCAACACGGTGAGCCAGAATTGTACGTAACGTGCACACCGGCGATGGTGACGTGATGTCGCATGATGATGGGTCATCAAGTGGTGCCGCTGTGAGCGGCGGCTTCGACGACGGGCACACCAACGGCAGATTCCATGAGTGGAGATTAGAGGTAGCACAATGGCAGACTCCATGCGAGGTGGAGGCCGTGGCTGACGACAACAATCTCCACCGGAGGTACGTGGAGGCCGGTGGTGGTAAGGTGAGACGATGCGAGCCGCCTGGAATCGAGTTGGCATGAGATCAACAACGGCGCGATGAGTCGTGCGAGGCATCTACAAAGGAGATATTGATTGGCGGAGAGAAACCATAGACAATGTTGTCTCACTCATGTTGGAGGCCATGAGTAGTGGTGTGAGGCCGCTACAAGGTGGATATCAGCGTTGGGAAGGTATCATCCACAAGATGAAGATGCTGCTGTGTGTAGCAAGGTGAAGCTGTGTGTAGCAAGGTGAAGCCGCTGCTCGTGGTAAGAAGAGAAGGCTGCTATATGTGGCAAGACAATGTGGTTGAGCGCGTTGAAGATTGACGTGTCAAGATTATGGGGAAAATTGTTGGTTATAATGTTGACATGTAAATAGTTTTGCAGTGTGTGTTTGAGTACTCGTGGTAGTCGAGTACTTGCTGGTAGTCATGAGTGGATGTAGTCATAGACTGCGTTGGTCATGAGTAGCGTGGTCGAAGCAGTACTCGAAAGCCATGGTCGAAGCATTGAGATGATGCATCGTGGTCATAGCATCGAGATGATGCGCTGTGGTTGAAGCAGCGGTCGATGTTCGAGTATCATGTGAAGTCGTAGCTATAGTAGTCATAGCTACAGTACTCGTAGCTATCATGGTCGTAAGTTGAGCTCAAAAGAGTACTGTAGCGGTCGTACCCAAAAGAGTATTGTAGCAGTCAGAGCGTCTAAATATGTGAGGTAGTCAGAGCGTCTGAGTGCGTATTGCAGTTGGAGTCGGAGTCGAGTCATCGTAGAACGAGTGGTTGCAGTCAGAGTCGAGCGGTAGTTAAGAGGACCAAGTCGTGTGGATCGTGGAGAGTTTTTAGGAGATCAGTGCATGATCATTAGTAGTGGGTGAGTGGCCTGCATGTGCGGTCAGATTGTATCTATTTAAGCATCTTAATTAAATGAAATAAATGAGTCATTTGTAGTAAGTCTTTAATTTTCTGTGAGTTTGCATTTGTCTCTTAAAAGAGATAGAAAATAAAAATAAAAGAGTGAGAAATCTTGAGAGATTTCTAACACAGCATGTAGTCATGGAATCAACACAAAAAACAATCACATCTCTATTCCAAAAAGAGTCCGCAGCCACCCCAATGAATACATGCACGCAAGCTAAGGGCATCTCCAATGGTTATAGCTAGCAACTAACTATAAGACTTCCACATCATTTATATAGTACACACTAAAGCTAGCATTCTAAAGAACTATCTATAAGGATAGCTATTTGATGCTTATATGCACACACAGAATTTATAGAGGCTGCCTCGTTTGGCGTTATAGACTAGTGCTTAAGGAAGAGCTGGCTCGATTTTTTTTTCATACTCTCTTTCCTCCACATAGGATATATGCTGATGTGTGCATGCATATAGCTAGCTGACTCAGACCATTGGAGATGCCCTAATTAGCACCTCTTCCTTCTAATCGAAGGTCATGGCTGGTTCATCTCTCTGCATGCAGCCGCCAATGCCACTTTTATACACACGAGACAAAACCAACTTCTATTCGACCGGACTTGACTTCTAGCCGACTCACACATCCATACGGCCACCACACATCTCCGAATAAAAAACCTAATACAATTCGCTGTTTGATGAGTTTTTTTTGTAAATATGTTAAATTAAAGCAAATAAGGAGATGTATATATGGAAAGAGAACTTTGGTATACAAGATTTAATTTCTTTAAATTCGGGTCATGCAATAGCACGTGAACCAATCCACAAGGTGGTCAATGCATCGCGCCTTGCATGGCTGTGAGCCGCTAACCGAGTACAAAGTATATACGCCAAGATCATCCTTTGAGTTCGTGGGTCTTCGACCATGTTGAGATGACCACATGTTGTTGACCATATTAAGACGACCACGTTGTGTCGACCACACTATATCTTCTATGGCTCGTTGACCACGTTGTGTTGACCATGGTTGCTCGACCACGGCTCGTCGACTACGTTGATTTTACTACAACTCCAGTCGTACCGCTCACACAGAGCTGGTGCTTTCGGTCTCCGACCACTCGCTGTTTTGACCATATTGGTCAAACCATATTGTGTTGTTCAACCGTTACATGGATGTCTCAACCACAGCTCCTCGATCATGCAGATTTTCAAAGCACCGATCGGATACTTAAGCTGGGTCTACCGAATGGTTCACTGTGTCTTATGACCGGCTTACTATAGTCCAGAGGGTCTTTGACTCCAGGGATTCTGGCTGGTCTTCAACTCCTACATGAACTCGGGCGTGCATGTACTCGACTACCATGAACAACAAAATTAGTTCCAACATGATCTATGGTCCGGTGCAACCGGTTGTTGCGCCATGCCTCGTACGGCAGTAAGTCCCAGGTCGATCACAAGGCGTGTGGCCAATTTATGGCAGTTTATGCACCAAGATGGAAGGAAAAGATCCATTCTAGATATATCGTCTTTGCAATGGAAAGATGATTGCACCGTATCTCTATCTGATGGAAGTAATTCTCAACAAATCTTTTTGGTATGGAAAGCAGAGATCTAAAAGGTAAGAAATCAGTAATTGATCATAAATTTGATTTCAAAATTAATGGCACACTTGGCACTGTGTGGGAGCCACGTACGTTTCCTGCGACGTTTGCTCGTGTCTATAAAAGGAGGACACAGAGGGAAGGATGGAGGTGGAGCGATCCCAACACACCTCATCGACAGGGGAACCCATGGAGTAGATACATAGAAAAGGGAGGAGGCCCAATTAGCATACATGCACAAAGAAGTCATACGCAGAGAAGATACACACATGGAAGAGGGAGAAGGCAGAGGAGCAGAAAGAGGCAATCTGCACAATCCCAGACACGGCGTACTTTGCTCAAGAGGGTAAAGAACCTTTCCTTTTTTTGTCTCTTTTATATAGCTGGCTTGCAAGCCAATAAACATTGGCGGTGGTGGAGATGTCACCAAGCGCTTGTGGTCACTGCCAATGATGTTGTTGATTAGATACTGTGGAGCTCGCCGTCGTGTAGGTGATGTTACCTCTCTTCGACCAGGTTAATCAAATCAAGGACATAAATGATAAGAAGATAAAAACTTAGAATTCCTTTTTGTATGCCTGATCAACTTTTTTGTAGACTACTAATTGTTTTATGCTGATAGCAAGAGTTTGGAACAGTTCGTCACTAGAAAGCTTCTTTTTGTGGGTAGGACCGCATGCAAAGAGGAGAGACTTCAACTAGTGTTGTTCCCTTCTTCGACCAGTTAAATAAAGTAGATGTACTAGAAGTGGTCGAACAAATATAAAAGAAGCTCCACTGAACATACCACAATAAAGACTGAAAAAACTAAAAACTTTATTGAAAGAGTAAATGATTACATGTAAAATTTACGTAGTTGATCGATGTTCCAAGGGTTTGAGAGAATCTGGACGTCCTTTATAGCAAGTCGTACAGAGCCTGATAAGGTGACTACCATAGTGTAAACATCTTCCCACTTGGGGGAAAGTTTGTTTTGATTAGACTGGGATTGGATTTTTCTCAATACTAAGTCACCCACAGCAAGGCTACGAGGTTGGACCTTATGATCGTAGTACTTACGCATGACTTGCTAGTAGACTGCTAATCGGATTAAGTCTTGATTCCTCTTCTCTTCGAGCAGCTTGATGTCATCTGCTCGAAGTTGCTCTTGATTGGAGTTGATGAAGTTCTCGCCCCTTGTCGACCGGATCTTTAGTTCAAGGGGAAGTATAGCTTCGGCCCCAAAACAGAGAAGTCTCTCCTGTCACCCGGCTAGGAGTAGTGTGAATTGCCTATAATACTAAAGGTAATTATTGTACCCAAGGTGACTTTACGAGCTGGTCGAAGACTCGAGTCTTAATTCTTTGCGTTATTTGGCCATTCGCTCGCTCAACTGCCCTATTACTTTGAGGATGGGCAACTGAGGCATAGTAAAGTTTGGTACCCAATTCGTCAAAAATTCTTAAAATTTTGCACTCGAAAATTGTTTACCATTGTCTATAATTATTTGGCTTAGTACTCCAAATCGAGTAATCACACTTGTCATCATGAACCTCTTTGTGGCTTCCTGAAAGCATCTAGGCCCCTAAAATTATTTGTTTTGGTAATTAATGACGTTATTTGATTATGGGACTAATATGTGTTGAGTGTTTGTAAAGATTAGTCTCAAAGACAGAGAGAAGAGGCACATAAAAAGAATTCACATGATTCAAAGAGATCCAAGACAGCGAGGTAAATAGTTTAGGGCTTTTTATTTTTTACCGGTCTCAGGAGAAAGGCGGAAGACCGGATTATTGGGTAGATGTCGTACTATTAAGAGGGATCATAGCTAAGTGCTTGATCATATGCAAATATGCCCCATGGATCAATTTAGGATCATGCATACACTTGGAATTAAAATTGAATTAAAATTTGTGCACTCCCAGAAATGTCGGTAGTACCGGCGTGTAATTCGCGGAACTACCGCAAGGTCGGAAGTTCGGCCCGCTGAACCTTTTTCCAGAGCGCCGAACTCGACTTAGTCTCTCGAAATCGGAAGTACCGCAGTTGAATCTGGAACTACCGCATGGGCGGAAGTTCCGCCATCGAGCGGAACTTTATTTCGAGCGCCCGAGTTGGACTTAGTCTCCTGGAAATCGGAAGTACCGCGGATTGAACTGTGGAACTACCGCATGGGCGGAAGTTCCGGCCTACCGAGCGGAACTTTATTTCCAGAGAGCAACCTCGTTTCACACTTCGCCTCTTTGAGATCGGAAGTATCGGGGACAAGTCGGAACTTCCGGGAATCCGGAAGTACCGCACTTACAACGACGGAAGTACCGCTTTTAATGTCCAACGGATACTTCTGATCCACTGACATAGCCGTTCTGACCCACCTGCAGAAGTCCGGAAGTACCGCACATTGCACTGCGGTAGTTCCGATTTCCCTGATTTTTCAGGATTGTTTATTGCAACGGCTAATTGAGGTTGGTGGGGGTATAAATTCGACCCCACCAGCACAAGGACATGTTGTTGAACCTCATTGATCACTCTTGAGCATACAAAGCAACCTCTCACACCTCACTTTCACACATTTGCATTAAATTGAGGTAGTTGAGTGAATTCAAGTGCACTGCATCCGTAGATTGATCCATTTGGCACTTGAGCGTGATCAAGCCCTGCGACGATCAATTCTCTTGGAGTTTGCCGACTCCTCAGAGCATCACGGATCTACCCCCGGCCTCTGTAGAGCCCGCCGAAGGCCCTACACCGCCGGCACCGTGCGCATGCTTGCGCCGCCCATGGCCACCGCCGCCGCACGCCGCCCTTGTCCGGCTCCGTCGACCACCGGGTGAGGTCCTCATGGCTTGCTCCAGCTATTCCTCCCTATCTCGCTCCCTCCTCTCCATCACGGCGCCGCCTCCGTTCCTACCTCACCGTCGGCCGCACAACCCGCCGCCCGCCGACCGCGCCATTCGAGTCGCGCCACCCCCTCCACCGGCTTCTAAACCTCCTCAGAGATCCATTTTGCCGACCTACTCCGCCTCCGATTCCCCGCCGAGCCCTCGCCGCCACCGTGCTTCCCGCCGCTCTGTTTTTGGTGGCCGCTGCTGTGCTCCCCTCACCTTTAACCTTGCTTCCTCCTAACATCACCAAAGGGCAACACCCGATCGTCACCGAGCTCAAGCTAACACTCCATCCATCTCAGTTTTGGTTCGACTCCTCTTTGCATATTTCTGCTTTTTGTTTTCTTTTACCCATTTCTACTAGACAAGAATTAGAAGATAAATCAAATAAAAGCTAGGTAATTGATTTTAGATTAAATAAAAATTATGTATGCATCAGAATATAAAGTGTATATGCAAAAGAAGCAATTAGGTGATTTAGAGAAATAGTTTAGGATTAGCTCACTAATACTTAATTGATTGAAATTTAAGTTAAAGAATTCCTAGTATACCCATTGAATAAACCTTGGGAATAATTATGGAGATATAAGTATTTAACATAAAGTTAAAATGAAAGATAAAAATTTTAATTATAGAGATGGAATAAATCGTTGTGCAAGGTAAGATCATTAGAGATTTAATTATGGATTAGCTACTATATGATAGTAACTCATGTGCCTTGATCTTTATTTTGAGAGCTTGGTTGTTGATCCAAGGCATAGTGAGCAACTTAGAAGGGATGTAGTCTAGGTCCAAATATCCATGTAGCCAATGGGAATTTTGTAGGAATGAAGCATACATCCTTGCATGATAGTAAGATTGTAAAACATAACCCCATGCCCTAGCAATGCTGAGAAGTCTTTGTCGATTATAATACTCAAATTAAATTGGAGAATAGTTTTGGGGATCTAACCAAAATTAACTAGAATGTAAATGAGACTATCTAATATTTACAATTGGACAAGCTCATGTATGCATAATTAATATGGTTGAGCCATCACCTAAGAGGCTAATTATTAATTCAAAGCAATAGTGAATAAATATGACTATGGCTAGATACTCGAACTTAACAAAGATTACCCTTAATTAAAATGTAAACGTATATGCTCCAATATTTACCAAGCCACCATTAAACAAATCTCGGTGATATATCTTATTAAATAGCAAAATGAAATATTACCTTGTACACTAATCTCTGCCTAGATAAGTAAATCTAAATTAAATAGAGCTAAGCCTAATAATAACTAAAGTATAGACAAAATACCAATGGTACGATTAATTAAATTTTAACGTAGATGTGGTAATAATGATGGACATAACTGAATGTAGCAAGTTAGGACCTGAACAAACGGACTCTAATTCAAGATAAGTTATGTCTAGTGACAACTAAGTGTACATAAAATGTCACACCATAGAATGCTAAGAACCCAGGCTCTAGTATTAATTTGGTAAGCTAAAATTTGTATACCCCGCATATGGCATATGCCCTGAACAATAGCACTCAACAAAATGTTGCTCAATAAACTCGCACATCAATTTATAGGATTAACCTAACTCATGGGGCTTCCTTGATAAATATAACAATAGTAGATGAAGTTTGTAACAAAAAGATTAAGTTATTGTATGCTACCACAGCCTTGCCTCCAATCATCGAATCACCCGTTAAATCATAATAAAAATAAATTGAACTTATTCGAATTTATTTGGATCTTTGAGTTGATTGCTTTTATTTGGATTCAGTCCTTTGTCGCGTAATTAGAAGTGGAGTTCGGAAGATCTATGGGGATCAAGTAAGACCTAGATCCAGATAAAGACGAAGACCAGAAATTCAAGCCCATCACATGAGAAGGCTTTGAGTGAGCTCAAGACCGCGTAAACCGCGCCAGGCGAGTCAATACTTTGATCATGTTGAACCTACATTTTTCGCAAATTATTTCTGTTTAAATTATCAAATTGCATGCTGTTATTTTATATGCAAATCCATGTTTAACTTAAGATCTTAGTTATATGCCCATTGTTTGCTTGATTAATATTACACCTCCTTTGGAATATTTGAATGTGTGAACCTTGTCGCCCTAGCAAAATTATAATGGTAACTTTTGAAAATAAGTCCCTAATTATATGCCATGCTTAGTACTGCATAGATTCTTGGGGGCGCTGAAATGCTCCAAACCTCATTAACATTTTAATAATGAGAAACTGGTTTGGACAGTCATGGTGGGAATGACTGGTATATTTGATATGATTATTTTACACTCCCAAAACCCCCAACTTGCTTAAATATCTGGGCGGATTGGTTCGAGGGTGTGTATGTGTGGTGCAGTGGAAGCACAAAGTGGGTTAGTGGTAGACCGCCTGATACCAATAAGGACTGAATCTTGTCATGACCCCTGTGTAAAAGCAAGACAACCACAAGTCTCAGAAATACAACTTGGCTAAGTAAACTTATCGAAATCCCCGGACTCATCTCACCGGTAGTGGATAGAAGTGGATATGCTATGGCAAGGGGGCCTGAAGGGACACCAGTGTAGGGTGAAGTTTTTCCCAGATGTTCTAAGCGTTGCGGGGACGAGAAGCCCGGCTGCGTTAGTAACTGTAGGGAAAAATATCCACAAGATAGATGGAACCCACCGCAAGTGGGCAGTTTCCCATAAGGTGAATGAGAAAAGGGACTAGATACTTTGAAAAGTCACTGTGATGGTCTGCTCAACCACACGTCTAAGGAATCATGTGGGGCAACGAGTTGATTGTCTCTTGTGGTGAAAGTGTACAAACTCTGCAGAGTCAAAACTATTCGAATAGCCGTGCCCACGGTCAAGGGCGGACATGGGAACTTAACCAGATATAGTTCTATTTCAAAATGCTTTATGGATGGGATTGGAAAAGTGAAGGGCAGTGTAAGGCCCTAGTTTGGAATTGTCCTGGGTGTCGTCCCAGTGGTAAGTTAAGCGGTTATAACGCTGAAGAACTTGCTATATGGTGCAGATGCCATGTAACGGTGGATGGAATCTGAATTAATATTAATGATGCATTTCCTTGTACATTATGATTTGTTCCAAAATTGCTAAGTCATAGGGCTTTTTAATTAACTGTATTCAAAAGCACTCCTTGCAAAATAAAATAACCCGAGCCTCTCCTTTGTTAAGCCATGCATACTATTTATTTGCATTCAGTGTATTGGCTCACGAGCACGGGTCGGAGTGCTCACGCCGCTTTGCGACAAATTCGGAGCAGAATCGATCACTACTCTTCAATAATACCTATGGATCACGATGGCAAAGAAGATGAAGATGTCGAGAACTAGGTCGTGAACCTCCAGTTGGTGCTGTGGGCATGTCCGAAGGTCCCACTGTGTGCTTCATTCTTCCGCCGCAATTTAATGATTTCGGCCTAATCGGCCAATGAGTAAGTTTACTATTAAATTTACGCTTCCGCATGATATGTACTTTGATATTCATTACTGTAACTGTGAGCACTATCTACTGATCCAGGGAATAGTGTAGTAATCACAGAGGAATCCGGATTGTAAAATCTGGGTCCCTACAGGGATGGTAAAATCCGGACATCCACGGTTAAGGAGGCAAAGTTGCATCGGCTAAGGATTAAATATGAGACATTTACGATGTTGCCCCATGAGGATATCAATGAGATGTACTCACGGCTCAACAACATCGTAAATGAGCTCAAAGGTCTTGGTACTAACCTTTCCGATGTTGACATTGTAAGGAAAATGCTAAGGGCATTGCCGGAGAAGTATGAAATGTTGGTGACTTTATTTCTCAACTCACCCGAGTTGCCAAGAATGACACCAACTCAACTATTGGGCAACCTCATCACAAACGAGCTATACAAGAAGGAAAAGGAGGAGCTCTTGGAGCAATCAACCTCCAAAGTGAAGAAGATCACCGCTTTCAAAGCCAAGGTGGTGACAAGTGAGGAATCCGAGGATGAAGAAGAGGATTCCGAAGAGGAGTTTGCCCTTCTAGTGAGAAGGATGAACAAATTCATGAGGAGGCGCTCATTTCGAAGCGCAAGTCATGAAAAAGCCAAGAAGTGGCACTCCTCCAAAAACAAGTATAGCAACATCCGTTGCTATGAGTGCGATGAGAAGGGGCATATAGCTTCACAATGCCCCACCAAGAAGGATGACAAGGAGAAATCATCAAAGAAGAAGAGTTACAACGGCAAGAAGAAGCTTTTCAAGAAACTTCACAAAGATGGCAAGAATGAGGCTCATATTGGTGAGTGGGACTCCGATGAGGAGTATTCCGACTCCGACTCAAGGGAGGACGAGTCTCCCAAGAAAAAGGGACTCGTGGGCATCGCCATCAAGGAGGCTCCATCGCTATTCTCCACTCCCACATGTCTTATGGCAAAAGGGGAGAAGGTAAAAACTCTTGACGATGATGAGCCTTCTTATGATGATTTGATGGATATGTTAGTAGAATTAAATGAATTTCTTGGAAAAGAGAAATCAAAATTCAAGGTTTTGAAGAGGGAGCACACATCTCTTCGAAAATCCTATGAGGAGCTAAAGGAAGCTCTTCGAAAATCTAATACTAGCATTGGAATTACCTGTGACATATTACATACCATGCCTAGTTTAGAAATTTCAAAATCTAGCATGTCTACATCTTGTGATGATCTTGAAGGACTATGGGTAGGCTACGCTAGCGCAAATTAATAAAAATTATGCCCGTAAACCAAGATCACTGCAGTTATAGATCACGGAATTACCACTAGACGCGCAGGTGCGGAATTGATGCAAGACGTCGGGCGAGTAGTCGTACTACGCCGATGCAAAGACGTCGGGCGAGTAGTCGTACTACTTCCTCGTCCTCGTCGCGGCGTCCAACGTACAACTCCTCTCTTGCGGTTCGTCCAAACGCTACAGATGCAGCGCCGCCAAAAGGTATCCACACGTACGGGAGGAAGCGACGCACGCCGGATTACTAGATCCGCGCGAGCGCCCAGGGCGTGGGAGGGGTGGCGGCCAGGGTTTGAGGAGGTCACGAAAATCTCTCCCAACCCTGTGCGCCCTTGCCCTCCTTTTATAGACGTCCTTATAATGGGCTTCAGCGAATGGAGGCCCATTAGGACTCAATACCCAGTCCAACCCGGATCCAATCCGAATTAGGCTTCAGCCCTTAAGTG
Organism: Dendrocalamus sinicus; assembly: GCA_036346575.1. Classification (NCBI taxonomy): domain Eukaryota; kingdom Viridiplantae; phylum Streptophyta; class Magnoliopsida; order Poales; family Poaceae; genus Dendrocalamus; species Dendrocalamus sinicus. The sequence continues at coordinate 5,061,163 of CM070656.1, read as the reverse complement.
TGTGACCCTATGGGTTCACGTATGTTTAGACATGACACGAGTTTACCTACTCGGTCAATAGTTGGTAGCGGCCTCTAGCAAGACGTGCCAACTCCTAAACATACATAAAGATCATATCGAACGAACCATCACAACTTTATGTACATGCCAATCCCTTTGCCTCACGATATTTGGTCGAGCTCTAAGCTGACCACTCTTTCTCGATCCTGTGATCCGGAATCCCTTACTAGGTTAACTCTTAACCTTAAGTAGCATGGCCATGCATTTCGGATCCGATCAATCGAGGCCCGAGATATCTCTCTCGGTAGAGAGGGAAAATCCCATCTTGACCGACCATGCCTCGTAGCATGCTTCATGACAAACCCGAAAACTACCTTTATAACTACCGATTCTGGAGTAGCGTTTGATAGCCCCTAAGTAGGTCGATTCACATCTCAAGTACATGCGACAATCTCAGGTCTAAGGGCAAGGCGTACACATTGTGTAGAGAGAGAACCATAACTATAATTGTTATGTCTCATGTTGGGTCGGTCCAACCCCATGTTCTAAACATGTGTCCACATTATTGGTTTGACATCTCCATGTCTATGACCTGTGAAACATGGTCATCAACCGATACATGTGCTAATCCATTATTCACGTGTGTCCTCATATGAACTCCGACTAGGGACAACTTTAGAATAACCATATAAGTAAAGAGTTTCACAAACAAGTCACATACTTGTTAATCAACACAAAGGCAATATTCAAGGAACATTTATTAAATCATGGATACAACGAAATATCATCATCTCTATGATTGCCTCTAGGGCATATTTCCAACAGATCTTATTGCCATGCCATGCTCTTCAAATGTTGATTCCATGAATGTTATAACTCTTGCTCATGATCATGTTCTTGTTAATGAAAATGAAAATTTGAAAGAACAAGTGCAAAAATTAAGCAAAAGTTTGGAAAGAGCATACAAGGGAAAAGACACTCTTGATAAATTGCTAAGTGACCAAAGATGCTCTTTCAACAAGGAAGGACTTGGGTATGTACCCAAGAAAGGTAAGAAACCGGTTTACAAGCCCCCAAGGTTTGTAAAAGAAAATGGTAATATTGCACTAAATGCCGAAATATAGGACATATGCAAAATGAATGTTCTAAAAGTAAATTACATTCCATTGGTTTATATGATTCTTGCTATATGCTTAAGAAAACTATTAATGGAAATGTTATTGCTCATTTTATTTGCACCTCGATTTTGGGTGCTAAAAAGAAATCCATTTGGGTACCCAAAACCTTGGTTACTAACCTCCAAGGACCCAAACAAACTTGGGTACCTAAAAGAACTTGATTTTTTTTGTAGGTGAACTACAAGACCGGTGGAAGGCATTGGGTGTTGGATAGTGGATGCACTCAACACATGACCGGAGACCGGAAAATGTTCACCACATTTGAGAGTGGAAGTAATGACAAAATCACATTTGGGGACAATAGCAAAGGAAAGGTATTAGGCTTGGGTAAAATCGCTATCTCAAATGACCTTTCCATTTCCAATGTGTCTCTAGTTGAAACATTAAATTTTAATTTGCTATCCGTTGCTCAATTATGTGATTTAGGTTTAACTTGCTCATTCTCAAAGGAAAATGTAACAATCTCAAAAGATAATAACAATAAACTTGTCTTTAAAGGTTTTAGATTTGGAAATCTCTATTTGGTAGATTTTACTTCAAATGATTCTTGTCTAAAAACTTGTTTAATTGCAAAAACCTTTTTGGGTTGGTTGTGGCATAGAAGACTAGGTCATGTGGGTATGATTCAACTTAAAAAGCTTTTCAAACATGACTTAGTTGTTGGCTTGAAAGATGTGAAATTTGAGAAAAACCGATTTTGTAGTGCTTGTCAAGCCGGAAAGCAAGTCGCTAATTCTCACCCTTCCAAGAGTATCATGTCAACCTCTAGGCCATTGGAGCTCTTACATATGGATTTGTTTGGGCCAACAACCTACAAGAGCATCGGGGGTAATAGCTATTATCTAGTCATTGTGGATGATCACTCTAGATATACATGGGTTTTCTTCCTAAATGACAAAAGCGAAACTTTCAGAATTTTCAAAAGCTTTTCAAAAAGGGCCCAAAATGAATTTGATTTTAAAATAAAGAAAATTAGGAGTGATAATGGTTCCGAGTTCAAAAACACTAAAATCGAAGATTTTTGTGATGAACTTGGAATAAAGCACGAACTTTCCACAACCTACACTCCGGAGCGAAATGGAGTTGTAGAACGGAAAAATCGAACATTAATTGAAATGGCTAGAACAATGCTTGATGAATATAATACTTCCGACAAATTTTGGGCGGAAGCTATTAACACCGCTTGTCATGCCATAAATCGCCTTTATTTACATCGTCTTTTGAAAAAGACTTCTTATGAGCTTCTCATTGGAAGAAAACCGAACATTTCCTACTTTAGAGTATTTGGTTGCAAATGCTACATCTCAAGAAAGGGTGTTCGGCTTCTAAATTTCAAAGTCGATGTGATGAAGATTTTCTATTAGGTTATTCTTCAAATAGCACAGCATATAGAGTCTACAACAAAAATTCGGGTCTAATAGAAGAATCTTGTGATGTTCAATTTGACGAAACTAATGGCCCTCAAGAAGAGCAAGAAAATTTGGATGATGTAGGAAATGAAGGATTGCGCAAGGCTATGGAGAACATGCAAATTGGTGACATCAAGCCTAAGGATGATCTAACATCGCCAAGTTCATCAAGACAAGTAGAGCCTCCCACCTCGTCTACTACAAGTCAAGTCCAAATCATTGAAGATGAAGAAAAGGATCAACAACATAACCACATCAAGATTCACAACACAATTGCCAAGGATCATCCAATAGATCAAATATTGGGTGATGTGAGTAAGAGTGTTCAAACTCGCTCTAGAGTAGCTTCGTTTTGTGAACATTACTCCTTTGTTTCTTCTTTTGAGCCTAAAATTGTAGATGAAGCTCTAGATGACCCGGATTGGGTAAATGCAATGCATGAAGAGTTGAACAATTTCGCTCAAAACGAAGTATGGACCTTGGTGGAAAGACCCAAAGAGCACAATGTCATTGGTACAAAATGGGTCTTTCGAAACAAACAAGATGAAAATGGAATAGTGGTAAGAAACAAAGCAAGGTTAGTTGCTCAAGGTTATACTCAAGTCGAGGGTTTGGATTATGATGAAACATTTGCACCTGTAGCTAGACTTGAGTCTATTAGAATCTTGCTTGCATTTGCATCTAGCTTTGATATTAAGTTATTTCAAATGGATGTCAAAAGTGCATTTCTTAATGGAACAATCTCCAAACTTGTATTTGTTGAACAACCTCCGGGGTTCGAAGATTCAAAATACCCTAATCATGTTTACAAGCATTCTAAGGCATTATATGGTTTAAAACAAGCCCCTAGGGCATGGTATGAACGCCTTAGAAATTTCCTTGTCTCAAAAGTATTTAAAATTGGAAAAGTAGATACAACTCTATTCACAAAAATCATTGGTGATAATTTCTTTGTATGCCAAATTTATGTTGACGACATTATATTTGGTTCAACTAACGATGATTTCTGCAAAGAGTTTGTAGATATGATGTCTAGAGAATTTGAGATGTCCATGATTGGAGAATTGAGTTATTTCCTTGAACTTCAAGTCAAACAACTCAAGGATGGGACTTTCATAAGCCAAACAAAATATATCAAAGATCTTTTCAAAAAGTTTGGCATGGAAGACGCAAAGCCCATCAAGACACCTATGGCAACCAACGGGCATCTAGACCTCGACGAAGGAGGTAAGTCGGCAGATTTAAAGCTTTATAGATCCATGATTGGTAGTTTGCTTTATCTTACCGCATCTAGGCCCGATATCATGTTTAGCGTATGCATGTGTGCTCGCTTTCAAGCTTCGCCAAAAGAGTGTCATTTAAAGGCCGTAAAAAGAATTTTGAGGTATTTAAAGAACTCCCAAAACATAGGGCTTTGGTGTCCTAAAGGTGCTAAATTTGAATTAATTGGATATTCGGATTCCGATTATGCGGGTTGTAAAGTGGATAGAAAAAGCACCTCGGGAAGTTGTCAATTCTTGGGTAGATCTTTAGTGTCTTGGTCATCAAAGAAACAAAATTCCGTAGCACTTTCAACCGCCGAAGTCGAATATGTTTCCGCCGGAAGTTGTTGTGCTCAATTGTTATGGATGAGACAAACCTTGATGGATTATGGGATTAGCTTTGACAAAGTACCTCTATTGTGTGATAACGAAAGTGCCGTCAAAATATCCAATAATCCAGTCCAACACTCAAGAACCAAGCATATAGACATACGCCACCACTTCTTGAGGGACCTTGTTGGAAAGGGGGACATTTGTATTAGCCACATCCGAACTGAAGACCAACTAGCGGACATTTTCACCAAACCCTTAGATGAAGGCCGTTTTTGCAAATTAAGGAGTGAACTGAATGTCATAGATTATTCAAATTTACGGCTCAAATAAATGTGTACTCAATTGGAAGAGCTTGAGAGATTGTGTGCACAAACGAGTTACAAAAGGGTTTTGTTTAAATTAAAAGCTAAAACTATTTGAAAATAATATTTTCAGATGCATAATGCACAATGATCCTTAATGATTTTATTTGAGTGCAAAAACTAGGGATCATTTGCATATACTCAAGTCCTAAAGTTCAAATCCAGAGAAGTTCCAGAAAAATCAGAACTACCGCAGTTATATCAGCGGTACTTCCGCTTGTTCCAGAAAAATCGGAACTACCGACGTTATCTTCCCGGTACTTCCGATACTTCTGAAGAAGCGAAACTTCCGGCGTGTTGAGCGCGGAACTTCCGTTTTCTGCGGAAGTTAATGCCCGTAACCACTGTTTCCCCGGCCGTTTCCCCTCTTTTCTCTCCCGCATTCAATTTCTTTTTGCCTTCCCTCTCTCTCTCTCTCCACTCCCTCCTCCAAACCGCAAGCCTCCTCCTTCCTCCCTCTTCCTCTCTCTCTCCCAAGAATCCACCCCTATCACCATTCTTCAAATCCGAGAGGAGCTCGTCATTCTTGGGTGATCTTCTGCGTTCCCAGGGTTCTCCTCCTCCGATTGATCGAGGTAAACAAGATCAAACCCCTTGTTTTCTCACTTCAAGAACCCTAGGGCTAAAACTTTGGTTAAATTGAAAATGCGATGATTTTTGCCAAAAATATCAAAGATTGAACTTGCCCTAAAAACAACCAGAAAAATTGGAACTACCGCTCAAGGAGCGGAACTACCGGGGTCCCGGAAGTTCCGCATGTTTAATGCCGGAACTACCGGACCTCCGGAAGTTCCGCTGTTTTGCCGTCGGTACTTCCAATTTTCCTGAAATAGCAGCAGTTTCATTCCTTTTCAATTCAAATCAATTCTAATTTCATTCTAGCTCATTCCTTGCTACTTTCACCTGTCCTTGAAGATGCCTCGAATGAAGAACATCTCATATAAGGCTTACGCCGGAGATCGTGGCCAATCCTCCTCGGCCTCCAAGTACGATGAGAGCAGGGACAAGGAGCCCGCCTCTGACTCTGAGGAATCCCGTTCTGAGTCAGAAGAGAACGAGGAGTACGAGGCGTCTGAGGAGTCAGATGAGGAGATGCCTGCTGCAGAGGAGCCTCAGGTTGACTTGAACTAGATCACAGGGGAAGATTACGCTATTTTGCGTCGCCGCAGCCAGTATGTGCTTCCAAGGAACTCGCAGAACCCAAAATTCCATAATACACAGTTCCAGGAGCAGGTGTACACTCAATTGTATGGTCCTGCCAGGAAGTTTGCTCAACACAAGTACGTGGACTGGGACCACTTGTCACAGGTTGACAAGTTTGATGGAGCATACCAGATCTTTAGGCAAGCGGGTGTTCATCAACTCGTTGCCTTCCAGTCCAGCTATAATGAGGAGATGATCAGGCAGTTCTACGCCACCTTGTACATCTCTCCCAACTTTGAGCATCTGCAGTGGATGACGGGACAGCAGCCGGTGAGCAGCACCAAACATGATTTTGAGCTAGCCATGCACACCGAGTCCAGCGCATATGAGAAGGTTTTCAGCCGGCCAGCTCTGCCTATTGCTGCCTACACCGAGTATTATGACCGGACTGTTGGTTTTGTGCTAGGGACGACGATAGGTTTGCTCCCTATTCCCAGTCTCGTCAACAGGATCATCAACCACACCATCCTCCCGAAGAGCGGGAACTATGATGCGATTCGCGGCCATGCCTGGAATGTCATTGATTACATCATGCGCGGCAAAAAAATTTGATGTGGTGGATTTGATCATCCGGGAGATCAACGCCAACAAGAATGATCGTGTGCGGAGGATCAACTACGCACCATACATTATGGCGCTGATCACCAGGCAAACCGGGTACCAGGGAGCACGTGGAACAGTTCACAAGCCATATAAGCCCACGCCGAGCCTCCGCCCCAGCTCCCGCCGCCTCGTGCTCACCTCGAGCATTGCCGATCCTCCTCCACCTCCTCCTCCTCGGCCCTGGGTGATGGCGATGTTTCCTTGTCCCAAATCTACTCCGCCATCCCGAGGATTGAGGACCTTGATGAGTGATCTCCACAGTTGCATCACTTGGGGATCGTGTTTCTTCCTAGAGAGCGTCGTGGCCCGTCCTCCTCCCTACTACTCCCGTGCCGCCGCTCTCCTTCTCCTCGTGCACCTCGTGATAGAGATCTCTTTTGGTACCTTGATGCCAAAGGGGAGAAATCTAGGAGAAGTAACTGGGAAAGAATAAAATAAACCAACCTTTTATCTATTTTATGCTATGGGTTGTAATGAACTATGTGTGTTATATTATGTGGATGGTTAGTTTATGTTTATCTATGTGGATGGCATGATGTGATGTAATGGACTATATTTTGATCATGCTATAAAATGCTTGTTTATGCGTCTGTGTGAATTCTGAAAATATTGTGAAATGCTCATATCTTTTATGCAATAATTTTATCATGGATGCATAGATTTAGGGGGAGATATCATTGTTTTACTCTCAAAAATGCAAATACTCTCTCCATGCTCTTAAATTGCAAGATATTAAAATTATTGTGATATACAACTTTCAAATAAGAAGTATATCCACAAAACTCTTTCATCTCAAAACTGTGTATATTGCCATCAATTACCAAAAATGGGGAGATTGAAAGCATCTAGGCCCCTAAAATTATTTGTTTTGGTAATTAATGACGTTATTTGATTATGGGACTAATATGTGTTGAGTGTTTGTAAAGATTATTCTCAAAGACAGAGAGAAGAGGCACATAAAAAGAATTCACATGATTCAAAGAGATCCAAGACGGCGAGGTAAATAGTTTAGGGCTTTTTATTTTTTACCGGTCTTAGGAGAAAGGCGGAAGACTGGATTATTGGGTAGATGCCGTAGTATTAAGAGGGATCATAGCTAAGTGCTTGATCATATGCAAATATGCCCCATGGATCAATTTAGGATCATGCATACACTTGGAATTAAAATTGAATTAAAATTTGTGCACTCCCAGAAATGTCGGTAGTACCGGCGTGTAATTCGCGGAACTACCGCAAGGTCGGAAGTTCCGGCCCGCTGAACCTTTTTCCGAGAGCGCCGGAACTCGACTTAGTCTCTGAAATCGAAGTACCGCAGTTGAATCTGGAACTACCGCATGGGCGGAAGTTCCGCCATCGAGCGGAACTTTATTTCGAGAGCGCCGAGTTGGACTTAGTCTCCGAAATCGGAAATACCGCGATTGAATCGCGGAACTACCGCATGGGCGGAAGTTCCGGCCTACCGAGCGGAACTTTATTTCCAGAGAACAACCTCGTTTCACACTTCGCCTCTTTGAGATCGGAAGTATCGGGGACAAGTCGGAACTTCCGGGAATCCGGAAGTACTGCACTTACAACGGCGGAAGTACCGCATTTAATGTCCAACGGATATTTCTGATCCACTGACATAGCCGTTCTGACCCACCTGCAGAAGTCCGAAAGTACCGCACATTGCACTGTGGTAGTTCCGATTTCCCTGATTTTTCAGGATTGTTTATTGCAATGGCTAATTGAGGTTGGTGGGGGTATAAATTCGACCCCACCAGTACAAGGACATGTTGTTGAACCCTCATTGATCACTCTTGAGCATACAGCAACCTCTCACACCTCACTTTCACACATTTGCATTAAATTGAGGTAGTTGAGTGAATTCAAGTGCACTGAATCCGTAGATTGATCCATTTGGCACTTGAGCGTGATCAAGCCCTGCGACGATCTATTCTCTTGGAGTTTGCCGACTCTTAGACGGCTTGGCGGGAAATTCGGTGATCTTCTCAAGAAGATTGTGAGAAGGCCCGAGACGGTTGTGAAGGCTTGGAGCTCGCCTACCCGGAGCGGGAAAGGGTTACCGATAGTGATCGAGGTGCTTAGGCTCAATTCGTGGAGCCGGTCCGATTCGTTCGGGCTTTCCTCAACGTGGACTAGGGGAGACCGGCAAGTCTCCGATTACCACGGTAAAAAGTAATCGTGTTCTTTGTGGTTTGCTCTCTTGTGCATTATTCTCTTCCAAGCAATTTACTTCATTAGAATCATTTGATTGCTTGTGTAATTAAAGTAGCATACCTTGTTCTAGCTAGAAGTATATTTGCTCTTAGGATAATTCTCTTTGTGCTAGTGATCACTTGCGCCATATCATCTTGATTAGTTGTTGCCTTGCTAACTTGCTTTAGATAATTTGTTAAATTGTAATTGTTAGCCTAAATTAGAAGAAAAATTTTAAACCGCCTATTCACCCCCCTCTAATCGGCCTCCTCGATCTTACACTTCCGTTGTTATTTCGGTCACAGGTTCTGCCTCAATCTATTTCATGAACGTATCAATAGTTACAAAAAGAAATTCGAAGCACCTTGGTGTCCTTGGGAACAGTTCTATAATGTCTAAATTCCAGGTCACAAAAGGCCACGATAGAGGAATTGTTTGAAGAGTTTGAATCGATTGATGTATTTGCCTGCTATGAAACTGGTATTGTACACGCTTTTTAAGCAGCTCTCTAAGGGTGTCTTTGGTTGGGCTTCCCAACCTGCTTTTGCTTCTCAAAAAGCCAAAAGCCAACCAAAGGGACAAACTTCCTCCTAGTTCTACAAAGAAAGCAGCTTTTCCCTAGTACAAATTTCACAGCACCTAGAGACCTGCTTCCAGTGGATGTGGGATCAAAGTTTTCATGAAAATTACCCACCTGCCACTGGTTATGATGCGTACCGATTCGTTTTTTCCCGATCCCTTCCCCATCCGCGTGAGAAACAGGGGCTGGCGGCGGTGCTCCCTCGCGCACCTCGGGGCCAGCGGCGGCGCTCCCTCCCGCTCCTCCAAGGCCGACGGCGCTCCCTCCCGCTCCTCAGGGCCGGCGAGGGCCACGAGCACGAGGAGGAAGTGGAGGCGGCCATCTGCCTGGACGGCGACTCCGAGGAGGGTGAAGCGCGCGGCGCGGGGCGTGTGCCACCGTGGCGGGACCAACTGACGGCGCGCGGGATGGTGGCGAGCCTCGCCGTCGGCGCCGTGGCGAGACCAGCCGTCAGCGCACGGGATGGCTGGATGACCGGGAAGCTTCATGTGGAAGAGAGAAGAGACTGACATGTGGGGTCATGAATGACATGTGGGGCTGCTGACAACAGCTTTTTCAGAAACCACAGCTATTCAACCAAATGGCTTTCAGCTTTCTCACACCCATAATCCACAAAGAGTTTTTCATGACCCACACCACAAAGCAGCTTTTTCGAAGCCACAGCTCAACCAAACACACCCTAATATTATTAAGGATTGTTGACCAGTAGAAATTTTATTAAAATGCTTTTCTAACCAGTATTCTCTAAGAGACGTTAGCTCTATAGATATCTACGTATGTCGTTAACGTGGGTAGAGTTACGTTGAACTGAGCTGACTGTATGCTAATGGGGTGATCGGTTCGGCTGAAAAGCTCATGGCTTATGGCTGAAAATATCAGAGTTGGTGAAAAATCATCAGGTGACAGAGGCTTATTTAGCATAATTAAATTTAAAAAAATTTAAAAATATAAAAAATATGTTAGCCCATTATGTATAATACAAACAAATACGGAAAAAAAGAACCGGCAAAAAAGCTCAACAAAAAGTCAAAAATTCAGAAAAAGATGAAACTTGTGAATAGTGATAAATAAGCCATAAGCACTGTAGCTGCAGCCATATTGATCGCTGATATACTGCAGTACTGCTCGTGCAGCGTGCGTTATGACGTTCTTGACCTGGTTGACCAGATGGATCATGCATAGAAGTGCTGGAGCCTAGAGCTTTAGGAAGAGTCCACGGATGTGACAGACAAACCATCAAAGGCAGAGGAATCAGAGGAAGGAAAAAAGGCACGCATAAAAGAAAAGTGCTCACAAATGCATTCGTCACAGACTGAAAAGTGAAAAGTACCAGGAAAACAAAGAAAGAAAAGTTTCTTTTGAGGGATAGTAGAGAATTTATGGTTATTAGATCTTAATTTAATAGTTATAAATTTAAATGATAGCTAAAAAAAAATATCTAGGTAATATTTACCAACATCAAGAAAGAAAATAGGAGTACACCTCCCTTCTTCACATTTCATGGTCATGGAACCTCACCTTGAGTTCTTGATTGATTACTTTGATTACATAGAAAGAAACAACCTACGATTGGATGCAAACTACAAAGAAAATCAAACCAGGGTACTACAACTAATTCACTGGGTTCAGATTCTCAAGCTGCATTCTCATCTGCACTGCACAGAGCGCATGCAGAAGCAGCAGAATTTCAGCAATATGCAGTTGCTATTGCAGGATTTCAGCAACGAAATACGCCGATCATTCATCTGCTGCAGATTGTATCAATCCAAAACCATGCAGAAAAAATCAATCAGCACATTGTACCCAAGCGAATAATTAAAAGGCTGTGTCTTTCAGTGTTTTTTTACACACGTACCGTTGTGGTAGCGCGAGGCGGCGGCGACGACGAGGTCGGGCGAGGCCGCGGGGATGGAGATGGAGAGCCGCGTCTCGTCCTGATCCACCCCCATCCACGGCCTGTCTCTGCTCTCGCGCGGCCACTCGTCAAAGAAGCGCCGCAGCGGCTTCTCCGTCGCCGCGGCAGCGTCGTGGCCAGCGGAGGCCGGCTTGTCCAGGCTCAGGTCTGCCCCGAACGCGAGTAAGTGCTGCCGCCGCCTCGCCTCCGCGTCCTCATGCTCCCTCGATGACCCGTAGCCGCAGCCGCTCGGGAAGAGGGGAGAAGTGCCGTACTGCGCATACCTGTGGTAGGACGGCGGCGGCGACGTCGCGTGCGCGGCGGCGTCGAGGTGGAGCTGGAGTGGGCTGATCTGAGCGGGAGCGCGGGCGGAGGAGGGGTCGGGACGGCCGGGGTGATGGTGGTTGTGGTGGCCGTAGCTGGGCGCGTCGGGCGCGGGGGGTGAGATGGAGAGGGCGGACGGGCGGTAGGAGACGCCGGCGGCGGAGGAGGAGGACATTGTTTCCGCAGGCTTCCTCGAACGGTTCTTGCCGCGGTGCATGTGCTTCTCGCAGTACTTGGAGTCCCCGTACGCCTCCCTGGAGCAGCGCCACTTTTTGCCGTCCGTCCGCCGGCACCGCCCCGGCTCCGGGTCCTCCGCCTTCCGCCCGTACTGCACCGCCGCCCCGTAGCACCCCCATCCCACTGAGCGCACGCACATACGAACCAACTATCAATGGTGACTGCTGAGTAAACGAAGCAAGAAGAGAGGAAGATGAGTTTGCGTACGTACGGGAGGGCTGGTGAGGCGGGAAGGCGAGGGAGGGCGCGGTGTGGATGGCGAAGCCGTCGCGGTGGCGGAGGGGGAGGACGAGGTCGCGGGGCACCGGCGTGCCGGCGGCCATGTACTTGTAGATGAGCGCCTGGTGCTCCAGCTCCTGCCACTGCGACGCCGTGAACAGGCACCTCCCGCCGCTGCCGCCGCCCTGCCCGCTCAGCATCATCTCCTCAACCACAACGCAGCAGCAGCACAAAGTGTCACTACAAGAGCTCAGTCTCAGTCAAGTGGTTCTAGCTAAATAGAACCGGCCATGGACTGAGGTGAAGGGATCGAGTTTAATAGCATTGTGCTCCTGTCAGGAGGATTTAGAGCTCGGCTGCAAGGAAGCAGTGGAAAGATACACACATCACGCGTATGAGCTTGTCAGGTTGGCGCAGAGGCGCGCAATGGGGCGTGGGTTTGGCTGGGAATGAAGGTGAGGAGGTGGTGGTGGTGGGTGCAGGGACTGCAGAGGATGGGTCACTTCGGTCAGTGTTCAGGCCAGGTGCATGCAGGCAGAGTGCGCGCGGCAGAGTCTGCACGCCGCGGCCTGCAGCGGCTGCAGCGCAGGTGCTCAGGCTCAGGCTGGCGCCTGCCGCGCGCGTGGGTGGGTGAGCAAGGAAAGAAATCACTCGCCCTCCTCCCGCGGGTGCCGCGCCCGTCCGGCCCTTTTGGAGTTTGTAGACTAAATAGCAATTTTTTTAATCGTGTTTAGCAAAATTAAATCTTTAGTCACAGTTGCAAAAATAGCGTTCTCATCCATACAATCACCATACGGACAAACCACGAGCCGACATATGGTGGAGCTTTGCATAGCTACCATGAGGGTTTGGTACCGCGTGTCAGCATATGGCTAAACCCGTACGGTGGCCATGGGGGGCTCCGTCACATGCCGGTCTATGGTTAAACCCGCACGGTGGCTGTGCAGACAAGGGTGCCATTTTTGCAACTGCGGCTACGAGGGTGTTATTTTTACTAATCACGCTTCAAATTTTACCATTTCGGCCAACAACTCAGGCTTTTGCACGAGGGGAAGGGGATAAGGGTGGGTTTTTGGTGGTCATTTATCTTACAAGTTCAGACTTTGGCTTTTTCACTGTAATGGCTGAAAATATGCTATAATTACTATTAGTTTTTTAGCGTAATTAAATTTCAAAAATTAAAAATTAAAAAAAATAGTTATATCATCACAAACAGTGCAAACGAATAAGGGGAAAAAGAAAAGGCAAAAAAAGATGAAATTAAGAAGCCAGAAGTAGAAGCTTGTTGGAGCAGAACCTTGATTCTATGATCGCTGGTTGATAATGGAATTTTTCTTCCATGAGCAGGGAAGTTAAGATTAAGATGCTCCGGAATGGAAACAAGCGAATGTCTACGATACCCACATTTGGTCAGATTTAATTCTAGAGATTTTTTAGGTTCACCAACAAGGCTTGGCAGAAGAACTTGAGAAGTTTTTGTTAGCGATACTCTTCCATGTATAGTTATCTTGTATAGATAGACACAGATCGCTGATATCGTGTAACTAATTCTATACTTCACGGTTGTAATCCCCTGTAACATCAAGCTATATAAAGCATACAACCCTGGCCTTTCACGCCGTGTGGTGCCTTCCAATCTTCGCTCTTGTCTTTCATGGTATCAAATTATATAGTTCCGATCCATCTCTTCTACTGCCCTCCACCTTGCGCATGCGCCGCCTCTGGTCGTCCACGTTTTCCTCCTCCAACTGGCCATGGCACAAAACGGCACAGACGCTGGCCCGGCATCAGCACCAGCTCCAGCACCATTGCCGTTGTGGCCAACATGGCATTGCCAGTCCTCATGAACCCGTTCAGCACTACCGCCATCAAGATGCATGCCCCAATCGTCCTTGACCTCAAGTGCTAGAACCACACCAAGTGGTCCTCCTTCTTCAAATCGATGTGTGGTAAGTTCGGGCTTCTTGCCCACATCGATGGCTCCACCCGGGCCAACTCGACCGATGCTCTCTAGGATCAGGCTGACTTCTCCATCCTCAGCTGACTCTATGTCTCCGTCAGTGACGACATTCTCGACGTCACCATGGAACTGAGCCAGACTGCTCACGCTCTTTGGGTTTCCATTGACGAATTGTTCAGTGCCAACAAGGAGTCCCACGCGATGTTCCTCAGAAACCAGTTCCACTCCATGATTCAGGGAGATCTCTCCATCTCGGAGTATTGCCAGTGTCTCAAAATTTTGGTAGATTCCCTGCGCAATGTCAACCACTCCGTCTCCGAACCACAGCTCATCCTCAATCTTCTCCGTGGCCTCAATGCTTGCTTCTCCAACACCGCTGATGACATCACCAACGCAGAGCCCTTCCCCACCTTCGCTAAGGCGCGCTCCATGCTGACCCTGAAAGAACTCCATTCGGCCAATGAGAGCAAGGTCATCATCGACACAGCTCTCGTTACGTCAGCACCGTCTTATGCCAATGGACTAGGTGGGTGCCACTCTTTGGTGCGAAATGCAGTGACCGGCTCCATGGGTGGTGGCAGTGGTCGCGACTTCAACCGTGGCAGGAAGAACCGCCATGGCAAGCAGAACAAAGGTGGTGAATCATTCTCATTGTGTGCGCTAACTCCACAGTCGTCTGGGCCCTGGGTTTGCTTCAACCCATGGGCGGTCGCTCTGGGCTCGGCAAACTGGTGTCTAGCCCTAGCGCGGGCATCCTCAGACCGTGTCCCTCGGTGGCCCCCCAGGCATACAACACCACCTTCATCCCGCTTTAGGTGTCGGAGCCCAGCTCTCTTGTCGTGCCACAGTGGGACCAGGCCAGTCTAATCGCCGCACTAAACGGCCTCTCCACCCCCTCCCAAGCAAGGTGGATCATGGACTCCAGCGCAACATCTCATATGGCATCCAAGGATGGTATACTTTCCTCCCTAAAACCTCTACCTCATCCATCTATAGTCACTATTGGTGATGGTACACGTATTCCCATTCTCTTCCATAGCCACACGCACCTCCCACCCATCCCTTCTTCCAACTTTGTTTTAAACAATGTTCTTCTATTGCCTTCTTTAATCAAAAATCTCATCTCAGTCCGCAAATTCACTCGTGATAATGTGTGCCCTATTGAATTTGACTCATGTGGTTTCTTTGTCAAGGACCTCAGAACGCAGCATGTGATTCTTCGTTGCAATAGTGACAGGGACCTCTACACCGTAGTAGTAGCCACTCCATCGTCGCAACAAACCCACGTCACCGTTACCACCCCCACTGCTCTTTGGCACCAACGCCTTGGTCATCCCAACCTTGCCATCCTCAGCACACTACATAAGTCTAGTTCTATTTTGTGCAATAAAGTAGCTCACACACTGTCATGCTTATCAACTTCATAAGCATGCCCATCTACCGTTTACCACCTCTACGTCCTCTACTTCCATGCCCTCTGAGTTAATCCATTGTGACTTGTGGACATCTCTAGTATTGAGTAATTTGGGGTTTCAGTATTATCTGGTCATTATTGATGATTTTACTCATTTTTGTTGGACTTTTCCTCTCCATTGAAAATCCGATGTCCACCAACATTTTGTCAATTTTCACGCATATGCCTTAACTCAATTTGGTCTCCCCATTAAACAAATACAAGCCGATAATGGCACCGAGTTTGTCGATTCTATTAACCTCGACTTTCTTGCACGTCACGGCATCCTCCTCTACCTCTCCTATCCATATACGTCACAACAAAATGGCAAAGCCAAGCGTACCATCAGCACCATCAACAACATCGTGTGAATGCTTCTCCTCCATGCTCACATGCTGCCTTCTTATTGGGCTGAGGCTTTGGCCATTGCGACCTACCTCCTTAATCGCTGGCCGTCACCCACCATAAAAAACACCACCCCCTTCTACAAACTCCACCACAAACAACCAACCTACACACACCTTCAGGTTTTTGGTCATCTGTGTTATCCTAACATATCTTCCACAGCTCCCCAAAAACTCTCACCTCACTCGGTCCCCTGCGTGTTCCTTGGCTACCCGAGCTCGCACAAGGAATGTCGCTACCTTGACATCTCCTCATGCAAAGTTATCACCTCGCATCATGTTGTTTTTGACGAGGCAATTTTCCCGTTCACAATACAAAGTCCTCGTGCTCCAACACCTTTACTTGACTTTCTTCTAGATGAGGCCACGACTGCCTCTGTTCCTCCATTTGTGGCTGTAGGTACCATGGGCCCTCCTAGCATTGCAATTTCGCTTAGCATGCAAGGCCGTTCTGGACCACGCTCGGATGACCCCGGCTGGACAACCGTGGCCGGATGAGCACCCACACGGCGGCCTCCCATGGCATGACGACGCCCTCCGTAGCTGTGACCCCATCTGGAACGACGGCACCCCTCAATACGGCCAGGTTCTCTGGACTGAGGCCCTCCCGTGACACGGTCGTACTATTCCCTGCAGCAGCCTCTCATAGCACGTCGCCCCCAGCAACTGTAGCGCCCTCAGACCTAATGACTATGTGCCTTCTCCTCAGGTGCGATGTGATCCCCAGGAGGCTCAACAATGGCTATCGTCATGACTATGCACTTAGCCCCTGTTCCAGTGCCCCAGCTGGCACTAGGACCTCACCAAATGGTCATACAGGCCAAATCTAGGATCGTCAAGCCTGTGAAGCATCTCAATCTCTCGGTAATTCACTCCGGTGTCTCTCCACTATCGAAGACATACAAAGGTGCTCTTGATGATCCTCTGTGGCATCAAGCCATGGCCGACGAGTACCAAGCACTCATCAACAACGAGACTTGGTAACTTGTTCCACATCCACCTGACTACAATGTTGTCACATGCAAGTGGATTTTCAAGTACAAATTTCATTCTGACAGGTCTCTTGCTCAGCATAAGGCACGTTGGGTTGTGCGTGGCTACTCTCAACAGCCCGACGTAGACTTTGATGAGACCTTCAGCCTGGTCATGAAGCCATCCACCATTCGAGTTGTGCTCATCATCGCCGCCTCGTGCTCATGGCCTATATGCCAACTTGACGTCAAGAATGCTTTTCTTCATGGCACTCTTGATGAGACGGTCTATCGTCAACAACCGGTCGGCTTCGTCGATCTAGACTGTCCGTCGCACGTATGTTGTCTAAAGAAGTTGCTCTACGGTCTCAAGCAAGCTCATCGTGCATGGTACTAATGCTTTGCCACCTACCTTCGCACCTTGGGCTTTGTTGCTTCGGCTTCCGACGCGTCTCTCTTCGTCCTTAAGGATGGTCTGTACCTTGCCTACCTCCTTTTGTACGTTGATGACATCATATTGACGACATCATCTCCGGAGCTTCTTCATCGCCTTTCTTAGTGGCTTCATGCTGACTTCTCTATAACTGACTTGGAGGATCTTTACTTCTTCCTGGGAATCTCCATTACTCTGATTGCTTCTAGTTTGTTCTTATCCCATCTCTAATATGCCGCGGAACTAGCACCGAGGCCGAATACCAAGCCATCGTCCATGTTGTTGGCTTCGCCAACTCCTACTAGAACTTCACCGACCCCTACAATCTGCCACAGTTGTTTACTGTGACAATGTGAGTGTCGTCTACATGACGTCAAACACCGTGCAACATCGCCGAACCAAGCAATCAAAATTGACATCCATTTTGTTCGGGAAAATGCATCTCTCGATCAAGTTCGCGTCTTGCATGCTCCTTTGTCCCATCAGTTTGCTGATGTGATGACAAAAGGTTTGCCGACCCAGCTGTTTTATGCCTTTTGATCCGGTCTCGGTGTTCGGTAATCTCACGATGGGACTACGAGGGGATGTTAGTGATACTTTTCCATGTATAGTTATCTTGTATAGATAGAAACAGATCGTTGATATCGTGTAACTAATCCCATACTTCACGGTTATAATCCCCTATAACATCAAGCTATATAAAGTATGCAACCCCGGTCTTTCTTGCGGTGTGGTGTCTTCCAATTTTTGCTCGTCTTTCAGTTTTCAACAAATATATATGCACGGGTGAGCTAGCACCGCATGGCGCACTGGCAGATGCTCTTGGATGTACTCTGGAGCTAATGGTGATGGGAACGGAAGTCAGGAACCCTCCTTTCTGGTTGAACTGCGAGACAGACAGAGAGAGGAATAGCTGAACTTCACCCATCCCACTTTACAAGGATAAACAAAATTTGGACCCAACTTCAACTAAATGTTGGACAGAGAGTTTACACAGCTTCTTTACAGCAAACTAACTGCTGTGCTTCGTCTAAAAAGATCTGCTGTGCGCATATAGAATGCAATGCTACGTTCATGGTGAGAGAGGGGGTGGGGGGGGGGGGGCGGCCGAATGGTTTTATATCTGTATGAAGGGTCTATCCTCGGTGAACAACCACACAGACTCTGAAAAACAAATAACCTAAGAAAAACAAAGAAATTAGCAATGGGTGATTTTGTATGTGGGTGTAGTATACCTGACAAAAATTAAAATTTTTTGCTTTTGGTTTCTGGCTTTTAGCTTTTAGAAGCCATAAGCTATTTTGAACATATTATTTTTTTAACGTAGCTTTTTTCTATTTTTTCCTAGTATTGTCTGTGGAGAAATAATTTTTTTTATTTTTCTTTAATTGAATGTCTCAATAAAAAAAACTAACAACATGTTCAGTAGCATTTCAATCAAAAGTCATTAACTACAGCTGAATTAAACATCATGGTACCTCGACTATAGGATAACACTATTTGTGATATATTTGGGTGTAGTATTCCTTTTGTTTTTAATATGTTTTTCTGTGTTCGCTCCTACTATTTCCAATCGAAAGAAAAATGTTCGGCTAACAGGGCTGCAAAGAAAGTACATATGACGCGGCGGGTACGTACAGAGTAAGAACTGAGTAGAATCCTAATAGTTTCCTAATTCTAAAGTGAAATCTTGATAAACAACCGTAATTCAAATGCAGGAGATGATCCTCTCAAGCCTGGTCATTAATCAAGACTGGTAGCAATATGGATATTTCTTCTGGAGGAGACGATTCGTACTCTCTCTGACTGGTAGCTATACATGAAAACCTGTGATGTGATGGTGACTAGTTGCAGCAAATCACACAGTTGGGTGATACAAGCAACTCGTATGGCTGCGTCCGGCAATGACTCGATGGCACGGGATACACTTGTGCGGCTTGCCACTCCGAAGGCTTTTTCTTTTGGCTTTTCTCCGAGGACTTTTTACTGTAGTGATCGATAGTTTTTTTAATAAAAAATATGAAAAAATAAAAACACCACTATATCTTTTAGTACAATATGAAGAAATAAAAAAAGACAAAAAAAAAAGGCAAAAAAAACTTAGAGTCTGTCATAAGGGTGCTTGAAACTTCATGTCTGAATCAGATAGCAGCCTGACAAAGGGGAGCACAAAGGGCACAACCACAAGAACTGCCTTCTGCGTGTACGAGAATACTGAACACTGCATATCTTACACGGTATCTCTGTCGACGATAGGAAGCGTCGTCTTGGGTGAAATTTTCCCATCAAGGCAACTTCTAGCAATATGATCAACTCGGAGTCCAACATTTTGATACAAACAACGGCTACCTGTTTATGTTGATGCATCAATGATCAAGTCCTCTAGACCAGGGACATTTTTCACAGCGTGGACAAGAAGTTCAGCCTGCCCTTTGGTCCCTTTAAATCCTGTACTGCATATAACCCTTAGGTGCTTGTACGAACACTTCGGTAGGCTCCTTAGAGGCCCTATATCTGCAACTGTGTAGCCAGAAATATTGAACTGCAAATGTTGGAATAAACAGAAGAAATGGTCACTTGTAAATTGCATATCAGTTCAAATGTTAAAAATTGTAATAATAAACATCGCACGTGGACGCCAGGTAAACTAAGAACAAACACAAGCAAAAAAGAAAGGGTACTCATAATGGATATGCAAAGCATATTAAACACAGTGGGGATAAAAAAAACCCTATGCCAATTGTTATGAATATCATGCGGATATTCATAAGACCTAATGAGCAATATATATAAAAAGTACAATAGATAATATACAAAGGCAATCCTATACATATAAGTAAATATAAAAAAAGATATGCCTACTCTAACAGCCCCTCAAACTCATAGTGGATCACACATATTGACTTGGAGAGAGCACAAATGTTGCACTCTATTCAGCGGCTTTGTGAAGAAGTCAGCAACTATAACTCTGATGGCACAAACTGTAGAGCAAGCACTCCCCCTCACATGCTTGGTGAGTTCATGCTTCATTAGGTCGCAGGCTATACTTATAACACATGTACGGTCAGATAGAAGAGTCATAGGTCCCATCAAAAGTACTCCCTCAACCAAGTAACCTCTGATGTCACTACTATAATAGCTTCAACTCAGCCTCAACACTCAAACGAGAAACTACAGTCTGTTTCTTTGTCTTCTAAGCAATTAGAGAGGAGCCAAGGAAAACACAATAAAAAGAAAAAGAACGATGATAAGGACCGCTAGCCCAGGTCGCATCGTAGTACACATGAAGCTGTAGTAAGTTGGAGCTAGGAAAAAACAACGAGAGAGAGTCCCACGCAAGTAGTGAAGAACATGAAGAATGTGACTGTAGTGAAGGTGGGTAGAGTGAGCCATGAATTGACTCAAGATATGAGCAACATGAGCAATATCAAGGCGAGTGCTCACAGGATACACCATACTCCCAATAAGATGGCGATATCGAGTAGAATCCTCAAGAAGATCACCATCGATGGAATGAAGCTGGAGGGATAGCTCTATAGGAGTGTTAGTAGTGCGAGTGTCAGTTAGACCAAAATGATCAAAAGGATTTTGGACATACTTCTACTAGGAGATGTAGTAGCCCTCAGGCATGGAAGTGACCTCAATCCCAAGAAAGTATGTAAGAGAACCAATATTAGTCATCAGAAACTACTCATTGTGATGTTTCTTCACATACGTGATGAATGAGGAATAATCACCAGTGATGAGCATATCATCCACATACAGAAGAAGCAGCGTCCTACCTCAAGATGAGACATGAACAAAAAAAACAGGATTGTGGGAATTGACAGTTAAACTGACAGTGATAATCACTAAAGTGAAATGCTCAAACCAGGCATGAGGAGTCTATTTAAGACCATAAAGAGTATGACAAAGACGACAGATGTGCCTATCTAGAACAGAATACCCAAGTGGTGACTGTATGTAGACCTCCTCATGTAAAGCTCCATTAAGAAAGGTATTATTAACATTTAGCTGAAAGATAGACCACCAGCGAATAGAAGCAACCACAACAAGAGTGCAAACAATGGTCATATGGGCAGCAGTGGCAAAAGTTTCATCATAGTCATGACCGAACTCATGCTGGAAACCACGAACCACAAGACCAACTTTATAGCGCTCAATAGTACCACCAGGTCAGGTCTTAATCTTGTACAGCTACTTCCACGTGATAGGACGAGCATGCACAGGTGTTTGTACAATATCCCAAGTCCCCATATGCCAAAAAACATCAATCTGCTCTACCATAGCGAACTACCACTCAGAATGAGGAGCAATCTCACGATAAGAACTAGACTCAGGATAGAGAGAGCATGAGCTGTTAGAGCACAGCCAAGATGATCAGAAGGCCAAAGGGATGTTCGATCTCGAAGGGCGTAATGACAAACATCATCAGGAGAGTCAGATGAAGGTGTCGGCAAGATACCAGGAGAGGAGCCTAGTGGAGGACGAGGACGCCTAGAGTAGTGAACACCAAAGAACCGAGACAGTGATACCGCAGGAACAAGAGGAACCGAGACAGTGGTGTAGGAGGCAACACAAAATGTAGTGGTACAAAACGAACCACTAGGGATAGACTAGGGGAAGACTGCAATGTAGAAAAATAGGTGAAAAGTTAGAAAGAGACAACTATGAGATCGCCTCAACGATGAAAATAGGACGAGGAGCCAAATTTCGATAGAATAAAGGTCGAGATTCACCGAAGACAATGTCTCGTGAGATTCTAAGCCATCAAGCAAAAGGATCATAGCAGTGAAAACCCTTATGCTCAGAGCTATAAACAAAAAAAAATACACACTCAACTAAATGAGTCGACAGTTTGATGCACTCACGAGGCTGCAGTAGGATAAAATAGGTGCAACAAGAAAACACGAAGGTGAGTGTACTAGGGACTCAAGAGTAGAGACACTCTATAGGATTGACACACTTAAGAACAGTGAAATGCTACATAAGATATGCAGCCGTAGAAGTAGTCTCAGCCCTGAACTATGGTGGAACATATTTTTAAAATTTTTAGATACATATATACTTGTCATATCGATGTATTCTTGTTTTTTTGCAAAATATCATATAGCGGTATTGTCGTATCCTTGTTTTTGCCATGTTTTTCTCATTATGTTGTATGTTGAAGCATTGAGCTAAAGTTTCACATTCGTGATACATTTGCTACATACTTTTGTTACGCTGTTGTGTGGGTAAAAATTGGCGTTACTTCTAGGCTATTAGCCTTTTAGCATTCTGCCCGGGGTGCGGCGAAATTCTGGATCCGCCACTGCAGCTATTGTATTGCAGACCACCTCGATATTCAGTTCATGCCATCAGCTTCTTGACATTTTGCATTCGAAGAGCGTAGGGTGTCTGCATCTACCCCTCTGCGGTAGATACTGAGCCTAATCTTTTTTTCTTCGAATTATGGTTAATTGTAGTTTATGACCTTTGGATTGTTCATGAGAAAGAGTACGAAGTAATAGAAACTCGAGTGCGATTTTGACCAATACAAATGAAGTTGATATAGTGTGTACTATAATTAATTTATAAATTCTGTCTTACAAAGATATTTCGTTTGAAAGCTAGTAAGGGCTCAAGGGCTCATTAACTCGTAAAGGAAGGCTATTGAATGCGAGACGCCAAACAAAATGGTTAACTTTATTCAGACATTTCAGCGTCCAGATCTTCTTCCATTGGAAAGCGGGTGCATATAGGGTGAAAAACACTTAAATGTTGCAAATCCATAAAAAGAAAATGTCTCCAAAGTTTTCAAAAATTCGAAAAAAAATACCACATACAGGGGAAGGGATGTTCTTTAACCATGCAAAAATCTTGAAAAGCACCCCATTGTTGGATTATGAACAGTACTACTTTCTCCTCGTCCGGCAATTTGTTCATGATGCTCCATGAAAACCTTATACGCTTTTTTTTAAAAAAAAAATAGGGCAAGAGCTATGCCAAATTGCCAATCACCAGGAAAAGAAGTACAACTATCGCTCTTAGCCGAGGAAAACCCTGCAGCAAAGACCAAACAAAACAAGAACAAGCCTACACCAAAGGCTGAAGTAATAACAACAAAAAAAACAACAAAAAAAGATACGCTAATTTAACAGTGAATGTCCCTTGATCTGATCCATCAAGGGAATGGATCACACCCACGCCTGGTTTTCGTGGGTTCTCGATACTTAGCAGGTTTTCACACAATAGTTTGCCATGCTTTACTAGATGACAGAATTCTTTTTGGGACCAAGATTTCAACACGAGGCACAAATTTACAAAGTAAAACGTTAGCAACTGGCATGCATCCCATATTGCATCCAGCCACATTACTACAACAAGCAGTGCAGCCAACAATTTTCATATGGATTCACCCAGGAGACATGGTCCAGCCCACATTTTTTGTCGCCTGTAACACATCCCAAATGTATGTAGGAACTTCGGTCAAACAGACATAACAGATCACCCAGTCAAAGTGCTTGTGTTGGCTCCCTTAGGCCCCGTTTGGCACAGCTCCACCACCAGCTCCTTGGAGCTGTTTGGAGCTATTTTGTGCCAAGCGGGGTAAAGCAAAATAGCTTCACCCAAGGAATTCTTTAAAACCTGCTGAGACAAAAATAGCTCCACCCAATGGCGGAGGACCCGATAGGGCAAGGTCAGCGGCGCGCGCGGACCTTGATCTGGCAGCGGAGGCGGCGCAGGAGGCGGAGGCGCGCGGGGGGGGAGGCGGGGGGAGGCGGCGGCGGGGCGGGCGGGCTGGGAGGCGCGGCGGGAGGTGGGCGGGGAGGCGCGGCGGTGGGAGGCGGGAGGCGCGGCGGCTGCGAGGCGGCGGCGGGGAGGCGAGGCGGGCGGGAGGCGGAGGCGGAGGCGGAGGCGGGCGGGGCGGGCGGGAGGCGGGAGGCGGGGGGAGGCGGCGGCGGCGCGGAGGCGGCCGGAGGCGGCCGGCGGCGGCGAGCGATCCGCCCCACCTCATTTTTTCCCCGTCCTCCGCCACTGGCTCCACCCAAGGAGCTGAAAAAAGTAGCTTTACCCGGCTCCACTTTTGAAGTCAAAAAAAATAGCTTCACTTGTGAAGTGGAGCCGTGCCAAATGGGGTCTTAATGGTTCCCCGGCTTCATTGCCGTGGGCTAAGTCTCTCACTGTTCCTCGCCTTCGTTTACCTGGCTTGAGAGTTCAGGATTTGGTGGTTCAAGGCTTCACATTGCAACTGGTGTCGGCTGGCAAACAACTCCTGCTGCTTCTCTTCGTAAGCACAAACATCATCTTTCATTGTATTCACGGATACCTCAAGAACTTCTATTGCTTCTTCCTTTGCTTGTAGCCTCGCCCTTGTTGATTTAGTTCTTTCTCTTAGTATTTTTTGTTGCCCTACTTATTTGCCTCGCCCTTGTTGACATCACCACCTCTATATTCCAAGAAGATTTGCCAGATTTCATCTGCCCAGTGGAAAGCAAAAGTAGCCCATCGGCTAACAAAAGCAGCAGCAGCACCATGAGCATCGGTGATAGTGGCGGGTCCAGGAAAAATTTTTGGAGTGGCTGAAGTATCTTTAGCTCGACCTCAGCCCCTTTTATATTATACATCCATGACTAAAAATTTAGGGGGGACTTCAGGAGGGATCCAAGGGTCCGGTAGCGATAGGGGGGCTCGAGCCCCCCCCGGCTGGATCCGCCGCTGATCGGTGAGAAAACGAGAGATTCTAGACACCTCCGGTGCAATCAGTGATTTCTAATTTTCTTTTTAATCCACTGAATAAACCATGCACTGCCCCAAGGATGGTATTAGCTCTATCAAGGTCTTTACTGGTCCCACGAATGCGACTCAACATACTCTTGTGTTTGCTTAGTGTGTCACCATCTGAGGATTCGCCATTGCCAGCAGCAGGAAGTAGCGAAGGCGAACATAGCCCCGGCTCATTCGAAGAATCGAGCCTAGCAATATCAAGAATATAGCAAAACGGCTCTTTCCCTTGAAAAGCTCCTGCTGGAATTATACAAGATGCTAAAGAATCGTGATCCAGGTGTATGGTAGTTACAGAAATTGTCTCATCACTGAACCTAAGCACTTCCCTCGAGCAACAAGAACCATCTCATTACACACTACTAGAATTTAGAAGTGACAGGCAAGAAGCAGCCAAAGATACAAAGATTATCTCATCACAGAACCAGAGGACTTCCCCAACCAGGCAACAAGAATCATCTCATGACACGCTACTGGAATTTAGAAACAATGGACAAGAAGCAGCAGAGACGTAAGGACCATCTCATCACATAACCAAATCACTTCTTCAACTAGAAGTACAGGA
Organism: Dendrocalamus sinicus; assembly: GCA_036346575.1. Lineage (NCBI taxonomy): Eukaryota > Viridiplantae > Streptophyta > Magnoliopsida > Poales > Poaceae > Dendrocalamus > Dendrocalamus sinicus. Next base: position 5,035,810 of record CM070656.1, on the reverse strand, counting down.
ACTTCGTCAAATACCTAACGAGCAACACCGGGGGTGCACCGCGACGAGGAGGGGGCGGCGATCCGCGGGCAGGCCGCTTGCTTCCGGTGAGTATCGCCGCCCCAAGCCACCATGACACAATCTTCGTCCTCTACCACCATGATCTCGCTGTTGTACCAATCATCCCTCATCATCCTCGTCACATGTGCATGATTATACAAGTTTTTAGAATATATAATTATTATCGTGCTAGGTTTAAAATATTAAGTTTGTAGAATATATCATTATTATCGTACTAGGCTTAAAATATTGAAGTTAAATTTGCTCACATTACTGAAGTTTTTCTTCGAGGACTAGGAAGTTACGAGTTACAACCACCGTTCCATCTCCTAGAATTGAATATTATATAAATTCCAAACTATAGTGAACTCGATATATCAAGTTTGGGAGGGCCGAGCCTTGCTCGGTTGACGTGGCTGCCATTGTGCAACTCACTCATCCAGTCTCGAATCCGGGGCGCCTTATTGTCTTATTTTTGGAGTACTGATTATATAAATAGTATCTTTTTGGTACATATCTCTATGAGTATATGCGTATATGAATTTGTTCAGTAGTCAAAGTGTGTGCCCGTGTTCTATGAGACTTTAGAGTCTTAGTGTGTGCATGGGACACATCCATATAGATGTGTGAGTGTATGAGTATGTGTGGTGTTGTGTGTGTGAGTACGTCCTTACTACTAGTGAATAAAAAGGGAGTTGCTAGCGTCCGGACGTCTGATCTGGACGCTAGCGCCATACGGTCGGCCGTAATATTCATTCCTCATGTATGCAACAATTTTTAGCCTTGTATGCAACAAAACATTTTGACAAAATCTCGATGTTGCAATGGTTATTGTTGCATACATGAACTCAGAATGTTGCAACAAAAACCAAACACTTACCTCCATAACAGCCGACGACCAGCTTCGGTGGCCAGGAGGGCCAAGGCGGTGGCGGAGTCGGCCAGGGAGGCGGGGGCCGAGGCAGGCGGCCTAGAGCTGGCGGATCCAGCGACGAGGAGGCCGGCTGAGGCAGCGGTGGCCGTATTCGGTAGCGGGGAGCCCAGATCCGATGTGGAGAAGCTGGATCTGGTATGGACGACGACAGTCTGTTAGAGGATATGCCGCGGATCCAACGACAATGGAGACAGGAGGGAGCCAGATCCAGCGGAATCTAGCTGAAGGTGGTAGCCAGAGAAGAGGATGCGCTGGCTGAGGCGGTATAGGAGGCAAGTGGTGATGGAGACAAGGGTAGGCGTGTCGACGAGGTTGCCGTAGTCGAGGGTGAGGAGAAAGATCTCAGAGGCTAGGAGATGAGAGGTGGAGGATAGTGGTATGGAGGAGATGAAGAGAGAAAGAAATGAAGAGGGATGCGCTGGCGGAGGAGTGAGCAGCTAGATAGGAGAGAGAGGAATGAGTGTATGTGAAGCGGAGAGAGAAAAGCGTCTAATCCTTTTGTTACTTATCGGATTCGGATCGGAAGGGTTATCATTTTCCAATAAAAAAAATATCACGTTCGGATCCGGGACAGGTGTCAGCCACTCCGAGCCGTGGTCTCAACAGATGGGCCCCACTCCCCCCACCGCACAGGGATGATGTAACTCGTGCCGTGGTCTCAAGCAGATCTGCTTCCGCCTCCCCCTTCGCCTCGCGATCTCGCCAAGCCGCCGCCAGCACCCCCACCCCACTGGTCACCAACTCCAACCTCGCGATCCCACTCTTCTCGACCCTTCCAGAAGTTTCCCGAACCCCCCAAACCCCTCCACCCTGCCAAACCGCCCGCCGCGCCGCCCCGAGCCGAGATGGGGTACGTCGGCGCGCACGGCGTGGAGACGCTGAAGCGGTACAGGTACAGCGGGCAGGACCACTCGGTGGTGGCCAAGTACGTGCTTCAGCCCTTCTGGAGCCGCTGCGTCACCCTCTTCCCGCTCTGGATGCCGTGAGTCCCCTCCCACCCCCGACGCCTCCTCCGACTCTGCTCCTCGCTTGATTCCCTGGTGTCGATTAGTACGGTTCAGCGGGTAGATGTTTGTGTTTGATTGCGTAAGAGCAGGTCGCATGGGTGAATGAATTTGTTTATGTGGAGGAGCGGCACTCCATTTGTGTTGTTCCACGCAATTTTCGTCTTTTGGTGGTTGTTATGGATTGCAGTTCCGAGGTTTGGTGTCTGTGTGTGGGATGATAACTGATAATTCATTTTTAACATTTGGAAAGAGAAGCAACCATTCGATCAGGGAAATGTTGGCAATTCGATCAGGGAAATGTTGGCACTTGATAGTACTGGCATATGGTTAGTGTACAACCGTATAGATTAGCCAAGTAATTTTTTTTGTTTGTTTACCTATAACTTGTCAAGTTATTGTCAGTTAGTCACTAGTCAGTAATCAGCAGTATGTCATGCCAATTGCTCTAAACAGAGCAGGAATAAACTGTATGCGTTCAGTTGTTACTGAGAGGTATTTTGCAGGCCTGAGGAGGTTCACACGGAATGCCTGCCTAGTGTAGACATTTTCTTAAGTTGCAAGTTATACTTTGATTTGATGATTCAATTGTATGGCCAGTGGTCAAGTAGTTGGGGTTTAATAAAAACATCATACACTATCTAACTGTATGTAAAAAAGCTAGTAGAAACTTATGATTGCAGCTTTCTTGTTGTGAGAACTATCAAGACTGCTCGTATACCTATCTTGTGTAAACACTACTCCATGGACCATATGTACTAAGAAATGCATTTTGACTTGATGATCCTCTTGTATGACCAACAATTGGAGCCTGCACAGCAGAGATGCTCCAAAGCAATATATCAAAGATATATAATCATCAGTAAATTAAACTTAAGCCATGTGCAAACAGCGAATAATTTTTTTTAATTTTAATTTTTTATTCTTTTCCTACCAAAACTTCTTTACTAATAATTTTCTACATTTGCATGTATGGATCCACATATAGACCAAATATGGTAAGAGATTGATCAATAGATTGTCAATTCTTCCTTGGATTCATTTCATCTGGTGCTGTCCATGGTGATGCTTTCCGAAATTTCAGATCACACTCACAGGATTTATGTTTCTAGTAGTATCGGCACTGCTTGGCTATGTGAGTGTCTTTCTTGCTTGATTTAGTTATAATTTTGGGAGGCTGTTAAGAATTTGAGCTGATAATATGTCAACCTTGACACCTTTTGATGCATTCCATGTTTCATGTTACGTAGCACCCCTTCTAGTCTTTACTTATTGGATTCTAATTTCACAGATATATTCACCCCACCTCGACGCAGCTCCCCCCAGGTGGGTCCATCTTGCGCACGGATTACTTCTCTTCTTATACCAGGTGTGTGAAATTAGCCTTGATATTCCAAATGGGTAACTCATCTGATTACCAAAGAGAAAATATTGGTTTCTACATAATACCAATGGGTATGGGGACCCCCCCCCCCGGGGCGCCCCCAGGAACCAGGAACCTGGTTACACTTCCATCTGCGACTGTTATAGCTTATGTCTTGAGCTGGCTTGTTGCAATGGACCTGTTCACATTAGCCTTTACTGATGGCTTTTGGTTTTAGCTTATGAATAGTAACAATTTGCAGAGAGCCGTACGGAGATAGAGAAACTTGCATGTAATTTTGGCCGATATAAATGAAGTTACTATAGTATGTACTATAATTAACTAATAGACCCTATCTTGAAAAGACATTCCGTTTGAAAGCTAGTTATTGTAAAAAAACAACTTTTAGAAGCCAATACGAACAGGGCCATATATCGAAACCTTTGTAACAATTATGTTTATAGAATTGTCTTCTACTCGGCGAAGTTTTAAACAATTCCCTTTTGGTAAACTTTAGCACTTTCACAATTACCTGATGAATGATTTTGCACTGTATCCCCTTATGGAAGTTCAAAAAAAACTTCTGTTTTTTTTTCTGTGTTTCTTTGTCCCCTGGTATGCATTATTTTTTCTCAAGGTGTCTAAGTAAGGCTGGAAATTACGATGTCAGCCTGTTCATTTATTTGACTTTATCAACTATGTTGCCTCGTAGCATCTGCTTTAATAGTATTATATTGTACCCCTGTTAGACTTTTGATGCTGTTGATGGTAAACAAGCGAGGCGCACTAGCTCATCAAGTCCTCTAGGAGAACTTTTTGATCATGGTATTTTCTTTCACTCTCTCTCTCTCTCAATGCACTGATCCCCTAGGTGGCCGCCTAACCCGCCTAGGTGGTGATTAGGCGCTAGGTGCCGGTCTAGTGCCTAGGTGAACACTGTCTCAATGTATCCACCTTACAATATGCAAACTTGTCATTTGACAGGATGTGATGCCCTTGCCTGTGCTGTAAGGATTTTCTAAGCCCTTTCACCTTGTCCTCCTCCTTTCACCTATCAGATGTTGCTCTGATCTATCTTGACTGGCTTCATCCTTATGCTATGGCTAGTTTGAAGCCTTGGCCCTTGGAAGCACCTTGATGTGTGGAAGGTTGACATTCTGTTACTGGGTGGTTGCTGTTGTCCCGTTCTACCTTGCAACGTGGGAACAGTAAGAATCTTGGAAATCATTTGGTGTGTGCATACTCTATATTCTGCAAAAATTGTTCTCATCTTTTGTCCAAAAAGTTCCTTTGTTTTCTGGTCTTGATGAAAATATTAAATTTCAGGGTGCTGCTTACTGTAGAAACATTTAGACTTCATACCTACTGCACTCTCTAGTTATCTTCAGGTGTCGCATGAAGATTGATTTAGTGGGATGATGCCACTGAATCTTTTCTGCATGTCCTTATATTATATGCCAGCAGATGTATCGGTGACATGTGGGTCTAGACCTATCATGTAAACCTCTCAGTGAGGCGTTTCAGGAAAGTTCAGTGGCATATAAGGATAATTATAGAGCCTAAAGTTTTGAGGAACTAGCTTTATAATTTTTCCGCTGGTAAACTATTTTCCCCCTTTTGTTTTGATCAGACAGTAATATGACATGACAATGAAATAAAATAGCTCCAATTTGAACTGACACCTTCATAGTTGGGAAACAAATTGGCACATGACACATCACGTGTTCATTTTCTTATCACTGTGGCACTGTGCATGACTATCCTGCTTTATCCTGGTTTCATGATGTAACCTTTTCTGTATGTGACATATTGACATGTTAGCTCTCACTTCTAATTCTGTCTATTCTTGTGGTAACCAATGATTCCACTTAAAGAAATTTGACGGCTCAGCTTGTAACTAAACATTTGCTTCCTGAAGTCAGGCTGCTGTTCTTTATGTTTGGATTTTCATCACACGCCACTGATGCATTGATTTCGTGAAAGGTCTGCCTGTTATTTATTGACATTTACACTTCTCATGCCACCAGCTTCTTTACAAATACTCTCATTCTTCCTGTAATAAATGGACCAACGGAGGGCCTGATGCTGATCTATGTATCCCATTTTTTTACCTTTCTTACTGGTAACTTTCCCTGATAAGAAAGACTCGATGTGCACTTAACTTTCTTCTGTACATTTTTATTACATTCTTCTAGGATAAGCACTTATATTACAAATTGATGTTTGCATTCCCAATCTAGGTGCTGAATGGTGGGCACAAGATTTTCAGAAATCACTACCCCTTTTTAGTTGGGTTCCACTCCCATTTGTTCCGGGTATGTTTCTTTAGGAATGACCAAATGTTTTTTTTCCATTTTTTGTGAACATGATTAGATAGTTACCATCCGTATATTACTCTCTCTTGTTTGATTGCAAGCAATGGTAGGTATAATTAACTATACTCTTTGCTGCAAGATTATATTAGCTTCTTACATCAACTAGCACCGTTTGCCAACATAGTGCACAAATATTGACATAACTGCTACTAGAATTATTTCTGATTTCTTTGCTTCCACTTGTATCAGAAACCCCCTTGTATGTTATTGTGATGATTCTTATGATCCTTTTTGCTGTAATCCCTACCATTGGATCCAAGTGAGTTTATATCCCCTCCTCTCTTTTTCTCCCAAGTAACTTTTGTGACAGTTCCATAACATGAAGCAAGATTAACAAATAGCACTCTTCTACCATATATCTTTTAAATCATCTTTGCTTACAAATGATTGGTTCTCGTATTATGTAATTATTTTGTGTATTCATTACCCAAAACAGTTGGGAGCTGCTTGCAAATGAATGATTTTTCCTGTTTCACGATCAATACTTTTGCAAGTGATTTTTTTGTAGCATTTCTTTGCAAGTGTAGAATCGAATACCGCAATCAGAGGGGGGGTGAATGATTGCCACTACTTTTTGGAATCTCTTAGTGCTCGGTGAACGTTTCGACCGCTCTGTGCTCAACTGCACGATCAATCGCTCAGTATTCAACTGCTCGCTCGATCGCTCAATGTTCGATCGGTTTGTATGTACTCGAAATCTTCAACACAGAGAGCAAAATCTCTATCACTTGTACCTTCGAGAAACCAGCACCTTCGAGTAATCGTATTTCCTCTGTTTTCCTGGCAGCGATTAGACACCTTTGCACGTCATTGTAAGTTTCAATCCAACTACAATCACCAACAATTTTCAAGCAGATTAAGAATCAAATTGATTTAAGATGATGTTTATTGCTGGATTTTCGTGGATTTACAAAGCGCCTTCACAAGCAACCCTACAAGCTTAGCCAAAACTAAAGCCTCAATCTACTCGGCCAAAAACCTTCTGTTAACCCTTAGTCTTTCTCTGCTTTTATAAGCTAATGTCCCAAATCGTGTTCTCATCAAACACGGACACTAAACTCTATCCGTTTCGAAAATCAAGGGATCAGAAACCCTTTTAAACACGGGTTTTTCATAATCTCTAAGCCTTCCTAGTTATGGACTCCTTCCATAACTCTTTTAACTCAGCACGTGACGAAGACTCCAGAACCGCACCTCTTTTAGATTCTTCACACATCATCCACTTTTGATCACGTGCTCCAGCGTAAACCCGACCACCTCGTGACATCCTTGACCGCTTGGATCTTAAATTTCCCCTCCTAGTCCCAGTCCTCGTCATCGACCATGATCGTCTCCACGCCCAACCTGCACATGCAAAGACCAAAAGAACTTTTCCTCAGCATAAATTCTCACAACTTGACCGACATTAATCCACACACAAAACACACCTTAATCATCAATAACCACTAACCAAGTCATCCACGACCTCTGTATCCACGTTTTCTAGAAATCAACCTCAGACCACTCAGGAAAGCCCCTCAGACCGCCATGCCTAGGCCGGCCAGACCGTTGCCCCAACACACACGAGTACTCGAAGATTACGAGTACCGATCACAAAATCTTCGATAACCAATCACGAAGCCTACGACTACCAATTGCAAAGCCTACAACAACCGACAAGGTACTGTAGCTCAGACCACAGACTACCGAGTACCAAGTATTGTAGCGCAAACTATCGAGTACCGACCAGGTATTGTAACATAGACCACCGACTATTGAGTATCGAGTACCAACCAAGTATCATAGCACAAACTATCGACTGAGCACCCACCAGGTATGTAGCACAGACCAACTGTCGAGTACCGAGTACTAACTAGGTACTGTAGCTACGACCATCGACAAGCTACGGTAGCTATGACCATCAACAAGGTACTGTAGCTAGGATCACTGACCGGTTATAGTAGTTCACCCTATCGATCACCAATCGCGGTCGACATCTTTGACTACTGACAGTGGTTGAAGTCTGCCGATCTAACTGCCTAACACAAGGCTACGACTAACAACCGGTTTGTTGTAGCTTACGGCCGGTTCCCTGTAGCTTACAACCGGTTCCCTGTGCTTACGACCGGTTCCCTGAATCTCATGACCGGTTTACTGTAGCTATGACCGGTTCACTGCAGTACTCTGGAGTCTCCAACTCCTAAGTCTTCGACCTCTCTGATTGCTCTCCGACTCCTCTAAAGACTCCGAACCGAGGTCGTTCTGCAGCGGTCATTTAGCCGTGCTCGACCTACCGTGGTCGATCTTCCGTGGCCGACATGTCGTGATCGACAAACGTGGTCGTTCTGTCGTGATCGACATGCCATGGTCGTTCAGTCGTTGTCGATCTGCCGTGGTTGACATGTCGTGGTCGTTCAGTCATGGTCGATCTGCATGGTCGTTCAGTCATGGTCGATCTGCCGTGGTCAACTTGCCGTTTCCAATTTTGTAAAAGAGCACTATTCGAAAATTTCATAAACGCAAATTTCAATGCAAGCCAAATGTCAATTATTCATCATCACTAAATTCACGACATATCTGTATGGTTTAACAAGTGATTTTTTTTGTGGCATTTCCCATAACACAATGCAAGAGTAATAAATAGCATTGTGCTACATACGTCTTTTTCATCATCTTTGCTTACAAATGATTGATTCTCCTGTTGCAGTGTCAGTAATGTCCAAAAAGTAGTTGACTCTAGAAAAGGAAGCATGGTATTGGCATTAGCAATGGTAAGCTTTTGGCATTTCTCATATGTAGAAGACTAGAAGCTGGTAATATTTGAAGTCGTAGAAACCATTTGTTTTGCTATAGTGCTTGTGGAAACACTTAGCCATTTGCCCATTTGAAACTTACCCTAAGCGAGCAATGATTGGAATTGTTAGATGTGAATGCTCTTTAGTTTGTGTATTTATGTCTACGGATAGATTTTTTTATTAGACTTATATATCTTTGCAATACAAACACAGAAACATTGATATAGAGCTAGTTCCTTCCAAATCATATAGGCCCTTAGAGCATCTTACATAGCAGGGTCGGATCTTAGCTGTTAGGATCAATTTTATTTCATCATTGCTTTATCTTGACCAGGTGCCGAAACGGTTTTAGCATTGTGCATTTGGACTGTCAATTTGCATGTGATGATTTGTTAATATTTCATTCAAATCACTTTATAAGAACAAACGTGACTTCTGCTTTTATCTGAACAGATAGCATGCGCCCTTAATACTTGTATTCTTACATTTTTTGTATTTGGCTTGCAGCTCCTTCCTTTTATTGCACTGTTAGCTGGAGTTGCTGTCTGGTATGGGTGTCAGAAAACTTTTTTTGTTTATTGTATAGGATGTAATTCTGTGCATGAAATGCTTAAATTTCTGTAACTTGTTGTTCAGGTGTTATCTTTCTCCTTCAGATATTATGAGGAATCAACCACATCTCCTTGTGATAGGAACTGGATTTGCTTTTGGATATTTGGTGGTAGGTTTCTATTTTGTTGCTGGGTTCTTTTATGCTGACTCACTTAGTACTATAGTGATCTGGGAGACCAGGACGATATCTTGAAGTTAATCCTGGAAAGAAGCATTCACAAGCCCGACATGCAAGGGGACGTGCATGCTCTGCATGAGCTAGATGATATATCCCTCTTATTATATAGACATGCATGTTATAGCTAGCATGGTAGTTACAGTGTACGTGCATTTTAGTTGCATTGGATTACTTCGCATGTTTGCATAGAGGAGCTGGTGATCAGCAGGGTAACAGGATCAAGCTAGACGACTTGGTGCGCCAAACGGCTCAACGTTCTCTACATCCTGCGCAAGAACGACCATGCATGGAGCTAATCAGCAGGGTCGGAACTCGGAAGTGGTAGAATGGTGGCAGCTTTTCCATGTACTGCAGTTTTCCTTTACCAGCCACATGCTTAGTAATGCATATAAATACATGCCATCATATTAGCTTAAGGCTAAGTTAGGAGCTTGTGTAATCGCATTTGCTTATTGCATTTGTAAACAGAAAATTAGAGTGCATGTATTTCCACACGAGAACACGACAGAAGTATTCCTTGTTTTTACTGGAATGACTGCTCATCTTTCCATTATATGAATGAATTGGCATGCATGGACAGGGAAGGATGATACTTGCTCATTTATGTGACGAGCCCAAAGGTCTAAAAACTGGAATGTGCATGGTATGTCTGTAGTCCATGTTTCCTTTCTGTTTGCATGTACCAAGTGCAAGAGTCACTTCAAGTAATGACTAAATGTTTCTTATTTCAGTCTCTCGTATTTCTTCCTTTTGCTATTGCGAATGCTCTCACTGCAAAGATTAATGATGGGTAATTTTGTCTTTGGTGCACCTTGTACTGCTAATATCTCAAGTGAACCCTTTATGCTGTCATGCTAAATGATACATTGTTATTATTTACAGGACTCCTATAGCTGATGAGCTTCTGGTTCTTTCTCTGTATTGCTCGTACACAGGTAAACTGCTTTACCCTAACCATTTGGTTTGAAGTGTTGAATGCTGAAGTACTCCAGCCTTTTCAGTTTTATTGTATGAACACTCATTTTTATGGTAACTTGTTGGTTTGGTTGACATTAATCTTCTGTTGGGCCTCTTCGATTGGATAACCGTGCATGTCTCGGAACCTAAAGTGCCATATAGATTTTTAAGGTGCTGCTTAGGGTGGTATTATATAGAAGGAATCATGTTAAGTATCCCCAAGTTTTATGTTCTGATAGACTGATACCGAGTGACTGGCTAGTGTTTTAGCCTAGTCTGCTCCTACATTTCCTACAGGTAGGTCACAAGTACGATAACTGTTCATCAGTTGTTGTGCTGGATTCTTGGGTATGTTCCGGGACCCACATGCAGGCATATGACTCATTATCATGTTTATATCATGTAACACTACGTCTTAAAGTTAGCTCATGCAACACGTGCCCCAGAACATACACCCTTTTTTCTTGATCCTTTGATGCATACTCCGCAGTATCCTTATTAATTTCTACCTTCTGGATTGATGTCAACTTTAAGTTCTACCTGCTGCTTGTATATTTGGTCACGACCGACCAACATTTACATCTCAGCGTTTTATTTATTTGTGACAGTGAGTCTTTACCTGCATCTTGCCGTTTCGGTGGTGCATGAAATCAAGGATGCTCTTGGAATCTATTGCTTCAGGTGTGGAAACCTTTGTGCTATCTTACTATTTGGTAAATAACCTTGTCTTAACCACTATTTTCGCTGTTTGACAGGATAACTAGAAAGGAGGCTTGAAAGTGTTTGAATTCCTATGTAGCATGTAATGCATTCAGTCACCTTGTGTCCTTCCAGATATTATTTGCCAATTATGAAGTTGCTTTTTTGGCACATACAACAACTCATCCCCGTGCATGCTGGAATCCTGCCGCTGGAACGCCACAACCAGCAGTCATTTCATTTGTTTGATGCAGATAGATCCTTTTAGAGACTGTAATGCAGAATTATCTTGAGTAGCATATGTGCATGTTACGCAATCCGTGTATTGTACATCACGGATTGCAGAGATATGGAAGCAATGGGGTTCTCAATTAGAAAATAGGATGAAAGATTGTAAGATGTGTTGAAGTCATTTTTGAGAGGACATTAGACCTATGAAGGTGATTGTAGCTGGTATTTGCGACCTAGGTCTTTCTCGATTTGTTCATCTGTATGCGTTTAGCATCCGGTATTAATTGTTTCAGCCCCGCACATTCTTGTGCTATATTTCTCGTACTGTGCCCTTTTTAACGTGAATTTTTTTGTAAACCTTAGCCCGATCACTCCCACAGAGCCATGGTGTTTCCGGTACCATCGCATATTCTTAAGAGCATGTTACGAACGGAGTGAAACAGTTCAGTGTTTGTTTGAAACGCAAGTAATTTATTGGAAACATCTCATCTTTTTTGTACGAATTGACACAATTTTTGGCACAAATCCCGTTTGAACCATGGCAATCTACAGGAAGTCCTGTGGGTTTCTAAATTATTTTCTGACTTCAGTGGCGGACCCAGGATAAAATTATAGGTAGGGCAAAGTCTAACGGCCGACAGTAGTATCGAAAAGCAAAACAATCTATGATCAAACTATGTTACAATCATACTAATAAAAGTATGTGATACGAAATAGAAATAACAACTACAATTCGCATGTTAACATATGTAGATAACGGAAGGACAATAAAAAAATACCTTACTAATGAAGATTAATCAACAATTGTAGATGAGTTATAAAAGAAACAACCTGTCAATTGTGAAAGATAGATAAATCAGTAGTATCACAATTCGATAATACAATATAAAAGATACAATACAAAAGAAGACAAAAAATATACCAGTAAATAACTAAGTACGTCTAGGAGAACGAGGCATTTTCATTCTTCGAGTTTTCATGTCTTGAAATCGTTTCTTGATTTTTTTCAAGATCAAGTCCTTTGAATATCTCTTGCTCGATATAGCACACCATCAAGTCATTAAGCCAATCATCGGACATCTTATTACGCAAACCGGTCTTGATAATATTCATAGCCGAGAAGGCTCTTTCAACCGATGCTATCGCCACCGATAGTAGCAATGCTAACTCGATGAGGCGGTAGACCAATGGAAATGCAATATGCCTTTCAGTTTCAACTAACTTCACGGCCAGACTTCCAAGATCATGACAAGTAACAAAATCATCAATTCTTCGCACGTGAAGAATGAAGGTTTCAAGTTGATCCTTGATAGCCGCACGATCAGAAATAGAGAAATCTTCGTCATAGATATCCGCAAGTCGAGCAATATTATCCACATTGAACTTTGAAAAGGAATCTCTTGGATCAAGACAAGAAAAACATACAAGTAACTCCGAAGATACCTCATTGAAGCGATGATCCATCTCAGTGGTAATAGCATCAATGGCAGCAAAGAAAGTATCAACACGATAATGATGGTCTTGAGGATCGTGATCCCACCCTCCTTGATCGGCCCCATCTTGGAATGGCTTCATCCATATTTGGCACTGGAATCTTATTTTCATCACAAAATTTTTTAACTTTTGTAAATAGTGACTCCCAACCATGGTCCCTCAGGTTGATCAACCGTGTTTTGACATCAACAAGCAATGACATGGCCAGAACAATATTTTGATCCTTCCTTTGCAATACAAGAGATAACTCATTTGTAATGCGAAGCACTTTCAACATCATCTTCAATATGAACACAAAATTAAAATAAACCCTCCTCACTTGATCTCTAATGTCGGGATGAAAATCATCAAGCGGTATACGAAGTCCCGGATCAGCAATGATGTGATCTGGGTTGAATTCCTTAATACCTTCATCCATTTGTTGCAGTTGTTCAGCTACAGTCTCTTGTTCTTGTGGTCGTTGTTGTGCTTGGTCTTGGTTCGATTGGACTTCAAGTTGAGATTGTACATGTACGGCCTCTGTTCCGCTTTCCTTGGTACTTCTGCTTGACAATTTGCTAAAATAGCTATTCAAATCCTTTCTATTCATTTTGAATTTGAACAAGTCTCATATCACTGTTTCTGGAGAGGTAAAAATATAAGTACCATCATTTTGAAACTAATACTCAAATACATAAAATCTACAATCTACATAAAAGTACAAGCTAATTTACATATTCTACAATCTACATAAAATTTTTACAAGCTATCAAAACTAATAGAATTTATTGTACCTTTATAAAATAGAAACTATAAAAATGTAGATGCTCAAATAGTCAATTCATTTATTCACCTCCTGGCTCCTCGGGCAAATCGGTAACTCAGCAAATGGCTCCTTCCTCAAATCTCCCGCAGGCGCCGACTGCTTCCTCAAATCGCCGAGGTGCCGACGCCCGCTGCTCCTCAAATCTCCGGCCTCGGCTCGTGACGCCCGCCGGCCGCCCCGATCTCACGCCTCCCGCCTCGCGCCTCGCCTCCGGCCGGCCTCCGCCTCCCGCTCGCGCTCCCGGTCCCGGTCTCCGGACCGGCCACCGCCTCCGGGCTCCGGCCTCCCCACGCCGCGCCGCTGAAGCGACGACTCCTCGCCTCCTCCTTCCGCGCGCCGCCGCCGCGGAATCTCGGATCTAGGGTTAGCGCCTCTTGGACTTGGTGTTGCCCGTGAGTTCTCTGCTAGATGCTAGACAGTATATCTCTTATCTTGCTTTGTTGGGCTTGGGCCTTGGGCCGGGCTTGTGCATCCGCCGCCGAGGGGTTCCGGCCGGCGAGGAGCTCGGGCGGCCTCGCCCGAAGGGCAGATCCGCCCCTATTTTCTGTAGATTTTCTGCGAAATTTCTGTGGTACAAACAAGCCATAAACCACTCAAAACACCGCCGGCTCACCAACGATGAGCCGCGACAGAAGCGGCACCCGTACTTTCTCCCGAAACTGTACTGATACAGGCCCCGAGGACGCTCGCTGGTTTGCACTTCGCACATGGACATACACGACGCCTCCCCGCTCCCCACGCGTCGGCTTTGATTAGCACGACACACGTGTTCCCCCATACCGCCTCGATCCAAATGTGAAAAAGCAGGATTATTCATATTGGTTTTTTCCGATAAATTTTAATTTTAGCTTTAAGTAGTAATAAATTGTACAGAGCTGTAAGAAGAGAGATACTCATATGTAATTTTTTTCGATATAAATAAAATCACTATAGTGTGTACTATAATAAACCAGTAGACGTCATCTTGAAAAGCCACTCTATTTAAAAACTAAGTATTGTAGAAAAATTACTATAGAAAAATATTTTTTAAAAACTAATACGAATAGGGCCGAATGCTTGGGGACAAATCATTTGGCTTCATAACTTTGGCAGGAGGTGCTGAAACAGTGGTGGCTCCCAATAGAAAACTTGGCGCATGCACTTGATCGATTGGAACCGTATCCAGAGTATTATTGTAGAGACAAAGATCTTAATATAGTGCTCATTCTTTTTTTTTTGGGGGGGACAAATACAATGCCCGTGTTACTACCATGATACTCTTGTTCTAGAGAGCATATTATTTCATGATCTATTGATCTAAGAGCTACCAAATATTGCCCTAATTCCATTGATATTCCAATCCTGGGGAGCACGTTGCTCTCTCCATCATCAAGGAAGCGGCATCTCATAATATAAATTCATTAGAGGAATTAAACTATAGTTATTGCAATATTTTCACTCTATACCTATACTTTGATACAGTAAAATAATTGATTGGTTATAGTGTACTAATTAATAGGGGTATGTATGACCTAATGATATTAATTTTTTAGATTTAATATTTTCTTAGTTTATGAGCAATATTTTCATCCCTATTCTTTTGAATGTTTTTTAATGCAACGGCTACCGAATATGAGCTTTCTTTACCACGACATCCGTTTAGGTCATGTTCTTTTCAGCTTCTAAAAGCTGCTTTTCGGCTTTTTTTACAGTAACTAACTTTTAAATAGAGTATTTTTTTTAAGATAGGGTCTACTAGTTAATTGTAGTACATACTTTACTGACTTTATTTATATCGGCAAAAATCGCACGCGAATTTTTTTTTACTCTGTAATCTCTTATACAAATAGCCTAAAAGTCATAAGCCGTAGCCAAAAGCCATAAGCCGCAGCCAAAAAGAACAGATATAGCACACACAAATCCGTGCGAGCGCGAGCACCTTCCCGAGGCCGGCCGGCGAGCCGAGCACTGTCCAAAAAGGCTTTTCACCCTCCATATTTCACCACAAAACGGTCGGTAAAGAAACATGTACGTAACATGTCGGTGAAAAAAAACGCTAATGCAAAAGCCATCCCGTCGCTAGCAACCAAAAGCTCGCCGTGGCCATAGGCCACGGACCACCCATCGGCACGTGCCTTCTGCGACGGGGGAGGCCAAAAGATCTGAAAGCGATGGGTGAGACCGTGAGAGCTCCGGCTCGTTTGCGTGCCGCCACCGACACGTGGGGACAACGGCCCGTCGCTGGGGAGGCCCCGCCTACAGCTAGGGGTGGCAACGTGAGCTTTTGCAGCCTCGCGGGAGTTGTCTGTTCTGTTTGACTGTAGTTTTTAAATTTTGGTTAAAATTTTTAGATTTTGGTTATTTATGATAGAGATAACTTAAATAAAGATATTTATATACGATTTTGGTCAGTATAGGTGATGGGCTTTTAACATGTACTACAATTAACTTGTAGATCCTATTTTGAAAAAAAATACTCCGTTTAAAAATTAGGTACTGTAATAAAAACCAAAAACCGTCCAAACAAGCCAGAAAGAACAAGGCCTCGCCTCGAGCTAATGCGTTTTAGTTGGAGCTTTTGGTTTCTAACTAAACTAGTATTGTACCCGTTCGTTGCAACGGAATTCAAAAAAGTGATACATAAATTAAAAGACCTAAACCATATAATCAATATCAATATCAGCAAAAAAAATCGTATGTACAAGCCCTCAAGTATGCACATACACGATTCAATTTGTGGTACAAAACTACAAATTTTATAAAAACTAACTGTCAAACTGCAAAATTCACAAATATTATGACAAGTTTGTGTTGATGGCTTAGCACCTATACTTGAGAAGAAATCCTCCAATACACCAATCGGATTTAAGCAAGGTGAGTACATAGAGTACTTCACAAGTTACACCAGGAGTTTTGACAGATTAATGCATGCATAAAGATTGACAAAGAAAGACATATTAAGGTTAATTGAGCGTAAAGTGAAATTAAAGTAAATACTGTAAGTAGATTAACAGGCTGAATTTGATACAATAGATATAAACAAGATTTTAGCAAAAATAATATCGTTAATGTAGGCACCAACCCAACACTAATCGGGCATCCTACCCGATCCACCTTTCCAAAATCTTTCATAATTTTTCATAAACCAGATTTTATCAAGTTTGGTCGTATACAAAGGAAATAGGTATAACTAGAATTAAAATCGAATTGTAAACTAAGTTTAAATAAAAGTATGCATGTATTATAATTTAAAACAATATAAATAATTTTAATTACTGGGAGCAACATGATCAAATGTATAACTTGCCTTGCTCGAAGTCTTGGTGTTGCGATCCATCGAAATCGTACTCTCCGAGGTCGTCGTAGTTTACACGCACAAAACGAAGGAAAATAAATACAAACAAAAAATAAAACTTGAGAACTCAAAATAAAATTAGAAATAGATAGTTTAGAATTTCAAAAGAATTTAGAGATTTGAACGGGTCCAAACGGAGTTAAGATGAAGAAATACGAGCTTCCGAAAGTTTAAAACTTAAGAAAAAGGAAAAAGGAGATTTTCTAGAATAATTTTTGTATTGAAAATTTGGTTTATGACGTCAGCATCAGATTTAATATTTTTGGCCGAATTAATTTTGCGAATGAAAAAATGCTTTGGAATAGTTCGGAGCAGTTCGATCAGCAGGAGGAGACGTTCAGAGCAATTCGATCAGTAAGACGTTCAGAGCGGTCTAATCAGCAAGAGAAGATGTTCGGAGTGGTCAAAAGTTATATAGTGGTCGATAGATTTTGGAAGGTCAAACAGCCGTGGTCGGATGCCGTCGTGGTTAGCAAACAGTGGTCGCAATGTGGTCAAAACTGAGTGGTCGGAGGTTGGTCGACAACGAAAAAGAAGCGGCGAAGGCGGCTCGGTCATCAACGACGAAGGGGTTCCGGCAGCGGACTGGATTGGTGAAGGGGCGACGAATGGTCGTGCGGCTCGGTGAAGACAGGGGCGGTGACGATGAAGTGCGAAGAATCTCGGGCTCGCCGGAACTCAACTTTAAGTCCGACGGAGGAGAAACTTGATGTAGAAAGTCTCAGGCACTGGAAAGCAAGAATCGAGGGGCAGAAGAGTGTGAACAGGAGATGTTCTAGAAGATATTTATTGGCTCGGAAAAGAGGAATGGCCAAGAGGCGGCTCACCAGATTTGTGGCTAGTGTAGTAGCACACGATCATGATTAATGATGAGGTTTAAAACGGGGAAACCATCAGAGGAAGTGGGGAACGAGGAGGGCTTTCATTGGCAGTATTTGCTTCGGGGAGTAATGGTCGGCCATTAAGAACTCGAAGGGCATCAATGGTGGCGGTTGGAGATGGAAGAAGGGAAAGAAGAAGATGACAGGCAGCTCCACCGGTCGGTGAGAGTGAGAGGAGATGGAGAGATCTAGGAGAACTCAGGAAAAATAAAATCAACTATTTTTGGCTTTTAGAAATAAACAAATTAAGATTTCTTGCCCTAAGCTTTGGAAATAACAACCAAAAACCCAAATAAAATCCAATAAGTCCAATAAAAAGCAAATAAAATTTTGGGATGTTACAGTCCTTTGGGGTCGTTGGGATGGAGGTGGCCACCTCCCGTGACACAGGGATAGGATAAGATCTGTACTAGCAAAATTGTAGAACAAGATGGAGAGAAGGATGGGATGAGAATGGGAGAAATAATATAGGGGAGATGGGCAAAACCATATCCAAAGGTGGTGGCGGTGAGGGCAGCCGAATCTAACTAGACTTGGGCAAGAAGCACCACGCCACCGCTCCGAATCCTTTGCTCATGCGCCACTGCCAAGGTAGAGGAAGATGGAGGGACGCCAGATCCGAATGCCACGGGGACAGGCATAGTCAGATCCGGCCGTGGTGGTGTAGGGACAATCGATCTAACAGGTTTTGGGGAAGAAGCCATCGTCGCCCCAGCTAAGATCTAGCCCACAATGTCGCCCCAGCTAAAATCTAGCCCACAATGTCGCCGTCGTGTCTCCACCTCATCCCGTAGCCTCCGTCGCCTAACCCTCTCGCCGGTCGAGAGAGATGGAGAGAGGAGAGATGCGAGAGAGAGAGAGAGGATGGAGTGGATAAGAAGAATGGGAGGAGGTGAGGAGTGAGGGGAGAAGCGGGAGAGGGGAAGAGAGTAGAGAGGAAGACCCACATGTCGGCGCTGAAATATTTGAGTGTGGGGGGAGATGAGAGAGCGCTCACCAATTCTTTTTTAAATAGGATGGTAGATGAACCACCAAGTTGAAGGTGATGAACTACCATCATTAACTCTTCTTTAAGTAGTAGAGACTAAAGCAATAACGGTTGAAAGAAATATTTGGTAGAACAGAATTTAGAAAATAATTTTGAAAGATACAAAAATAGAGAAGACGACGAAGACTGACAGACGAATTTTACAAATAGCTTTGAGAAATCGCTTCTAAAAACCAAGGTTCAAATCGGCTTCCGGTTTAGTCTTGTTGTGACTACTCGAGACGTTGGCAAACCGCAAGGGAAACTGATCAACGCCTCATCTTTTCACTGCAGGGGTGAAACACTGAAACCCAACGTCAGTAATAGAGTTACGAGTACTGGCACGGTTGGTACGGCCACGGACCACCGTGTCGTCGTTGCGTTGCGTTCCTTGCGTGCAATCTCTCGTCTTCTTTTGCTCGGGGCGAGCGATCCACTCGTGTGCTACGACTTGCAACCCCGCGGCCCGTCACGAATCTGCTCAAAACACACGGTTTCCCATTCTGAATACCGCGCGGCGCGGCGCCAATTCATCCACCCGACTTGCGCCCGCGCGCACCCCGTACGCGCATCCTTGCTCGCACGCCGCGCCGGTCGTTTTATCCTAGCCAAAGGTAGAGGTGCAATTAGAGTGGATACGAACGAATATTGCTTATTTTGTATTTTATTTTATATTTTTTTAGAGTCAGATACGGATAATATCAGATATCTATTTCTCCATTCTGTATCCGTTCTATAATCTTTCGGACGGTCGATCGGACGGAAATTATT
Source organism: Dendrocalamus sinicus (assembly GCA_036346575.1). NCBI lineage: Eukaryota > Viridiplantae > Streptophyta > Magnoliopsida > Poales > Poaceae > Dendrocalamus > Dendrocalamus sinicus. Next base: position 5,016,332 of record CM070656.1, on the reverse strand, counting down.
CACTTCTTTGCACAGGACATTGGACATTATGGTACGATCAGAGCGGACATGGAGAGGCTAATTACTGAGATGGTGAAGAAAAAACCTCAATACTCCTACTTGTTTAGATATAACAATCTGCCTATATATTATGTTGTTCCTAGGTAAAGTCATAACAGATTTTCTCATATCATTTGACATACGGATATATACGGACGGATATCACTTATCCCGTATTCTATATCATATTTTTTTCTCGGGGTCGGAGTCGGATACGGATAGTACCGGATACCCATTTACCCTTTCCGTATCCATTCCGTATGCTTTTGATCAGTCGGACAAACAAAAATTATCCGTTTCGTTTGCATCCTTAGCCCAAACTCCGCAGCGTAACAGCGCCCGCCGTTGCATCACGAAATTAACCTGTAACGCGCGCGCGCACACGTCCGTCGTCCATCACGAGCCCATCCCGCTCTGCACGGGCCATACCACGATCCATACTCCAGTCTCCAGTATGACACCGCTGCTCCGTGCCTGTAGCCTGCCTTCTCGTGCCAGTGTTACACGTTACCGTGCGTACGTGTACGTGCAAGTGCAAGCAAACAACACGAAGCAAAGAGCCAGGAATGGTGAGAGCGTGGGCGTATGGCCGAGGAGCAAATGCGCCTGCCTGGCTAATTCAGTAGTCATACACGTAGGCTTAGCGACCCCATCGCTATACGTACGTATGCACGAACAATCCCGTTTACTGTGCCACGACACGAGCCCGGATTAGGCAAAAGCTTTCCTTGGCTAGCCCAGCACTTCAACCGGTAAATCTACGGTTATGATTTCTCCTAAGGAGGACGTTTTTTTTCATCTTTTCAAAGCAATTTATCAAAACAATTTTTTAAAGCAGTTCATCAACTTATATTATAGAGTTCGTTCGCACAAATACTTACACTATCGGTCGCAAACACAAATAAACAGAACGGGGCCATTTCCTTGACCATTTCCCTTTCTTTTGCTCGTGGAAATTGGAGACTTGGTCGTAGCCAAAGGTAGTTAGGATTGCGATATCAGGTAGGATTATTTTTCGTCTGACGGGATCGGATCGTAAAATCACAATTCTATCAAATTTTTACAAGCGTATATATTTTATATAAAAATTGAATTATATTTCTAAATATGCAAGTTTGTAATAGATTTTTTGAATTTAATTTTGTATTTGAGTACACTCATTTGTGCTATATTGAATTAAGGTTGATTTTTAGAACTTATTTAATTATTTTTAATAAACTAATAATGTAATAATGCAATATATCAAAGATAATACTTTTTTACCTTAGAACAACATGTAAATAACAAAACAAAGCAAATTAAACTAGTACAATATAAACTAGCAATAGGTAATATCAAATTTTATATACTAATATAATTTGTTATCAAGATCACGATTCTACTATGGTTTTACTTTATTCTAACGATTCTACGAGTAAAATTATGGTTTTACTGTGATATTATCTATGTTATCTACTTCTAATAGAATTATATAATATATGATACTGACAACCTTAACTACGGCCTACGGACCACATTTATGAGACGAGCCATTATGCATCTCCGATCCGCTAGCTAGGTCAATAGTTCACGGCGGCACGAGGAACGTCTGAACCATGGCCGGCTTCTTTCTTGTAGCCTCACATTTATCGCATCTATGAGTTGTTTTGGTACGACTATTAAAGAGCAGTTTTAGTCGTGGTTGACCAGTATTAGATCTTATATATATTAGTTTTTAAATGTTATTTTTAGAAAATAGTTTTTTATAATACCAATCTTTTAAATGAAGTATATTTTTAAATCAGAGTCTATTAGTTAATTATAGTAGACATAGTAATAGTTTTATTTATATCGACAAAAATCGTATATGAATCTCACTCTCGTATGACTTCTCTAAAATGATTACTACTCATGAACCAAAATCAATAGATATCAACAAAATCCAAAATAATCAGGCCTAATCATGGTCGTAGAGAGACATGTTACGGGCAAAACGTGCTCTGTAAGCACGCACTAATACGTACTACCGACCGATCTTCACGTACAACTAGCTTAGGGCCGTATAGTTTAGTTGAGATAGGATGTACCCACACGCACACTAGCATCTACCATCAACTAATTCTTTTTAACCAGCACGATGACCTAAGTACTTGCACGGTTATTATTCATAGAGGACTAGAGGTGCGCGGCCATCAGCACGGGTATTATTATTAGATGTGCACGTATTAGTGATATATTCTAGAGATAACTATAGAGATAGTTGTATTAATTTCATGTTTGTGATCTTTTAAATAATATGTTACTTTGTCTCTCTTTCATAATGATCAACAAGTATGTGGCTTGTTCGTGTAACTCTTTATTCATGTTTTAACATTATTCTAAATTATCTCTGATCTTATATCATTATGTGGGACAATTATGATTTACAAATCAGCACATGTATTGATTGATAATCATGTTTCACAGATCATGGATATGAGATGTCAAATCAATAATATAGACACATGTTAGAGAACATGGTGTTAGATTGACCCATCATGAGACTCTGCGGGAATTATTATATTCTTAAGTGTCATCGGTTGGTCTCATACATAGTGTATATAGGATCCTTAGACCTGAGATTGTCACTGTTTTCTACATATGTAATAGTTTACTTGGGTTACTAAACACTACTCCGTGACTGGGTGGTCATAAATGTAGATTTCGGGTTTACTATGAAACATGTGGAGAAATATGAGCGATTAAGATAAAATTTGCCTCTCCTATATAATAGGAGAGATATCTCTGGACCCCTCGATGTGGTTGGATTAAGTAAGTGCATGGCCATGCCAAATGTGGTTGAGGAGTCAATCACAACTAAATAATTTACTATAGGTTAGAGTGAAAGATCGAGCTATCATAGGGTGGCACGCTTCTCGCCTTGAATTCGATCTGGTATCATGAGGCAAAGGGATCAGTACATAAGCACTATATAGCTTTGTCCGACATGATCTTTATGTATGTTTGGGAGTCGTTATGTCCTGCTAGGGATTGTTACCGACTTATAGACCATAAAGGAGTTTTCGGCCCATGGCCAAATATACATGAACCTATAGGGGTTACAACTTAATGGGCTGGAACGATAAGGATTCGGATGATAGTCTCTGAGTGGGATATGATCCCTACTCATATCGCATAAGGATTTGATCGGAGGTTATATAAGGAGAGGTATAGAGGCTGAGGAGGCATCCCAAAATACACCCATCAAAACCCTAGCCATCACCTCTCATAACCCCTACTGTGCGCGCTGGTGCTAGCATACCGATGCACAGTGATCCATTGCTGGACGTGTGGACCTCGGTAGAGGTGTTGCAGTGACTACTGCACTAATCGGGACGATCGCGAGGATGAGACGGTTGGGCGGAGGATGATCGACTACTACCACTAAACCGACGCACTCTTCATTGGATCGGTTGTTTCAACTCTACTTCCACTGCACTGTGTGTCTAGTGGTAATGATCCATGATTTATTACTCACATGGCTTCCTATTTTACGTGATAGAAAATTTTAATCTGCGCTAGTATAGCCTACCCGTATCCCAACAGTGCAGTATTATTTTAGAGTATATTTAATTAGTTTAGTGGTACATATGTGATAAATAATAAAGAAACTATATGTAGAAAATAAATAGTTATAGATCACATGAAAGAATTCAAATATTATAATTTTTAGAATGTTATCTATTCGATTTAATTTCTATGTTTGTATATTTAATTTTGTTTATGATATTAATGTATAGTAGTATATGTTAAAACAAAGAATATAAATTATATCCTTGGGAGAAAATACTTGCTCTTTATAATTTTTAATCGGCATCTCCAATAATATAGACAATAGTTGTATCCATATTAATACAATTAAAAGAATGTAAATTATAATAGATATTGTAGGCAAGTTCGTGTCTATGCGTTGATCGTTTGAGTTCAATTCTATCTCTAATATATCGCGTCTTAATTTCATACAAGAGTTTCCCATCTATATGTACATGCATATCATAGTGCAAATCAACTTCATGGCACTTCCATAGATCAAGAAAAATCATTAGTTATGATTTCTTAATCATAAAAAGGGTCGACCTAATTAAGAGATAGATACTTTTTTTTGAGAATTTCTAGCAATTATTCTCATTTATAGGTAATATTCATCGACTATGATTGCTAAATATAATTAGGGTCTAACAAATTAACGGTCATTTTTTTAATTTTGGGAGAAGTTCTAAGATATTTCACTCTTTTCTTAGTTGATGTAATCAATCATCCTAACCTTTTATTGTGTAGTAGATAACACCTAATAGTTGATATAGTTCAACTTTAATTAGAATCCATCACATTGATAGCGATTCTAGCAAAACAAATCAAAGATGCAAAATCATTACTATTATAAAAGAACGAGTTGGTGGTTGTACGTCCATTCTCCTCTAACCGTTCTATTTTCTCAACTTCTGACGATTCTCCACTTTCCAACCGATCAAAGCAACTCTCTTTTATAGTACGATTCTCTATACATTCAATGAGTTCCGTTGCAACGCACGGGTACGTAACTAGTACACATTATTGGGAAGACTAAGGTAGCATAGGTCATGCCTTTTTTCATTTCTCTCTTTTCTTGCCAAGTGCCACTTCTTGTTTCTCTCATGCATGGCTTTACTCATTTATTTTGCACATCCAAGTTCTTCTTTTCCTCTCATATGTGGCTTTTAGTGTGGGCTGTCTGCGATTCATTTTATTTATTATGTTCGTCTATAATTTATAATGGGTAACCTTGTCTTAAAAGATTTCTTGTTTTATCTAAGACATCTACTAGTAATCACTTACTGACAACAATAAGAGCCACTGAATCGAGGGATGGATGTTTTCCTTTTTCTGAGAATTTTTAGTTTATTTCTCTTTTATCTTAGCAATCGTAAAACTCATGTCATGGACTTTTAGTATATAATAGATAGATTTTGTTTTTATTTGGGGGGCATTTTACTTTGGAATTCATATGGAAAGCAAATTGCTAGTTTTTATTTTTTTTCCCCAAATTTTAGTTAATTTAGATTGTACTTGACATACACTCTTTTTTAATTTGCTAATTTTATTTAATTATTATTCTAGATACTAGTTATTTATGGATGTTACTTTAGATGTCGTGTGGAAATACAATTGCTAATTTTCTTTTTTATTCAAAATTTCAGTTAATTTGGATTGTACTTGATATATGATTCTTTTTTTAATATAAGCCATTCTAACTTGGATCCGTGATGTAGATGGCTAGATCTTTTTGGTTAATACGGGAGCTTACTCAGAGTGACTAATCAGTATAGGTTTACAAATTTTAATATTTTTGGAATTTATGTTTCAAATTTGTTTACAAATTAAATACCTTATCATTCTTTAATTTTTATTTCGATTTTGCATGTTTTTGGATCATACTTGCTGAGGTTTTTTAGTTCTAGGCTCGAATTCGTACAAAAAAAACAATTTATATTTATTTTAGTTATTATTAAAAATTAATTTTTAGGGGTTTACTTTGAAATTTATATGCAAATTAAAGTGTCAATTTTATTTTATTTTTATTTGGAATTTTAGTTAATTTAGATTGTACTTGACATGTGCTCTTTCTTTTAATTTGCTACTTTTCGTTTAATTATTATTGCAAATTTTAGTTACTTGTAGATATTGCTTTGAAAGTCGTATGAAAATTGAATTACTAATTTTTCTTTATTTATAATTCCAAATTTCTCTTTATTTGGATAGTACTTGACATGTAGCTATTATATCTCAGGCCCGCCAGATTAATAGTTAGATCTTTTCTCTAAGTGTATAATTAGTCTATATATAGATAGATTCTTATATCTCAAAGTCAACTATCAAATTTAATCCTATAAAATTCGGACAATCCAAATAAAGTGCTATATGTTTTGCTTTTTTAGAATTTCTAGCATTTTTTAGCTACTCTGAGATATATCTTATCGACTTTTAGTATATAATAATAGAAGACTAGTACAGTGCGGTAATTGGTATGAGTTGCAACTAACTGTTAATTTAGAACGCAAAAAAAATCAGGAGAAACCTGCATCTACCGAGAATGAACAATTCTTTTCCGCCGTAAAATCTACAAAATTCCTGTGTTCCAAGTTACGCCGACTGGTTTTGTAACACGACTCTCCGTACAAGACTATCAAATATACAACGATACGTCAGCTCAGCTAGCGTGGCAAGCTGCAACATCCTTTTTGCCCAGGTTTTAACTTGCGACTACCAATTCTGCGGAATAAAATTAATATTTAATCATCCGATCATCTCTCTCTCTCTCTCTCTCTCTCTCTCTCTCTTTTTCTGATGTGACGCTCGGATCAAACGGGATTGGCAGCGACACTCGAGCGCGGCGTGTCTGCATGGCAGCGTGCTTCTGTGAATCTGTGATATACTCCCTCCGCAAAGCCGGGCTCTGAGTTGACTGATCCCTGTGGTGTTTGGCGATGTGCTCTTGCCGCAGATACCATGCGTAGCGAGAGCAAGAAACTGGACATATAGGTCATATTCTTTTCAGATTTTAAAAATTATTTTTCAATTTTTCTATAGTAATTAATTTTTAAATGAAGTATTTTTTAGATAGAGTTTACTAGTTAATTGTAGTATATACTTTACTGACTTTATTTATATCGGCAAAAACCGCACGTGAGTTTTTATTACTCAGCACTCTCTCGTACAAACATCCCAAAAGCCACAGGCCGCAGTCAAAAGCCATAAACCGTAGCAAAAAAAAGGTCCATAGACAGTTGAGTTCATACCTAACCAAATAGGCCATCCATTATAGTACAATATAAGTTAACTAGACTATTTAGGTTTAGCATAGTTGATCTGAATAAGTTATCGTGCTATGCTGTGTTGGTCTACGTGTCTAACCTTACATCTAGGCATGTCACAGAGAGGGGTCCAGCCGTACCGGGCTGGCATGGATACGTTTAACCCAACGGGTTATTGATGGCCCGTTGAGCACAGTTGCAAGTATTTTACTGCTAGTCACAAGTAATTTTACTGACAATCACAAATAATTTTACTTCCAAGTCATACGTCCACGCTTAGAAGAGTACAATAATCTTAACACATTGCACTATCATAGAAGAGTTACTACATGTAACATCCTTAAATTTCGGATGTTTGAAATTACGAAGAATTTAAAATTTTTTGTTACATTCTATTGGCATTTGAATTTCTTCAGAAAGTTTGTTTGGAATTTCCCGAGTTTTGTGCTATGCCAACCAATAATAGGGAATAATCCATGTAAGCCAATAAAATTGGTTAGGATTTAAATAGAAATAATATGAGAATAAAATTGAATTAAGAAACATTCAAACAAAAATACAAATAGAATATAGTTATAAAAAAGAATGTATTAAAATAGTGTAGTAATTCTAACACAATAAATTTAATGTCAATCGTAAATAATTTTATTGCGCTACCATAGAAGAGTTACTACACTATCGTATGAGAGTGATTGTGCATACCGTGCCAGCCTAACTCATTGTGTCGAGGTAATAGCCCAAATATAAAACGTCTAGACCATTACGCTTGTTTACTTTTTTATATTGTAGCATGTCCAGATCAAGCTAATAGTACCATGCCTTCAAAGGCGACGAGTGGCCAGCCAGGTCTAGTTGAGTTGAGCCGGACCGGGTGCATGGGTGGCGTGACAGTACTAGTCACGTGATTACGACCTTTTCTACTGGGATATACTCTGCCCGTCCTACAGTCAGGCTCGGTCGCCCCAACCCCCAAAGCGCACCGAACGTACAATGCAATCTTCAAACTTCAGAAGTTAATCAGAGCTCACAAAAGTTTTTTTTCTAGCTCTGAATCAACGGCAAACGCTAGCACCTTCTGTCCACCGTGCCTTTTCCAGTGGAACAAGCACAAGATTCAGACAAACTAGCCACGTAGGCGTGGCGCCACGCCACGCCAGCCACCGTGTGGATCGAAGTAAAAGAGGTGAAAATTTGCAAAAAAAAGAAAGCGTAGGAGTTTTTTGGGGAAAAATCAAGGGCCTTTTCGCAATAAAAAAAGAGTCAAAGGGCTTCTTTACAAAAAAATCGAGGGTCTTTTCGGAAGAAATAAGAGCCTGTTCGTAAAAATCCGCGCGCAGGGTTTTTCTTGAAAAAGCCATAAATAAACGCGCGCAGGTTTTTTATGAAAAGACAGGACCTTTTCGCTAGGAAAATGGCTTGTTTTGAAAGAACCGAGGGTGCATGCGTAATTTTGAATGGGGTTGCTATCAACGAAAAATGCGCAGGTCTTTTTGGAAAACCCAGGACCTAATTCGCAGGGAAAAAGCGAAGGGTTTTCGGAAAAATCGTGGGCTTTTTCGCAATAAAAGGAGACACAGGGTTTTTGTAAAACCGAGGCCTTTCGGAAGAAGTAAGGGCCTGTTCGTAATTACGGAAACCTCGGGTTGCTACCCAAAAAAAAATATGCAGGGCTTATTCAAAAATGTAGGGACTTTTTGCGATAACGGAGGACCTATACGTAATTTTAAAAAGCGAGGAAAGTACCTCACGGCCAGACACAATTTTTCGCCCGCCACGCACGCCGATCGAGGCTTGGGGCGACGTACACGCCTCTGCGGGAATCCCCAATCTTAAGATACGGAGTATTTACCCGCTCCGAGATACGTCCCAAGCTTACGGAGTACATGATTGTGCCTCAACAAGCCTAAGCCTCGCTCCGTTGAGCTGAAAAGCTATTGTTTATGGTTAAAATCACGTTGTAACTGCTGAAATTTTACTGTAGTTGAAGGTAACTTATTTGACGTAATTAAATTTTAAAAAATTAAAAATAGAAAAAATGTACTAGCTCATCACGGATAACGCAAACGAATACGGGAAAAAAAGAACCAGCAAAAAAGCTCAAAAAAACCAAAAGTTCAGAAAAAGACGAAATTTATTAATAGTAAAAAAATAAATCAGAAGTCAGAAGCTGAAACCGAAACAAGCAGGACGTTACCAGCATGTACGTACAAGGTACAAGATCCAGATAAATTCGAATCTCGCGAGATCTTCTGCCTACCCGTCGTCCACTCCAACGAGCCATGCATGGTTCGCATACATACGCTTGCACAGAAGCGGCATGATTCGCTTGCGGAATGCAGCGCGTCTATGGCGAGTCTTTTAAAAATCATGGGTGATGGAGTGCTGCTACTGCTAGTGCTAGCGCTAGTACAAGCGCCACTCCCCCGACTCGATCCCACAGCTGCTTTTTCTCGCGATCCACACGCCAACGCTAATGGAAAGGCTGCCTCTGTCCGAAAGAATCATAAGACAGCCCGTTTTCGTTACCTCGCTTATTATATTCCAACTCCTTTCTCTCGTGCATTGGTATCTGAGCGCTGCCTCTTCGGACCGGAACAAATCAGCATTATCTCATCTCCCGGCCGTAACACCTTCCTACGAGAGGGATTAATGATTGGTCGTAGCTTAGAACTTCCTCGCTGAGTAACTTGTTTTTTGCTTCCTCGCCGCCTGTAAGGCAGGGATTTCATATGAATTCTACACGAATTTTTGTAAGAAATAGTCTAATTTTATAGAAATCGGAACTCGAGATACTTCCCTGCATTCTAATCGAAACCTTAGCTGTTAGGAAAGACCATGTTCGGTGGTGTTAAATCACTTATATGCGAAGATCAGATTTTTCTGTTCTAACCCTATCTCTCCCTCTTCTTTCCATTGGCATCTGGCAACTTTAGCCGGCGTTAGCTGCCATAGCGGTCGCCGGTGCCACTCTCCTCCTCAGCCACCGCTATCCTCCTTGACCAGTTGCCTCGTTGCCACTTACGTATGGCCTTTCATGCCACCACCACTGGTGTTAATCGTCCTCAAAACCTAGATCAACTCCTTGCCGTTGCCCAGTCGTCGACTTCCACTGCTTACTATCGTCTCCCAAACTAGCCATCCGGGGTGCCACCATTGCCCTGGTTGCCTTTTACCGTTGGGTCACCAACGCTGCTTCGAGATCTATCGTTGGGGCTCACCAAAAAAATCCAAAATCCTTAGAAGTGCCCCAATCTTGTCGGAGCACACAACTTCACCGAAGTGCTAATCTTGATACAAATCAGTCGGTGAGAAATAGGCAGATCTATCTACGGCTGTGCCCATGGGATAAACAAATGGCATCCTCCCGTCTCGCTTGCCTCCACCGGCACGACGCCATACGTACGTCGGTACGCGGGAGCCGTAGGACGTGGTGCCTTGCGTTTGAATCATGGGCATCCGTACGGGAGGAATCCAGATGGCCGAACAGACTGTAACGTCCCAAATTTGAGAAAGCCAAAAATTATGAAAATTTAAAGCTTTTTATTTCTTTTTGTGCTATTCGAATTTTTTGGAATCTTGATTTGGATTTTTGCTGGACAATTCAAATGATGAAACAATTAACAAATCTTGAATCAAAAGCTAAAATAATTGAAAATCGAATTGAGCAAAATTTTGAAATCAAATTTCAAATCAAAAAGGAAATTTGAAATTAAATTCAATTGCAAACTCGGAAATAGAAATTCAAAGGCAAAAGTCAATCACCATATCTTGCTAGCTTTTCCCCACTTTCTCATCTCTTTCTCCCTCTGCCATATGGCCCATCTTCTTCCTCTTTCTTTCTTCCTCCTTCATCCTATGTCGGGTGCGCAGCCGACCCATCCACGGTGGTCAAGCCGTGTTGCTTGGCACTATGCTCGCACCGCACAGGCACAGCCCCTGGGCCACATGCGCTATGCACAACACCCGTGCCCACGCATGCGCATAACACCAGTCCTCCACGTGCACCACAGCTAGGAATGACAATCGGGTGCAGCAGGCCCACGAAGGACGACGGATGAAGAACCTCGTCCATGCCCGTCACCCGTGGGTACCCGTCGCCCAAGGGCATACCCATATACCTGACAGCATATTTGACAGAGAGGCATCAAAAAACAATGGCTCAAACTTAGCTATCAAGCAAAAGATTAGCAAAAAAAAAACTTGTTATAGGAATGCATGGATGAATGGTACGAACTACAAAAGGCAATCAACTTCAGCTGCATACCATGTAAATGAACAGTAGTTCATATACTTACAAAGTAACTTGGGACATTGACAGATGAATAGCAAGCAAGATTACATCTAGATTCTAGAGTATGGTTTGGAGGCATTAGCAAAGGAGAAAATTTGAAAGCATTAGCAAAGGAGGGACTATGGACCTTGGAGATTTGGAGGTAGTCGTAGTTTGAGGTGGCATTGAGGAGGAGGTCGGGCGCCCGAGCGAGAGGACGGCGTTGAGGACGGCATAGAGGAGGTCGGGCGGGAGGAGGGGCGACAGCCAGGATGAGGAGCAGCTGGGTGGGGGCAAGGAGCAGCAAGCCACCAGGTGGGGGTCGAGGGGCAGCAGGCGATGGGTGGGGGGCTACGGGCGGTAGGTGGCTGGGTGGGGGGCGAGGGACTGCAGGCGGCCAGGTAAGGGGCGAGGGGTGGCAAGCAAGGGGTGGGGGCGAGGGGCAGCGGCCAGGAGGAGTGGCTAGGTAGGGGCGAGGGGCGATAGGCGACGGGTGGGGGGGGCAAGGGGCGGTGGCCGGGTGGGGCGAGGAGTGGCAGGCGACCGGGTGGGGGCCGAGGGGAAGCAGGTGGCAGGTGGGTGGCAAGGGGCGGCGGCTAGGAGGAGGAGCGGTCGGGTGGGGGCGAGGGGCGGCTGGCGGTCGGGAGGAGCAGCCGAGGGGCAAGGGGCAGCAGCCAGGAGGAGGAGTGGCAAGGCGAGAGGCGGTAGGTGGTGGGGCGAGGGCGTGGAATGTAGCTGGCCGGGAGGAGGATGTGCTAAGGCGGCTGAGAATCTGGATCTAGAGTTTGGTAGTCCTGCTTCATGTGTAATGTGCTAGTTGCGGTTGGGGCTTGGGAAGTGGGAAGGGTTTCATAGTTTAGACTGAAGTGGTAGTGTTGGGTTGGGCCACTTGTCCGGTCGCGGGTAAATGGGCGAGATGAGTACGGGTGGAGCTCACCCATACCCATGCCTATTTACCCAACGGGCAAAGGGTTCCCCCCATTTTCATGCCCGTGGGCAAAGAATACTTCCATGCCCGTCTCTATTAGGGTATTTACCCACAGGTACGTGGGTCAACGAACACAATTTCCATCCCTAGCCGCACCGCCCACTGCTCCCATGCACAAGCTACTGCCCGACATTGCCTCACAAGAGTGTTGCGATGTACCCCTTCACTATTTAAGTCCTTGGCTCACCTCTCTTCTCCCCCATTGCCCCTTCTACCTCCCCAAATCGAGCTGCCACCATGCCCGTGTGCCAGCTGATGCTCCTCCAAAAGTATTCACGTCCAAATATGTTCCCAAGCTTCTTCTCTCTCTCTCTCCAATTTAATTGGAATTCCACGCGTAGAGCTCGCTAGAACGACATTTTTCCTCAGTTCCATCCACTACTACCTTCACCATTGTCATTCTTGCTCTCAGCGCCCATTGGTGGAGCCTTGTCGCGCCCCAGAGACCGTGTCTCAGCTGATGTCGACGAGGGGATCAGCGAGCAGATTGGGGAAAGCTTCACGAAGTCGTGGGGAGAGAAAGGGTTGCGCCTACCTTCGCCATGGATCGGTGAAGCCTGTCAGGGTGTCCGCTCCGCCTCGGACCGAACCGCGGGAGCACCAACGACGTCTGGGGTGACGAGGTCCTCTCCGGGCTTGGCAGCCTCTGTGTTAGAGTCCGACTCCGACACGCCTCCAACCCCAATCGCCACTGCGAATGCCTCCTCCAGCTTTGAAGGCGATCGTGTCCGAGGGCGCTTCGCTCTCGAGGACTTGGGCGAAGATTCCTCGACCTCTGCGGCCAGTGCGGGCGATGAAGCTTCACCCTCCTGGGTGTCCGCGCCGCGCCCCTTGTCCTTGGTGCCGAAGGACTCCTCGCGGGGAGCTACGTGATCCGTCTCCGCCTCCAGGTCCGAATTAGTGTACTCCACCAAGTCGGAGCCGGTGACCGTTGCACCTTTGGCTCCGGCAGGAGCTACGGGAGGGGCAACCGGTGGACTGGATACGGTGGCAGGGGACCGGGCCCTCCAGCGAGGGGGGACGCCTCCCCCTAGTCGTCGCCTTCGCGGAGGCGAGCCCGGCCTGCGGTCGGAGTGGCACGCTTCGGCACAGGAATGCCAAGAGCTTCACACACTCTGTTTATCCGTCCCAGCTTCGCCGTGGCAGTCGCGGACTTGCATAGGCTGTGCTCCTTGGCCATGTACAGCCCAAGGAATACGACCACCGCATGCTCCGCATCTTCCAAGAGAAGTCCTACATGCAAAGTGAGGCAAGGTTAAAAAAATACCGCACGAAGGAGATTTTGAATGCAGTCTACGGCGGAAGAGCTTACGAGGGTCGGAGGGCTTCGGCAGCGAAGACATGGACGATCGAACACCGTCGGGCTGGACGGGGCTAGGCTGAAGGTGCCACCGACAGCCAAGTGGCGCCACGCCGTACATGACGAACTCCTCCGCGAGATCGCGCATGCTGAAGCAGAGGGTGATCCCCACAAGCCTCTGCGCCCTTTGCTCATCGTCCCGGTCAGGCTCCACGCTCGGTGAGGTGTTGAACTACATCGGCCGACCCGTGCATCGGAGGCTGTTGCCGCTCACCACACGATGGTAGAACCACCGCCGCATCCAATTTGATTCCCACTTCGCTCGAGGCCGAGTTAGCGGGGAAGATCTTCGTGCACGGTGACCGCAGGACGAAGTTGACGCTGCCGAAGTTGGAGAACTCCTCTCCGTCGAGCTTCTTTAGCTGGCATCGGGCGTCGTGGAGGAAGGCGAACAGAGAGGCGCTGGGCCAAACCCCCTCTATCCGCATCACCTAGCTGTAAACAGCCAGGTGAGCTATCGTGTTCAGAGTCAGCTGCGCCAACTCCAGCTCGTAAGTCCAAAGGACGTCGCTAACGATCTTGGCCGACGGGATTTGGAGACCGGTTTCAAAGTACGCGACAAAGATGATTGCCTCCAACTTCTCCGGGTGTGGCTCCGTCTCGTCATTAGCAGGCAGGCGAACCGCGCTGCGATCCGTCAGCTTTCCCTCATGAAGAAGAGGCCGGATCATCTCCTCCATCACGAGGGTCTGCCCTAGCACGCTGGAGCAGGGGCCTTTCATCTTCTTCGCAGTCCATCGCTTGTTGGCCAGCGATGGATCGCGCCCCACTAGGGCATACTCCACCTCCGCCAATGACGAGCTGCGCCGGCTGGAGGAAGCGCCACCGCTGGGCCGGCGAACACCTCAATTCCTCTAGTGGTAGCTCTTTCTCGCTCCGGGTAGGTGAGTTCCAACTTTCATAACACACCGGCTTCTCACAACCCTCTTTGAGAAGATCACAAGACACGATGTCTCCAACGTCGTTTAGGAGTCAGCAATCTCTAAGAGTAATAAGTCAAGCCCCTTTCTTGACTCTCACACGTGCAATGAATGCACAAACTCAAGTGGATACGAAATCCTCCTCTAGATGCAACACATGTAACTAGAGACCTCTCTCCTTGCTTACAAGGTACAACACATGCACAATTAAGTGGAGAAGCTCACACTAGCTTAAGGGAATGAAATGGAGTCCAACAAACTTGTCTCCAACCGGCCACAAGAGGGCATTTATACCCCCACATAACGAAACTAGCCGTTGGGAGAAAAATCAGAAAAACCAATAGTACTGTCATTTTGGGCCAGTATTATCGCGCTCCTCATAATAGTTATAAATCTAGCCGTTACTAGCATTTTGGTAGTACCATCCACATAGGTCCGGTACTACCGCACCGCAGTAGTACCATTTCTTGAGTGCAGTACTACCATTTCCTTGGGGAGCAAAAGTGCTCCGAAAGGTGTCTCTCTAAAAATACGCTATTGGCAACTAATGCCCGGTAGTACGGTGGGTCTAGATTTTTCGATCTTTACTTTTTCGGTAATTGATGACAATCTCAACAAATAATGAGATAATAAAATGATTTACGAGTATACATCATATACACAACAATTGTATACTCTAGGATAATCTTTCAAAACAATTAACTCATTTGAAAGGAAGTGTTTATCTTCAAATTAATTGCTAGTAAAGCTATACATCCGATTGTCGTTGATCATCCACTCATTAACATATAATGAGGAAGACAAACACATTATGACAACCCGATTGAAAGTGATTGAATTTAAATCAATCATGAATATATATGAACTACACAAGTTTTATATACTCAAAAGGCTATGTTTCAAAGTAGAGACCCGAAATATATGTGGATGAAGAACAAGGATCAATACTAATGAAACTGCAAAATATAGAGTGAACACTCTCTAAATGTGTGCACATAAGAATGTGTACTAAAAATATATGCACATATTTAATTTAGACTTTTGGTGGAGTTAATCCTATATTTTGGATCGAAGAAATGCAAAAAGATATAAGAATATGTCGTCAAATGCATATCTCCACGATTTTCACCCTTTTCATCCAAATAAGACTAAACAATATCATACTTGAAACACCCCAAAAATTCAAAGTTTTTGAATTTTCATTGAATTTTTGCTTGAATTTCTTTCCTTCCCAATTTGGCAAGTTCCTCAAAAATCTGCCTTCCCTATTTGTCATTACGCCTCCTCCGTGTGTTGGCGCCTCCGTGAATTGCCGCCTCCCCACCGCCTTCACGCACGTCAACTAGTCGCCACTTGGATTGCGACTGCGCGCGCCTGGGTTTGCACTGAGCTGACAATAGCGATCCCACTTGTCAGCCGCCCTCCTCTGTTTATCCCTCGAGCGAAGCGTCGGTTGACCGCAGTCCTTCCTTCACGCGCAAGCCCCGCCGAACCGCCTTACTGCTTCCCACCGCTTTACATTGCCCTAGAGCTCGATTGCTTTCCCTAAAAGCTTCGTCCCACTCCTCTCTACTCCTCAGAACCAGCCAATTGCGCTCTCCCTCGCCGCAGCTCCTACTTCTCCTTCCCCTGAGCCTGGTAAGCCGCTCATTGTATCTCCCTCATTTCACCGCCATACTTCAATTGCTTTTAGCCATAGCATCTCCTCTGCATGCCAAACACACACGTAAACTCAATTGAGCATGAGCATTAACCAATAATCCTGCCGACGAAGTTTACCGCCGGCTAAAAACACCTCCCCATGGACAGCCCTATAGGGAGCTCCTCAACCCAAATCAATGCCACTCTCGTGTTTCCTGTGAGCCCTAGACGGTCAAACCACCGCCAACCTTGCTAGAGAACCCCTAGAAAACCCTAATTTTGCTTGAAGACCCGCAAACCTCTATCTTGCCGCCAGCCGCTATCGCCCATCTCCATGCTCTCCAAAGCTCAAAAATGGAACCACCGCTGTCCATGTAAGCCACCCGTACCACCCACCCTCGCTGGATAGCTCCGCTAGTGCTGAATTGCAACCGAGGCAGCGCCTCTGTTTTTCCTTCGAGAGAGACGGCCGGAGGTAGACGAAGAAGCGGTGTGGTCGGATCACAGCCACCGCGTGTCAGCCATCGAGTGCAAGCGCGCGCGAGTATGGGCTGCTGTGGCCGGGCAATGCTAGGCCGAGCCGAACGGCCCACGGGCCATTTTTCTTTTAAAATTAATCCCACGCGTGTGCACTGTTCACTTTGGGCTGGCCTAGTACTATAGCTACATTGTTCACCCATTTTAGAAAATTTAGAAAAATTATTAAAAATCCCAAAAAATTCCCAAAATTCCTAAAAGTACACCATTTTGATCAGCTCAGCACCAAGAATTCATTTTTGACTTCCATTCCACCAAATTCACCTCCAAATAAATTCAAATTCCTCCCCTTTGTCAAATCCAATTCCAAATAAATCCAAACCCCTCCTTTTGAGTTTTATGCATTTTACTCCTTTTTAATTAGCTTATTTTCCCTGGCTTAATTAGATTCAAGTGCGGACTTATTGTTATTTTATGTGTTTACGCTAGCTTCCGACTTTGTTGAAGCACCAATTCAAGATCCAGAGCCGAGCACTGAAGTTTGCAATGTTGTCGAGATTTCCGAGTAGCAAGGCAAGTTACAAATTTTTGATCATATTGAAGCCCATATATTCCTGCAGTATTTAATTAATGTATTTCCATTACTGGTAATTGTTAAATGTTATTTGTTTAAAATAAAATGTTTAGAATGGCATGCTACTTAGATAAATCCTACCACTGAAAAATGCCCTGCCTTGATTGATGGCCACATTCACCTTGACAGCCTTAGTAAGAATTAAAATATTGTGCAAATATTCATAGATCATCTCATTCAACATTTTGTACTACTAAGTGATTTTGGCCGCGAGCCGATAGATTTTGGAAAACTTGGAACTAGGGTAGAGAGGTTGTGAAACACCGCGAGACGGTCTTCGCCCATCACTTTACCTTAGGGTGGAGGCTGGTTTGGAATGGTGGTGGTTAGTGCTGTTGAGCACAGTGGAAATTTGTGGTTGGATGCCTCAGGTGAAAAATATAAAGACAAGAACCTTATGCTAAGTAAAAGACACAGTGAACGCTCAACCACAAGAGTTGACTTGTCAACACTGGTTTAGTAGTTACTCAACTCAATTAAAACTGTACAAGAGGTGAGATGACATGATGCCGGGGAGTTAGGTATGCTGCGGGTACCTAACAATGGTAGTGGTCACTCAAACGGCAAAGGGAGTTTAGGTTTAGTTTTGGCCTAACTGAGTGATTCTACTGGGTAGAGCCTATATAAAGAATTGAGTAGTGAAACGACCTGGCTTTCTTAACTCAGTCATGAGGGTTAAGAAATCGTGTTGGTAAAGTTGAGCAACTCTGTAGAGTGAAACAAATGGTATTCGAATACGCCGTGCTTCCGGTTAATGAAGCTGTGTTAATTGGGTGATTCCAACGAGGCATAAGTAGAGTTTATGATGTTGTTAATCTGAGTAATGGTGAAACTTTATCTGATAACAGAAAACTCTCTGATCTTAGGGAGAAATGTTTTAACTTTATTTGTTTGCAAATAAAACTGCATCCACTCCCTGTAATAAAACCAGTATATTCCCGCCCTTAATTATTCCTTGCAAGTAGTAAATTAGGATTTACCCTTGTAACTTGCTGGGTACGGTTGTACTCATGACTTGCTAAACAACAAACAGAAGACCAAGGAAGACAGGACTTTCAAACAGAAGAGGACGTTTTTGAGATGCCATTCTTCCAGGAGGATGAGTGGTTTTATGTCTCAGCTGCGCTCAGACCGCCTGGGGAAGTTTTTGTGATGTAAGTTAATTTTGGGCTCTCTCGCCCATTATGCTAAAACTGGTTGTTAAGCCTTATGTCTGTAATAAAAATTTGGCTTTTAAGTTGCAAGCTTGTGCTGTTGTGGTGCGCACTCTGGTTCAGTACTCTGCGACTGTTTATTTTTGTACGGTTGCGGAGTGCCGTACCGCCTTCAGAAATGTGGGCGTTACAATACTCAATAAACGAGTTAGTCTCATATTTATATTTATCATTAATAATCAAAATCAATCTAATTGAAGCTTGAGCTTACAACGGACATAACCTATTGGAGACAGCACATGCTCATGATCTGGAGGCCCTGTAGACTCCGATAAACGATTATCCATCGATGTGTATAGTACACATGTGTGTATGTGCGTGTGAGTGATGTACATAAGATATGTGTTGAGTGTACGTCCGTGTTGTACCCTTCGGGAAAAAAATATGAAATCCCATTTATTTCAGCCCAATGCCTCATGCAGGCTCACCGATCTAAGTGGACACCAAACGAACAATTGAGCGAGAGCTACACGATCCACTACTGTTTTGTGATGACATCTGCCTCTGATGAAACGTTCGCGTGACTGTGATCTGAATCGATGCGCGTAATGGAACTTGAGCTTAGCACGTGCGCGGGGTGTTTACAGAAACCGAGCTGGGATTTAGGAGCGAGTACGTAGCAACGAACGAAG
This sequence comes from Dendrocalamus sinicus, assembly GCA_036346575.1. Taxonomy (NCBI): domain Eukaryota; kingdom Viridiplantae; phylum Streptophyta; class Magnoliopsida; order Poales; family Poaceae; genus Dendrocalamus; species Dendrocalamus sinicus. Next base: position 4,997,348 of record CM070656.1, on the reverse strand, counting down.
AGAACAGGAAGCGTGCGTGTGAACAACGATCGATGATGAATTATCTAGTTACGCGCGCCCATCTCCCGCGTCAGAAGTCGCCATGCCCAAATGTACTGCGAAAGCGCCAGGGGATGGAATGCTGGAAGAATCAATCCATGCACCATGCTTCCAGCAGCAGCAAACACACAACGCCAAACAGGGGCAAAGGAGAGAGAGAGAGAGAGAGAGAGAGAGAGAGAGAGAGAGAGAGCTACTCCGAACCAACAACGAAGAAAGAGAGAGGGAGAGAGAGATGAGATGAGCTGAAAAACTGAACAAAGCAATAACTACGTAGGAAAGAAAGTAGTGGTAATGAATGGAGGTCGCTGCCTGCTGCTGCCACCCCTGAAAAGGGCCTGTCCTCGCAAACGCACCGCAGAGAACCCCATCCATCATTGACATCTCTCCCTCCTCTCTCTCTGGCCTGGCCTGGCCATGCAGTGCGGCTAAGCTAGGGCAGGGGAAAAGGGAGATCATTAGCTAGGTGGAGAGAAGCATGCATGCCTCGCGGTAAAGCTACACAGTTCACAGCCTCAGCTGATAAATATTTCTCCACGAAACATCAACATCAGATAACGCTAACTTCACACACACACACACACAAAAGCAATTTGAGATCACAAAACGAGAATCAACTGGGGCATGTTTTGAATCAATGAATTTCATAAGAGACAGCTCAATTCTTATGGGAATCGAATTTTTTTTCGCGTTTTAACTGAGGACTCTGCGGCTGATGAATCGGTACACTGGGTCGTTGACGCTGCTAGATTCCCTAATGACAATAGCAACGTGGCTTCTTCTAATCGAATGTGCACACATCCCTTCGAGCTTTAAGATGCAATCTCAGTATATAGGGGCTGTTCTTTACCTTACAAGCTGACGGCTTTTGATTTTTACTATAATAACTAACTTTCAAACGGAGTATTTTCTTAAAATGGGTCTACAAGTTACACGATCTACACGTTAAAAGCCCAACATCTGTACCAGCCAAAATCGTAAGTGAGTATCTATCTCTCCGTAATCCGTACCGTAAACAGCCAAAATTTAAAATTTTTAACCAAAACTCATAAGCCGCAGCCGAAAAGAATATGCCCATAATCAAGATGCAAAGGTACCGAATTTGAGCTTTATCTCAACATTTTGCATCAGATCTGCGCAAGGAAGGGTCAGGAAAGGCCGCATGGAGCACAGGGAGGAAACTGGGAGCACTGCACCAGGCGCGAAAAGTTCTAAAACTAACGAAGCATGGCACTAGCCGATCTGCTCAAAATATCGCAACAGGCCGTTCTTTGTCGCAGCACGGAGCCGGGCCCGCATGGCAGCCGGTGGGGGGCCCTACACCCTTTCCCCAGCGACCCCACCATGGCTGCACTGCACTGCACTTCTGTACCTTTGCACTGGGATCTCTCTCTCTCTCTCTCTCTCTCTCTCTCTCTCTCTCTCTCGGGGAGTAGGGCAGGGATCACGTGAGGATTAACAAGATTAGCAGGAGGAGGAGCTTTTTCAGGAGGAGGTGCTCTGAAAAAGCTCTCTTATTTCTACCCTCTGCCGGAATTTCTCATACAGTTGCATAACTACAAATCGTAATATATTGTATTGGTTATATATATATATAGGAAAATTACATAAGGCACCATGGTGGCTAGGCACCAACATCCGATACACGTGTATGATTAATAATTTTTTTGAGTTTGGGTATGAAAATATTTTATACCCTTGATATATTTATGGTAAGTAAGTTTTGAACTCAGTTCAAACTAGTTTTAACTACTTTTGAGTTCAATGTGACTACAGTGAGTATATACCATAAAAAATAGTTCAAACTAATTAAACTGAAGTTGAATTTAATTTTTTTCGGAGTTTGACATCTCAAATATACTTTTTTATGGGTATATGAAGATACCCACATCAAACGTTGCGAATCTCAAAGCAAATCAACGGGTATTGATATGGGTGCCTAGGCACCATGGTGCATGAAACACTCGTTATATATATATATATATATATATATATATATATATATATATATATATATATATATATATATATATATATATATATATATATATATATATATATATATATATATATATATATGGGCTTGTTCTTTTTGGTGCGACTTATGGCTTTTAGTCTGCTTTATGATGAGATTACAGAGTAATGAAACTCACGTCACGGTTTTGCCAATATAAATGAAGTCAGTAAAGTATATACTACAATTAACTAGTAGACTCTATCTTGAAAAAATACTCTGTTTAAAAGCTAGTTACTATAGAAAAACCGAAAAACAGTTTTTAGAAACTAAAAAGAACAGAGCCTATATATATATTATCTTTAAAAAGTATAGCTGTATTCATTACACGGCTGTAACAATTAAGATATCTATATATGATTAATTTGCATTAGCATAGTCTAGTCTTACCAAAATAAATAGTATATATACTCTTTTTCTATTGAATAGTGAGATAACTTATAGGAATTTTCCCCCTGGTTTAAGGATTGTTATGAGATTTTCTATATCTCTAAAACAAAAGAGATATCTTAAATATCATCAGTTGTTTATAGATATATAGATAGCTAATGGGTTTAGGAGGTGCCATTTACTCCAAATCACAACAATACAATAAATGTGGCATGTGGATGTATGTAAGAGTGATAAGAAAAAGGCAATTTTTGCTGTAGAGGCTTATTGGCTAGCATGAATACTAGTACTAGTACTACTACAGGTGCAATTCTATTTTTTTTTGCTTTCTAAATAGACTAGTGCAATTATATAGACATATACTAACTGATATATACTGGTGTAGATTTTAGTATTATACATTTGTTTTTTTTTCTAAAGAAACCAGTACTAAACATTAGTAGGGTCGTTTGGGATTGGGCTCCCCAAATTCCCTCTAAACCATAGCCAACGTACTTTATTGCAAACTCAACAGTTTATTTAGTGTGTTCATGTGCTACCATATATCGGATCGGATTAATTCTACTTGGGAAAAAATTTAGGATCTCTCCGTTGGATTTGAATCCGCTACTAAAATCTCAGGCTCACAATGCTGTCGATTGTTATACACTCTGGCCACCTGAGCTTTGGCATTGCTCTCACTTTCAGATAAAAAACATTAACCCCGTTTACTCACTAAGATAGATGGATACGTTTACTCACTAAGATAGATGGATATGCCCCAAAGCTTACATTGATTGCTAGCTGGCAGCATGAATCGACCATCTTTGTCATGTTCTTTTGGCTCGCTAAGATAGATGGATATGCTACAAAGCTTACATTGATTGCTAGCTGGCAGCATGACCGACCATCTTTGTCATATTTTTTTAGACCACGGCTAATAGGATTTTGATTATAACTGGTTTTTTATTGCGTTTTTTTAAAACAGTAACGGATGGTAAAGACGTTGATGCCGAGTTTAAGAAGCCGTTTGAAGAAACAACTTCAAGAAGCTGATTAGAAAATTCGTTCCATTTGTTTTGTTTTCTGAAAAAACCAAAACTAAAAGCCACAAAAACAGTACCAAATTATCTTAAGCTTGGCTTCCTTCAAACAAATGGGACGGTTTCTCCGTTGTTGTTTCGAAAAGCTTACTAGGACAATATTTTTAAAAAATATTATTGGTATTCAATTTGTTAATATAAATGTTTATGTTAAAATAAAAACTATAAATTATAAGGTATAGTTGAAAAAAACCCTAATATCCCAACTGGGGCAAGTTCGGAGTTTTTCAGTACTTGCTCTGATGGTCCACTGTATGAGTACCATGGGAGCTCCATTTTGGGGGGACACGCGTGGCATACCGCATGGACGCCGCTGCCAACTCACTAGTCACCACCTTAGCTAAAATGCCAGCCTCTCCTACTGTTAATCATCTCAAACAGTACAGATTGCCTTCACTGCACACTACATCACCACTGTAACTGATACAAAACTGCGCTATGCTATAAAAAAAATCAAGGCCGGGTGAACTGCTTGTGCTCGACTTCAAATAGCTCGTCAAGGCTTAATTTGGGCTTGATATTAATATATGTTAACTTTATCAAACTTACCTGTGTCGAATTCAAGCTTTTATTATTATTTAAAAATTAGTACGTGTTAAATTGTTTTGATTATTATTGAATTTACTTGAATCGAACTTGAACTTTTCTTATTGTTGAAAATTAATGCATGTTGAATTGTTGTAACTGGTATCGAGTTTGGATAGAGCCGAGTTCGAGTCTAGGTTCAGGCTTGGACCCTAACTTACAGCCTGCTCATTTCGGCTGACAAAAGTGGCTTATGGCTGAAATGCATTGCATATGGATGAAATTATATTTAAAAATTATTCAGCGTAATTAAATTATAAAAATAAAAATAAAACACATGTTAGTCAATCACGGACAATGCAAACGAATACGAAAATATAGGTAAAAAAGCCAAAAAATCAAAAAAAGATAAATTTTAAGAATAGTGAAAATAAACTAGAAACTCAAACCGAAATAAGCGGGGCCTCACTTGAGCTCAGGCCAAACTCATTCGAGCTCGTTTATAGCCCTAGTACCATCACACTATACAAAACACAGCACAATGTAGCACACGGTGTTTGCAGCATGTGTTTTGTTACAGTGATCTTTACCGCTGATTTACTTAAAAAGTTTCGAAAACTAATCCCAAAAAGAAAAGAGAAGGATAAATGGACAAGGAACAAATAAAACGAGAGGGGGAATAGGAGGCAAAAGCTATAGATAAAGGAAAGCGCGGCCCTGACATTTCCTGCACGAGCCTGATAAACATCACGTTTCGTGTTGGATCAATCATAGAGCACTGACATGTGGGGGTATAGTGAACCTTGGCCCCACATGTCGGTAGCCAGTTTACATCGGCTAACTGTTGTGTTTTTCAGGCCACACATGCTTGCATCCACTTGACATCCCATTGGTTAAGGCGCTCGTGACTGGGTGACGAAATCACATGATTATTTCTGGAGAGATCAAGGGCCAATCTGAAACGCAAAATTTCCGCAGAAAACACTATAAATCACGTAGGGTTTGTATAAAAATTGGGTCTATCGATAGAGTATTTAATTGTTTTTAGAGGTTAAAATCAGTCAAATATTTTGAGCAATTGGATTGAGAATCAAAGGACGAGATCTATCCTCGATTCGTTTATATTCTTCCCTTCCTAATTCTAACCCACATCCCCGCCGCCAGCCTTCGTCGCAGCCCGATCCTACAGCCTCCTTGCCTGTGCTGCCCCTGCCTTTTTGCTAGCGCCTGGCGCCACCGAGGCCATCGAGCCACCATCTCCCCTCTCCCCTTCCTCCTCCCCGCTTCCCCCTTCTTCCATGCAGCCGCCTTCTTCATCTTCGGTCGGATCCGACGTCAAAGCCCTTGCCCCCGCCCTTCTTCCCCGTCTTCGGTGGCTAACGCCGTTGAATCCATCAATGCCGCCCTCCGCCACCTAATGACTTCATGACATATCACCCTCGCCGCCTACCTCGCCCATCGCCCTCTCCCACCCCACGGTCGAGGCGGCGCCACCACCGCCCCGCCGCCCCGCCGCCGGTCCGCTATTGCCCCGGCCTCCCTCTAAGTTCAGGGGCCTTGGGTGAACCTTAATTCTAATAGTGAGCCCGAGACCTAATCCCACAAGGCGGCGGCGCGCGAAGACAACGGTGTCGTCGGAGAGGAGGAAATGCCGGTGGTGAAGACAATGCACAAATCTCCATAAAGTTTGAAAGGTTAGAAATTCGACTAATTTTATCTTAAAAATATTCGAGTGTGGTATAGCACATCTATAAAAAAATTTATGCTCCAAACGAAGCCCAAAATTATCACGCTTCAGTATAGATCTTAACATTACGATGACAGACCAATGGGTAGATCTTTAAAATTTGATGTTGTATTTTATTTCGCATTCGAGTTGATACTTTTGCCAAACTTTACTACAATTGCGACTTGTGGCGGTTTATTTCTTCGCGGTAGAAAGCATAACGAAAAATATTCAAACATGTTCTAAGGAGCCTTGTTAAGCACCTACCCACACCAAATCGGCACATGCGGTTGCTCAAAAATTACACAGGTCGTGGGGCCCACCCGCAGGTGTTGCCGCAGCGACACTACTGAGCACATGGCCCTCCATTCTATCTGGGTCCCACATGTCATCGGTGTACCATGTCCCTCGACGTGTGACTCGCATTCTACTACTCTAGGCCAACCAGATAGAGAGAGAGAACTACGACACTGATGTGACCTCGCAGTGTCCATCTCTCCTCCTCTCTCCTCTCTCTCTACCATCCTCACAGGAAATCTCTCTCTCTCTAAAGCCTAGACTCCATCTCCCTCTCAACTTAGCCTCATAGCCCCTGCTACTCTATCGCCCAGCCATACAGCTACTCTCTGTCATCACTGAGCCAGCCGCACAGCAGCGAGCGCGCAAAGCCGAGCGCGAGAACCCAAGAAACCAACCAAGAACTCCACTCCATTAAACCACGCTTCACACTCCACCCTTGCTCTTCTCCCTGTAATGTCACTGCCCGGATGCCTCGCAGCTCAGCGTCCATGACGACGGTGGCCTCCCGCGCTCTCATTGCCTTGCTCTTCGTCGCCGTGGCCGTTGCCGACGACGGTTGGTGCTCTATGTTTCGTTTCTTGGTTCTCTGGGTGTTGTTTGGTTTGTGTACTGGGGGCCAAAGATTCAGGGGGGATGATTGGTTTGTTAGGATTAGTATTTTATTACTGCTGCAAGTACGCGCTTTTGGAGGCATGGTGATTCTCTAGTGCTCCATTCCCTTTTTTATATTGCTGTAAGTGAAGTCTAACACTTAACTAATCCTTGTGTGGTGTGCCCCTTGTGCTATCTTCTCCTGCCTTCTCCCCTCTCTGGGAGACACTTCTTGGCATCTTGTTCTAGCAGCCCCTAGCTAGTCCGCCAATGTTTCAAAATGATATTTTCCCCCTTCTGTTGTGTTCTGTTTTGTTTCACAAGTGCCACTTCTCTGCCTTATCATTGTTCTGTTACTAATAGGAGCAAACGTTGTTGATGCCAAGAAATGGTTTGGACATTAAATGTTGCACTCTTTGTTCAGCTATTCAAAGATGGAAGCTTGGTTTCATTTTCTTTTTGTGCCTATTTTTGCTGCCACTCAGGTTTTTTCCAATCTGATGAGCATAATGACCTTTTGCTTTAAGTTTTCTTGCCTTGAAGAATTAAGGAAAATCATCGTTAGCATCGTGACCAACTCCATTTTGGTTGATTTGTTTATGGGATCAAATCATCTCTTGAGATTGTACTGATCCTGAATCTCTTTTGTGTTGCCATTTTCTTGTGCTAACGTGGCTGGGTTGCATTACATCCAGGGTCGACGCTGCTGGAGATCAAGAAGTCCTTCCGCAATGTCGACAACTTACTGTACGATTGGGCCGGCGACGACTACTGCTCGTGGCGCGGCGTCCTCTGCGACAACGTCACATTCGCCGTCGCCGCGCTGTAAGAAGAAGAGCGTTCGTCAAAAGTTCACTCTTTTGCCTACTGACCGCAATGTTCGGTCACTGACGCGGCGTGTTGATGCAATGCAGCAACCTCTCCGGGCTCAACCTCGAGGGCGATATCTCTCCGGCCGTCGGCAGCTTGAAGAGCCTAGTATCAATGTACGGATGGTGTCTTGTTTAACCTGCTGGTCTGTGTGGTTGATTGGAATGTAGCTTCCTGGTGCTTGGCTTGCGTTAACTTGTGTATTTGGGTATGTACACATGTAGTGATTTGAAGTCGAATGGGCTGTCCGGGCAGATCCCTGATGAGATTGGCGATTGTTCGTCACTTCGAACGCTGTGAGTGGACTCTACAATGATGTTTAGGTTTTGGAAATAATGCGTGCTCTAACTTTTGTTCTTGGCTTAGGGATTTGTCCTTCAATAACTTGGGTGGGGACATACCTTTCTCGGTATCGAAGCTGAAGCACCTTGAGAGCTTGTAAGGCCTGGTCCTGCTGAAATGCATTTAGTAAACAAATCCTTTGGAAGTTACTGCTGATTGTGTGCTCGTGTTTGTAATTTTCTAGGATATTGAAGAACAACCAGCTGATTGGCGCAATCCCATCAACGCTCTCACAGCTCCCAAATTTGAAGATTTTGTTAGTTGCAACATGATTCTGATATTGTGGATCTAATTAAAGTTGTTGTGAATTTCTAACGTGATGTGCACCTTAGGGACTTGGCTGAAAACAAGCTGACTGGGGAGATACCAAGACTAATATATTGGAACGAGGTTCTCCAATACTTGTAAGTCATCCTTAACTTTGTGTTGCCAGTTATAAGATTGTGTACTAGTGCTCCTACTGTAGTTGCATTATTAGTATGCTTACAATGGTAAGACGCCACCATTTTATGCACATGGGGTAGTGTGAAGTGCTATAGTCTTGTTTTTAATGTTTGTGGCTGAATTGATCATATCCATAGGGGATTGCGTGGCAACAATTTAGAAGGAAGCCTCTCCCCGGATATGTGCCAGTTGACCGGCCTTTGGTACTTGTAAGTATTCTGCTTACCACATTTTGTCACCACAATGTGTTGTGTATCCTCTATCGAGTTCTAACTTTACCATCACTTTGACCAGTGATGTGAAGAACAATAGCTTGACTGGGGTGATACCAGAGACCATTGGGAACTGTACGAGTTTTCAAGTATTGTACGTATTTATATTCTTGACCTCTGACTTGTAATATTTTCTCTCAGTTTGTGAAGCGTTCCTAACATTTTGTAATGGTAGGGATTTGTCTTACAATCAGCTCACTGGATCAATCCCGTTCAACATTGGTTTCCTACAAGTCGCTACACTGTATGTGGTGGTTATTTTAAATTAAATGAATCTACGTAACTTACATGCTTGACACAGTTAACACTAATCTGCAAAATTATGCATATGTTCTCTATCAGGTCCTTGCAAGGGAACAGGTTCACTGGTCCTATTCCATCAGTTATTGGTCTCATGCAGGCGCTTGCAGTACTGTAAGTCCAATGATGAAAATTAAATTTACTAGATTATAGGTTGATCAGTAAAGGTGGCAGCATCGCCTCATTGCTGTTGGTGCAAGATTGATAATTGCTATGACCTTTGAACTGTTTCAGAGACCTGAGTTACAACCAGTTATCTGGTCCCATACCATCGATACTAGGAAACTTGACATACACCGAGAAGTTGTATGTTTTCTTTTCCCCCAATATATGGTTCAAGCTGCTTAGAATTTACCTGATAAATAATTCACCTCTGTGAAAGTTTTATGCTAACGTCATACATCTTGTGCCTACAGATACATGCAAGGCAATCGGCTAACAGGGCCAATACCACCAGAGCTTGGTAATATGTCAACACTTCATTACCTGTAAGTGCAAATATTTTTGTCAATTTTGGATATTCAAATTAAGGTTAACTTGCATTCTATTTTTGTTAACAAAATATCTAAATTCAGAGAACTTAATGATAATGAACTTAGTGGGTCCATTCCGCCAGAGCTTGGAAAGCTTACTGGCTTGTTTGACTTGTAAGTACTTTTTAGGCACCCTTTAATATCTGTTATGATTTCCCAAGTGTGTTAATAAAACAAGCAGTTGATTTTACTCTTGTTTCACAGGAATCTTGCAAACAACAACCTAGAAGGACCAATTCCTGACAATATAAGTTCATGTGTGAATCTCAATAGCTTGTAAGCATGGCTTCTTTATAAAATTCTTGTGTCATATGCAGTGTCACAATACAGATGTAATGTGCTGATTTTCCTGTACAGCAATGCTTACGACAACAAGTTAAATGGGACCATTCCTCGTTCGTTGTGTAAACTTGAGAGCATGACTTATTTGTAAGTTATAATGGGTTTTAAACCTTAAATTGTGCAATAATAAAGTTGAAAGAATTTTTCTGATTCTATTTTAAAATATTGGTCAATATTCATCTGTTTGCCATGTTGGTTAGTGACATTCATCTGTTTTTTTAGGAATCTGTCATCAAATTATCTAAGTGGCACTATTCCTATTGAGCTGTCAAGAATCAACAATTTGGACACCTTGTAAGTTCCATTAACTCATCATTTCTTGAGAATATTCATTTTGTGCTATGGCATATATAATGAAGATACATGTATCAGGGATTTATCCTGTAACGTGATTACTGGTCCAATTCCATCAGCCATTGGCAGCTTGGAGCATCTATTAAGACTGTAAGTTTTTGGCATTACCATTTTTTGGTATGTTTCCAGCATCATGTGGTGACATCATATAGCTTGTTTCTCTAGTAACTTGAGCAAAAATGGTCTTGTTGGATTCATCCCCGCGGAGTTTGGGAACTTGAGGAGTATCATGGAGATGTAAGTACCCGGTGATCTAATCGTGAATCCTTTTACCGATTAGTTCCTAGGATGCTATATTGAATTAACTTGGGGTGTTATTTTTTCAGTGATTTGTCCGATAACCACCTTGGCGGTCTGATTCCTCAAGAACTTGGAATGCTACAAAATCTGATATTGCTGTGAGTTATATCTTTTCATGTCACTTTTTTTTATTCTGTAAGCTTGATGGAAGGTTCAGAAGGTATTCTCCAATTGACTTCTGATTCATCTCTCTATTATTCGCTCCTGCAGAAAACTGGAAAATAACAATATAACTGGGGATGTTTCTTCACTGATAAACTGCTTCAGCCTCAATGTTTTGTAAGTTAACAGCCAGAAAAATTTTTAAGCATGTGCGAATGTTTGGTTTTGTTGACATTATATTGTATTCATTAACAGAAATGTATCATACAATAATTTGGCTGGTATTGTCCCTACTGACAACAACTTCTCACGGTTTTCGCCTGACAGGTAGTGTGCTCCATCATTTCCATCACTATTCTATCCTATGATCAGACTTAGAAATAGTAGTCTAACGATCTGGTCCTTTCTTCAGCTTCTTGGGTAATCCTGGACTTTGTGGATATTGGCTTGGTTCTTCATGCCGTTCCTCCAGCCACCAAGAGAAATGTAAAAACAGTGCTTCATTCATCAGTTGCTTTCAAGTAAACTTTTTCACATCTAATATACCATCACCCTTTTTTCCCTGGATTTTCTATGCAGCACCAATCTCAAAGGCTGCAATACTTGGCATTGCTGTGGGAGGGCTTGTTATCCTCCTGATGATCTTAGTAGCTGTTTGCAGGCCACACAGTCCTCCTATTCTCAAAGATGTCTCTGTAAGCAAACCAGGTAATGCATCTGCATGAGTTCTGAATCTATTGTTTCAATAAATCAATTATTTACCTTCTTGGCAAGTTTTATGTTGTCAATACAAGTCATGTTGAGTGATTAATGTATTTTTTTTAATCAAAGTATAATATCATGTGAGGTTACCTTGACCAATAGTTCACTTTTGTAACTGATCACTGATAGTTGATGCTAGAATAGTATAAATCTGTTGTAATAGATATTCATGTTGTTGCAGTGAGCAATGTCCCCCCCAAGCTGGTGATCCTTCATATGAACATGGCCCTTCATGTATACGAGGACATCATGAGGATGACTGAAAACTTGAGTGAGAAGTACATCATTGGGTATGGGGCATCAAGCACGGTTTACAAATGTGTGCTGAAGAACAGCAAACCAGTGGCAATCAAAAAGCTGTATGCCCATTACCCGCAAAGCCTGAAAGAATTTGAGACTGAGCTTGAGACTGTTGGTAGCATCAAACACCGGAATCTAGTCAGCCTTCAAGGATACTCCCTATCACCTGTTGGGAATCTTCTCTTCTATGACTACATGGAAAATGGCAGCCTCTGGGATGTTTTACATGGTAAGTGCAGACTACCAGCTCATTGTGACAGTTTTTGTCTAGGAAATGCTGAGAATAGTTTAGTAGTGTAACAGTGATCAGTAGCTAGCACTTATATGCTTGTTTTAATTTTGATAGTCTTTGTTTGTTCATCTGTCACAAAGCACCAACCGGTCACTCTCAAATAGTTGATGTTTGGACACATTGCAGATTTGCTTATTTATTAATAGCAAATAGCTGGATGAAATTACTATACCGTACTATAATGGCAATTCTTTTTTATTCTAGAAGGTCCATTCAAGAAGAAAAAACTAGACTGGGAGACTCGCCTTCGAATTGCTCTTGGTGCCGCTCAAGGCCTTGCTTATCTTCACCATGACTGTAGTCCGCGAATAATCCACAGGGATGTAAAATCGAAGAATATCCTCCTTGACAAAGATTATGAGGCACATCTTACAGACTTTGGCATCGCTAAGAGTTTGTGTGTTTCAAAAACTCACACGTCGACCTATGTCATGGGCACTATTGGCTATATTGATCCTGAGTATGCGCGCACCTCCCGGCTCAATGAGAAGTCTGATGTCTACAGCTATGGCATTGTTCTGCTCGAGCTGCTGACTGGCAAAAAGCCAGTGGACAACGAGTGCAATCTCCATCACTTGGTAACTATTTTTCTTTCTCTTGCAATTCTTCAGTTAAGCGTGTCATTTTCATCAGCTTATTTTGCTTTGGATTCTGGTTGTGCTCAATAATTGCTGAATGATGCCCATTAGGCTTGTGTTCCTACTAGGGGACCAATAACATGAAACTTAGTGTGAGTAGATCTATCTGCACTGTGGACCTGTGGTGGACTGATCCATTGTATATGGCCAATGAATGCTCCATTATAAGTTGCAGTGTTCCATCCCCTAAAGCCTGCCATTTTTGTCCCCCTGTCATCAATCATGTAGATGGAAAGCTACAAATGACAGTCACAGAAATTATCACTAGCTCTACAGTTTTTTTTTGCGATAATTAGTTCCTCTACCTTGCAGCCACTAACTTTTACACCTTCGTTTACCATTTAGCTAGCCCGATTCAGATCAGATTTTTATGATAAAACATCGCCCTTGAAGGCAGTAGTGGTGCTTGTTATGGCCTATGACCCGGCGAGACACTGTAGCAATCAGGCAAGTAGCACCACACGCACTGTTCATATAAACAGTACCCATGTGCACTCTAGCAGATTTATTAGGAATAGTTGTGCGCGTATCTTCGTGTTAGGAATAATTAGATAGATATCTTTATATTAGGAATAAATAGATACATATCTTTATATTAGGAATAGATATCTTAATATTTAGATATTATGGATATGATATTATTTTTAGTTGATTAGTTACATTAGATTGTGTTAGTTTCCATATTGTTAGGGGTTAAATTTATCTATATAAAGAGAGGAACCGCACCATTCATAATCAAGCAAATGAATAAACAAAAGTTCTCCAAATAAGCTTAAGAGCCTCTCTACGTCAGCAGGTAAGAGTCCATTTGATGGTTAGATGAGAGCGAGTGCTCTATCCCCGGTCTTCGGACCCGTACCCAACCACCGACCACAATATTTGGTATCAGAGCCAACTGCTGCTTTGCCATCCATGGCAACCAGCAGGGTTTCGATCCATGAAGGCTCGAGCTTCACGATTCCACTACCTAGGTCTTCCAACTTTCAATGGCAATAAAGATCCACAACCTTGGTTGAATCGCTTTGAGCAATCTTTCAAGGAGCTGCGGACGATGGAGAAAGAGGAGTGGCCGGGCATCGCATCACCTGACGGGGAATGCTGCCCTGTGGTACCAATTGCTGGAGTGCGCGCTCGGGGTGCAGACATGACTAAGTTTTGGTAAATACTTCAATCTCTGTTTCGCCGCTGCCATCACGCCGTCTCTACCCACATGTCAAGTCTCCACCGAGCCAACTACCATGCCTTTTGATGTCGAGTTATCCTCCGCTAAGATCTACGCCAACTTGATGGTCTGGATGGAAGAGTTCATGGTCAAGATGGAGAAGATGTAGCCTGTTGCTGCGTTTTCTGAGTTGCCATCGATGTCGGTTGCAATCATGTCCAAGATAGAGGAGCAACAAGAGGTGATGCCTGCCACTGCAATAGCGGCGCTGCCATCACTGTCATCGGCGCTGAACTTGTTATCACCTTCACCAACGACAACTCTCTAGGCTTAGTTATCTTTGGTTGCACCGTTGGTGCCTTCGTCAAGGCGGAAGGTTGCCGCTGTTCAGCGACGGTCTTCTCGACGTGGCCGGTCGACACTATGCCTTCGAAGATGTGGAGCGCAACGGTTGTCACATGGGGGTCACGACGTCGTCGCATCTCTCTCACAATCATTGCATCTCGGGGCAAGAAGGAAGCTGCTGCCCTACGGCGTTTGCCCTTATCGTCGGCAACTCCTGCGGCGTTAGCCAACGCTAGAGCGTTGGTATCCTCGCTGTTGTGCAACGGGGTTTCACTGATTATCTTCCGCGCTGTGCGATGTCACGGGCTGTCGTCAACATGGGATTATGAAGGGCTTCAATTATGACCGTCACCTGACAGCTTGAGGATGAGCTATCTCGCCGCGGGGGGTGTAATGTTTATGGCCTATGATCCGACAAGGCACTGCGACAATCAAACAAACAGCACCATGTGCACTGTTCACATGAACAGTACCCGTGCACATTATAGCAGATTTATTAGGAATAGTTGTGCGCGTATCTTCGTATTAGGAATAATTAGATAGATATCTTTATATTAGGAATAGATATCTTAATATTTAGATAGTATGGATATGATGTTGTCTTTAGTTGATTAGTTGTATTAGATTGTGTTAGTTTTTATATTGTTAGGGGCTAACCTTATCTATATAAAGAGAGAAGCTGCACCATTTATAATCAAGTAATGAATAAACAAAGGTTTTCAAAATAAGTCTTAGAGCCTCTCTACCTCAAAATTGATGAGCCCTGCCGACGGTTAGATGAGGGCGAGTGCCTTATCCCTGTTATTCGGACCCGTATTTAACCACCGACCACAACAGTGCTGGTGATAAATAGGATAAATTTTGCAGTTCCAGTATTTATCCATTCCTAAAATTATACACCCTACTGGGAAAGTTTATTCTTGTTTCTGTAAGTGCTTCGAAACAGATCTCACATTTGTTGCGTTTCCTTGCTATTTTGTGTACAGATCATGTTACCATTCTTCTGTACTGTTGTAATGCAGATCCTATCAAAGACGGCAAACAATGCAGTCATGGAGACAGTCGACCCGGACATCGCAGACACATGCAAAGATCTTGGCGAGGTCAAGAAGATGTTCCAGCTGGCACTCCTTTGCACCAAGAGACAACCGTCTGATCGACCGACAATGCACGAGGTTGTGCGTGTCCTGGACTGTCTAGTACATCCTGACCCGGCACCAAAGTCCGCGCAACCACTGGCCTTGCCACAGCCACCGACTGTCCCGAGCTACATCAACGAGTATGTCAGCTTGAGAGGCACCAGTGTGCTTTCCTGCGCCAATTCATCAAGCACGTCGGATGCAGAGCTGTTCCTGAAGTTCGGCGAGGTCATTTCGCATAACACAGAGTAGAACTGCAGAAGTCGTCATCTGCTGCTCGGGGAATTCAGGCGGCAGCTGCAGCTAGTCCAGTAGTGAACTCACATTTTCTCCAAATATGCTGGGTACCCAGAAATTTAACAGACTCTGAAGGGGTGGTGTTCTTTACTGTAAAAAATCTATGTACTCTTTTTTTCCCTCTCTTTTTTTGTCTAACCTAGGGGATGGTCTTGGATCTCTTGTTCTGTGGGGTTCTTTTGTGTGACTTACTGGGGTTGGAATGATGGGAAGTGTACTGATCAGGTGGTTTTCGCGTTGATAAACTATCTGAGTCGCATTTCTGCATTTCTGTTTCCACCGACTTTGTAATGCCATTACATAATGGTATCATGTTATGAGCAAGTAAAACTGGTGAGCGAACTAATCGACCGACTTCAATTTTTTTTTTCTTTTCTTTTCCCTTTGCTGGCATTGCCATGTGCTTTGTTTTGTGCGGTTGTCGCCGAGCCCATGGAGGCATTGTCCGTAGCATGTCAGGAAGGTGCAAATGACGCGAAGTTGCAGCAGGCTGGGGCCGAACGGGGGAGAATGGTGGTGGGGATCAGATGTACCCGCAAGTGTCCTGCCTGCCTGCCCTGCGATGATTGATGGATGAGTGGGCCAAAGAGGATGGGCACGGCGGTGCAATAGCAACAGCAATGAGATACTCGTGAACTCAAAAGTACTGAAACTCAATAGGGGCCTGGATATGTACGGGTCAGGGCTCAGAGGAGTCATGGCAATGGAGATGGTAGAACAGGGTGGGGTGAGTGAGGAAATGGAGATGAATTCACGGGGCATTGAAGACGGTAGGACCAGGGGTAAGCAAAATTCAGCGGTAACTGGCCGGTTACTGCATCGGCAAAAGAATACCGGTCCTAAAAGTATTTACTTCATACAAAATTGAAGTTAATATTTATAGAGGACCAAACAATCACACAATACTTTGAGGATAAACAAGAGTACCTAGGAGAAAATAAGTATTTATTAAGAAGAGGAATAGATAAAGAGAAGAATATGAATCTAGTTTCGTATGCACCAACAATCTAAACCGTCCATTGGTTTATCGAGATCTATGCCAAAAATTCTTTTCTTTGCTTTTTACCTTTTTTAATCAGGTTATTGGAGAGAGAAATGTTAGAAACACAATACACACAGTGCCCACACACGTTCTCTTATCCTCTTACAAGTCCTCATCCTCTCTCATCTCTCCCTGTCATTCTCTCCCCCTCCCTCTAGACGGTGGAGTAGTCAACATGCATAATCTGGTGGTCGCCAAGTGGGCACAGTGGCTTCTCCATCAACTCCGGCGATGGAGTACGCGCCGTGGTGGTCGGCAAGTGTTTCGAATAGGCGGTGCGGCGGACCCGGGCGGACAGCACCGGATCCAACCTTCCTCACCGCCGCTGACGGCGGATCCAACCCTCTGACCCTGCCGCCGCTAGATCCATCCCTCCTCGACCTCATCGCCACCATCTTCCTCATCCCTATCAGCGGTGCGTGTACCACCGTGTACCCCCTGCATTTTTTTTATAGTTTTAACCGTATGTCACCTCACGGTTGGGCGACTTGGGCAAGTCGCCCAACTGTTGGGTGACATATGGCTAAGTCACCTAACCGTTGGGTGACAATACCCAGACGTGGTCGGATCATGCGACAAGTCCGAAGTGTGCACGACTTGGCGTGTGGCAACCTCGGTGCGTGCAGATGAGGTTTGACAACGGAGGAGGTCTGCTAGCAAACATGGTCCGACCGTGTGGAAGTCCATGAGCGGAGCAGCCTCGGGAGCAACACCACGCAATTAAGCCTTGATGCGAGGAGCGACATGACCGCATATGAAGTCTGAAGGAACCATCGATCTATGCATGGTCCTGGTTCAGGAGCAAGGCCGGTTTGGGCACCTCCTGGTTTGAGAGCGGACCCGGTCTAGGCGCATGTCTGGTTTGAGAGAGTGGCTGGTTCAGGAGTGGAGCCAGTCCGGGCACGTGCTTGGTTCAGGCGTGGAGCCGAGGCCTTGTGCTACCTCGAGCAAAGTCCATGAGCCAACTTCGGTGAAGTCCGCGAACCCACTTCGGCAAAGTTCATGAGCTAAAGTTGGTGATGAAAAAGTACTGTAGTTATGACCATGAAAAAGTATTGTAGCTACGATTACCTTCAGTGGTCATTCTGTAGTGGTCAAAGTTTGTAAGACCGAACAGGTAACAGGGGGTGAATGGTGCCTTCAAAAAACTCCCCAAGTATTCAACCAATTGTTCTTCTCCAATAGCTACAAAGCTATGAAGTAAGAAACTGAATGCTCCCTGGAAATCGAGAAGACAGACCGAAAATAGAAATGCAGACGCTCGACTGCTCTCTCTGGAGACCGAGAAAATACACAACAATAGAGAGACCGAAAACAGAGAGAATAGTAAATACTATGTGGTCGAAGACATAGCAGAGGAAGTGAATGCGCACGACCGCAAGAACCGAATTCCGAATAACTTTTGATTTACGGCTCTATTGGTCATGAGACTCCAAATACAACAAGGCCACGTCCTCTTGAGAAGAAAATACAAAGAACACAAGATTTTTCTACAGAGCTCAAACCAAAGGGCGTAGTCGAACTCAAAATAGAGGATGGCTGAAGCGCACAACCGCAAGACCCGTTTTCCGAATAACTTTTGATTCACGGTTCAGATGGTCATGAAACTTCAAACAAATTAAGAACACGTCCTCTGGTCGAGAGAAAACAAGGAGGTCAAGACTTCTCTGCTGAAAATGAAGCAAACGACATGGTCGAGCACAGAACATAGGAAGCAAGGATGGCGCATGGTCGCAAGCCAAAAACTCTCTGACCAAACTTTGCTCTCGAGAATAGACTAGCCAAACGTCCTTGAGGATGATTCCCAGTTCAACGCAAAACAAAACCGAGGCTACTCGAAAGAGAACACAGCTCAAATCAAGAAGGACAGAGCACACCAGAGAACCAGTCTCTCAGACAGAAAAGAAAACGAGATAGGATATCACAGAAAATGTACTCAAAACAATCAAACATCATGCAGACAGAAGAACACAAATAGAGAAACAGATATGAATGATTGATCATGGAGGTTTCTACAGCCACTCAATCAGGAGATACACGAGCACCATGCTCTACCCAGAGACAACCCACACAAGAATAAAGAGAGAAACCCAGAGTGACTCAGGAACAACCTCACTGAGCACCCGAGCTCTACCTTCTCTATTTATAGCCTCAAGCTATCGGGGGAACCCGTTAAACCCCAACTGACACCGGGTATTACACGTTGCTTTGCCCATTAGCACCAACAACCTCAGTGCTTTACCTGTTATCTCCAAAAAACTCCAGGGCTTTAACAGAGACCCGTTTCCCTTTTTTTTGTAGACTTTGTGCATTTCTCCAAAATGCCACTCCTGCACCTTCCTGGAAACTTCCTCTATCTTGTTGTCCAAGTCGCACAGCCACGTTGCAAGCCTAGTCATCTTTGACACCTCCCGAACCATTTTGGACCTCAACACCTCCTATGCCTAGTCTCGGCTCATCCATGCCTCGCCATGACTTAGCTCCAACGTCCTGCAACCATCACAGACAAGAAAACATCTCATAGCACCGCACAAAACAAGATTCATCAATATACATCAAAAGAGCATACTCAAAAGTATAATCCTCAAAATCATAAACACCCTACGACCGGTCGAAATAGTAGAACAAGAAATGCACAAGACCTTCGACCGCTATGCAAGTTGACATGACCAACCCAGAAGTTGTTACGACCGATCTACCAGACGCTACGGCCTTCCCAGTGAGTTCCAGCGTGATCAGAGCCCTTCTGACCACGTCCGACAGTATTACGACTTCATCCAAGCATATCCGACCGGAACTGACCGCGTCCGACTGCGTCCGAGCGCTTCCAACCAAGTGCGACCACATTCGACCGCGTCCGGCCTTGTCCCGAGCGTGTCTGACCGCGTTTGACTGTGCTTCGACCGCATCCGACTGCTTCCGACCACGATCGACTGCATCCGACGGTGATCTGACCAAGTCCGACCACGACCAACCGCGTTCGACTACGTCCCAGCGCTTCCGACTGCTTCACAACGTGGTCATAACAATTCCAGCCAACTCTCAACATGGTAGCAGCGTTCGACCACGGCCAACGTGGTCGTACTGCTTTCGACCACGGCCAATGTGGTCGTAAACCTATCTGATGACCTCTGACCATGGCCAGTGTGGTCGTAAACCCGTCTGGTGACCTCCGACCACGGCCAATGTGGTCGTAAGGGCTTTCGACCATGGCCAATGTGGTCATAACTGATCTAGCTAGCTTCTGACAAGCGACAACGTGGTCATAAAATTGATTTTTGGCTTCCAATTGCTGACAATGTGGTCGTACACTCTACTGCTGGCTTCCGACCACTCAAAAGGGCTACGACTTTGCAGAAAAGGTATAAATCAAACTCAATTCCTTTAAAACAAGAGTCAATTACTCATCACAAACATGGGGTCACCTCCATATGGTCTCTCAAAGTTGAACGTGGTCGAAGCCGGACGTAGTCGAAATCAGTTGTGGTCAGAATGCCATAGTCAAGTTGTCGTGGTCATAGCCAGGCGTAGTCGAAATGCCATGGTCATTCAGACACGGTTGAAGTCAGTCGTGGTCGTAAAGACGAGCTCTGCTACAGTACTCTTCTGAGTACCAGCTGAATCACTGTTCACTTCTGAGTACTGTTATTTTAACAATACAGTTTTGACCAGATCACTGTAGCTTCGGCCATACCAAAAAACCTGTAGCTTTGACCGGTTCATCATTTGAATCTTTTATCATGCCACTCTAAAGCCATCCAATCTTCTAGTGATACTCAAATGATGTTTTATCCTCCAGTACTTACTCGAAAACTATCTGATGCTACTTGAAGCAGTCCAAAACCGCTCGGAGCAACTAAAATCACTCGGAGCAGACCAAAACTACTCAGAACAGACTGAAATCACTTGGAGTAGAGCAAAACAACTCAAAACTACACGAAGCAGGCCAAAACCACTAGGAGAAAACGAAAACCACTCGAAGCAACTTAGTCGGATTCAAAACCTTTGACTGCGACCGACCGAAACTTTTGCAAACACAAATTTCAAAACAATCCAAATATCAATTATTTATCATCACTTTTGATCACGACTGCCACATGGTCTAACAATGTTATTACATAGGTTTTGCTAATTATTCCTATTGCAATTTATGACCATCCTAGCAGTCGTTACGACCACTTAGAGTCTGGCTACGACCATGTTGTAACTGCTCTGACCACGCCTCGTAACTTCAGTTGACAAAAGTTACGACCACGTTTACGCTACGCTACGCTCCTTTGACCACATAGTAGGCTCGATTACCATAGTCGTAACTCTATTATGGCCTCGCTATGACTTATCGACCACTGTGATCGTAAAGCTTATGACAACATTGAAGACCTGATCACTGTGGTCGTAACTCGTTTACAACCACGTCTTCTGCTCTGTGACCATAGTCGTAACTCATGTACGACCACATCTTCAACTCCTGCGGACACCTCCACTCGTCGTGGTCATAACTCGTTTACGACCACGTCTGTGAAATGACGAACCCACTCGTCGTGGTCATAACTCGTTTATGACCACGTCTGTGAAATGACGAACTCGATATTTTTCCGGGAGCCAAAGCACTCCGCTTTCTTTATTTCTCTCCCTCTCATTTCGATCACCCCGATCACTTCCTCTCGCTATTCTCTCATTATATTGCTCTCTTTTATACCCGGCTCTACGACT
This sequence comes from Dendrocalamus sinicus, assembly GCA_036346575.1. Taxonomy (NCBI): domain Eukaryota; kingdom Viridiplantae; phylum Streptophyta; class Magnoliopsida; order Poales; family Poaceae; genus Dendrocalamus; species Dendrocalamus sinicus. The sequence goes on along the minus strand of CM070656.1, from coordinate 4,976,132 downwards.
AAGAAACGGGAAAGTATATAACTCAAAAATAGACTGGAATCAGATTCTACTATGACACGAACTCGAAAAACTGATTGTACTCATACACGGACTCATGCACGACTACGACCACTGACTCGTACATGACTATGGCCCTCAAATCAAAAACAGGATTACTAACTCTAACAATCACCTCCTTAATCTTGTTTTTCCATCTTGATCACGCCGATCGTCTCTCTTGCTTCCGCTTCTTCCTTCTACCTGCACTCCCGTGCGCCGTTCCTTCCTTAGCGTTGCACAATCTGACGTTTGTCGCGCCTCGCACCTAGACTAAACTTGTCCTTCTTTGCATGCCTGCTTGAGCTCTGCCTTGCTTTCACCATTACCTAAGCCTTTCACCTTTCTCCAACTCATATCTCAGTTGAGATCATGCCACCTCCACTCTTTGCATTCGCACGTCCCATTGACGCCGCTCCCATGCATCCCACTTTGGCCTGGAACACTCTAGTGCCCCGTGTTGCGTGTGCACGACCTGCACCAGCTGCATGCACTCCGTCCTGTGTGTGGAGTCCACGGGAGTCTTGCCTATCTTTTGCGGCGTGCACACATCCTGTGATAGTTGCATGTGAGCCAGGCCTGACATCTTGACTTCTTGCGGTCGTGCCAGTTGCATGGCTGTGGCCATCGCCAGTTGGACCACCATCCTTGCTGCTGCTTGCAGGCGCATCTGCGTACGCTGAACTGCTGCCGCCTGCAACCGAATTGCTACATGCATGCATGCCTTGCCAACATGCGTGCCATGCTTGCCTCCTGCTGCCCGTTCTTGAAGTCCACCATCTTCTGGCTCTTCTAGACCGCTCTTCACACAAACCGATCTACAAGCTTTCAAAGAAATCTTGTACAACCGATTTAGAGATCTTTTCACCTTCATTAATAGATCTTTGTTATTGTCGTACACACGCAAGAACTCATCCTGCAATACCACCATGCACCCTCTTTCTGTCATTTGCCCGATACTAAGTATGTTATTGCACAGACTTGGTATAAAATAAATCCCTGTCAACAACTTATTATCTCCATTCTTGCATTGCAACACCATCGTTCCTTTGCCTCTTATCTCCACTGTGGAGCCATCGCCAAACTTAATCTTGCCCCAAACTTTCTCGTCAAGCTCATGAAATATGGAGCGATCTCCCGTCATGTGGTTGCTTGCTCCATTGTCCAAGTACCACTGATCCGTGTGATCGTGGCTACCTTCCTTCATGCATAATTTTGGAACTACGTTCTCTCCATTCAGTATCACCATGGTCGGCGCCTTTTCAACATATGAGGAGAGAAGTAGTTTCTGTTCTTCATCTTCTTTTTCGTCTTGGGCGAGGTTCACCTCCCCGTCCTTTTTTTTGCTTCGACAATCCGAAGCATTGTGCCTGTACTCATTACAGTTGAAACACTTTATATGGTTGTGGCATCTTGACGCGTATTGCCACATTCAAAGCATTTTATATGTGACTTATCAGGGGATCTTTCACCACCGTCTTGCCCAGCTTTGTCTCCACGGCCACCTCTACTGCCTCGATCACTATGGCCACCTTGACCGCGCCACCTTCCACGATTGTTTGATGAGCCACGACCGTCTCTCAGATCTCCCTTTACTAGCGATGCCTGCTTATTGTGAGTCTGAGATCCCTGCCCGTTATATGACTGAAACCCCTTTAGTAACTCCTTATACACCTTGAGGGAGCCGGTAATCTCCTCTATCTTCTTCTTATCCAGATTAGAGGAGTACATAAGTGTGGTGACAACAGGTATGTACTTCTCCAGAAGCATGTGCAGGTACTTCTTCACTGCCATAGATTCATCCATCTTATCGCCAAGATAGTTAATCTAATTGTAAAATAAAGTCAGCTTATCGATGAACACATCCACCGACTGGGTTTCTCCTATCTTCAGATTCTTGAACTCACTCCACAAATTCTGGAGCCACACCTCCTTGACACGATCAATGCCCTTATGCATCGTCTGCAGCATCTCCTACACCTCCCGTGCCATCTCCTTGCCGATAAGCTGATGCATCATCGCATCTAGCACCGCCTGGTAGATGATGGCCAAAGCCGCCCGATTCACTTTGTTGTCCACCTCCTTCTCCTTCCCCTTCGGATCGACTGCACCCCAGACTCCCTGGGCGTGTATGTTCGCCTTCATCTTCATCGCCTACACTGGGTAATGTCGATCGTCAGGAGAGGATACTGGAGAGAGATTAGCCCACCTTGAGCCTTCGCTTTATCACCCATGATCTTCAGGAATCATCAAGATCAACAGGCTCTGATACCACTTGTTGCAATTAACGACCGCCCTGGTAGTCGTTACAACCACTCAGAGTCTAGCTACGACCACTTTGTAGCTGCTTTGACCATGCCTCGCAACTTCAGCTGACAAAAGTTACGACCGCGTTCACGCTACACTGCGCTCCTTCGACCACGTAGTAGACTCGATCACTGTAATTGTAACTCTATTATGACCATATTGTGATTCTATCAACCGCTGTGATCGTAAAGTTTATGACCACGTTAAAGACCTGATCGCCGTGGTTGTAACTCGTTTACGATCACGTCTTCTGCTCCGTGACCGTAATCGTAACTCGCTTTCGACCACATCTTCAACTCCTGCAGACACCTTTGCTCACCATGGTCATAACTCGTTTATGACCACGTCTGTGAAAACAATGAACTTGATATTTTTTCGGGAGCCAAAGCACTTCGCTTTCTTTATTTCCCTCTCGTTTCGATCAGCCCAATCGCTTCCTCTTGCTATTCTCTTGTTACATTGTTCTCTTTTATACTCGACTCTATGACTAAGAAACGGAAAACATATAACTCGGAAACAGACTGGAACCGGACTCAACTACAACATGAACTCGAAACACTGACTCGTACTCGTGCATGACTACGACCACTGACTCGTACACGACTATGACCCTCAAACTGAAAACAAGATTACTAACTCTAACAATTTCTACGCTTTTCGCTAGGAGAAACCACAGCAGTCGAATCTGCCACGTCTTGCAGACCAACCATCGGAACAGATCTCATCTGAATTGTGATCAGCTGAGGTTGAAGGGCAGCTGGCGTTTTGCCGAACAAATGAGTAATAATCTATTGTCTAGTGTTATTGCCCTCGGTAGCATCACGGATCGCTACACACCGGTGGTCGGAGTTGTGATAGATGAAAATAATCCATTGACTAGTGTTATTATCTCTCGGTTATATCATAGATCGCCACACACCAGTGGTTGAAGTTGTGACAGATGAAAATGTCATTACACAGGTTTTGCTAATTCTTCCTACGCTTTTCGCTAGGAGAAACCAGAGCAGTCGAATCTGCCACATCCTGCAGACCAACCATCGGAACAGATCTCATCTGAACTGTGATTAGCTGAGGTTGAAGGGCAGCAGGTGTAGAAGAAAAGACATCCATTGCATCAAGTCTTCTCTGCGGGCAATGTCAAGGCAGGTTCTTACAGCACTCATGCTCATCGTTGCTCCTGCTCGTAACAGCTGGATACAATGATTTCCTGCAATTCATTGGGCTGTTGGTGACATCGCCAACAGGGCACGGCTCTTTACTCTGTGACTTGTTCTGGTTGAGACCAGGGGCGGAGCCAGGAATTGAATATGAGGGAGGCAACATGGACAACAAATAGAGTAGAACCAATATGGACAACTCGAACTCATATACGACCACGACCTGGACTCATATACGACCACGATCAAACTCGTACACGACTCCAACCACTCGTACACGGCTAGGACTATGAACACGACTAAACAAACAAGATTACAACTCTAACATGAGTAAACATAATTATTTTCATGCATTTTAACTTATCTTTGTAATTATAGTTTTTCTCAATTCTATCCTCTTGTTTTTAGCTCCTTGCACTTCTGGTATTCCTTTCTCATCTACATCTCTTTCACTTTTCATTGAATAATGTATATATTCAGGCAGCACTTCTGAATTTGCATACAGCCGAAGTCTGAATTTGCATACAGCCGAAGTGAGTGTAGTGCCTGGGCTCATCACGCAAGCATATCTTTTGACCACTTCATGCAGATAATTCTATTGTTATCGCTCAACTTGAGACCGAATGGAAGGAGAATTGGCAAGGTCTTTTCAGGATTTGTTCTTAGGGGATGGATTTTCAGGATTGGCAAGGTCTTTTGCAGGTTAAGATGAGAAAACAGCGTCCGCAGCATTTGCCAAAGAACTAGACTTGCTATTGTAGAATTTGGATACATTCTCTCCAGTAGGTAAAAATTAAAATAGGTCAGCTGAATGAAATACGATTTCTCTCATTAGGACATGCCTACAGGATCATCTATCAGTAAACACTGGACAGAGATGAACATGTTTCCAGGCAGCTATAAGAAATGAAAAAAGCTTTTAAGTTGCCAGGAATCGACGAGTAGACAAGTATCTAAATACTTAATGATGCAGACCAACAATATTTTGCCAGCTGGCCAACAAATGCATGTGAAAGACGGTTGTTTTGTCTGTTTGATCCTGTGCCTCCACTTACATGCTAAACACACATGATCATGTTTACGCGACACGACAAATTCTGCTTCAGGTTAAATAAGTTGTCATATAATACCAATACCATTTCATGCCACTAAAGTTGATGGCGAGTAGCATCAGTCTATCAGGCAGTAGTGCTACCGACAATGCCAACTATCTTTCCATAACAAATAAATCTTTACATGCCAAAAACCATGAGCGTTCACCTACTAAGCAGTCATGTTAAATCAATTCAAATTATCGAATATGGATACTTGACTCCATATAAAACATTGAGTAAAATACACTTTCGATCCCTAAACTTGTCAAGTTGGATCATTTCGGTCCCTAAACTTTAAAACTGCAAATTCATGTAACTAAACTTATTTAAGTGGGTCACTGCAGGTCTCAAGGATAATTCACTGGCTTGACTGCTGACGTATAAACTTGATTGATGCCAGCATGGCATAGGGTCACATATGGCAAACGTGACCAGCCGAGTGGGAGATAAAATTGATATTTAACCCCTGTAGTTGGGATCCTTTGTATTCCCTCACCTCATGTTCCTCCACATCGGCATCCCCATTGCCGCTGTTGCTGGATCTGACTATCCCTGACCCCTCCTTCATCGTCTTTCTCCCCCCCGGTGGGGGTCATCTTCCTCCATGTCAGCATCCCATTGCCGTTGTTGCTGGATCCGCCTTCCCCGATCCCTCCACCACCATCTTCCTCCTCCCCGACGGCCAACCATCTTCCTCCATGCCAGCATCCCTATCGCCGTTGTCGCTGGATTCACTCATCCCCGATCCCTCCGCCACATTTTCGTTTTCCTCCTCCCCGACGGCCGACTGTCTTCCTCCATGCCAGTATCCCTGTTGCCGTTGTCTTGGATCCGCACATCCTTGATCCCTCTGCCACCCTCTTTCTCCTCCCCAACGGTGGACCATCTTCCTCCACGCCAACATCCCCGTCGCCGCAGTCGCTGGATCTGCCTATCCCCAACCCCCTCTGCCATTGTTTTCCTCCTCCCCGGTGGTTGACCAGATCTGAGTTGTGCTATGGAGATGCAACAACCAGATTTCTCATCTCCAACCGCCTGATCTGGTCATGGTCGCCAGCGCTTTGGGCCAGCACGGAGGCTGACGGGGATGGTGATGTGAGAGATGCGACAATGGAGGAGGAGGAGAGGTAGACGAGTAGTGGCTCAAAATTATAGCAGAGGTGGAGCAGCTAGGGGGTGGGAGGCAGAAGCGGTGGTGGGGGAGAAAGGAGGCGGGCATGGTGGTGAAGGAGACAAAGAGAGCGAGCAGTGGAGACGCACGTGACCCCCACGCTATGCTGGCATCGATCAAACCTACACATCAGTGGTCAAGCCAGTGAATCATCCTTATGACCTGTTGTGACCCCACTTAAATAAGTTTAGGTATATAAATCCGTAATTTCAAAGCATATGAACCTAAATGAACTAACATGACAAGTTTATGGACCACCGGTGTACTTTACTCTAAAACATTTAACAAGTTATAACTCATGTCATTCTCAACACGAAAACATACAAACAAGAAAGAAAGTACTACTGCCAAAAGCAAAACTGCATGCATTGCTTAGAAACCGCATCTATCCTTGAAATCGACAAGTAAGCTCATTGTGATGGGCACAAGTTAAATTAAACTGGCCAATGCCAATGATACGGCTAATGGACAGGAGTTGACAAGAAATTACTACTGTGAGCATTTTAGTTGTTGGATACCAAATTTACTAGCGAACTTGGACTTCAGGTTATCTTGACGTTGAATGAATTAGGAAAACATTTCATGCTTTCTAGAGCAGGTCTACAGAATGATAGCATGATCACATCCTCTGGAACAATCGGTGATCTAGAAGGCGGGCTGAGCAGCCACCGAGGTGACGCGTAGACGCTGGGCGGTAGCTAGACGGTCAAAGTCGGTCTAAGGCAGAGCCAGGCGGCGTGGGGGCATGGTGGCCAGGCAGACGCTTGAGGCGGCGGTGCGGTACCTAGGTGGACACAGAGGACACCTAGCACGTGTATGTAGGGAGATTAAAGAGGGGAATGGAAACACCCACTTCATAACAGAGGTTCTGTTCTTTTCAGCTTCTAAAAGCTGCTTTTCAGCTTTTTATAGTAACTATCTTTTAAACAGAGTATTTTTTCAAAATAAGGTTTACTAGTTAATTGTAGAACATAATTTATTGACTTCATTTATATCGGCAAAATCACACATGAGTTTCTATTACTCTGTAATTTTTTATACAAAGAGCTCAAAAACTACAAGCTACAACCAAAAGGCACAGTAAAAAACAGGCCCAGAGCTAGCTGCTAGGGCTGCGAAGTGTACTAAGCGATCGAGCGGAAACTTTTTCACCTCACGCCGCCTCAGCCTCAAAGCTTTCCCACACTCTGCCGGCCGCCGTTCACCCTCCGCCTCACCGAATTTAGCCATGCCGCAACCGAGGTGGTGTTCCTCCCTCCACCTCCCCTCCCTAGTCCGGCGCAGCGGCGCTTCTCCCTCCGCCATCTCCCGTACGTTAACTTGCGTGCGTAAACATTCGTGCGTAGAGTGCAAGCATGCGCGCGTCTCAACTTCAGGAAATAAAGAGAGAGAGAGAGAGAGAGGAAAAGCGCGGCGTAGGAAAGGTTTTGAGAACAAAGATAGGCCTACTACGGCCCGTAGTTCCGTACAGGCCCAGTCCGATCTAGTGCATTTTGCCCGTCATCCAATCTCATGACCGTTGGTGACCGGCGCCTAAAATTCGAACTGAATATTTGAATATTTCGACTGAAATTTGCCCAAAATTTTTGAAATTTCTGAATTTCGGTTTTCTCGCTGGATACCGAAATTTTTTTTCAACTGAAAAGTTGAACCCCTGAATTAGGAATGCAACTTGAAATCGCTACCGGTTTGAATTCCAACCTTTTTTTTGGATGGATTCACACCATTTTGAAGCGTGTAAATAAGCACGCTGCACGAGCTGTCAAAGGTACAACAGCACCAAATCTAAAGTAAAAACGTAAACCTGCTTCTGAAGGAATTCTTCGTTGTTGTGTTGCTAAGTTAAGAGGTGACCACATCTGTGCTGTAACAGCTGAGCAGTTCCGGATGAAACTGGACTGAGCAGAGCAGACAAGCATAGCAAAACCACTCGCCCCTATGAATAAAGATTTGAAGGCTTGTGTTTTTCTTTATGGAAGAAGCATCCTCAATTCCTCAGGTATACAACTTGTGACTCAAATCTATGAAATGGCAAAAGGCCCACCCAAATTGAAAAAGGAATGGAGGCCCTTGCACGGTAGACAGATGCTAATCTCCCATGTGTACATTACAAGGGGCCACATGGCAGCATCTGGGTGAGGGCCTCAAGTGAGGCCCTCCCCCATGGCATTTTTCCCCTCTCACTATACGTACAATGATCCTCGCCTAGTTTCCTGCCCAAATGTGCTCCCCCTTACTGCATAGAAGAATGAAATAATTCTCTGACCGGCTGCCATTTACTTTCCTCTTCCCTCAGCATCTCCCCATGAGCCCAGCCACGTTCTGGGCAACATCTTTTTTGGTCTCCAATGAGACGGGTGAATCGCCAATGTACATGTCAAAGAAAGCCCCTGCTCATAATTACAAGAAGACTCACTTACAGACAATCATCCGTGCAGTGTCATAAAGTTGCTCTACTTCTTGAGATGCAACTTATGAATATTGATCTATGCGAAGCAAGTGGCAAAATTGAGAAAGTGCAAAGTGCAGCAGCTTCTATAAATATTGACGTAGCAAGCATATACTTACTGCAAAGGTCTTTGCTCTGAACAGCACCAATTTGTCTGCCATCAACTGCACATAAATGTTCTGGTCAAGATCCACCCAATGTTACATAGAGAACAGCTCGAAACAAATAAAAGATTCAGCTATGGACTAAGGTACTTACTTTCTGTTATTAGCTGGCCATCAGATGTTTGACAGAAGTCGATCCTTGTGCCCTGCAATTACATTGACAGTAATTACTCAAGTCAAAAAATTACAGACCACCAAATAGTCAGATACTGTGTTGAACCTTACCGCAGGTATGGGAATATCTTCAGTGAAGTAAGAGCCAAAGGTCTTCAAGCAATGATAATCCGTGTTAGGATTCATCTGTTGGAGAAATAAAATGCAGAAGCCCCCCGTAAGTCTGCATGACTAGTAAAAGAAGTAAAGTAGCAGCTGAAGCAATAAGTACCTTCTGCAAACGCAGGCCAAGTGACTTCTCGAATACACTGCAAGGAATATAAGAAATGCGAACTCAGTCTTGAATGTTAGAGATATATGTATAGTTTGTTATTCCCCATTGTTATAAGGGGTTCTTTGCATATTTCCCACCTGTACTTTGTGTATATATACCGGCCCATTGGCCTCATATGAATACAAGCGCTATTCATAACATGGTATCGAGCCTAGGGTTTGTCATACCTAGGGCCGTCGTGCTTGTCTCGGATCGGATCGGCAGCCTTCCCGAGCGCCGCGCCTCCTCTCTCCTCACGGACGCCGCGCCGTCCTCGTCCGCCTTCCCGAGCGCCGCGCCTCCTCCTCCTCACGGACGCCGCTGCCGTCCTCCGTCGCCACGACCTCCTCGGGTGGCTCCATCGCCGCTTCGTCTCGCGAGATCGCCGCGCGCCGCCTTCCTGTGCCGCGCGCCTCCTCGACGCCGCCGCCTTCCTGTGCGCGCGCGCCTCCGGATGCCGCGCCTTCGAGCCGCGCGCGCGCTCTCCGGTCGCGCCGCCGCCTCTGGACGCCCGCCGCCGCGCCGTCGGTGAGCGCGCCGACTCCCGCGATTGACGCCGCCATTGCTGCTGCGGCCGTCGCCGCTCCCCGCCGCCGTCGTCGCCGGCTTCCCGCCGGCCGCAGCCGTCGCCGGTTTCCGCCGCCGCGTCGCCGCTCTCCGCCGCCGCCGCCGTCTTGGCTCCCCACGCCTATCTAATTTTTGGCAGGAGAGCGTCGGTTTTGTAAACCGATTGAAAAAAAAAGCAAAAAAGCAAAAACGTTGATCTAACCGCCGCGCCGTCCAGCGCCGCCTGTTAGACTTCGTTACTTTGGTCGCCGCGCCGTCCAGCGCCGCCTACCAATGGGCACCGCTTCCCTCCTCGCTGCCGGTGATTTTTGATGGTGCTAATTACACCGACTTTGTGTCTCACATGCGCATTCACATGCGTGGTCTTCGTCTCTGGGGCGTCCTCTCGGCGATGTCACCGCCCGCCTTGCCCTATTCCTCCGACGGAGCTGTTGCATTGCCCCGATACCGATAAAGGCCGCTGCTGAGGCCGTGATGATAAAGCGCCTCGCCTACCAGAGGCTCGATTCCTACAAGGATCGTCGACCGTCTACACTCGGTGGTACGATGACGACGCCGGTGCCGCTGTCCTCATCGCGATGTCCACCTCGATTCTCTTCGAGGTTGTGGGACTCTCTTCGCTTTCGGATGTGGACTCATCTTCGTCGGCGCTCACGAGCCCTCCGGTGATGCCCTGCACTCGCCCGTGGTCCGCCAGAGCACTCTCTGCTGTGGTGATACTACCGTTGGACGCTTTTACGCTCGAGTTCTGCATGCGGCGTCGATTGGACTCACTTCGCGCCGCCGGTATTGCCGTACTGCCCGTCTTTGCTGGATATCCGTCTTGACACGAGTTTCAGCGGGTTTACGAGTTCCTTACTCGCCTTCGCCCCGAGTTCGAGCAACGGCGTGCCCGGCTCCTTGCACGCCACCTCGTGTTACTCTCCGAGGCTCTTACCGAGATACGCGCAGAGGAGACTCGCCCGAGTGGTGCTGGTCGATGCCACTCCCCTCGTGCTCGCCGCCGTCCGCTGCTACACCGCCTCCTCGGTAGCTACCACGGTGGTGGTGGCGTCCTCCGTCTGGCCATATCGAGTCCCGGTGCTACAAGAAGAAGCGGCATCTTTCACGCCGTTCTTCATCGGCACTAGTACTTCTACGACGACGTCGCCTCGACTTCTTCAGACTTCTCTCACCGAGCAGAGATAGCCGGACTTCGACGCCTACTTGCCGCTTCGTGTTCTCCTCGGCGAGTTCTGCGCAGTTACGCTCATCGACTCTTGCACCGAGAGACCACCTCCTACGTCAGTACCTCCCGTGGATTCTTGATTCGAGCATCCTTTCACATGACTCTGATCCTTCCACTCTGTCTTCTATTACACCTCTTGATTCTCTGTCGGTGTTCTTACTGCGATGGTACATCTCTTTCGTCTGCAGTCGAGGATCTCTTAGCAACTCCTCTTTTCATGTTCCTTCGTTGCTCATGTTCCTCGCCTTACCTTGCGCCTTCTTTCTGGGCGACATCGACCTTGGTTATCGGGTTATTCTCGACTCGACTCTTGTTGTGTTCGGGATCGCCACACGGAGCTCGGTTGGTTCGGCCTCGCGCGCGTGACTCACAGCGTCTCTGGGAGCTTGGCGCTTCACCTTCCTTCCGCTGCCACCATCGGCGCGGTCTCTCGCTTCGCCGCCGTCTACCGGCTCTTTCCAGCGGTGGCATCACCGTCTTGGCCATCTGTGTGGATCCGTCCATGCCGTCCTTAGTTCGTCGTGGTCTTCTCGGGTGCATCTCGTGAGACGTGTCTTTAGATTGTCGTAGTGTAAGTTAGGTAAGCATGATTCAGCTTCCTTATCCTCATAGTGAGGCGTGTCTCGGCGTCCTTTGATCTTGTTCATTCGGATGTTTGGGGTCCGGCTCCTTCGTTTGAAAGGGGTCATCGTTATTATATTATTTTTATAGATGATTTCTCTCGCCACACTTGGATATATTTCATGTCTTCTCGTAGTGAGGTCTTACCTATCTATACACAATTTGCCACTATGATACACACAGTTCTCCACTCCTATTCGTGTCTTTAGAGCTGATTCTGCTGGCGAGTACCTCTCTCGTCACTGCGCAGCTTCCTTCTTTGAGCAGGCACTCTCGCTCGTTCTCTTGTCCTGGTGCTCATGCTCAGAATGGTGTCGCCGAGCGCAAGCATCGTCACCTCCTTGAGACGGCTCGTGCTCTGATGATCGCCGCCTCTATTCCACCTCACTTTTGGGCCGAGGTTGTTTCCATCGCCACCTATCTCGTCAACATACTGACCCTCTTCGCTCTTAAGGGTGCGATCCTGTTGAGCGTCTCGTGGTCTTCTTTTCGACTACTCGCCTTCGCTCTGCTTGGTTGTGTTTGCTACGTTCTCCTTGCCTCGAGAACGCACCAAACCGACCGCTCGATCTGTTGAGTGTGTTTTTAGGATATAGTGCCGAGCACAAGGGCTATCGGTCTTTGGGATCTGTTGGTCGACGGATGCGGGTTTCTCGGGATGTGACTTTCGACGAGTCTCGTCCATTCTACCCACGTCCTGCCTCTCCTTCGGCTTCCTCTGTGGAGCCTCTGTCTTTCTTGACCTTTCCAGATACACCTATATCTGTTTTGCCCTCGTCCACCTGTTCCACTGAGTCTCCACATATTCACCCTGTGGCCTCTTCACCGTTGTCGCCGCTTTGTGTCGTCTCCTACGACTCGCGAGTTCCTCCCACTGATTCCTTCTCCCTTATTGTCTACACTCGTCGACCTCGTATTGAGGACCTTCCAGATGAGCATTCTTCTTCTGATGTTCCATCTTCTTCTGATGCTCCATCGTCCCCTGATGGGTCATCTTCTCCTCGCTACGCTCTCCGCGATCGCCAGTCGATTCGGCCTCCTGCCCGTTTTCCTTCTTTGGTGCAGCTACTTGTGAGCCTGTCTCCTCACCGGATGTCATTACTCACCCCGAGTGGCAGCTTGCCATGGCCGAGGAGATTGCTGCCTCGAGCGTACTGGTACTTGGGATCTTGTTCCTTTGCCATCTCATTCTCATCCCATCACATGTAAGTGGGTCTATACGATTAAGACTCGCTCTGATGGCTCTCTTGAGCGCTATAAGGCGCGTCTTGTTGCTCGTGGCTTCCAGCAGAGCATGGTGTTGACTACAACGAGACTTTTGCTCCTGTGGCCCACATGACCACTGTTCGCACTCTCCTTTCGGTGGCGTCTCGCCGCCATCGGTCTGCATTTCTCACTTGATGTCAAGAATGCCTTTCTTAATGGCGAGTTGCGTGAGGAGGTCTACATGCATCCGCCACCGGGTATTCTGTTCTCGAGGGCATGGTTTGTCGCCTTCGCCGCGCTCTCTATGGCCTTAAACAAGCCCTCGTGCTTGGTTTGAGCGCTTCTCCTCTGTGGTCACCGCTGCTGGTTTTTCAGCTAGTGATCATGATCCTGCACTCTTTGTCCACACTTCGCCTCGTGGTCGGACTCTTCTTCTCCGTATGTTGATGATATGATCATTACGGAGATGATTAAAGTACATTGCCTTTGTCAAGGCTCGTCTTAGTGAGCGATTCCTTATGTCGGATCTTGGTCCTCTTAGTTACTTCCTTGGGATTGAGGTTACTTTCACTCCGGATGGTTTCTTTATGTCCCAAGAGAAATATATTCAGACCTTCTTGATCGCGCCTCTCTCATCGATCAACAGATCGTTGAGACTCCCATGGAGCTCAATATTCACCTCCGACTCTCTGATGGCGAGCTTCTTTCTGATCCGACTCGCTATCGTCATCTTGTTGGGAGTCTTGTCTATCTTGCTGTTACTCGTCCGGATATCACTTATCCAGTTCATATTCTGAGTCAGTTTGTTTCAGCTCCCACTCAGGTCCACTACAGCCACCTTCTTCGAGTTCTGCGATACCTTCGCGGGACTATCTCTCGCCGTCTCTTCTTTCCACGTTCCATTCGTTCAGACTCGAGCCTATTCGGATGCTACTTGGGCGGCGATCCTCCGACCGCCGGTCTATCTCTCGCATCGTGTTTTTCTTGGTGGTTCTCTTATTGCCGGAAGACGAAGAAAGCAGATCGCGATGTCCCGTTCGAGTGCAGAGGTGAGTTGCGAGCTATGGCTCTCTTGACAGCAGAGATTACTTGGCTACGGTGGTTACTTGAGGATTTTGGTGTTTTGTCACTACACCGACCCTCTCTTGTCGAGGCGATGACAGTGCTATCGGTATTGCTCGTGATCCCGTGAAGCATGAGCTCACCAAGCATATTGGTGTGGATGCTTCTTTCATGAGGTCTTGTGTGCATGATCGGTGATTACTCTTGATATGTGCCTTGAGCTTCAGATAGCGGATTTCTTCACAAAGGCCGGACTCGAGCACAAAGATAGCTTCTACCTCTCCAAACTCGGTGTTGTTGATCCACCATGAGTTTGAGGGGGGGTGTTAGAGATATATGTATAGTTTGTTATTCCCCATTGTTATAAGGGGTTATTTGCATATTTCCCACCTGTACTTTGTGTATATATACCGGCCCATTGGCCTCATATGAATACAAGCGCTATTCATAACAAATGGATCATAGATTCTTTTTATGAGAACAGAAATACGCAAAAGATTTTTTGTGGGCACGATAAAATTGTACTACTTACTCTCGCACTGCACCAATGCTAAGGCCATTGTAGTTAACTACCAACCTAACTCTCATATGAAGGTTTTCCCTGGAAAATTATAATAAAAATTTTATTAGCATCGGAGGAACATAGAATGTACGAGAAGTTTCTTATCATATTTCCATAACAAACAAATTCTATATAAATTTTCAGAAGCCTAAAATGTCTACTGATCTTATAGACATGTGTGAGACGTGCACGTGTGCCTATGTGCATACACACATGCTGACATGGATGCATACAAGCAGACATCTTGACGAGAAGATATCAACTCAGAGCAAGTATGCAGTACTGCCAGAAACTGCCTAGCACAGTAACATATAACCAGCTCAACGGACAGTCCTTATACTCCCTGGACCTTGCTCGACAAGGAAACTGAATTTTGCGCAGCCACATTAGTGCATGCTAAGCCTATACACTTCCTAAAATGTAATATAAAAAGCGATGAACTTAGGCCAAGCAAAATCGTCACAAAAGGAACTATGACAACAATTCAACATTGGTAATTTATCAATGGAGAGCATACCTAAGAAGATCATTATAGAAATCTGGGTGATCCTTCAATGTGGTGGTTGGAACAGAAGCATACTTAGAACCCAGCTTCTCACAAATAGAATTCGGTTGCATATCTACAAGAAAGCTGCATCAGTGACAAATGGAGGAATATCGGATAAACAGTGTTTTGCTGGCAAATAGACACAAGCAAAAGAATCGTTTTTTTTAAAAAAATATTTTACTCACATAAACCAAAAGCGTACAGGTCCAAATTTTTGACCTTCATTATTTTCATGCCTTTGAAACCCATCCCAACAAGGACCTGTAAATTTAATTAACAATGAACTGTCACATGAAGTCGTCAACGCCAAGAAGTTAGGACAATAATATATCAAAAACCAACAAGATGAAAACTATGCTTTGTCAAGTAAATTCTCCACACAACAATTGGAGCATACCAAGTGTCTTGTATACAGAATAAGTCAATATAATACACAATGTACAATTATGTCCACTGTCAGTTCTACATTGACAAAGAAACTAGCCTGGAGTATTCCAGCTGGTATATCGGTGTATTGGTAGGTACACCACAAGCTTGTCGCAATTGTAGAACAACCAGTACAGGCATAGAAGAGCTTTATATGACATAAGAATCTCCTAAATAAGAAGGGGAAAATACCGTTGTAGCTGGGCTGGAGTCATCTTTGAGAAATGCAGGGAACTTGATTCCAGTTTTTGGTTCAACTGCATCTTCTTGAAAGATTGTGCTTGGTACAGTAACACAAGCACAACTTACGTGTTTTCCTTTCAAATAAGGCTGTTCCACAGGTCTGTTGATATAATTATCAATATTTCCCAACGTCATCGACTCTGCAAGCATCTTTGGCGATCTTGTCCATTCATACAATGGAAGTCAATGAGATAGAAGGATACAAGAAGAACAAGAGCAAAATCATGAATGCAAACAAAAAAAAAATTAAAAGGAAAAAGAGAGAGCATGAGAACCGTAAACAAATGGTACTGAGCCTTACATATTTTCAAGTGGTGGTACGATGGCAGCAGCACCAACTAGAGTAAGAAGATTGCAGGCATGGTGCTGCTCAAAATCATTCCACAGTCGCCCAAGTGTTGCGTTTGCAAGCCTAGCTAAGAACAGTTGTATAGCATGCTCTTCTCGTAGAGAACCAAACTGCAAACCCGCCAAATTTTGCATGCGAGAGCTTATATGTGACTGACGAGCTCTAGAGCTAGGACCAGCAATAGCTGATAACCTATGGAAAGTCTTGGGATCAGACGCTCTAGAAAGCCAGGAATAGAAAGCTCCTGCAAACTTATTCATGCAAGCGAATGCTTCCTGAACCTTCCCATTCCCTGAAGAACAGATATGCCTGCGATGTTGAAAAGAATTCCCCAACAATCTTCCAACATGTGTGAACAAACTCAACCCAAGATCATGAGACATTGGAAACTCTGGCGGAAACTTGTACAGGTATCCCCCATCATGATCAAGATTGCAGAAAATTAACCAATCAGGCTTCATACTAAAATGAATATAGGAAGAGCCTTTCGAGCAAGCTTGTGAATGTATGACGAGGAAAATTTAGTGATCTGTCAATTAGAGCAAAGGCAAAATGAATCAGCTATACAACTTACTTTTACAGTTTGAATTAGTACAAAGCAGCATCTAACAAGGAAATGATGTATATGATGTCAAAAAGAATTTTTCACACCAGTTGTTGAAAACAGACCTAAAAACATGAGTTGCTCTTCAACTCTACGCTTGTTACTTTGTAGGTCAGTTCATGATTATTAGACCGACATTTGAAAATATGATAAAAATCACCCTAATTACATATCTCACATCAATCAGAGTCTCTTACTTGGGAATACCTTCACATTAGTCTTATGCCAATTAACTAAGTACAAAAGTCACCTCAAATCATCACTTCCAAAATTCACTTTTGTTCACAAAAGGTATCTCATCAGCACCGAATGCCCCTATGATATCGAGTGCATGTACAAATCTTGATGAAAGCACAGTGCCAACCCAATCAAAATTCCACTTGGACCAAGCAATAAGGGCAGCAAAGGCACAAATCTACGCCCCCCAAAAAATCCTTGACATCAGCCACCCCCGCCGGCCGGCGTCTCACAATTCCAATGGCTGGCATACTAAACGCTGGTGATCAACAATCTGGCCCGAAAAGGATTCGATTTCCCCCCACGCAAACCTACAGACCGCCCCCGCCCAACTACCCGCATTCACAGCTATCCCATCAAAACGGAAACGACGCAAGGAAAGCTCAAGCAATCACCAAACCTGGCCGCTCCAAATCGCCGCCCGCGTTCAGATCAGAGAGGACGCACCGCCAGAATAGGCCTAGGATCCGTGCCTTCCTTTGCTTGATCGCTCGGTGATTCTTGCGGATTTGGGCGTGGGACTAGCTGTACCAAAAAAAATCCAAATGCGGAGGAGATGGGGAGGTGAAAAGGCGAATCCTCTTTCGGAGTTCTTGCTTGATTAGCCTCCCCAAATCCAATCCCCTCGCCTCGCCTCCCGTGAGGCGAGAAGCGAAGAACGCGTGCTCCTCTTCTGTAATTGAAGGGAAGGCGAAACAGAGTTCAATAAGTTGGGTTCCCTCCTTTTCATTCCCCCCCCCCCCCGGGGAAAGTCCCAATAATATACTCTTTTTATATCCAGGTCCTCGTCAGTACAAAATAAGCTTTTTTCGCTACTAAAAACTATTTTTAACTTTTTCTACGGTAACTGACTTTTAAATAGAGTATTTTTTAAGATAAAATTTATAAATTGATTATAGCATATATTATAGCGACTTCATTTATATTGACCAAAACCATATGTTAGTTTCTATTACTCTATACTTTCTCTTATAAATAATCTAAAAACTATAAATTACATCCATAAGATATAAATAGAAGCTAAAAGAACAGGCCCGTAAGACGGACGTCTTATAGGGATAAGTGAAAGAATTAGGGGGTAGAGAGTAAAAATTCCCAACCGTTTCGGAGAAGTTGCGGGTCCTGGCTCTGGGAACCGCTGGATTATTTCGCGGGGCGATCGGACGGTCGCGTGGGGCTGGGTGGGTGGCCGAGGGGCGATAGCGACCGTCGATGTGACGTGCCCCCTGAGAATTGATCCGCGTCGACCGCGGTGACAGACGCGGACGGCGTTTGGAACACGTTTAAAATGGACTGACCTTTTTGCCGGCAAGTTGATTCCGCGTTCCGTTCTGGCTTTTGACCTGCAACAGCGACGATCGGTTTGTGATATTCACCTCGCTTCTAGAAGCGTTTCGTGTGACATGTCACCTCTCTTGATCGAAGCGTTGGCCTCTACCAGGGCTTGTTTGCGTCAGAGGAAAACTGATGAGAAGTATAGGAACTGTGACGTAGAGCAGTTCTTTTCGCTCACAAAGTTCATTCGTGAAACTGCAAACTTACGGGGAATTTCCTTGTACAGATTCGTTCTTGTTTGACTCTTTCTCTTTCTTTCCTTTTTTTAAGACAGACTCTTTCTCTTTTAGAGATTGCTACTGTCCGTACATTGGAAAACAGTAGAGGAAAACTTTGTGGAAGACGGTAGAATGGTATTTTGGTAAATTGACTAATACCCAAAAAGTGGTGATGTGTGAAACCACAGTGGTGGTCTAAATGATTTAGGTCATGGATGAATACCAACTAGACGTTTTGGTTCAAGTTTCGCTTGTGAGCCTCTCTATATATAAGGATTGAGTTAGGTAGCTAGGGCTAAGGTTTTGACAGAATTTATGGCTAGTCTTGAGAGGTGTTAAGATTCTTAGAGAGAACCTTGTAGGAGATGTGAAAGGCTTTTGTGTCTGAGCTTTTTGTCATCCTTAGGTTTGTGTGTGGATATAGAGTGGTTGTAAATATTCATCTTCAAGTATCAATAGAGCTCAAAATTCGTCAAAATCTTTCATCTTTTATTTAAAATGATGGAATCTTGATTTGGCTTGATTTTTTGGTACTTCCTCTCTCCCTCTTGATCTTGCTTTATACTAGGGATGTGTAAGTGATGAAGATGTCTCTTAGAGACTATATCTCATCTATCTAGGCGTTACTTATTTGTAAGTTCTTGTGTTTGCTCAGTTTTGACTCGAGAGAGCGTGTTTTTAGAGTTTTGGTCTTGTGGCATTTTGACTTGAGTGTTATGCCACTTCCAGTGCAGATCTGACTGGTGGCAAATGAATTCTTGAGTAAAATCCAACGGATAAAGGGAGTGTACAATGGGAATGATCACATCACACGCTCAGCCGCTAATAATACCCTTCTATTTCTCTTTCTCTCAGATTGAAGTACTAATTTCCGAAGTTTCCATTGTTCTCACTTTTTCTTGCAGTTGATCCAAACACCTCGTGTATTTTTTTTTCTGCTATTTATGCTATGCAACTGTATGGCTTTGCGATCCTTTCCCTATTCCTGCTTCCTTGTATTCCAACCATGTCCTGAAGAGAAATTTGTAGGTATTTTTAGATAGAATGTATTGCAGCTTGGGCTCATCACGTAGCGCTAAGCTAACCAAAGACGTGCAGTTATGTAGTATTTTCTCCAATAATTCTTTGATCCAAACGGTGCCTGCCTCAAAATTGGTAGTAAGGAACAGGTATGGAGAGTTGGAGATTTCCAGGCCTTGGCCCGCATGCCTTGCTTGTATCTCACACACGCACATGCCCGCCTAACATTACAAGGGTGGTGATCGGTTCGGCTGAAAAGCTCATAGCTTATAGCTGAAAACATCTGTAGTGGTGAAAAAAATCATGGTGATGTGAGACTTATTTAGCATAATTAAATTTAAAAAAATTTAAAAATATAAAAAATATGTTAGCCCATTACGTATAATACAAACAAATACGGAAAAAAAAGAACCGGCAAAAAAGCTCAACAAAAAGTCAAAAGTTTAGAAAAAGACGAAACTTATGAATAGTGAAAAATAAGCACACAGCCAGCAGCCGCAGCCATGTTGATCGCTACCCTTGGCCCCACCAGGCAAGTGTCATGGCATGGCGCTTTTCTGCTTTCTCATAGCCAATGTCCTAACGCGCGGTCAAGCTACTAGTACGTCCAAGCGAATATGGCAACCATCAAACTATTGAGGAACCGACGCTGGAGACCAGTTCGACCGATTCCTCTGCTTAAAACAAGAGCGAATCAATCACAGAATCACAGAATAATAGATTGAACACAGAGAGGTAGAGAGAACTCCTGGTCTTTCTTTATTACTTTAGATTGCATCGGGGTACATAATGAGGGGGGGTCTAGGTCCTTATTTATAGTCTACGGTGGGGTGCCCAATTAGATCAGGACTCTGGATAGAGTCCAGGTTTCCTAACACTCCCCCTTGGGTACTCACCCAACATGCTCATGCCTCGTCAAAACTCCATAAAAACCCAGTGGGAAAAATTTGGAGAAAGAGTACATGATACATGTGATGCTGCGATGCACGAATTGCCTCATTAAAAACCTTGGTCGAGAAATTTCATGGAAAACTCGTCAAGGGAAAAAGAGTACAATCCACCCAATTCTATTTCGTCTTCAGGACTTTATTATTTGGGTACTTAATCTTCATGATCAAGATTTATTAGCGGGCTTGTGAGAATTCTCCCCCTGAATTCTGCACTTCTCTAAGTCTCATCATTCCAATTCCACGCACGCACATTTCAAAGCTAGATGCGGGGAGTGACTTAGTGAATAAATCTGCGAGATTTTCACATGACTTAGTATGCAGAACTTTAATCTCGTCCATCTTTTGCAATTCAAGTGCATAGAAGAACTTGGGGTTGATATGCTTTGTGAGATGACTCTTCACATAGCCCGTTTGCACTTGTGCAACGCAACCTGCATTATCTTCATAGATAATTATGGGGGTTTGCACAATGTTCATCCCACATGACTGCTGGATGTGGTGAATCATTCGGCGGAGCCAAGCGCACTCTCGTGCGGCTTCATCTGATGCTATAATTTCGAGTGGTTCGTCAAGTAGCTACGTGCTTTGCTTAGACGATTTCTATGAAATTGCAGTTCCACCACACAGGAATACGTAGTCTATTTGTGACTTAGCGGTATGCGGGTCTGACAGATACCCAGCATCTACATAGCCAATCAAGTTCAGATCTTGATTCTTTCTGTAAAACAATCCGAGTTCCTTGCTACCTTGGAGGTATCGGAAAATATCCTTTATGCCCTGCCAATGCCTTTTGGTGGGCTCTGCACTGTACCTTGCTAACAGGTTCACGGCAAATGCAATGTCCGGTCTAGTGCAGTTTGCTAAATACATGAGTGCTCCCACTGCACTCAAGTATGGGAATTCGGTCCCAGACTTCCTCCCCTCTTCCCTAGGTCGGAAAGGATCTTTTTCTTGTTGTAAAGACCTACCGATCATCGGTACTTTCGAGGGAAATGCCTTCTCGAATCCAAACCTTTCAAGCACCTTCTGGGTGTAGGTCGACTGATGTACCAAGACTCCTTCAGGGGCATGCTCAAGCTGCAGGCCTAAGCAAAACTTGGTCTTG
This sequence comes from Dendrocalamus sinicus, assembly GCA_036346575.1. NCBI lineage: Eukaryota > Viridiplantae > Streptophyta > Magnoliopsida > Poales > Poaceae > Dendrocalamus > Dendrocalamus sinicus. The sequence continues at coordinate 4,955,047 of CM070656.1, read as the reverse complement.
CCCAAATCTTTCATTTCAAATTCTGACTCCAAGTAGGATCTTGCTTCTTTTATGTCTTGGTGTCCCGATGATATTCAGATCATCTACATACAGAGATTATCTGAGAATTCATTCGGGATCGCCGTATAAATACACAAGGACAGTCTTGATTGTTCGTGTAGCCTTTCTTGCAGAGAAAATCGCTCAGCGATTATACCACATTCTTCAGATTGTTTGGTCCATACAGTGACTTTACGAGTTTCACACTGCATGATTTCTATTTGCTCTGTCTTGGTTGGAGAGGATTCCTTCAGGACTCTCATATAAATCTCTGAATCCAAGTTACCATAAAGGTATGCAATCACAACATCCATCAATTTCATTTCTAAATTCAAGTTCACTGCCATTGAGATCAAGTATCTAAAGGTAATTCCACTCATGACTGGGAGTAGGTTTCTTCATAATCAACTCCGAACGTTGAGTGAAACCTTGGGCTACCAGACCTTGCTTTGTATCTCACTACTTCATTTCTTTCATTTCTCTTTCGAACAAATACCCACTTGTGCCCAACGGGGTGTATGTGGGGAGGCGTGCGGTATACGGGCCCAAACACCTCTCTTTTGTTCAGAGATAGCAATTCAGTTGCTATTGCCTTCTTCCAATCTTCCCAATCTGATCTTTTCTTACATTCAGCGAGCGATGCAGGCTCGGGATCAAGATCGATGATGGTGGCAATTTTCTTTGCGAAGTAGATATCGATATTAGCTGTTGTCCTATTCAGGGACTCTCCTGTGTGCACATAATTTATAGCTATTTCTTCATGAGTTGCTTCTTCTGGAGATTCACCTTGCGCATCGCTTCTTTCAATTGCGGTGGCAAGTTCCTTTAGTTTTTTGGCTCCGATGTGTGCGAACACATCCATGCCGATGGGGATATTCAGATCCGGTATGCCCTTTTCTGAAGGTGTCATACTCGTGCCAGGTCTCAACTGGCTCCCCTTCTCATTCTGGGGGACTTCAATGATCGGCTGTGATAAATCTCTCTTATCTTTTTTCACCAGGCGTCCCCGGTTACTAAGGATTCGAGGAACCGGAGTTCTCGTCCTCTTTTTTTATTTTTCTAAGGCCTCTGGACGGGATTAGGGATACCTTCTGCTTTCTTTGGTATTTCAACCCTCTCCGGTGCAGTGCGTGCAGGCACATGCGACTTAGTCGCGCTCTTCAAATCATTAAAGTGATCAGGCAGCTGATTTGCTAATGCTTGCAAATCAATTGTCTTCTAGACTTCTATTGTTTCACTAGTGCGCGGATTATCTGCATAGATTCCCATGGTTTGCCACGTAATTTCTCGACATTATTCATCAAGGGGTTGATTTCCTCCCCCTAATGTTGGGAAATTTCCGGTGGTGACCCTTGCGCTAGTTGCATAGGTGAATGGATGTTGTAGGCCAATGGTCTAAAATTGATGAGATTCATTGCATGTAGGACTGCGTGTCCCAACATGTGGCTGGCAAATTACAATTCTTCAAAAGGTCGGGCAATAAATTTAATTTTCTTGATTAAAGCCTCTGCCAAACCATTCTGGGTATGGACATGCGGTACCGAATGCTCAACTGCAATTTTCATTGCCATGCAATAATCATCAAATTCCTTTGAAGTAAATTCTCCGGCGTTGTCCATTCTGATGGACTTGATGCGATGATCAGAGAACACATTTCTGATGTGGATGATCTGCGAGATCAATTTTGCAACGGCGTGGTTTCTTGTGAACAATAAACCCACATACGACCACTTCGATGAAGCATCAATGAGCACCAAGAAATACTTAAATGGCCCTGAGACGGGCTGAACAAGACCGCAAATGTCTCCCTGGATGCGTTCCAGGAATGCAGTGACTTTATCCTTCACTTTCAGAGTGGAGGGTCTTGTTATTAGTTTCCCGGTGGCACATGCAGGGCACACAAAATCTTCATGATTTGGAAAATTCTTCACATTAATATTATGCCCATGCGAGTTATTTATTATATTTCTCATCATCCGAAGACTTGGGTGGTCTAATCCGTCATGCCAAAGACAGAAGAGTTCAGAGCTTCTAAACACTGTCTTCAGTACAGTGTACGCTGCAGGCGCTTTAATGTTGGTATAATATAGCCCAGTTTCAAGTGACGAAAGTTTTCTAATATAATTTTCTGTTCTCTTTGCACTTCGTAATGAGCAGGTATTCCTTACCGTACTCTTTTCAGTCTCAACATGGAAACCATTTGCGCGGATATTCTTAAAACTTAGGAGAGTTCTAGCCGATTCTGGGTACAATAAGCCTTCTTCAATGACCAAAGTTGTGCCTATTGTGACTCTTCCCGAACCAGTTATACATGCATCGCTTCTGGCGATTGTCGTAAGGCTGTCAGTGCTCTTACGAATCGACTGAAAATACTCAATCTCTCTTAAGATGATATGTGTTGTGCATTTCTTGCTAAGCACACTTCCTTCATAGGGGCGCTACGTGTTCTAATATAGGTATTTATTAACATGTATGAGAAGGCAATCAACACATAAATAAGATACTCCAATATCAGAACATATCATGCCATTATAAACTGAATAAATGAATGAATTCTTCCAAAAATCATCCAACCATCACAAGAAAGATAACAATTCTTAAGTACCATCCATGCAAATTCTAACATATTCTTCCACACAAAATAAATGACAATTAAAGTCTAAATGCATTCTGTGCACTAGACTTCTTCTGCTATTCTCTCGGGGTGACATTCTCTTCAAAAGAAATCATGATGGTGGCTGCTTCTAGGTCGAGAGGGGTGCTGCTGTCGTAATGGTCTCAAACACCATCAGCGCAGGCAGCTGCTCAGAATGCTCCCCCTCAACCGATGCAGAGTGGGCTTCATGTGCCCTTTGCCATCCGTTTTGGCTTGCTAGCCTTATTCTCACGTGGAGCATCTAATTTGCCTTTCTGGGCTGCGGTCTTACCCTTCTTTCCCCTTTTCTCTATCAAGGGCTTTCGCACCTTGTTGCTCCCGGTGTTGGCTTCACGACCAACGGAGCTCCCATGTGGCTAAGTGACGTAGTTCTTACAGAGAACTTTGTCCCGAGCCTCCGCAACTTGCGTCATATCGGTCAATTCGGCGTATTCCTCATAACCATCTTGACGATAATTGCGTGCGGATTGTACTTCATTTGGGTGGAAGGATTTTCTCAATTTTCTGTATTGGGGTACAAATCCTGTGCAAGGCAGAATTGTATTCCCTGACCGTCTTAAAGTCGGCAAACCTTAGTCTGATCCACTTCTACTCTGCTTGAGGAAGAATGGTGTACTTTAGTCTCTCAAACCTGCTTCTTGGGTGCGGTCCAGAGTGCTAGCGCACTAATCTCTACCATGTACTCATTCTTGAGAGAGGCAGAAGTGGTGCCTGAGAAAATGAAATGCCTGACCATTCTCTTTAGGCGTGGGTTAGGCGTCATTCAGTCCGCCAATCCCAATAGTCGCGCGGAGCTTCCTGACTCCAAGCACAATCTCGACATCGGATGCCTACAACAGATAGTTTTTGGCCATGCTGGGCCAGCTCCTCGAACTTCTAGTTCGTGATGCTAGTCATTTAAATGTGTATAATTCTACTGCTGGTAGACATGCACGGGATAATTTACTGCGGGTAAATAAATGGTACAAAAGGTTCTCGTAATGTTCCAGAATTTTCTATGCATTTTCTATAATTTTACTGCTAATTTCGGTGATTAAAAGCAATTTAAACAATTACAATTAACCAAAAAACAGTAAATAAATACAGAAAATACAGAGAATAATAATGGCATAAATAAGCTTCAAATGCTAAAAAATAATGCAAAATTCAGATTCCCAAGGCCCTTTTATGCTAAAATATGAAATTTCAGCAAATTCTGTAATTTCTGGGGGTTTATGCGCAAAATTTCAGTTCAGAGAAAATTCGCGAATTTTCTGATTACGAGAGGTTTTCTGAAAATTCTGGACCCATTGGTAAATTTGAGGGCTTATACGTAATTTTCGAACTACGAGACCTTTTATGCAAAATTTGGGACTCAAAATAAAACCCGAGGGCTCATCGGTAATTTCTAGCAAGTTCGAGCCTTTTTTCGCAAAAAAATCCGGCGCGGCCGGTCCTGCTTTTTTTGGTTGGCTGCTATGCCCTCCCGGCCCATTTTGGCTTCCGCCCATGTGGCCCACGATCCTTCTACCGATCACCCAAAAGAGCCCGTGGCCCATCCCCACTCAAGCGGCCCGGCAAAGGGTAGGGTTTCCCTACCCCGTTTTCTCTGGCGGCGGCGTCCGAGCGGGAAAAGGCGAGGTGGCGGCGGCACCGAGCGGAAACCGCGGGCGGCGGCAGCGCCGGGCGAAGCGGCCGGTGCGTGGCGGCGTTGCTCCACCGGAAGCCGTCGGGTGAGGCGGTCGGCCGGGCTATGGCGGCGGCGGCCAAGCCATCGGCCGAGAGCCGGCGAGGCGGCCGGGTTCAAGCGGCGCGTGAGGCGACGGGGAGGCGCGCGCGCGGCGGCGCGGGAAGCCAAGGCGGCGAGGCGGCACGCCATGCGGTGGTGGCGGCCAAGAGGCCGAGCGACGCGCTCTGACGCGCAGAGCGGAGCCGCGGCGCCGCGATGCGCGCGCGCGGGCGGCGCTAGTGGGGCCATCTGCCGGCGGGGCCTCGTGAGGGGCCGAAGCGTGGAGGTGGCGAGGCGCCGCGGCGACGGCGCTGGCGGCGGCGGCCATGCAGACCGCAGGTTGGGCGGAGCCATGCGGGCTGCGACGTTGCGGTGCGGCGGGCGAGCGAAGCGCGCGCGCGCGCGCGCGGCGAGCGCATACGGGCGTAGGCGTGGTGTGGCGGCCGGCCGTGCTTTCAAGCCGTGCACTGCCCTGTTTTCCCTTTTTTTCTATGCAATATTATTGATGATGCCGTGCAGAGAAAAGGAAGATGCAATAATAAAATTTTCCAATCTGCAATGCTGTGCAGAAATATGAAATCATTGCATATATTTCTTGTGCTTGTGATCATGCAGGATCAGACAACACTATGCAAAATTTTCTAATCTACGATGCAATCAACATCTACCCCGTTTTCGCAATCTACCGATCGACATTGTGCCGGTGACTGCAAGTCTGCTCGCGGTAGATTAGGGCGGATTTGCACCGTAGAAATTCAATCTAGAACGCGAAAAGAAAATACAGATTCAAAAGCGGTCTAGAAAATTCAATCTGTGCTTCGATGATTACCTCGTTCACCGGAGCAAAGTCGTGCTGATAACGTATTGAGGAACCGACGCTGGAGACCAGTCCGAGCGATTACTCTGCTTAAAACAAGAACGAAACAATCACAGAATCACAGAATAATAGATTGAACACAGAGATGTAGAGAGAACTCCTGATCTTTCTTTATTACTTTAGATTGCATCGGGGTACATAATGAGGGGGGGGTCTAGATCCCTATTTATAGTCTACGGTGGGGTACCCAATTAGATCAGGACTCTGGATAGAGTCCAGGTTTCCTAACACAAACGACAAGCGAATACGGCGTTACAGGTTTTTTCTATCCAGTTGGGCCACGCTGCTGGCTAGAAAAAAAAATTCTCCTAGTAAGAGGTGTTTGTATTAAGGCTTTGCTCTACTTGGTTTATAGCTTAAACTTTCATCTGTATTTTTTTAATATATAATTAAAATTACACTGTAGCGGTAGTTATTTTTTCAAAAAAAATAGAAAAAAACGTTATATCATAACGAACAATCCAAAGAAATGACTATCAACAAAGCACGGTGATCATGGCAGTACATACTAGTATACTACATATTGCCTGGGAGCATACTTCGTAGGAGCTACGACTAGATATGAAACGTTCACGAGCTTGGATCCACAAATTAACCGTTGGCACGCAACTTTGGGGTAATCTTTTGTTTTTCTTTGAGGAACTTTGGGGAAAAGATCTAATTTTTCATTATAGAATAAAAATTGGTTGCAGAAGTTGCATCGATGGAAGAATTTGATCATATAAGGTGTACATACGTGTCTGATGTGTTCGGTTGTCATCGGATTGTACGAGGACGTCGTAGGGAGAGAGAGAGAGAGAGAGAGAGAGAGAGAGAGAGAGAGAGAGAGAGAGAGAGAGAGAGAGAGAGAGAGAGAGAACAAAGGAGCGTCAGGTGAAGATGAAAACCAACATAGTGATATACTAACAAATCAGTGCCCGAACAAACCCACCTTGATAATATATACAAGTGCTACCGTGCTTTTTATGTACTAGTCCAATATTTGTTTTTCTGAAGGAGGCAGGGCTGTGCGGATGCTGCTCAGGCAAGACAGGAGAGCCCACGAGCCCACAGGGAGGAAGCGCAGAAACCACTATTTCTTGTGAGCTTGTGGGCTTAGAGGCTGTGCATTGTGTCTTGTGAGCGGGTGGCAAGGAGCGGCACACCGCTTACGGGTGCTAGACCGCATGGTGTGGAGTGTGGACTACGGTGGTGTGTCCGGGCTCAAAAAGTTTGGCTCCGCCTCTGGTTGTCAATAATCCTTTCTATGTAAGATTTTTGATGATGTTGATGAGAGAATGAGCAGATAGAAAGAAGCCGTCTGGTATGCATCATACGATCTATAAAACCTTTGTAGATAAAATTTTTTTTGCTGTTGTATCTATGTCGTTTGTACCTCACGTATTTTGTGGCCACAAATTATGGGAGCCTGTATAGACAACTTAAAGATAACTGATTGTATGGTTATCTTTAATTTTATCTATAGATAACATAAAGGATGTTACAGTTAACAACCGTCTATATTATTGTACATGCCGTAACAAATGCCTAGCGTTTTAGTTTCTCACCTCGTGCCATGCTGTAACAAATGCGTAGCAGCCCCGCTCGTTTCAACGATAACTTCTGGTTTCTGCTTTTAATTCACTATTCTTTAATTTCATCTTTTTTTTAAACTTTTTTGGTTTTTTTTCTTTTTTCCCGTATTCCTTTGTATTGTCTGTGATAGGCTGATCTGTTTTTGTTTTTATTTTTTTAAAATTTAATTACGTCAAATAGATCACTCAACTAGAGTAAAAAATAAAATAACTATAATAAAAAAATATAAGTCTACCGTCTAGGGGTGGATATCGAGCTGGCTCGGCTCGGCTCGGTAACGAAACGGCTTGGCTCGTTAAGGTAACGAGCTAAAAACCAGGCTCGGCTCGGCTCGGTGGAAAGCTCGGGCTCGGTTCGTTAGACTCGTTAAAACAAAATACATATTTTGATTGCAATTATACAAACATATGAAAGAAACATAGCATATATGAACAGATCAGCAAGTAAAATGCAAGCAAATTACATTATGCTTTTACACCCAAGATTAGCTCAAAATGCAAGCAAAATCACATCATCTCAACTCTCAAGTGCAGATTGCAGAAGCAGAATAGATCGGCAGAGCAGATCATCTCAAGTGCAGATTGCATTGCAGAAGCACCAGAACAGATTGCATTGCAAAAGCAGCAGAATAGATCGGTATTTGCAGCAGAACAGATTGCAGAAGCAGCAGAACAGATCGGCTACATTTACATAGTAAAATCAGATCATATGTCTTACAAACAGTGCTGCCATTTCATATGTAAGAGCAACATTCAACAGCCAGTAGATAAAGGCCACTCAGGTGACGCAGATTAACAGTAAAGCAAAATTCCCCCACATGTTTTGTTTGGAACCCTTTGCAAACGTGCAGATCGGGAGCCGACGGGGATCTCCGCTGCCGCCGGTGTCGGGCGGCGTGTCGCGTGGGCAATCTCCGCTCAGATCGGGAGCCGACGGGGATCTCCGCTGCCGCCGGTGTCGGGCGGCGCGTGGGCGAGGCCGACGAGGATCTCCGTTGCCGCCGATGTCAGGCGGCGCGTTGCGTGGGCGAGCTCCGCTCAGATCGGGAGTCGACGGGGATCTCCGTCGCCGCCGGTGTCGGGCGGCGCGGGGGAGGAGGACGGGGATCGACGGGATCTGGGAGGGGGATGGGGATCGATTTGGTGGAGCTCCGCTCAGATCGGGCGGCGCATGGGAGGAGGATGGGGATCGAGAGCCGGGGATCGATTTGGACGGGATCGGGATGGGATCGATTTGGAGGGGCTCGCCGGCCATCGCCGCGAGAGAGGCAAGGAGGACGGGGATCGGGAGCCGCATTCGGCCGATCGGTGATCTGTGCTGCGGACCTGCGGTGTCGGTGCGGTGTCTTCACTCGCGCAGATGGGCCGACCGCGCAGATGGCTGAGATGGGCCGCCCGACCGCCCGAGACAATACCGTGTGACCGAGCCAAACGAGCCCCACGAGCGGCTCGTGAGCCAGCTCGGGTTCGGCTCGTTAAGCAGCCGAGCTAAACCTCTGACTCGGCTCGGCTCGTTAATGCCACGAACCGAGCCTGTATCGAGCCGAGCCAAGCCACAAGCCTCGAGCCATATGTCCACCCCTACTACCGTCAAACTAAACGCCTCTCATGCCCGATGGCAACTCGCAAGGTTAGGCGGCTCTACGGCGGCGTGAGTGCGTGCCTGCGTGACGGCGCAGCACGGGCGCGGCCAGCTGCGCACGGGGATATGGCGCGCAAGTTGAGTAGCCGGTAGCTATCTCGTTCTGCCAAATCCAACGGTGAGCTATGAAGGGCGACGCGCCACATGCGGCTACTTTTCGATCGAGAGATATATGGGTCCAAAAGGGACGACGGAGGAGTCGGAGCAAATCAAACAATACGATATTCGTACGTGATCGACCGCAGGAATCACGGAAACAAGACAACTCCTAAGCCCTAACTATCCGATTCTACCGACATCCTTGACGCCTCAACATCATTGATCCGTCCAATCAACCACTACTTGCAAGCTGTAGTAGTACAGTACCAACTTGAGAAGTTTTTAGTGTACTGCGCTTTTTTAGTGATGGCTTTTGTGTGGTTATTTTATATTTCTAGATTTGTCTGAAGCAAGTTTTTAGTTTATCGTGCTTTTTTTTAGTGGTGGCTCTTGTGTGGTTATTTTATATTCCTGGATCTGTCTGAAGTACGGATTGTTCAACGGCCGATGCGTAGCCATTTTAGTGGTTGTGAAGCACGAAACGTTTGTGCGAGCGTCGACACTGTGTAGTCGTGTGTCGAGTATTCGTGTATCAAGTACTTAAGTATTCGAGTACTCGAAGTACTGATCGAGACATCATAGTCGGCATACCGTGGTCGAGGCGCTATAGTTGAAGTGCCGTGGTCAAGACACTGTGATCGAAGTATCGTGATCAAGGAGTCATATTGTACAAGGAGTTATGGTCATAAGTCATACTTATAAAAGTACTGTAAGGACTTTTTGTAGTTTTAGCGTCTACGTAAGCGTTCTGTGCTTCACGTCCGTTGAAATGGCCACACACCGGCCATCGAAAAATTCAGAGAGAACAAGAAACGTAAAATAACCATGCAAGAAGTTAAACCTATAAAAAAGCGTCACCAGACAACTAAAACAGTAAAAAAAATCCAACCTGAAGCCCGTGCAGTAGAGCCATTGTCTTTGTCGTCCAAGGTTCAGTAGAGTCGGTTTCTTCGATCTGTGCACAAATATGGCGCTATAGCAATTTTTATTTTAATTTAGTCTCTGAATTATCTAATTTTTACAAATCTAGTATGCTCTATAAACCTTTGTGAGTACGACAGGCACCTGACTGAGCCAGGTAGCTCGGCTGGTCACCTTCCCAGCGGCCAAAATCGCAAGTGAGTATCTCTCTCCGTAATATGTACCGTAAACGGTCAAAATTCAAAAATTTCAGCCAAAAACCATAAACCACAGTCACAGCCAAACAGGCCCTATATATGAACGTGTCTAAAGCCAACTATCCTAAGCCACTCCGTAAATTTCTAGCACCTAGGGTACAAACCGTATGAGTTAATTTTGACCGATTTGATATCGAATCCAATCAGTACCAAATACGGGAAGGTAATTTAATATTTGGTACCGAATTCGATCAGTACCGAATATTTATTGGCGGATACGGTAGTGAAAATAGAAGAGCTAAAATTTGATCGAATAACATCAGTAAATGATAAATTAGATACTATCTAACCGAATATGTGACAAGCAAGTTAGTACCTCCAACCAGCTCAGTCCATCAACCATCGTTGACACTAACCGGCCTATATTTTACTCAAGTTCTAACCTAACTCTAGAGTCTAGCCACTCTAGCCAATCACCACCATTCCTCCTTGCTTATGCTTTTGTTGAACTTGCATATAAAATTATTGGTTTTTCGAATTTATATATGAATTTATCGGTTTTCAAACTTATGTATGGATTTATCGCCTATGTTGAACTTGTGTTGTGTCAGCTATTGTACTTAAGTAATCTAAAAGAATTTATTGCTAGTTGAAGGGTTGAAGTGATTGTGGTATGGTTCAGTGTATATTCTGTTATTTATGCACATACATTCCACCTATATTATCCGTTTTCGATCCAAAACCGTCATGTTTCATCCCGATGATACCGTATTTGAAACTTGAATATTCCAAATTTGTATCCGTATATAGCATTACTGTATCCAACTCTAAATCTGAGGAAAAAAATATAAGTTAAGATACATTATTAATAATATCCGTTCGAATTCAACCCGATTGCACCCCGACTGACACCTATGTCCTTCATGAAGATACTATTGATATATTTTTTCAGTTTATAGTTTGTCTTTTTCTGAATAAATAAATAGAATGATTTTTCATCACCATTTCAAAATAGCTTATTGAAACAGTGTTTTTAAAATAGCTTATTCGTTCACACAAATACTCTTACTATATCTAAAAATCATTCATCGCAGGGGAAAAAAAGAAAGAGCCCATTCGACTTGCAAGGCAGTCTGCGCAAAACTTAAATATCCACAAACGAACATAGAAAACGTGCCACATGTCTATAGTCAAAGTACTCTGCCGAGTCTTAACCATATCTGCAGCGTAAAAGATCCCAACAGGACAAACACACACCTGCGAATTTTGGACACATATGGACACCTAAACATCCAAAATTCCATTTTTGGCCCTCAAACCAAAAAAATTCCGTTTTTGGATCCCTCCCGACCGCGCGTCCTCCGTGTGCCGCCACGTGTCCCGATCGCGCGGTCGGGCTGGCAGACGCGCGGTCGGGCGGGGAATCTCGCGATCGGGCGAGCGAGACGCGCGGTTGGTGCGAGCGATCGCGCTCGAGAGAGGCGATCGCGCGGCCGGCGCTTCGAAGCGGCGGGTCGTGCGGTGTGGTACCGCGACGACCCGTGCTACTGAGGCGATCGTCGCGGTACCATACCGCACGATCAGACACGTGGCGGCTCCAGGGCGAACGTGCGCTCGGGAGGGGTCCAGATTTGGAATTTTTTTGATTTAAGGTCAAAAATAGAATTTCGGGTGTTTAGAGGTCTAAATGTGTCCAAAATCCCCACGAGACAGACACGACAACCCAATCGATCCACAGCTCAGAAGCTGCCACCGATCCACCATCGCCACTCCGCCAGCCGGCTAGCCACCATCCCCGCTACGCGCCACCATCGGGAGTGCTTTGTTTGACCCATACCGCGAGTCCGCGACGCAGCCGGGTCTCGTCCCGGGAGCGCGTTGATGTCAACACGGGACGGAACGGCGAGGCACGAGCCGTTTCGAACCTTCGGTACGTGAGGCGAGGCGGGTTCGGGCTCGTGCGCGCTGACCCCGACGCGCGTGGAGCGGAGCAGAGCAGGGTTGGGTGGGATGGGGCGCTGCCCGCGCGCGTCCGTCCGTGTCCCTGCTACGTCATTGCTGTACCCTTCGGCCTCTGCACGGGCTGGACGTCAGACGCAGAAAGAAGATTCACACAAACCTATGGAAATAAGCAAGAACAGAAGAATAACAAAGAAAAATAGAAGAGAAGGTCAGAAATCTCAATCCATTTTATTCGTCCGAATAAACTCTAAGGGTAAAAAAAAGAAGAAAAGGAGTACCATAAGCCAAATTCTAAGGTTGATTGAAGATACCTGAAAATTCTCTTTACCACTTAACAATGTGACGCACGTAGGAAAGCTTGAAAGTGAGTATATAAACACACAAAAAAGTGTATATCTAGCATTAAATCTGTGAGGTACAAGAGAGAGCTAATTATGCTTCGATATTCCTTTTGGTCAATAGGCTCACCATCTTCGTCCAGATCCAACACAGCCATATATCCCATGGGTGTGGAAATTGGTTTGACAGATCCTATGTCAAAGCGATGAAGTAGATCTTTGGTCATCGAGCCTTGTATACTTGTAGCCATCGAGCAATATTTCCTTCCATATGCATGGTCGCTGCGGTCACCCACATCGCCTTTGGAATGTTGTACATAGTGAAGTAGTCCATGCATTTGTCTCACCAAATCCGAGGATTCTCACCATTGAATTTGGGAAATGTGAGTTTGGGTAATAGACTCCTCAACCCCCCTCCGAAATCACCAGATGATCGCGGTCCAGACCATGGAATTCCTTGTGGAACTTCAGTCGAACAGTTGGCATGCGCTCCCCTGAGTGAGAGCTGGCTGTCTTTCTCGCCCCCGCCCACATGCCTCCAGGGGGTGCCCAGTGTGAGTAGCCCTTGGCCCACTGCCGCTGCCACCCCTGGGCCTCCCAAACTCGCCACCCCTATTTGATCCACAGTGAAACGCGCCACCGCCTGGGCTGTGGCCTCCAGCCGCCTCTCCAATAGTTTCTAGTCTTTGATGCTTTTTTCCACTGCCTTGGCTATCAAATCCACCTATGTGGTCATCAGCTGCTGCGAGGTCTAGAACGTGCCCATCTGCATGACGAGAAGGTCGATACTCTCCTTAAGCTTTGCCAACCTATCCTCCATCCTAGCCTCCACCTCACCCATTGCCTCCAGGACAAACTAGGTCAGCACCGCCCCTCGCACCTCTGGCTTTAGCCTGTTCACAAAATGCGACACAAACAACTATTCATCATAATGTGGATTATACATGGATAGGGGTGGAAAAAAGCTTGTTAGTGGGGCTCGTTGGCTCGGTTCAAAATTGCTTCAATTATACTTGTTAATTAGTTAAACATTAAAATGAGTTGATTTCAAATGAATTTGAATTTTGTTTTGGCTCGGCTCGGCTTGGCTCGTTAGCTCGTTTCTAAAAATACTTTTAAACTATACATAAAATGATATTAAATCAAACTATATCAATTTTAGGAAAATCTCGATAAGACGAGGAGTTGGCTCGATATCCACCCGTATACATGGACACCTCATACAACATGGGCTCATCACAGGTTGGGAGTGAGATGCAGACACAAGATTCACACAAGCCTATGGAACTAAGCAAGAACAGATAAAATAGAAGAGGAAGGCCAGAAATCTCAATCCATTTCATTCATAACCCCTGTCTCAGTACAAGTCTCTCCTTTTAACCCTCCCTCACCAATTCCTTACCAGTGGTCCCCACCACAGTCCCACAATGCAAAACCCATCAATCGGATGCCTTGGCACCTTTCCCATCCCCCGCCTTCTGCTCCCAGAGCATCTCAATGCCCAAAGCACTGCCCGAAGCCTCTTCCTTTGTGACAATCATATGCGCGTGGGGGCTCTGGTTTGGCCACTTCTGTGTGCGTTCATCGTTTGTGTGGAAGTGTGTGCTTTCACTAACGGGAGTGTTTCCTAGCCTTGTTGTAAACACGTGTGTGAGTCCCTTATCAAAAAGCTCAAGTGTACCAGTGTACTAATGGGATGGATAGTACAATGCTACTCATGATGACTTCCATAAAATAGTCCATGATCATCTATCCAATCATTAATTATCAACCAGCCATGAATGATACATAAAATGTAAGAGTTCATGGAGCTAAGAAAACACATGGTGCTTTATAAAGGTTAAAGTGTGATGCGAATTCATTATCGTATCTTTACCAAACACTATATTATACGTGGCACTGAGTGGTGCATGCGCCAAGTCATATTAGATATCACAACGGCTAGCGCATCCGACTCTGATTAAATTTTCTTCTTTGCTTTGGGATTCTAATCCCTAGCCTATATATGTACCTCTGTAGTCATACAGTTTAGATACACCGAAGTTCCCCATGCTTGTCCTCATATAATAAATTTCACCTTCCTGCATCCGTGGTTTTTCTTGCAATGATTTTTCACGTCAAATTTGTGTCTCCTGTTCCTTCTATTTTGGTGTACATTTTATAACAAGTGGTATTAGAGATTCAGATTCGAAACCTTAGCCGTTGCCCCTGGAAGGAGGCGACTCCTAAGGACGGCGATCACACAGCTCCTGGTCAGCATCTTTACGATGTCTCACTGTTGACTCAACAGCTTGGCAAATCATGTGCTTGTCTGCATGGAGGCTACACCTAATCTCGTTTGTGTGTTCCTTTGCGTCCAGTCCCAAGACAACTATCTCGTTGAATCCGGAGCCTACACCGAGAACAATTCGACCTGTGCACTCGCCATCTTAAGCTGCTATCCTAAAAGTCAACCAGAAAAAGAACCCGAGAGGCAGCGTCCAACCTAAGGTAAAGCAGTCATGTAGAGTAGGATTCATGACCATGTAGGTGATTTTCAATGATTTTTGCTTTGTGTACACATAAGGCTAGTAGGAGATTGACGATCTCTACTACATGAAACTGAAGAAAACTACCAGGAACCTTCTAATGTTTTTCTTTGCATACACAGAAGTGTACCAAGGATTTCACAAGCCCTTTCTAGGTACACAAGAATCATATTAGGAGATTTTAGCATCCTCAACTCGGTGACTCGACTCACCTCAGCTTCGTTTCCTGACTTGACTCCATACTGAGTGTCAACCCACACTCTATTCCAACAATTATTCCAACACTGGTTTCTCCAGCATCATCGCTCGCGCTGTCTGGTGCCATGCCTTGGCATCATACTGTGCTATCTCCATCAATGATCTTCTGTCTTAGTCGATCGTCATCTTCCATCAAAAAGTTGTGCCGTGAGCTTTGCATGTTGTTTATTGGAGGTGGAATTCATTGCAATTCAAGCTGTTGTGCCTATTATTGGTGGCATCCATGCGAGATTAATCATTGTCATTTTTTTGATGATCCATCGTTTTCGATGGATTACTGTGGAAAGATCTATAGATGAGGAATCTAAGACGAACTTGCAGGTTTTTTCAACACAATAAGTTAATATGGGCTACACTTGATCGACGAGACTTTGAAAAAAATCAATGTCAATTATGGGGACAATTGAATTTGATGTTTCGTTCACCATTTGGATATGTTGCAATTTGAAACGCTAGCGTGACCATTATGGAGGCTTGGCAATATTCAATTTCAGAAGTTTTGATGACACCCATATGGTAGCTAGTATGATACTATCCAAAATTCTGCTATTTGAAAGTGAAGATTTTGCTCTTATTTTATTTGGAGATAAAGGATTTAAGTACGAGAAGAAGTTTGTTTTTGCGTGGATACTATAACGTTTGTCTAGTTATCGCAACTCGATACGAGGGGGTCTACTGTAGTTTATACTCCATTGACAGTACAAGAGTTCCTTTCATCTAGATAATTTTACAGGAGCAGTTTTTAACAATGTCATAGAATTCAGTTACCCTTGAAGCCAACAGTTCAATGTACGTGATAGATACACGTGCAAGTTGCTCATTTAATGAGTATTGTTTGCCTTGTTTGTATGCCGGGTGGAGCATGCTAGATTCCAGGAGATGAGTTATTCGCTATCTATCCAGTGCCACAGGTGATGTTTTTGCTTATGCCATTCGACGATTGAGCATTTGTTTTAGGAGGTCAGTTGCACAAACTTAGACTTTGTTGGGGTTATGAGTTGTTGAAGACCCAGATTTATTTGTCTGCTTTTTTGATAGCTGTGTGATTGGACTGCTAGTGATTTGCTTAATTTTGCTTTGCAAGAAGCGTTTGGATAAGACTGTTTCAATATTTATTGTTGAAAATTAGTTCGATGGACTTTCGAGTCATAAGATCTGGTGATGAAGACTAACTTTGAGGAGATTTGATATTTGGTTACAGGAGTGAATTCATCTCAAGGTGGAGATTGTTAAAATGTGATCCAGATTTGTCATTGTGTCCTTGCTAGACATGGTGTTGAGTGGTGCACATGCCAGCCATGTCAGATGTGATAACGACTAGCACATCCGACTCTATTTCGGTTTATTTCTCTATTCAGGACTCTAATTCCTAGTCTATATATGTACCCCTGTAATCACACGGTTTAGATGTGTCGAAGTTCCCCATACTTGTAATTGTCCTTATACAATAAATTCCGACTTTGTGCATCTGTAGTTTTTTCTGTAAAAATTTTCACGTTAAATTCTCATTTTATGTTTTTTTTGATCTTCTACTTTTATTGTACATCTTGTAACAAGAACTCTAGTAATGATGGACGAAGTATCGACAACAAGGCAACAACCATAAGTTCTCGGTCCAGTGACTACCTCAGAACAGAAAGAAGACATGCTTTCTTCCAAAGCAAATACTAGAATGAACTGAAAATGTCAGAAAATATAATAGTGGTAAAAGCTTCTCTGCCAACTTTTAGAAATGACAAACGTATCATCCATGATGCGGTGCTAAAATGGATCCATAATCCCATATAGTCTGTACTTTCAATTGAGACAACTTTTGGCGCTGGTTCGCACTAGGAAGACCGAAGACCTCCTCGTCTAGTGTTTGCCAACTTCATTGCCGGCATGCCGGATGCACTGTGAATACCTCTTTCCAATATGATATATTGTAACGAATAAAAATGAGGACCAAACAGAAAGGATTTGACAGTCCGGTTCCCACTTCCAATACCTAATAGGTTTTCTCAACCTTTACCAACTGGCAACCACCTCTGCCCAACGATGCAACTTAAAATAATGCAAGCACGATCGTCTCTGTTTTTCTCGCCTGTGGGAAACCACTTTGCTGAGTAACTGTTACTATGAAACCATGTGAATGTGAAACCCGTTCTAAAACAGACATGTGAGGCTGTTGAGAAACCGTCGTTGGTGAGTTTAGTCTAAGCGATTACCTTATAGATAAAAGAAGAGGCAAACACAGAATAATGCAAGAATGAATATTAGATTGAACACAGAGAGATGTGACTTCTTTCTTTATTATTTTTCTTGTCCAAAAGTACATGATATAATTATTAGGATCCTCTATTTATAGACTAGAGGATGTGATGTCTACTATAGACCAAAGCCCGTAAGATCTAGGCTAATGTTGCCAAGGCCTATAAACGCAGGCTCAGGTTTCCCAACGTAGATAACTGCGGTTGGGCCATGGTCTCATGGAACGTGTATACGTATTACATCAAAGTAGTTATGCATGTAAATTGTAATTTATACTACGTCTACATTCCTGTGATCCGTTTGACCCGTTCGTGGAAGAATTCACACTGTTTGTGAGCGTGCAGTGTTCAGGATCTTACGATTATGCAGCAAATGTGAGGTCACACACGGTTGTGGTACAACGCCCATGTCATTTTGTCATGGTATCTTCCAAGTTCCAACTTCTAAACGAATGCGATTGTACGGAACAAAATTACTCGATCTTTATATCACTAGTTAAGACGAGAACTATGGCATGTATGTTTTTTTTTCTTCAGATAAACCGTTTAAACGAATTTGTCAGCACGTGAAATACTTCCAAATTAAAAATTGCTCACCTTGGTTCTTCGAGGTCAGTTGTCCAACAAACCCGGGAATCTAACAATAAAAAAATGGCAAACAAATACACTATTGTTTTTAAACTGCGTGCATACCACAACACGGAGGAAGAAGAAGAAGAAGCAGAAGATGAGTATAATAAGGCCTCGTTTGGCAGAGCTCTAGCTTTAAAAAATTTGTAGATTTTTTAGAGCTGGTCATCTGTAGCTCTAGGAAATTCTGGATCTAGAGTTGCAGGTATGTTAAGTGCATTTACATAACTCATTTCATTTATATTATATATTAAATAAAAATATTTAAATCACTTTAATTTAGTCAACAAACTACAGATCCAGCATAGATCTCAGAGCTAGAGCTATGCCAAACGGGGCTAAATCAATGAAAAATGGGCGAGGCCTGCAAGCGTGTCGAAAATTGCAGGATCACCTAGTGCGATCTTATCCATCTATATTTAAAGGATAACAATGTAGCGCGACAATTACTAACTTCTCCGAAGGATAAGAACAAACCACTCTTGTTTCATTCCCCTAAGGAAGTTTCAATGGACGTTGGTGTGTCACCATCCACTATGGAGGCATCGATACATCACCGGTCACCAAGGCCCCGTATCATATGCTTTACATAGCTTTCGCCCACTAGTTATGCTTTACATAACTAACAAAGCACAGCATCATCAATGATTTAAGCCCTCTAATTACATCACCTGCTCAATTAGCTTGCCAAATCCAAAAGTTAAAAAGGCATCACCCACCCACCCGAAAGCCTCACACGTAGGGTGAAAAAAAAAAGCTCGTTAGTGAAACTCAATGACTCGGTTTAAAATTACTTTAGCTACACTCAGGGACGGAACTACACCCCAGACAGGGTACGCTTCAGCCCGAGGTGTGGAAAAATATCTAGCGTACAGTCCGGATAAATTCAGTCCAACCTAGATAATATTTTCATGGTGCAGCCTACATAGCCTAGATTATTCTACCACTGAGCCTGAGGCGTAACCAAATCTTGGTTCCACTGGCTACACTTGTTAATGGTTAAACATTAAATAAGATGATTTTGAATGTCGACTCGACTCGATTGATTCTAAAAATAATTTCGAACTATCAATAAATAATATTAAATTAAGCTATGTTAATAAAAAAAATTTGATAGGGCAAAAACCTGACCCTACTCGCACGCACGGCCGTTAGCAAAGCCTCCAATCCAAAACCACCCACTCCTTTATATACACGCGCGTCGTTGCCGTCCCAACTCGCGATTCGCGCACGCCTCGCTCTCCATTGTCCAAGGCTCCAACTCTTCACGTGGCGCAGAGCAACGACGAGACAGCGAAGGCATGGCGTTTAAGAGGCGCCTCCTCGGGTGCTTCGGGCTGGCCGGCGGCGAGCAGGGGGCGGAGGTGGAGCAGGCGGGGCGAGGTGGCGGGGGGCGGAGCACGGTGAACCTCCGGTCGCTGTCGCTGGAGGACCTGTCGCGGACGCTGGCGACGACGAGCCTGCACGCCTTCACCCTGGACGAGCTCAAGGCGGTTACCAAGAACTTCTCCTCCACCAACTTCCTCGGCGAGGGCGGGTTCGGCCCCGTCTACAGGGGCTACGTCGACGGCAGGCTCCGCCCGGGCCTCGAGCCGCAGCACGTCGCCGTCAAGTACCTCGACAGCGACGGCGTCCAGGGGCACCGCGAGTGGCTGGTACGTTAATGTCGAATCCCACCTGCTGATCTGAGCTTTTATCCAGTACTGCTGCCACTACAGTTTGTTGCAAAATCAGTGCTAATCAAGCGTTGGTTGGGCTGTTCCATTTGTGATCAGGCCGAGGTGGTGTATCTCGGGATGCTGAGCCATCCGCATCTGGTGAAGCTGATAGGCTTCTGCAACCAAGATGAGCAGAGGATGTTGGTGTACGAGTACATGCCCAGGAGAAGCCTCGAAAACCACCTGTTCAAGAGTAAGTACCAGAACTCCATGATCGGGATTTACCATGTTGAACTGCTACTGTTAACTCTGTCCCGTTTGATCGATCGATCGATTAACTCCGTATGTTTATATGGGTGCAGATCTCCTTGCGTCGTTGCCATGGTCGACGCGGCTCAAGATCGCCGTCGGAGCGGCGAAGGGGCTCGCTTTCCTGCACGAGGCAGAGACGCCGGTGATCTACCGCGACTTCAAGGCTTCGAATATCCTGCTTGACTCGGTAAGTTTCACAAGGTCCAATCCATCTTCTATGATGAACAGCTACAATACAGCACATTAATTTACAGCAAAATTTAAATGTGGATCACTTCACGACTCAGGAAAAGAGAACGGAACGATTTAGTACCGAGTCGTTGTCTACTTTGCTGATTATAGAACTAGGAGACTGAATTTGTTATTGTTTCTTCTCTACACGCCTACGACCATCCCAAGGGGACGTTTGAAATAGCTGGAGCTTGTGTTTTTTTACTGGGCCTTTTGACTTTTGGCTGGGTTGAAATAGTAGCGATGGCAAGTAGATGCGGTTGTAAGTATTAGTGTTTGATTTGGCTGAAACTTTTTAACAAGCTGATTTGATGGAGCAAATGTACAAATTGCTCTTGAATATGTGAATTGTAACACCCTATATATGCTAGGATCCTATTTCTATGACAACGTTACATGCTATGTTACATTGCGTGTTTCAAAGAGACATCATGATTATTACACTAGTAAAATCTTAACAGGTCATCATATATATGATTACACAACTAATCAAATATATTATTACACTAGTAATTGGACTATATCGAAAAAAACTTGAAGTTTTTTGGAGAACCCGCTGGGAGAAGCCGAGTTGAGGATTGTGGAGAAGCCACTTTTAAAAGTCGATACTTTTGATTTGGTTTGCCAGAAGTTAGGAGCCAAAGCTATTTCAAAACGGCACCTAAATGGCTTGCACTTTGTAAACTGCTCCGGGTCAATGCCTTGCTTCTTTTAGAATTTAGAAAACGAGAACACACCTGCTTAAATCTGATTTTGTATTGCAACGACCGACAAAATAGCAGCAAAACCTCTTTGCTTATTCTAGATGCCGGCCGTTGGACATAGTCCAATTGATATTGTCTGGTTAGTTAGAAGCCTACAGTTATTTTTTATTTCCGAACTGGTATATATGTCCCGACCACTATCTCAATGCACATAGCAACACATATGGATGAAGTCAAATGCACAAACACACAGTACTTCTCCTTAAAATATACTTCAAGCAAAGTTGCTGACCTTAAGTTTTCTACAAAAATTTGCAGGATTACACGGCGAAGCTATCCGACTTTGGCCTGGCGAAGGAGGGCCCCCAGGGGGACGCGACGCACGTCACGACGCGCGTCATGGGGACGCACGGGTACGCGGCGCCGGAGTACATCCTGACGGGTCACCTGACGGCGAAGAGCGACGTGTACAGCTTCGGCGTGGTGCTCCTCGAGCTGCTGACGGGGCGGCGGTCCGTGGACAAGCGGCGGCGCGGGCGGGAGCAGAACCTGGTGGACTGGGCGCGCCCGTACCTGCGCCGCGCCGACAAGCTGCACCGCTTCATGGACCCCAGCCTCGAGCTGCAGTACTCGTCGGCCGCCGCGCACAGGGCCGCGCAGGTCGCGCACCAGTGCCTGCAGAGCGTGCCCAAGTCGCGCCCGCACATGCGCGACGTCGTGGACGCCCTCGAGCCGCTGCTCGCGCTCGACCACGACGTGCCCATGGGCCCATTCGTGTTCACGGTCGGCGATGAGCTGCCGGGGGACGCCGGGGGTGCGGCCAACGCCGGCGATGACGAGTCGGCGCCGGGCGGCCGGCAGGGCAAGATGCACGTCATGTCGGCCATACATGCGGAGAGCCCGCTGCGCAAGGGAGACAGCCGGTACGCGAGCGCGGTGAAGAGGCCGGAGAGCCCCCCAAGTCTGATCTGAGCAGGGGCAGAGGGGCATGAGTACATAGAGCAAAGAAATTTCAGTGTATATAGCGACAATCACCTGTTCCTTGATTCATTTTTGCTTTTCTTGGTGATGCTATTTCTTTCTCCCAAGAATTTGCAGGGGAGAGATTTTCTTTCCTTTTTGTTGCATTATATTGCCAAGATTGGCTCGACTGATGCGGCAACTGTATGATAAAAGTTTGAGGCAATACACATCGCAAAATGTCCATGCCAGAACGCTTCCTCATATGGATTAAATTTCCAATGAAATCGTTTTGCATCGAAGAAATCCATCAAAATTGATGTGCGTTTGTTCACCCGTTCATGTTACTGTGAATAAAAAAATGGGATAGACTATTGCACAGGCGACTGAAATTTTTTTATCTTTCAGTCACCTAAAGTTGCACTTTGAATCACCTGAAGTTGCACATGTTTTTTTTGAGGGGGGCTGCAATTTTAGTTGATTGAGAGTGTAATTTCAGGTCACCTGAAGTTGCACTCTGAATCACCTAAAGTTGCAGCTGTTTTTTTTGGAGGGGACTGCAATTTTAGTTCATTGAGAATGCAATTTCAAGTGACTGAAACATAAAAAAATTTCAGTCGCATGTGCAATAGCAAAACTGTAAAAAAATATGCGAGGAAAACAGTATGGAGAAGGTGTCAAAAGATCCCGATTTTCCTCTGAGAAGCGTTCTGCTCATGATTCGATGCAGGTAAAGAAACACTTTGACTTTGACCTACAAAGCAAGCGGTACAAGAAATGTGCAAATAAGCACGAGGGCACTAAGCGAGAAAGTCGGAATGCCAGTTCAATGGCGTACAAGAAGCAAGCCAACCACTGCCACGGGAGGAATGTGGACGAGCCAAACATGGCCGGCTTCTTTGGAATCCACAAGAAAGTCAGTGCATTATGATTGCCTCTACTGAAGACGATTCAGCAGTGGGTCTGAACTTAAAATAACTGATTAGTTCTGTGAATTATGACTTATGATTTGTATATAAAAAATTTAAATTTTAAGTTATTCTTAAGAGACATTATGCAGAAAAAATAGTCGTATGCGATTTTGATCAGTATAGCTAAACTCAGTAAAGTTTGTACTACAATTTACATATAAACCTTATTTTAAAAAGAGTAAAGTCCATTACCGGTCCTTAAACTTTTTATGCTGTGTCATCCCGGTCCATAGACTTTCAAAGTGTGTCATCCCGGTGCATAAACACTCTTTGAGTCTCAAAATTAGCCCGTTACAGGTCTTGGCTGTGTCATCCCGGTCCTTAAACTTTTTATGCTGTGTCATCCCGGTCCATAGTTGTTACCACAGTAATAGCACACTTTGAAAGTCTATGGACCGGGATGACACACTTTGAAAATCTATGGATCGGGATGACGCAGCATAAAAAGTTTAAGGACCGGTAATGGACTTTACTCTTTTAAAAAACACACCGCTTAAAATCTAATTACCATAGCATAATCCAAAAGTCACAAGCCATAAGTACTAACGAATGCACCAACTTCTCTATACTGTAGAAGACCAAAGCAAGATGGAGCAGTAAACTCATTAAGATCAAACTTGCTTACTCAAAAGATTAAAACATAAACATATCGGGAGAGATTACAACAACTACTACTACTACACGAGTTAATGTGCCTATAAGTAGAGATACGAAAGTACTATTGTAGTGCAAGATATGAAAGCCTCTTCTTTTCGGTTTATAAAATCTGCTTTTCGAATTTTTTATGGTAACTAGTTTTTAAACGGAGCCTACAAGTTAATTATAGTACACATTATAACGATTTCATTTATATTAGCTAAAATCGTACATAAGTTTCTACTACTCCATACTCTCTCTTACGAACAGTCTAAAAATCATAAACCGTATAAAAAAACCATAAACCAAAGCTAAAAAAGCATATCCATTAAGTTATTGAGACATAAGGCCAATTTCAAGAAAACTCAATTGTTATGTAACTACTTTCAGGTCAAATATTCACAACAAAATTACAAGAGAAAGAAGTTACACGGTTACACCTTACCTAACAAAGGGAATACGCACACAGAATATCATAATATTAGCAACCACCACATATACAAGAGCCACTACAAAGTTGGTAGAATTTGCTTTTCAAGTACATGGTCTTACAGAATACAAATCTTTGTATTTTGTGAGGTTCTTCCATCAAGGTGTCTTTTGGCAATGTCCCGAGCCTTGAATCTTGTTTGTCTTTTATAATCTATATCTTTATCAAAGTTATCAGCTGGACCAATAGTCAAAACCTCCAGGATATGGGCATTTTCTACAATGTGCACCAAAAATTCAACTCGACCCCTGCACCCTGCAACTCCTGTGATATACAGGTTCTTCACATGACTAGCCGATTGGCCAGCGCAATTGTGCAGTTTGGTGTAGTATAGTATAACTTTATGCAATTCATTTATATTTTGCAATCTAAATTTGAATTTAGGATATTTGATTTTATAATTAATTAGCAAATTTTATTTTGAGATCTCTCTCCTTATGTGTGAAAAGAGAGGATTGGGAGGTGGGTCCATCGAGCAAATTTACAACCTTTGAATTAAATGTAGTGCTATCTATTTCTTTTTTTTTGAAGTTGTTATATTTCCAAACCAACTATTAAATCTAAGCCTTTAAAATTAGGGTCTAGCAAAATAAAGGTTTGAAATTTTTTAGATCATTTTTAAACTAATATATCTCTAAGACAACTATCGAATCTAAAACTTTAAAATTAGGGTCCACCAATTTAAGGGTTGAATGTTTTTCTTTTTTGTGAGAATTTCTAGCAGATTTCTCTTTTTTTCTTAGCAATTGTAAAATGTCTTCATTGACTTTTAATATATAATAGATTATGTGGACACCGTCGAAGGCTCCTGATAGGTTTTGAGGCATGTGACAAGGCACAAATTGCAAACTGCAACATTTGGGGAAAAAAGGGCACGATGAGCAGGGTTCTAACACAAGGATCAATAACTTTGAAACATCACAATACATAATAACAATTGTTGATAACCAAATCTGTATCCATGCACAATTTAGTTGTTGATATAAGGGTATTTGTGTCTTTTCCTATTGTCTTTGGGTTTAGGGTTGCGTCCTTGAGAATGTAACACCCTGGCTGTCCTCTGGGCTCGGAATGTTACCACCATTACATACTCTTACCATTTCATCAATAACTAAAAGATTTTAAGCCAACACTAATTTATTTATGT
This sequence comes from Dendrocalamus sinicus, assembly GCA_036346575.1. Lineage (NCBI taxonomy): Eukaryota > Viridiplantae > Streptophyta > Magnoliopsida > Poales > Poaceae > Dendrocalamus > Dendrocalamus sinicus. Next base: position 4,930,260 of record CM070656.1, on the reverse strand, counting down.
TGCTGCGACCAAATACATCATAGCATTTTTTAGTGTTTACTCTAACGTACTAGTAGAGTCTAAAATATACTGACAAAAGATGGTACAATGAGGGCTGCTGGTTCGTGCAAATTATTCATGTCCTACTCCCGCTTGTGCAAGACGTCCTCAACAGTCACCTAAAAAACACAATAAAGCAAGAGTGAGTCAAAAGACTCAACAAGTACAAAGCAAAACAGTAAATAACAGGTTCAGAAATCAGTCTATAATCATCATAGTTTCATTAACCACTTATTTCCATTTAATCTCTTTATGTTCTCATCAACCAATCATTATGCATATGCACATGCACTTCTTTCTTATCTCTTTAGCCTATACCTGTATATAGGGCTGTAAAAAAAGCTCGAAACTCGCGAGCTACTCGAGTTCGGCTCGTTCTAGGCTCGATTCGATCTTAGTTCGAACTTTAAACGAGCCGAACTCGAGCTTGATCTCGAGCTCGCGAGCTTCACCGAGCCGAGCTCGAATAGTTCGCGAGTCTCGATTCGCGCTTAAATAGTAATATATATTAATTCTTACCGAGCTTTCTCGAGCCGAACTCGAGCTCGAGCTTTTCTTATTATTAAAAATTAGTGTGTATTTGAATTATTTTGACTGTTATCGAGCTTATTAGAGCCGAGCTCGAACTTAAATTTTTTTATTATTGAAAAATAGTGCATAATAAATTATTTTAATTGTTATCGAGCTTCAACGAGCCGAACTCGAGCCTACTCGAGCTTAGGCCGAGCCGAGCTCGAGCCCAGGTTCGGGCTCGGACCCCAACTCGAGCTCGGCTCGAGCTTCTACCGAGCTCGAGCCTGGAAGGCCAAGCTCGCTCGAGCTCGGCTCGTTTACAGCCCTACCTGTATAGTAGAGCGAGCACCCGTCGATGCTCACCCAGGCCCGTCCTGTTTCCATGCGGGGATCACAATCCTGTCCTTTTTCATACGGAGATCATAGTAGCCCGTCGTTTTCATACGGGGACCTCAACCTCCACTCCCGTGGAGCATCCACACAAAGTAGACCAATGATACCATAACACTATCTCTTCTCATGACATGCATGCAATGCAAGGTCTTTATTATGCATATCAACATGTCATGTCTCACCATCGTTAATCATCATTTCCCATCATGCAAACAGAAATAATTACCTTATCATACCATGGTAAGCAATACACCATCATTCGTCTAACAGCAAATACTACCAAATTTACCGCTTTACCATGCACTTGCTTGGTTAGTCTCGGGGACGATGCGTAGACGGCTCTGGCCCGGGACCTCCACCTGTACAAACGTCAACCCGACTTAACGCATTATATCAAAACCAGTGCTTAAGCGAGCGATGACAACTCAACGCGCATAACCCGATTCTGGCGTAAGACACCTAGGGTTAAGGACCCGTCGCTACGTAGAAAACTACATAGGTTACGTAGAAAACTACATAGGCGGAGTTTGACATACCCCAATTCGTTTGGGATAAAATGCTTTGTTGTTGTTGTTGTTGTTGTAGAATCTTCCTAATTGTAATCCTGACAAGATAGTTGACATAAGAACACATGTGCATAAAACAAACAATAATACCTTTCACATAATTTGAATTCTTGAAAAAAAATCACTTAAGAATTTGCCAAGCATGTGAAATATAAAAGGAAGGTGAAGAAACAAAAGCAAACCTTGATGATGATGATGCATTGAAGTACAAATACCACGAAAGTATGAAATATACGACTATACGAGATAACTACTGGCAAGAAAGGAGCACAGGAGAGTACCCACATGTATCTCTAATTTTCGATGAAAGGAGCAGCCCTCAAGAAAGAAACCAACGACAGCATGGTTACTGAGATATTCCGACCGCACAAACAACCTCAGCTGTAGATACGTCAGCTGAGAAAACTTGGAAACGTTTCCTAGGAAGGAGGGCATCTGAAGGATGGGAAACAAAAATAAAGGTCATGACAAGAGAAAAATGTGAGAAAAGAACCTCAAAAGATACTCAAAATGTGAGATACAAACCTTAAGTGACACAGAAGAATGCAAAATGAGTTTTTCCACACTTAAAAGCAAGGTGGGAAGTGCAGTCAGAGCATACTCGGGTTATCTTGTCACAAAAATAGAGCCTTGCATCTTTCAGTTCCAGAGCATGACCAAGGTAAACAGGGAGCCACTGTCTCTGTATACAAAAGTTCGGATATTCATGGCATTGAATTCTATCTTGCTTACCTTGCAGTGTGCCACATGCAACTATGCAAGTATAGCAGGCAGGATAAAGGATGAAGCACCTTCAGATCATCATCCGGATGGCATCTAACAATACTCAACCACTCAAGATTAAAGCAATTTGACAACATATATTGAAGATCTTTATGAGTGACACACACTGCATGCAGATCAAGCTTCCTTAGGTTGGGAAAATCACTTAATTGGGGAGGTGATTCAAAAAATACAAAGCTAAGCTGCATATGTTGCAGGCGAGATATGCTTTCGCCATCAAAAAGATCAAAGGGAAATTTGTACCGATCAGGATGGAGCCTAAAGTTGCCTGGCAGTAAGTCAAAAGCTAGATCCTTTGCTCACAAAGATAAGGCAAAATTAACCCAATCATTGAGATTTTCCACTAGTACGCTGTCGAATTCAAATTTGACCTCAAACTCTTCAACCACCTTGCCATGGTACTGTTTCAAGACTGTATTAACATTGCCAACAAACTTCTGAGTATAATGATGTGTTCCAGACAGCTTTGCTGCACATTGTAACACCATCAACTCTCAGTTTGGAGCAAACTGTCCACATGTGTTACGATTTGCAGCACCATCAAATCTCAGTTTGGGGCAAGCTGTCCACATGTGTTTCGATTTGCTTTACAGGACACTAGTTCTTACGATGTCCTTCGGTGGAAATTTTGATAAAACTGTGAATAACACATCCTGAAGCAAAGGAATATAAGCAATTCTATAAATTGGTCTATTCTAATCATAACCCGGTCATAAATATCACTTATAGACAAACAAAATGTTAGTTCAATACCTCAGGAAGGTCTGAAAATTGTACTTTTGCTCTCCTTTGTCTAAAGATTGGATTGTTATGGCAGCGATTTAGTCTTTTTCTTCGGCATAGTGGATCATTCTCCATTTTAATTCTTCAGTCCTTTAAAGAAATATTGAGGCACACAGAAACATTGGAATTTGGAAAAACACATGCAAACTTAAAAAAGATATGAATGATAAATCGGAGTACATGAGGCCACAAGTATCGATAGGACTTGGAAACACTCCAGTTAAAAAACCACTTTGTAAGCCTTTGTTGAATTTCTTGGTATTTCTAAAATAGAAAAATGCATTTAAATTCTCCAAAACCTCCCTGGGCTAAATCTTCTCTCCGGCCCACTTTCCCTCACGCCCACAACCCATTTTCTCTTCCCCACCCAGTGCGCCATGAGACCCAGGCCAACCTATTAGTTACCCAAAACCCTTTTTCTTAGAAAAATAATTTGACCGAAAATCCAAATTTCCTAGTGACATCATAATTCTCATTTTTTTAGAAAAATAAAACCATAAAATCCAAAAATGCTGAAATAGTGTTTTCCTTATCTTCTTTTAGGTTTAAATCTTCCAAGAGCCCATTCTTCTCTGTTCGAGCTCCAAATGAACCCATTCTTTTTTTCTAAATTCTTTGAAAATTCCAATATACCTATTTATCTTTTCTTTTGAATTTTTAAATTTTATTTGAAAATTATTTGTTTTGGCTATTGTCTTGTGTAGATTACGACATTTCCGAGTTCTACTTCATCGACGACTCTCACAACTAGACCTATGAGGAAGGCAAGTTACATCGTTACTCATGCTGAACCCAATATTTTAAAGTATCTTCTATATTTCACAATAGTAGGTCAACTCAGAGTTGGTTCGCGGTTTCCGCTTTGGCTAGTGGATTACTGACAATGGGTGGCATGAGCCTACCGGGTAGAAGCTAGAAAGCGTAGAGAAGTGAAAAACCTTGTTATCTCAACTCAATTGCATGCTAACATGTTGTGTGACCATAGCTTGACATTGTAAGTCTGAGATATCTTGCGGATAAAGCTAGCCAACTCTGCAGAGTATAATAAATAATATTCAAGTACGCCGTGCTCCTAGTTAGTAAAGTTGTGTTTCGTCGGTGATTCCAACAACAAAGCATATGTAGAATTTGAAGAATTTTAATATGAAAATTGTGAATGACAAACCCGCTTGTTAATTAAATATCATTTTACTGTTTTACATGTAAAATTTTTTATTGGTAAACTTGCATCTATTCTTACCATATTATAACATGTGACTCGATCCATTCGATCTCCTTGTATATTTGTTATATAGCCTTCCCATATGGCTTGCTGAGTACCTAATGTACGCAATCTTGCTTATTTTCATCAGATCAGACACAAGAAGAAAGGAAACATTAGTTAACGTGTTAAGGTTATAACTGCACTCAAATGTTCTTGTGGGATTTCTTCGGATCTTCTAAATATAAGTTAAGTTTTAGGTTTGGACGCCTGTAAAGCTGTTATGGTTTGGCCGTTAGGTCATACTTTACTTAAGCTAATCTTTTTTTAAATGCTCATAAGTAGGTATGATATTCATTCTATCTATAACTGAACTCTTAAACTGTCACGAAAAACTTCTCAGTACTGTTCTAAAAAATGAGGTCGTTACAACACACAGCTCGAAAATTTTCGCTATTACACTGCTGTTCGCTTGGAGCGAGAACGCCATGTGTGTGCTCTCTGACGAAACTCGAGATGTCGTGGTTGTATCGTGTGTGAAAACGGTGCAATTTGAGTGTGAGTGGCGGCAACCGTCAAGATTCTGATGATGTGTAAACTTGTTGTAGATTCCAGTATCCATTTTATCTTTGAATGTGCGGATACTGGATATCTAACAGGGTAGATTGGCGCAATTATCGTGCACACCGTCGTTTGCTCTGCAAAGATTATGGTGTACAAGTAGAGGATTTAGTTCTTGTTAACAACCTATGATCAGAGCAATTCTTATCAAGTTCTCCCATAATTAGGAAATGATTGTTTTCTTCAAGATTGTTGTCTAGAGTAGTATGTAAGTTGTTTCCTGCATGTGCTATGGTACCAACTACCAACTGTTAAAAAAGTGGAAGCAACAGCAATGCTAGTACTTGTTCCACTCCAACCGTGGTCCAGTCAGAACTTAAAACAAGTTAAACTAAGCTCATCCCTGAATCGTTTGGTACAGTACCGGAGCTATTCCTTACACTAATCAATGCTCGCTGAAAAGTCCTCCGTACCCTCCCGTTTCTTTCATGGGTCTTTCCATGCAACATTTGACTATTTTTAAAGTAAAAAATAGTTGGATTTTAAAATCTTTAGATAATGATTCAACGCGATAGATTCATCTTCACATCCTATAAAACACCCCACCCACCCTTCCACACACCACCCCTAGCCCCATCCCACCTCCCCGTAGCGCCGCCTCCCTCCGCTCTCCCCCACCCTACACCCAGCCCGACCCCGTCGCCTTCCCCACCGCGCTGCCTCCCTCCGCCTCGCTGGCATCACCTCCGACATCGACGAGCCCCGCCGCATACCGCCTCCCCTGCCCTGTCCTCCCCTCTCCCCGTTCCGTCCTCTCGCCACTATCCTCTTCCCCGTCACCCCACTGGCCTCCAGCGTCCCGCCCCGCGCCACCACCCACTGCCTCCTAAGAGCCAATCCGGTCCTCACCTCTGCCGCCGACCTTGCCCACTGCCGTCCTGCTCACCTGCGATCAAGGCGGCACCACCGCCGCCTCACCTCCCCACCACCTCCGCCTCCCACCGCCGGTCCACCGCCGCCTCGGTCTCCCTCCAAGCTTGGGGGGGGGGGGGCTCGGGTGAACCCTAACTCTAACGATGAACCCAAGCCCTAATTCCATAGGGCGACGGTGCATGAAGACGACGGCATCGTCGGAGAGGAGGAAGATGCCGGCGGCGAAGACGGCGCACGAATCTCCACGAAGATCGAAATGTTAGAAATTCGTGTGATTTCCCCCTAAAAAATAGTCGAGTGTTGTATAGCACTTCCGTTCTTTCATTCATTTACTTTCCTTTTGGGTGCATAGTATCGGGTAGCGGTTCAGTCCTCCGTACCCTCTTGTTTCTTTCATTCACTAACTTTCCTTTTGGGTGCATAGTATCGGGTAGTGGTGGGAGTCGGGCCAGGCTTCCTCAGGCCAGCCTGGTACGGGGACCACCATGTGGCAGTCCAGACTAGCACAACACAGATTGGGGCCAGGACGGGCCTAGAAAATTGGCCCATCGAGTGGCACGGGTGGGGAGGGAATGAGGCAATGGTCAGAAACTAGAGAAACAACAGGTGGGGAGGGAATTAGGCAATGGTTGGAAACCACTGACTAGAGACAAGCTCCATTGCTTTGTGCCATGCAACATTCTCCTCCATTGCTATAAAACACACATTCTCTCCTCATTTCTTCACCACCAAAGCACCAAGTCCAAGTTTCTCTTCTCTCTTTACTCTGTTCAGTAGTCTTAGTAATCTATACAATAGAAAGTTTAGTATGTTACCAAGGAGTTAGAGCACGAAGGCGAGGGCGGGAGCATCCAAATTCCCAAGTGGTATGCTATCGAGGAGTCGCAACACGGAGACAACAACAGGGTGACTTAGTGTAAGCTTCCGCCGTCGCTCCCCTAGTCCTCCTCTAGCTTTAACTCCCGTTGATGCTCATCAGCTCTCGCCAACTATAAGAGACTACGGCATGGATAACCGTCATATGGATGGTACGGAGGGCTACGAGGAGTACCAGGGCAGTCTGGAGTCAATGGGGACACTAGACTTCTCTCCCCTATTCACGGATGGCAACATTGGATAATCTAGTCCGGTTACCACACCGTTGGACGAAGGGTGCCTTGTTGGAAGCACATGACCTAGAGCCAGAAAGTTTGAGATGGCCAAATGGTAGATATCGTAATTTGTAATTATTACAAAGCTCAATTAACTACTCTACAAGTGGAGCGACGGTGCACTTGAACTGACACTACAAAGAATGCTTGAGTAAGATGGGGGCACGCCACCCTCCATCGTCGTCGGCCTCCACCATGTCCTCCACCGTCGACCCCCTCCAGTGCCGTCGGCCTCCACAGTGCCCTCCATTGTCGCTACCCTCCACCACGCTGCCCTCCACTGCCTATCCATCGCCCCACCGTGGCATGTCTGACTTCGGACCGTCTGGCCCTGAGTCCAATATAGCCACATCCCCACTTGCACTTTAGTGCCCACCACCCCGCATCCTCATCGTCTGACGTTCATATGAGTTCAAGCTAAAGACCGAGCAATGAGAGAGTATGTTCTACAACCCCAATGCTCTACAACCCCAATGCCTACCTAGGGGCACTAGCTGGCTCGCACGGGTTCTGCACCAACCCATGTTGTTCCCACCTTTATGGTGGGTGGGAGTGGCATCGGTGCTTAACCATGGTGACAAGGACATGGTAGAGGTGGCCAAGTGAGAAGCAACAACGGCCGTGGCTGTGGCTAAGCGAGGCTCGACAACGACAACACTGGAGATGCAAGCGCAATGTATAACCACAACACGAGGGGAATAAAGATGGCAATCGCCGCCACCATTGTTGCTGCTGCCTCCGTTGTCTATAGGTATGCAGGGCTGGGCTAGGGTCAGCATGGCAAGGCACTGGCCCATCATGATTTGGGTCATGCCTGGGGCTCACCAGAGGTGAGTTGAGAAGGCACGACATGGAGGGGTGGCCATGTTGGGCTAGCATGGGCTTACACGGCCCGGTGCCCAGGTCTAGTGTCAGGTTTACTTTCTTGTATTCCTGTCTACTTTAGCTTGTCAATGGGTCAGGTTTTTCTAGAATCCTTTGCCAATTCTAGAAAGGATACAATCTATTGATTTGGTTGGAATCCTAAAAGGCAATACTACATATGACTGTTGTATTATTATGTACCCACACACGAATTATAAACCATTCCCTACACTTGCCATTAGATTTCACACTTGTACAATCTAGCCATTTAGTGAAAGTGGCAAAGCACAAAACACCACTTCTATGTATGGAGTTGCTCATTGATATTGAGATTGAACAAAGCAAGAACTGTTAGTGATATGCCATATAGACAATTATAGAGATGATTATATCATTTTTATGTTTATAAACTTTTGAGCAATATGTTATTTTGTCTCTTTAATGAACTATCATTTATATTGATTGGCAAGTACGCGACTTATTTGTGAAACTCTCTATTTTTGTTTATGATATTATTCTAAACATTGTTGATCTTATATCATTATGTAGGACACTTCTGATTTATGGATCAACATATGTATTGATTGATAATTACATTTCATGGATCATGGATATGAGATATCAAATCAATAATGTGCATATATGTTGGAGAACATAACGTTGTATTGAACCACCATGTGATGCTGTAGGAATTGTTATATTCTTAAGTATCATTAGTTAGTCTCATACATAGTGTATGCGGGATCCTTAGACCTCAAGTCATCATAATTTCCTACATGTGTAATAGTTTACTTAGGAGTTACTAAATGCTACTCCGTATATGGGTAGTCATAAAGGTAACTTTTGGATTTACTATGAAACATGTAGAAGAATATGAGCAATCAAGATAGAATTTGCCTATCCTCTTTAACGGGAGAGATATCTCTAGGCTCCCCGATGTGGTTAGATTAAGGAAGTGCAAGGCCATATCGAATATGGTTAAGGAGTCAACTGCAACTAAGTAATACACTATAATATCGAGTAAAGGATTGAGCTACGGATGGCATGCATCTTGTCTTGAGTTCAATCTGGTATCGTGAGGTAAAGGGATCAATAGATGAACACTATATAGGTTCCTTTGATATGATCTTTATGTGTGTCCGGGGGCCGCTATATCTTGCTAGGAACCACTACCAACATCTAGATTGGAAAGGGGTTTATGAGTCGTGGCTAAGTACACATAAACCAATAGGGTCGCACACTTAATGAGTTGGAATAAACCAGTTTGGATATGATACGTTCGAATGAGCATTGCACATTAATGAGCACATAGCGTACAGTTTACTAAAGGGGCACTTTATAAGGGGAGGTGTGAGGCTTTTAAGAGTACATCACATCACCCAACAAAACCCTAGCCACCTCCTCTCGAAGGCCCTACCGTGCATGCTAGTGCTAGCATACTGACGCACGGTATTCCACCCCCTAGACGTGTAGATACCATAGAGGTGCTGCTATGGTCACTACTATGCTGATCGAGGATGATTAGTAACGTACGTGAGGACATTATGAGCCGCTGGAGGAGACGATCGGTGGCTAAAGACATTAGACAATAGAGTACTTCCACTACATCGACACACGCGAGTTGGACCCGGTTGCACAACTCTTCTTCTTTTATGTTGTATATTTAGTGGCAATGATCTATAATCTTTTACTCGCACAGCTTTCTGATTTACACAGTAGAAACATTGTTATGCACTAGTGGAGCTTACCCGTATCCCAACAAGAACCACTAATTAGTAATCACCAGAGTCTACAAGTTGAAAAATCTTGTCCCAGGCTTGGGACCAAATTTGACAGGATGGGCTGGCAATTTCGTGTAGGATAGACCGGTGCTACCATGTTACCATGCCTTTTAGCCTTTTGTAACATCCCATTTTGGGAGTAAGAAATTGATTGAGTGAAATTCAAAATTTAAGTTCAAAATTCAAAAGTTTAGTTCAAATTTCAAACCAACTTTCAAAATTTTCAAAATTCTAAAACTCCCCAGGCTTGGCCCAGCCCACCCTTGCCTTCCTCCTTGGCTCAACACTTCATCCTGGCCCACCTAGCCTCTTGGCTTGGCCTGGCTCGGCCCACGCTGCCCCTAGCCGTGTCGTGCATGCCCAGTGCACGTCGCTTCCCTGACCCGCTCTTGGCGCACCCCCATCAGTGCCTCTCACCATTGCTCCTTTGTAGTGCATCACCGCTCGCTCTTGTACACTTCTGAGCTAGCCTCGCCTTGTGTCGCCCCTCCCCCGTGCCTAGCCCTCCAACCCAACCGTTCCCGTGCCCTCTGCTTGACCGTTATCTCAACGCATCCGCTGTGCCGTAACTCCTTGCTTACAATGCATTGAATCCACCCCTCGCTCCTGTGTTGTGTTGTGTTGTGTTGTGTGCCAGCAACACCACCCTCAACCTTTGTGCTCGCCATCAAGGCGCCCAACAGTCATCTCCTTCCCTATGGCTGTAAAAGCCTTGAATCACCATTTCCTTGCTTCTAATTGCACCCCCGTTCACCCAATCACCTCCAAGAACCACCCAAACCACCTCCTCCTTTAGCTCCGATCGTTCTGCCGTCGTTAGCACTATTAGTGAACCGACGCGTCCCCGTCTGATTGTCTGCGCATGGAGCACCACCTAAGGATCTCGAAGCTTCCCCAAGCCTCACCAAGCAACTTCATCCCTCTGGCGAGATACCCGCATTGACCCCCTCTTTGTCACCTCAGCTCTTCGCCTACAGCTTGCACCGATCTTCTCTGAGCCTCACCGTCCCTTTCGATAACCTCCTTAACGCCCCTAGTAGCTCCCTTAGTTGCTAAATAGGCTCTAGTGCCTTGCGCCACCATGTTGCCATGATCCTTATTTTGCTGCCACTTGAGCTCATCGCCGACCGCCATAGTCTCCTAATCCGCTCGTGCCGCCTAGTCTGGAGGTTCGCATTGAGCCATAGAACCCATTTCGAGCCTCTCCTCTGACCACCACCCTCCCTCTCACTGGCGATGAGCGCTGCCTCTCTTTGGTAGGAGAAGAGGACTGTAGCGCAACAGTTAGATTTAAATCATGTTTGGATTAAACGTTAATGGCCACCATTAGTATCAGTTAATCCCTCTAACCCATGGACCCACCCCATCTAGTTAAAGACTTTGTCACACTGATGTGTGGGCCTCAGTCATTAATAAAACTTTTAATACAGATTAAGTCAGTAAGAGCCCCTGATAGGTAGGCCTAGTTTACCATGCCCACAGTAAATAGGTCCCACCTGTCAGCCCCTTAGCAATTTTTCTTTTAGAAAATAAATCAAATTTAATTTAAATCCTATGGGACCCAGCTGTCAGTCTCAGCAAGATTTTTCCAACAAAAAATAATTCAAAAATAAAAACCATTGGACCCCACCTATCAGTGAAAGAGTACTCTCTCTCTTCTCTATTAATTTTTGGATTTAATCCAAGTCCCAACTTTGGAGAGCCTATTCTCACTCATTTTAATTTAACTCCAAATTTAATAAAATTTATTTCTAAATTTTTTGAAATGCAAGATCTATCTAACAGTAGTGAAATTGTTCAATTTAGAGTTAATTTGAAATTTTATTGGAATTTATTTGCTTTGCTCACATGTTATTTGCTTTCCGATGCGTTCGTTCAAGTAGAGTACGAGAACGTGAAAGAGCCCAGCCCAAGACAACTCAAGAATTTTAAGACAAATCTGCTTGTGAGCTAGGTGAGTCAATACTTTGATCATATTGAATCTATATTTTATGTAAGTTTATATTTATTTAAATTATCAAAGTGCATGATATTACTTGTCATGCAAGTGTATGTTAAACTTAAGGTTAGATACATACCTACTTGACATTGTAATATTATTATATCATCCTTTTGGCACTTGAATCACATACAGGGGTGGACCTAGGGCTCGGGCTAGGGGCTATAGCTCGGGACCTAGCCCTGCTAATTCCATGGCCTTTTATTGTTCACAAGGCCTAAAGACATGTAACACCATCGGCTTAGCCCCCATAGTGCACCTCCCTCTAGAGTCCAGATTCTAGTCATGTTCTTCTCCCATTCTCCCAACAACCCAACCTTAGCTGGCTAGCTCATGGTGCCCCTGCCCCGATCCCATCATCCCCAGCACCAGCCTGTCGGAAGCTCAGAACTCCGTCACCGACTCCAGCCTCTGCCTTCTAGCTCTTGCTCTGGCAACACCCTCCGTCGGTCCATCCCCTGGCCCCTTGCAGCCCTGCTTCAGCAACGGCGCAATGCCCTCTACCATCCAAGTGCTTTTCAATAGGGTTCTGCTACGATGTCGCAGTAGCCTCTAGTAAGTTCCTGAGTCTCTTTTGTGCCCAGAGTTTGTTTATCTATTTGCTTGCTTGTCGCTTGCGCGTGAGGTGTTTGATGCAATGCCTTGGAGGAAAGAGGGTGAACTTGCTCAGTATTGTTTGTGTTTGGTAATGCTAGTCTTGCTCTAGTTGTTGTGTGTACCACATGTTTGTCGAAATGTTGCAGTTGACATGAGTGATACAATTTCTACAGTAAGGGTTTTCCTGCTAATAAACTACAATCTTGGGTAACGATTATAGTTATCGCCCTACCAATGTCCAGTTTGATACAAATGCATTCCTTGTTTGGTTTTTATATAAGCATTCTAAGATGCAACATTTGTTCCTTAGCTTTAAATAGCTATTTGTGATATATGATGGACAAATAGAGGCATTTGTCTAAACTTTATGTGATTGTATGTAGACATTGGAAATTCCGCTATGCTCAAATTTACGTCCAAAAGAAAGTTTAAGAAAAAATTGGCGATATCCATTAGATGTGAAACCCCTCTTGAAAGTTTCATATTGCTTGCGGATGAGATTGTTTGATGTAATATGACTAATGTCTCAGAAGATAGTTGTTAGGAATATTCTTCTAATTGTTATGCATCTGGTTGCAAGCTAGATACTTGTTCAAATCATATCGCGGTATCACCGTACCCGTATAGCATATCACGGTATCCTAGGTTAGCCCACCTATTGCTTCATTTCTGGGTCCACCACTAATCACATAATCCTTGTCGCCCTAGATATTTATTGGTAATTTTACTCGCTATAGGTCATACTTAAGCATCATGGTAATCTTGCTTAAATATCATGCATGCATTAACCTACCCTAATCATTATTTTTAATCAAGAAACTTATTTTGGATAGTTATTGGAGGGAAATGACTGGTATATTTGTGATAACTTAATTTTGTGATTCTCAAAACCCTAAAACTTGCTGTTGCCATATTTGGACGGATGGTGTGATGGTTGGTGTGGATGTAGTATGAGAAATTATGGTATGTGGTATGCACCTCTTAGATAACTTAAGAACTGAATCTTGTGATGACTTCTCAATGTAAAACAGTACAACCATAAATCTATAATGGGTATGACCCGATTTACTAATTTGCATTCACTAGTGCGGGTTGCACCATTGGAGTGACCCACGAGTCGTATCGCTGGTTTTAAGCCATCGTGGACATGGGTCGTGTCATTGGTGTAAACCGCTGTGTGGCGCAAGAGAGGGTATGAGTGTGGTAGACGTAACCTCACTCAGATGAAACCTTAGCGGATGTAACTTACAATGGGTAATGCATTGTAAAGGTCTTTGTGGTGATATTCTTGATTCACATATCCAAGGAAATATGTGCAACCTAATAGGTTGATTATCTCTTGTGGGCAAAGTGTACAGTTTCTGTAGAGTATAAATTATTCGAAAACAGTCGTGCTAACGGTCAAGGGTAGGTATGGGAACTTACTCGAGTTAGTTTCTATTTCAAAAACATTTATGGGTGAGATAAAAACTTGTTGGATGGATGTAACTCAGTGTTAATAATTGGGTAGATGTGACCCAGTGTTGATAATTGAGTAGATGTAATCCTATTAGCAAAAACTAGCATATGGTGCATGGAACCATATAAGAGGTGGATGGAACCTACACCGCTATAAATATTGCACACTTTTTACTCTTTTTAATAAAAATGTAGTTTAATGAAAATGCTATGTCTCAGGAATTTCTAATACTTATAGTTTTTAAATGTTGTTTTTTAGCAAATAAAAGAACTCGAATCTATCTTTATTGAACCTTACATGTATAAATACTGTATTTTCTATGTTGGCTCATAGAGCACTGTTGCTTGTGCTCACCTTCGCTCACAAAATGGATATTACGTGTACTACGACGCCTCAGGAGCTGATGGTGAAAAAGATGAAGGAGGTTAGGATAGTCTTTAGTGGTCTAGATCTTACCCAATTATGCTGATAAGTTGGTGTTTGCGCGCACCAATATTATCCAAATCTTTGGTTAATATCGGTCGCACATAACTTACCTCAGTCGTTTGTCTGTGGCAAGATGTACACTCCCCTTTTGCTTTCGCTTCCGCTTCCACTTTTATGTAATGTATCTATTTGGCCTAATCGGCTCTATTGTAAATTTGACCCGATGTTGCCTATTTAAACTCTGATGATTGTGATATTAATATATGGTATGGTTTACATCATATATGAAATAATTCAGTGTTGTATTTTATAAGCACCATTTATTGATATAAAGAATAATATAGTTGTTTTTATATAGAATTCTAGATCGACTAAATTCAAATCCAATACCGTTAGGATTCAAATCCAAATCCGGGTGCTGCTCCTGCACGTACGGCGAAGCGCGCGCGCCGCGCGGTCATCCTCAGCTGTCGCTCGCGTCGGCGGGCAAAGCGGGGAGCAGTTCCCGCCGACCTAGTGCCTGTCTGCGTTGGATGCCAGCACTTTCCCGCGGGACGGCAGAAAAAGGCTTGAATAGAACGCCGGTGTCATAAATGTGTTCGCGTCCAGGACGTTGCAACGGTGAACTCGATCCCTTTGTACTAACCGATGGTTCTATTTTTTTATACTGTAGTTTATAGATTTTAACTATAATTTATTAATTTAGTAAATAATGATTATTAAGAGAAGTTAAAATCAAAAATTAATGCAATTGCATGTTGCGCCACGCTCAACCTGCGTGTGGTTTTAGTTGGAACTCTCAGGGCACTCCCAATGCAGAAACTATGAGGTAGTTCCTATACTTGCCAATTAATGTAGACACTACCCATGGAAACTATACTTCCAATGGATAGTTTCTATAAATAAAATTTTCATCCAATCATCTATCTTCTCTCTCCTATCATCTATCTATCACAACTCTTTCTATCTTGGTTATCGTGTAGACATGGTTTCTTGTATAAGAAATCATTTCCTTATCTCTCTTCCTTAACTCCAATGACACATCAGTATTTTGCTTACTTGGCACCTTATTTAATACCATAAAAATCACCCATTGGGACTGCCCTCAATGAGGACTGGGTCTTGTATGTTATGCGCAATTGAAAAGTCTGATCTGGCGAAGACAAACTATCGTGCGAACGATAGTCTATGGACACCGAATACTGGGCATTCTTTGGGAATAATACAGTAGTAGTAGTAGGCTAGTACGTACTAAGGCTCTGAATGATTTGTGCATCTCATTACATAAGATTAAGAGCATCTTCAACAGTGATTTATGAGCTAACTCTAAACATATTATTTCATATTTTAATAGAAGAGAGAGAAAAGCTATCTCTTGATCAAGAGCTAGTCTCATACACACATTCCAAGATTATGTGAGAGTGTCATATGAGGCTATTTATGCTATGAGCTATATGCTAAAAGTTAGTACTATTGGAGAAGTTGTCTTAGAGTTAGTAACTAGCTCATACTGTTGGAGATACTCTAATGGATTGAGATCGACTACAAACAGGGACGTGAATAACTGTCGGGTGATGCGACGACCTATGTGTCAAGTGCGTTCACCAAATTTCTGCCCTGCTTACCAGTCGCGACGACCTAGACGCCGGCCTATGCGACGACCTGTCTGGTCAGGATTTTCCCCGTCCGATTCGACCGACCATGGGCGCAACGCGATGACTAGATTGTCTCTTTTCCGCCTTCCATTCTCGGATCTGCCGCTATCATCTGCATGTGGAAGTGGCCCCGTGATTGGAACATTTTTAGCATTTAGCACTAAGAAAACACGCTTGCTCCTGCCTTTCGGCCTCCCTCACGAGGCACAAGCTGTTGGGATATGGACATATTATACTGGCATAGATTAAGACCCCGCTTGGTTGGATGAAAAGCTGTGGCTTATTTGGCGTAATTAAATTTAAAAAATTTTAAAATAGAAAAAATATGCTAGCTCATTATGGACAACACAAACAAATATGGAAAACAGAACCAGCAAAAAAGCTCAAAAAAGCCAAAAGTTCAAAAAAAAGACGAAATTTATGAATGACGAAAAATAAGCCAGAAGCTGAAACGAGCGGGACCCAAAATTTTTCTACCGTGTAAGCTAGGAAGTCATGCGAGTAAGAAATCATAGATCATTACTACTAGATGCGCAGTGCAACGGAAGTAGGGTTGAAGTAGCTGATTCAACGAAGAACGCGTCGGTGTAGCAGTAGTAGTCGAACGTCCTCCGTCCAAACGTCTCCTCCTCGTGATCGTCCCGAACAGTGCTGTAGTCACAATAGTGCCTCTACCGAAGTCCACACTTCCAAGGATGGAGCACCGTGCGTCGATGTGCTAGCACCAGCGTGCACAGCAGGGGATATGAGAGGTGGCGGTTAGGGTTTCGACAGGTGTGTTTTTAGGATACCTCCCTCAGCCCCCGCACCTCTTCTTATATAACCTCTAATTGGATCCATATCCGATACGAGTAGAGATCGAATCCCACTCGGAAACTATTATCCGACCCCTTATCGTTCCAGCCCAAGAAGTGTGTGACCCTATATGTTCATGTGTATTTGGCCATGGGCCGAAAACTCATTTCCGGCCCATAAGTCAGTAGCGGTCCCTAGCAGGACATAACGACCCCCAAACACACATAAAAATCATATCGGACGAACCTATATAATGCTTATGTATCGATACCTTTGCCTCATGATACCAGATCGAACTTAAGGTGAGAAATATGCCATCCTATGATAGCTCGATTCTTCACTCGAACATGTAGTGGATTACTCAGTTGTGATTGACTCCTTAACCACATTTGGCATGGCCATACGCTTTCTTAATCCAACCATATCGAGGGGCCTAGAGATCTCTCTCCTGTTATATAGGAGGGCAAATTCTATCTTAATCGCTCATATTCCTCCGCATGTTTCATAGCAAACCCGAAAGCTACTTTTATTACCACCCAGTTACGGAGTAGTGTTTGGTAACCCCTAAGCAAACTATTACACATGTAGGAAATAATGATGACCTCAGGTCTAAGGATCCAACATACACTATGTATGAGACCAACTAATGACACTTAAGAATATAACAATTCTCGTAGTGTCTCATAATGGGTCAATCCAACATCATGTTCTCTAATACGTGTCCACATTATTGATATGATGTCTCATATCCATAATCCGTGAAACATGATCATCAATCAATACATGTGCTGCTCTATAAATCATACTCGTCCTACATAATCATATAAAATCGGGAATAATTTAGAATAACATCAAAATATGAATAAAGAGTTTCACGAACAAGTCACATACTTGTTGATCAATACGAAAGATATTTATTCAAGGGACAAAATAACATTTTATTCAAATGTTCATAAACATAGAAGTGATACAACCATCTTCATGATTGCCTCTAGGGCATATCACTAACACAAGCCCCACCTCAACAACATACAAGTAGGGATGAAAATAGATCGGGTAGCATCCAATTGATTCAGACTATTTTCGAATATGAGTTTTATCAGCAGAGATATTTATTGAATATGGATATAAAACGAATATAGATTTTTTAAAAAAAATTAGAAACGAATATGGATATGGTAACACGCTATCCGTTGAATACAGATTTGGATTATCCAAAGATTCGAGATATCCGCAATGTATATTCTCTATTTTAGCAAAACCCATTATACATTAACATATATAACAATATATGGAGTTAGTGAAGGAACCCTTGCTGAAATATGAAGAATTCATGAATATTTCGATCAAAATAAACTAGTTATGTGTTTTCGTTGATTTGTGCGTATAATTCAAGGGGTTTTCATGTTCCAAGAAATATTTGTGATTGTATTTGTTTCGATTCATATTCGCTCTATATTTGTTTTATACATTAACTCGTATATAGGGTGTTTGTATTCATGTATCTATCCGGGGAAAAATAAAAACGAATATGACTGAGCCATTATACATACGTATACCATTCGTTTTCACCCCTATGTACAAGTGAAGTTATTACATGGCGACAGGCAACAACCTTAGTCTTGGATGGTGTTTTCCTCAAAATGCCGGTCTCCATTCTATATATGATCCCAACATTCTTGCTGAAATCTTGCACAGTTTCGTGATCTACTGGACTAGCTAGAGAACCATGCTGCTATAGCCTCCAGTAGTTTCACACTACGGAAATTCTCGTCACTGCCCAAGGACTTGTTTTCAACCTTGGATGGATCGTTCGGTTGTTATTCAATCTAAGGCAAGACTAGTCTGAGGAGTATAACAGAAGAATGGTACGTGCTAACTGAGGTAATACAGGATTTTAGAGTTTTAGTAAGCTAGCGTGCTAATAACGTGTCCGACCTGGAAATTCAATTTTGAATACTATGTGTTTATGGTACTAGTTCCACGATCAATAGCTAGCACGTATATTCAACATCATTACATCACATTTATACACAAGTAAAATTAAATAGAGTAGCATATAATAATTAGCTGTATAACATATGTCTGTATGGCCAAGATTTATATAAATGGGCTGACTAGCCAAATAGTTCACATTAAAGAGTACTTGCAGCAAAAAGAAATGACAAGATAAACAAAAGGTCCCTTGTGGTATGCCACAATCCCACGGGCAACCGACTAAGTTAATGCCATAGAAATCGGCATCCTCGTCACCGAATCCTGCAGCATAGAAGTAGCCAACCGAGGGATCTTCCTCTTGTTCTGATAGTTGTTCGACAAGCAATTGTGAGTACAAAATATACTCTACAAAACTTTAAGCAAGGTTATTAATACATACAAGATTTATCAAAGGAATGGCTATCCTACCGTGTTTGTTTTGCATAAAGCGAGATTTTATTTGCAATAGACATAATAATTTATAAAGAGCAATTTGTAGATACAAGTGACATCACTAAGAAATAGTAAACAATGATAAACATAGAATTACTAGAAGCAAATGGTAATCCTTTGCCACAACATTAATATTTAATGGTCCTATATTAATGGTCATTTGTTAAACATTTCCAGTATGGATGCGCACCATCCATAATTTGAAATCTAACCAAGTGTGGTATTACCAAGCGAAGTCCATGATTAGGGACACAACTATTTAAATATATTTTACACGCTATAGAGGTTTTACAACTTTACTCACAAGCGATAATCAACTTATGATATCGGCCAAAACATGCTTCCATAGACATGGGACTAAGTGATTATCACGAAGCTTTAACAATGCATGATCCTAACTCAATTTTGCCTGCTAAGGTTTCACCGCTGAAGAGCTAACCACCTAGTCAGAAGCCCCTCTTGTGCCATGTGGGAATACACTATCTCACTGACACCCACATTCAACCAAATGGCGAAACCAAGGTTGAGACCATACAAATTAGTTGGCTAAGTTCATCCCACACTAGATTTGTGGTAGTACGGTATATGCTTGGATTAACGACACTAAAGTTTGGTCCTTATT
The DNA here is from genome assembly GCA_036346575.1 of Dendrocalamus sinicus. Lineage (NCBI taxonomy): Eukaryota > Viridiplantae > Streptophyta > Magnoliopsida > Poales > Poaceae > Dendrocalamus > Dendrocalamus sinicus. The sequence continues at coordinate 4,910,709 of CM070656.1, read as the reverse complement.
GACCTAGGCGAGACTACTGCAAACCGAGATCTCATGCTAACCACACTGGTCTCCACAAACAACTCGCCTAAGCCTAAAACATTTTATTTTCATATTTTTAACCAAAACATCAGAGGTAACCTTCTATCCAAAATGAGCTAAAACATTTTCTAAAGTGTCCAAAATTAAGTTTTACCAATTTGCAACATTTATACCATTATTGAACTAAGCATGGCTAAGCATATGACTCATATACCACTTTAAAATTCCTCAAGTATTTACTACAGTAGTGGATAATGTTCCTAGGATGACAACACTAAGGATATCAACTTTTAAAGGTAGTATCAATACAACAATTGGCAATAACTAAATCCTGAACATAAACATAACCATTTAAACAAAGTAAGCATGCATAATAGTTTGAGAAAAAAATAAAAGAATTGAAATATGATATCAACATGGTCAAAAAAGGGTGCTTGCCTTGCTTTTGGAACCCTGGGACTTGCTCTGAGTCAACCTCGAACGTTTTCGACACATCGGTATCTATATGAGAAAGGCCAAGAAACTCAAATAAATTAAAAATAAATTCTACACATCGGCATCTATTTCAGTGCATGAAGAAATCTTACAATTTTATAAAAACTTAGAGACAAAAATTGCTCAAATCGGAGTTCGTATGAAGGATAATAGGCGTTTTGAAATTTTACCGAGAGAGAAAATCTGAGAAAAAGATGAGAGAAAATATTGTGCACTATGCTTTTCATATTTTTATTTTAATTTCTATTATCCTTTCTCACATAAAACTAGGATTTATTGTGTCATTCAGCTGACAGGTGGGGTCAAGTCCATGGTGAGCCGAACTCACGAACGGGCTAACTAACACATGGGAGTCCAAATGTGAGAGACTCAAACTTTAAATCTAGTTCAAATTAAAAACTCGATTAAATAATCTATCAACCTTAACAACCATCATTAGCATTAAACTAATCTTATCGATAGGCCCGCTTGTCGGCAGAATAGAGTAGAGGTGCGACAGCGGCCACGGCTGAGCTTGATGGCGAGCTTGCCGGTGGTGAGGGATGGGAGAAAAGGCTAAAGTGAGGTCGGGAATGGGAAGAGGAGTCCACGGTGAGCCCAGTAGGGTGACGGTGGTCGAAGAGGTGGACAGAGGTGCTAGGTAGCAAGGCAGCTCGGCCGAATGATGATGTTGGCGCAGAAATGAGAGAGAAGGGCTAAGAGTTTTTGGACTTGCTTCTTGGGAGCGTTGCAATGCCAACAGTGGCAACACACGGAGACCAATGGTTGTCAGGGTTGGGCCAGCGGTGGTGCTACACACTTCTATGGTGGCAATGGCATAAACAGCCACATAAGCTAAGGCAAGCAGCGCTCAAGCATCAGGGGCTCACCGTGTAACATCCTGAAAATTTAAAACTTGGAAATGAGAAGGTTTCAAATTTCTTTTCCAATTGTGATTTATTTGAATTTGGAGTTATGGATTTTCTTGAAAGATTTATTGAAGGTTTCCAAAAGTTGAAAAAAATATACATATATATATATATATATATTAAAATAATAGAAAAATAAAATCCAAGATAAGAATCAGAAAAGATGATCTATAAAAGGAAGGGAGACAATTAAATACCAACCTTAGTTGGAAATATTTTTATTAAGTCCAAAATGTCATCCAGAACTTCTGTGAATTTTCCTGGAATTTTTGGATGTATTTTCATATTTTTCTGAGCTCATTGGGATTTTCTGGCAATTTCTAAAAAGCTAAAATTAAAAATCAGAAATATTAAAACCTCAACTCACCCTCCAGCCGCCGCTGGACGGTCAGATGCCGCCCACGTCACCGCTCCCATCCCGCCTTCCCCTCCTCTCGGGCCGCCACCTGGCCGGTCCCGATGAGCGCCACACAGCCCCGCCAGCGCCATCCACTGTCCGCCTCTCACCCTCGCTCGGCCGTCCGATCGCCCGGGGTTGATCCCCTCCGTTCCCGCACCGTGCCCGCCGCCCGATCATCCTCCTCCACCACGCGGCCGCATCCGCACCGTCGCTCTTCCCTCTCCTCTCTCCCGCTGGCCGGTGGGACCGCCTTGTCAGGGGTGTCTTCCTCCCCGGTCGCCTTTTTCTCACTCGGCGCAGAGCTTGAGCTCCCCGTGGAGCTCATGCACGGCATTGCCCTGCCCGCACCGTCCCGTCGCCATGGTGGAAAGCCTGCGGAGTTGACGCCGCCCCTGGTTCCACCGCCTCCGCCCACGGTTCGGCGCCACTGCCCACAGTTTTCCCCTACCCGGTCGCGTCGGCCTGGCTACGTGGCGCCGGTCGTCTGCCGCTCCGCCCGTGCGTGGGAGAGGCAAAAAGCGGAGGAGACCGCACAGGGGGATGGGTGCGCTGCGTCACACCGCGGTCTGCTGGGCATTTAGGCCACCTGCGTCACCGCCTGGCGCCACCACCTGCTCCGACGGGACCGAACGGTCGCCCGCCCGTTGCCAGCCCCGCTCGCGCGCCTATAAAAGCCGCTGAGGGCTCCACTGGGTTCCCGACGCACCCCTCTTCGCTCCCTCACAGGTAATTGTCCATTCAAGCCCCGTAGCCACCGAGCCCGTTCTTCCCCATTCCGGCGAGCACACCGCCCGCTGTTCCTAACTCTAGCGCCCGATTCCTTCGCCACACCATCCTCGAGCACCGCGGCGATTCCCTGCCTCGCCGAGCTTCCGTCGGCCGTCGCGCGCCGGCACCATGGACCTCCCCGCCCGCGCCGACGACGCCGCCGCCACCGTGCCCCTCGGCCCTGCAAAGCTCACCACCGCACCCCGGCTTGAGGAACGCGTCTAGCTTCTCCACCGGACCTCCCCGACTCTCCTTCGCCGCCGGCCACCGTCACCCCGACTCGCTACGACCCCTGCCAGACCCACCTTAAGGGAATTAATCGCCCTATAGAGGTAGGTAAAGCCTCCCCGCTCACTTGGCTATCAGCGCTAACTCTCGATCTCCCCCCCCGTTTCCTCGGCCGCGCGCGTTCGAGCCCCCGGCTCCGCAGCGCGCCGAGGTCGAACGTTTCTTTTTATTTCCGCCTGACAGGTGGGCCCCACTGTCGCCATCAGAGCTGCGAGTCGACCACCGGGCCCCACCGGTCGCTGGAACATTCGACAGACCGTCTTGACATGTGGACCCCATTGCACAGTAATCGGGCCCACATGTCAGTCGCACAGAAAGTAAATAAAAAGGAAAATTAAAATAAATCTGAGACTGCCAGTGGACCCCACATGTCAGGATTTTAGAATTTTTGGATTTGACCGAAACAGAGAACTTTGACCAATCATAACTTCTTCATTTTAGCTCCAAATTGAATGAAACAAATTTCTAAATTTTTATAAATTCAAGATCTATCTATTGGAACCAGAACCATGATTTTTGGAGTTCATTTGAATTTTTGGTGATATTTTGACTGATTGGTTGCTTTTCTTTTATTTGGGAATTTCGCACGATTAAATAGCGTACGAGGCTCAGGAAGAGGAGGTTGAAGCAGCTAGTCTAGAAGCTTCAGAAAGTCAAGACCAAGATCCCCGCGAACAAGGCGAGTTAACACCTTGATCATTTTGAACCTATGATTTTGCAAAGTAATTTCTTTTAAATATCAACATGCATGCTGTTATTTCATGTGGCAAAATATGTTCATTTCCAGAAATGATAGCTATACACCTACTGTAATGCTTGCTTATAATGATCCGTTGAAATGCTTGGACATGTGAACCTTGTCGCCTTAGCAAAACTTATACTATCATAGCTTTTTATCAGTAAGTCCAAATAAATATTGCGATGTTTAGTATTGCTAGATAAAACGGGGTACATAGCTGCCCCAAAAACAACACTTGCAAAAGAATGATATGTTTTGGGGACAGTCATGGTGGTAATGACTGATAAATGTTGGATTTGATTATTTTATGTTTCCAATAACCCCAACATGCTTAAATATCTGGGTGGATGGTTCGGGGGTATGGTGCAGTGGTGCACAAGAGTGTGGTTTGTGGTAGAACCGCCCAGATACCACTAAGGACTGAATCTTGTCATGTCAACCCGTGTAAAACAGTACAACCACAAGTCTGTAAATTACAACTTGGCTTAGTAGAATTGCCGGACCCTGAAAGTCATCCTTCCAGGAGGAGGTGTGGGATAGTGCAAGCGGCAGTCCATGTGACGGCTTGAATGGGACACCCGGGTAGGGTGAAGTTCTGCTGTGGCGGGCTAGCAGGGGTGGGGAGCCAGCTGCTAGACGTTCAGAAGGAGGACATCCCGCACAACGTATGGGACCCACCGCAAGTGGGAGCGACCCATAGGGTGAAATGATGGAAGGGGCGAGGTACTTTGAAAAGTCACTGTGATGGTCTGCTCAACCACATGACTAAGGAATCGTGTGGGGCAACGAGTTGATTGTCTCTTGTGGTGAAAGTGTACAAACTCTGCAGAGTTAAAACTATTCGAATAGCCGTGCCCACGGTCAAGGGCAGACACGGGAACTTAACTAGATATAGTTCTGTTTACAAAATAATTGGTACATGGGAGAAGGGAAATTTGTAGGGCAAAGGACTGCCCTGGGTTTGGAATTATCCTGGGTGTTGTCCCAGTGGTACGTTAAGTGGCTATAACGCTGAAAGATGCTATATGGCGCAGATGCCATGTAATGGTGGATGGAATCTGTGTCAATTATAAGATCAACTTACTTTATAAACAAAAGTTCTGAGTTTAAAATTGCTAGGTCTCAGGGATTTTTCTATAATTGTATTCAAAAGCACTCTTCGCAAAATAAAAAGAACCCAAGCCATCCTTTGATTAGCCTTACATGTTAAAGTATTGCATTCTGTGTGTTGGCTTGCTGAGCACGGGGTCGGAGTGCTCATTTTCGCTTTTGCGACAAAAATACAGAAGCGAACTCAAGAACACTACGCCTATGAGGAGGCCCCTGCCAACGTCGACGGAAGCAAAGGCTACAATTAAGGCGTAGGCCTTGGTGGTTAGGCATAGACAAGTAGACTCTAGGCATTGTGTACATTTATGTTACCAGGAACCCTGGGGGCATATATTGTACACATTACCCTACCGGTCGCTTGCCTGTGGATTTTGGGTCTACTTTTGCTAATTATTCCGTTGCGTGTTTGTAATGATGACATTTGGCCAAAGCGGCCCTTATGTAAACAGTCACCCGATGTGGTGTATTTCAACCTTGTAATATTATTATGCGATGTATGCCATGAATCAGCAATGTTCCTGTGTGCACTAACTACTGATCTAGGGATTAGTGCGGTAAACACAGAAGATTCTGGATTGAAAAATCCGGGTCTGACACACCGCAATCATGATGGTGGGGTCAAAGACAACGAAGAGGCATTGGAGCGGTGTGTCAACGGTGAATAGCAATGATGGCAATAGTCTTCAATGCACGGTGAAGCTCGATGATGGCAAAGGACTAAAATTGAATGCACGTGAGGTTCAGCAAGGTATGGGAAAGCTAAAAATGAGCATGCTGAGGCTTAGAACTCACTGGCGTGGGATCTTGGCTGCATACAATTGGATGTGAAGACCACAGACATACAATTGGATGTGGTCGAGGGTGGATGTGGTGGGTGCAGGTGTCCATAGGTGTGAAAATGCTTTTGCTACTACATTAAGCACTAGCTTGAGTATTTTACATGAAAAACATGCTAGTCTAAGCGTTTTAATGGACAAACCATGTAATGCTCACTAGTGATTGTGCCTTGGCCTCTAGGATCAGTAGCAAGCAGCAAAAAGACCACAACTACAATAGTATGTGAACGCATGACGGTATGAGGTAAGAAAATTCAGCGAATATCAAAGCTAGGGGTGGCAATGAGGGCGGGGGTCTCAAAGCAAGCCCTTATGGCCCCACCCTGATCCCTGCTAGACCGACCCTGCCCTAGCCTGTTAGCCTTACCAGGGGGAGATTGCCCCCGCCTCCAATCCCTGCAGGGATCCGACACTCATACGGATCCCCACAGGGGAATAACAAAATAGGGTAAAATATTTTAAAAATATTAATGTGATTTTGTCTATTAATTTATAATTATGTATGCATAATTTTTTTTCAAAATATAGCTTGCAAATATATATTCTAACATATAGATTCAAGTTTTAGTCTAAATATATAAAAAAAGAATATAATCTTCCATATTAGAAAACTATAATCTATTATTATTTTTTTTTATTTTTACCACGTCCCCGAGAGGGAGGACGACCTCGTCCCCTCCCCGCTAGTGTAGTAGAGTCCATCCCCCTTCCCTCGCGGGGGAGATCCCCCCATGGGGAAATTCCCATGGGGAAATTGCCATCCCTAGACTGCACCATAGCTCTGGCACCTAAGCAGCCTAGTCCAGTGACAAGTTGGCCAATTATGTCGAGCTCCTCCACCACTGGGTCTCAGCGGATAGTTTCATGAACCAGTAGGCTCATGGTGGGCGACTGTTGCCTTGTGGTGGCCGCATCTCTGCGGCCTCCCCAGCTAGTTCCCCGTACCACCTTCCACAAAATTTAACAAACGGCGACGAACTAGACATGGACGGCAAACATGAATGCCAATGTGTGTGATACTACTGACACTAGACACATGTTGCTTCATCAGCCCAGTTCACCACAGAGGCCAAGCATGAGCACCACTCGCCCCACTGGTCACCATCAAAGTCGCTGCTGTGGGCTTTGGCCAACCCCTTCTCCAGCACATGAAAGCCACTAGTGTGCCCACCTCCATGGCTAAAGTACTGAGACTGCCATCTCAAGCTCTCAACCATCCCCAAATGTGCGAGAGGGGCCAAAGACGCCCCCACCTATGCATGCCCAAGACAAAGTGACCATGATCTCAACCCATAATATAGGATCGATGTTGGCAATCAAAAGGGGCAAATGATTTTCAAAACTTTTTCCCCCAACAGTATTTAAAATCTTAAATTCAAGTGACTATGAGAGTCACCAAGTTTAGATTGCACCAACTATAGTTCACAAACAAAACTAGAGACTTAAACCAACAAAATTAGCAAACTTCAGTACATGACCGGTCAAACCACCATGGATGGGCTGGTTTGACCTCCACAACAGGTCTGACCAGTCCCCTATCCCCAGACCTAGGTCAAAAACTTAAATCTCAAGAACTTGCTTAATTGTTATGCAAGCACTTTCAAATTTTGTATGAGACTTGTTCAAGGCATTAGAAATCTAAATCAATCCAGAATCACAAGGTTCTTGGACTCACGTTTACTAGATTGAAGGAAATTAAATCTAGGTCACAAGAAAACCCAAAAATCCAAATTAGTTCTTCCTCATGAGGATTTAAGACATGAGGTCTTCTAGATATACTCCCACATATCCTAGCAAGATAATCTAGGTAAAGATTCGGGACAAAACCACATAGAATACGATTTCAAATTTCTTGCTCAAGAACATGAAAAACCAAGCAAAAAACAAGTGAAACACCAACAATGGATCAAAAAGTTGATTTATTAATAGTAGAGTAGGTGATTCACGAGTATATAAATTGTTACAATGTACTCCCAAAGCACCACCCTTACATACTTAAGATTTCTCACACTGGAGGGAGAGAAGAAACTACTTAAGATTTAGACAATCTCTCTATGTCTCTCTCACCACCACAACCCTAGGTCTCTCCTTTCCTCCCTCAAATATCTAGCACCACTTAGTGGGTCTCAACTCGCTAAGCACATGGGGAAACCTGTCATCCCCACTAACACAAGTTTTACACTCTTACACAAGCTTCTCAAAGTGTTTACAAGACTCAATTGTTAAACCATTAATGATTGATCCACTTAGCAATTTTAGCACTCCTTGACCTAAACTACTTCTCCTTTGCACCTCCCTTAATCACAGTTTTGATCAAGGCATCGACCCAGTATTTGGCCAACTACCAAAATACCCTCGATAAGCTTCTGGGCACCTTCCCTTAACTCCGTCTTCACACTCACCTCAAAACATCTCTACATGCTTCAACACATAGTCCGTAGTGCCCAAAGACTAGCGTGCACATTTCACACTTCGTCCTAACTGCCAACTTTGTCAACGCTCATCCGAAAGGTAGGGGACGAAGCGCGTGTGTTTCACACTTCGTCCTAACCGCTAACTTTGTTAATGCTCATTCAAAGGGTGGGGGACAAAGCGCGTGCATTTCACACTTCGTCCTAACCACTGACTTCGTCGACGCTCGTCTAAATGGTAGGGGATAGAGCACGCGTGTTTCACACTTTGTCCTACTGCCGACTTCATTGATGCTCCCCTGAAGGGTAGGGGATAGAGTGTGCACATTTGAGACTTTGTCCTACCACTGACTTTGTCGACACTCCTCCGAAGGGTGGGAGATGGAGTGCACGCATTTGAGATTTTGTTCTATCACCGATTTTGTTGATGCTCGTTCGAAGGGTGAGGGATGGAGAGCGTGCATATCACACTTTGTCCTAACTACCAAGTTCGTCGATGCTCGTCTGAAGGATGGGGGACGGAGCACATGTGTCACACTTTGTCCTAACCGTTGACTTCATCGATGCTCGTCTGAAGGATGGGGGACAGAGCATACGCGTTTCACACTTTGTCCTAACCGTCGACTTTGTCAACGCTCATCCAAAAGTTGAGGGATGAGTGCACGCGTATCACACTTTGTCCTACCACCGACTTCGTTGACTCAATTTTGAAGGGCAGGGAATAGAGCACGTGTGTATCACATTTCACCGTAACTACTGACTTCGTCAACTTAGTTCTAAAGGGTGGAGGATGGAGCATGCACATTTGAGATGCCGTCCTATCACCGACTTCATCGATGCTCATCCAAAGGGTGCGAGATGGAGCGCACGTATCACACTTCACCCTAACCGCCAATTTTGTCAACACTCGTCTGAAGGATGGGGGATGGAACGCGTGTGTCACACTTCCTCCTAACTGTCGACTTCATTGACACTCATCCGAAGGGTGGGGGATAGACCGGGCACATTTTACACTTCATCCTAACCATCGAGTTTGTTGACGCACATCCGAAAGGTGAGGGATGAGCACACGTGTATCACACTTTGTCCTACCGCTGACTTCATTGACTCAATTCTGAAGGGTAGGGAACAGAGCGCATGTGTATCACATTTCATCATAACCACTGAATGTGTCGACTTAGTTCTGAAGGGTAGGGGATGGAGAGCGCATGTAGCACACTTTGTCCTAATCGCTGACTACGTCGATGCTCGTCCGTAGGGTAGGGGACGGAGTGCGTGTGTTTTAGACTTCATCTTACCGTCGACTTTGTCGATGCAGTTCTAAAGGGGGGACAGAGCGCGCGTATGTTAGACTTCATCCTAGCCACCAATTGCCCGGATTCCAGACTTCCGTCTAATGACCTTGTTGGCGTTTGCCCAAAGCCGGATGGGTAAAGCATGAGCAATTCAAGTTACAATGCTTCTGTCGGACCTTTTAAGGTGAACACAAGTCACTCACTTGCACTGAGTAGTAAAACATTATGTAAGGGGTTAAGGGGTACAACAATCTTTACAAAATAACACACACAACACGCAAGTCGACGAGGGGAATGTCCTACTCCTCGTCTGAGCTTTCTACTTTGATATACTCCCTAAGGGAGACGGCCGGCTACACAGGCCGCTCAGCCCAGAAACACCACAATTCTTCCGCCCATAGTGACAGAGTCCCTAGTATTTGGCCAACTACCAAAATACCCTCGACAAAACTTCTGGGCACCTTCCCTTGACTTCGTCTTCACCTTTACCTCAAAACATCTCTACATGCTTCGACACATAGCCCGTAGTGCCCAATGACTAGCCATCATGTCTTCATGCATTCAGACTCCCTTGAACTGTCTCTATGTATATCGGCCTTGTCGCTCAGTGCACCACATGCACCAACTTGCCTTTTCACAATCTTTGTCTTCTCTGTACTTCTCGCTTGAGCCATGTAGTCTCACATGGATTTATCCAACCGTACGGACCTGAGCTCTCCTACTTAGTCCCAGTCCGTTGCTGTTGACCGCTAACGTTCTCCAAGCAACATGCATATCCAAAAATCAAGCAACCATCTGAAGTACAAGTTTTATGCACTTGACTCATGTTAGTCAAAACATGCATAATGCAACACAATACAACCAATCAACATCACCCATATCGTAACACACCCAAACCAACTCAAATCAACCCAAATATCACTCTGAACCTACAGGGCCAGTTAGACCGCCCAACACTTCTCAAACTTAGCCTTGGTAACAGGGAACCGGTTTGACCACTGGCCTAACATCGGTTAGACTACCAGCAGTTTGACCGCCATGGTTAGACCAGTCTAACCATTAGGACACCACAAAACACCATGTCTAGAATTTTGGTTAAAGTCTACCTAGTTTTAGCTTCGATTTCTAATTCCAGTGGAACCTAGTGCAAACACATCCCTAAACAAGCCTACACAAGTGTTTGATGTGTAATTTTCAAAAACCCATATGGCCAGTTTGGCCGCTTGCCCCATGGCGGTCAAACCGTCGATCACCAGTTGGTTAGACCGCCTTCCCCATGACCCCATGGTAGTCAGACCGTCGATCACAAAACCTGATAAACAGGTCAAGGCTGGTCTAACCACCGTCCCAGGTCTGGTCAAATCACTAGACACCTGCAACACAATATGAAATCTAAATTTTTTAAAACTTTCACAAAATTCAATTTCAACTCAACAAAAATACTAACTGTTCATCAAAGAGATATGCTAGACCTTCTACCAGGTCTCACACATAGCAACAAAGCGCTTGCCACCGGCTTCACCTCCTCGACTCAACGACATTGCCTCTGGGCCCCAGTGACCTCCGCCTCCGCATCAGCAGCCCCAGCGACCACTACCAGCCCCAGCTGTTGACACCGCCACCACCATGTAATCGTTTTTTCCACCCACCATCTTCCACTATCGCAAAGCTATCATGTGAACCAAGGCTTACCCCTCCGACGCCAAAGACACAGACAAAGCTTGTATCGCCAAGCCTGCACACCGCTACCACTACTGGGTCTGTCTTCGCCACCTAGTCCATCGCTGTCTTTGCCGCTTTCGAGCCATCACCACCTCTACTCCAGGCCAGCATGCTTAGTCCACCACAAAATCCACCGTAATTGCATCCGACTCCATTGGCCCGGTAGTGGCGGAGCCACATTGTAGCATGGGGATGCGGTTACACCTCCAAAATTTTTACACAAATATTCGATATATTTCTTAATATACAAAGTATAGCTATACATACTAACATCCTCCTAACAGCCCATTAGGCCCAGTAGGCAATAAATCAAGTCTATTAGCCTAAGTGTCGAAGCCATCCTCACTTCCTCAATCGATTGGGCAAGAAGTGCTAGGAGCTCTCCAAGCAACTCTTCTACACCCGCCTCGCCAAGTCCTCTACATTTCTGACTTATTATGCCTTGTTTTTTTAACTACCCAGGTCTTTTATGCACCTGAGTCCTCAATGTTGATTAACTTCTTGAATGCTGGTAGATCCTTTCATAATGTTCATGTGTCAACTAGCTTCTAATTTGGTGATGCTAATAATGCTTCTAAATCCTTGTAAACTATCCAAATTAAGGTATGATTAGAACGTTATGAGGCTGTAAGATACGTCTTTGGAGAGTTCTATGATGTTAATTTGAGTCTTGATATGCCAATTTGTGAACTTGTATTGAATTTCCGTACTATGTCATTTGAACTTGTTTTAGAACAGATGTGTTTAAAGTTCGCACCCCCATCGTCAAAATCCTAGTTCCGCCACTGGCACCCGGCTCGAACACAGAAGATGTTAGGATCAAAGAGCTAACTCACACGAACATGAGGAAGAACACAATAGCACATAGATATTTTCCAACATCGCCACAACTTGATGTTTTTTTGTCTTTTCTATGCTTTTATTGACTCAAAACAAAGTTTGAAAAGTAAACACAATATGGAAACAAATTATCTAATTTGATTCGATGCTGATTGCATTAGGATTCTAACGCTCCATACTTGACAATTCTAAATTACTTTCCAACAATCTCCCCCCTAATCCAAACTTGTCTTCTCTTAGTTTAGACTCAATGCGTGATCCGAACTACCAGGTACGCCTCCATATGAAGCGATCTACATGCAAACTAAACACATAATTGTATGCAGAAACCTAACTCACTATAACTCGATTATCATGCAAAAAATTAAGACGACACCCCATTAATCTTGATGTATCTCTAATTTGTTGAGGCAGTCAGTCTCAGCTATGACTTACCCAACTCATACTTGACACAGGACGATAAACATATTTCTTCAACGTTCTAGACTCAACTCCACGGACTCGACTTAGGACACCGAACACGTCTCCTCAAAGTTCCAGACTCATCTCCTAGCAGCATGACACCACCATCGTTTTTGGCCTCACATCGACGTTCACCCAGCAGCATCGCACCACCACCATTTTGCAGCGGCATAACACCTTCATCTTCACCGTCTAAGACCCATAGTTGCACTCCATAAGTATTAGGTATCGGAGGGACACCCGTTCCCTCCTTCGCCGGTGTCTTGAACCATGTCATGTCGGAGGTGTTCGGCACGATGAGCTACCCCATGGCCTGCTGATGGTGAAGACGTTATGCACCGTGTTGCCGCCCGCAGCGCTGATGAGACTAGGCCACCCGGTTAAACCGGCTCCAGATGGCAGACGCAGCAGCTCACGCGGCTTCCTCCCAACTGTGGCAGCAGATGTTCACGTACAGTAGGCAAGCAGCGGCGGCATCATCTAGTGGCAACGCTCGACAGCTTGGGAAGCAGCAGCTAGACGGCGAACGGTGCAGAAACTGGCAGCGACGGCGGCGACCAAAACCCGCGCGCTGTCCTGGAGTCATTGCGTCGCCGCGCTTTCTCCTCCGGCTCTGATGCGAATTGTGAGGATCAAAGAGCTCACACTCATGAACATGAGGAAGAACACAATAGCACACACACACAAAAAAAATCGACGTCGCCATAACTTGAAGTTTTTCTGTACTCTTTTCTCTTCTTTCACTGACTCAACAAAGTTGAATGTAAACACAATATGAAAACAAATTATCTAATTTGATTCGGTGCCAATTGCATCATGATCCTAACATCCTATTACTTAGCAAGTCTAGTTACCCCTTCCTCCATGCCCGCTCCCGCTGCCTTCATCGCCGCCTCCACCATCGCATACAAAGCCGCGCCTCCAGAGCGGCGCTCCTCTCCGCCACCGAAGCAAGGGCGGAGCAACCGCTGCAAGCCTGCAATTCTGCAAACATACACATCTTTGCGGTCATCTTAGGCCATACGTGCAGCCATCGCAGAGCACGAAGCAAGTGCAAGACCATCCCAGGCGAAAAACACTTAATTGCACACGTACAAACAACAAGACTACACAGTTATACTACCACATGGGCTCACGTTTGGGATCAAAGCCAAAGCCATGAATAGACATGAAACACTCGCTTGCACATACAGCATTAACACTCGAAGTTGTTCTTATTACATCACAGCGCATTAACCGACGAATAACGTTCAAATCCCTTACCCGGCCAGCAGCAGTATATTAGGATAGACACCTTGGGCAACTCACTTGGTGTAGAAGGCGAGGATGGCGGCGATGAGGCTAAGGATGACCGTGACAAGTGCAGCCGCGAGCGTTATATTGGTGAGGAGCTTCACGGCCGCCCGGGTCAGCTCGTTGCCGGCGCCGGCGCCAGCTCCACGGACGGTGCGTGCATGAACATAGATGAGCGTGATGGAGAGGAAGAACGTCGCCGTCGCAGCTGCTGGCAGCAGGAACACATGGACGGCCGCACCGAGTGGTGGATCTTGACCGGCGCCGTCCATGGCACCTGGCTGGAGGAACAAGAAAAGATAGAGGAAGAAGATCGACGTGCAAAGGATGAAGGTGACAACTTCTGGGATCCGGCCGTTGTGGAGGTGGACATAGATGAGTGTGACGGCGGTGTCGAAGGCCCCGATCGCAGACACCGGAAACATCACTTGGACAGCGGCGTCGAGCTGTGGAGCTTGAGCTAAGTTCATGGTATCCGACTGGTCGAGGAAGGAGATAAGTTCCATGGCGCCGATCGCCACCCACAGGCCGGAGAAGGCGGTGGCCAAAGCGGCGCTCGCCATGGGGTGGGTTTGGTTTCTTGGAAGGATCTAGAGGTGTGGAGGGTGGGCTTGGGGGTGTGGGGAATGGTTGCTAGGGTTTAGGCGTTAAGGAGAAGAAGCTGCGCAAGCTACCTACCCGTGGCTGTGGATGTGTGAGAGGAGAGTACTTATGGAGATTGGTGGGGATGATGGATTGTGAGTTTCCTGGCATTAGTGGAGTAAGCTGATGAATTTAGTGGAAGCTTCTCTTGCTGGATATGTCATCTTCGAGCAACACTTTTATGGTATCTAATACAGAACACTTTGACATTCAGATGTGGAGGCAGGCTGTTCTCTCCTGATACTCTGTGCGTGTGTGTGAAATACTTTTTTCCTGTGTCCAGGACGCGTCAAATACTCAAATGTGTACTCTGAATAACTAAATTTCTTCTTTTTTTGTTTGAGGCACTCTGATCATTTGGACTTTTTTTTTTTGGTTTATGGCTGAAAAGAACTGTAGCTGGCTGAAAAAATACTGTAGCTGACAGATACTTATTTAGCATAATTACATTTAAAAAAATATAAAAAATATGTTAACCCATTATGTATAATACAAACAAATACGGAAAAAAAAGAACCTACAAAAAAGCTCAACAAAAAGCTAAAAATTCAAAAAAAATAAAATTTATAAATAATAAAAAATAAATCGGAAACTAAAAGATAAAGTCAAAACGATCGCAGCCTGAAATTTTTAGTGACATATTTGTAAGCTATGTGCTCGTTTCTTGGGCTTGGAGCGTGGGATCTGTCACATGGGTGATGGGTTGCGTCTTCTGCAAGTGCAACTAATGTGTCGAGAAATGATTCAACTACAGTGCAAGAATGCGTACCTACAAGAATGCGTCCCTACTAAGGGCCTGTTTGGTTCATGACCAGAAATTGCCTAGCCACAAGTTAGGCGTGCCACAGTTTTTCGGTAGCTGTTTGGTTCATCGACGAATCGTGGCATGCCACACTTTCTTAGCACCCGGCCCCACACGTCATAGACTCAGTTTCTTGCCAAACTTTGCCACAAGTGTGGCTTCGATTTTGTTAGCCACACTTTCTGTGGCAGCCACATATTGCCTAAGCTTAGGCATGGCAAGGTTAGGCACCAACCAAACAGGCCCTAAAAGTTCGTGTTACCTGGCTTGTTCGCATTGGTTGCAACTAAGTTGATGGTTTTTTTATTATGATTAATAACTTTTAGCAGATAACGGATAGTAATATCTGAAAGAAATACAAATGGTGAAAAAGTTAGAAAGATAAATATGCGAGATAAGAGCGAGATTATTGAAATATAATTGAATTACGTATTTTTCCTCGTCAGTTTAAATTTTTAGGTAAACTGGTTGGTGCATGTAACTTAATATAGTATCAAAGTCAAGAGCTCCTAGGTTCAAGACCTGACTGGTGCAATTAAAAAATAATTATAGCCTATTTCTATTCCACGTCTTAGGCCTGAGGGAACCTATACGTGAGGGGAAATATTGAAGTATAAGTGAATTGCCGATTTTTCCTCATCAGTTTAAGTTTTTAGGTGAATTGGTTGTTGCATGCAACTCAATAGAGATGATTGTGGTATATGATGTATCCGTGACCTCCTGTTTTATTTTTAGAGTGAGATAAGAGCGAAAGAAGTGAGAAAAATGATTCAGAAAGTCAGATATTCATATTAACTTCTGGCTCCTTCAATCAGACGCACGGTCCGATCTTATTCCATGAGCTGGTCCAAATTAAAGTTTTATGATATGTCTATTTCCATCTATATTTAGTTACTTACCTTCTATGTTGTGTTTGGTAGAAGTCAAATATTTCGATAGCTTTCACGCATTAACCTGAGAGACTACCCATATGACGGTGAGATATTGAGAGCATCCACTTACTACCGTCCAGCTTCCAGTACGGGATAACACTTTGGAAAGGTCAAACCGCCCATCTCACATCCATTTCTGGGTTTGACTTTGGGATCTAGTCTTCATTAATGATGCTTCTCATTAACACGGGTTACTAAACTGAACGTAACAGTTATTCACGATTCGTGTAAAGTTTTCCGCGGGGATGAATGAAGCATTCCTTTTGAGTCTCTGACTATTCCAGATCGACAACAAACACGGTCTAGGGATTGGAATTTTAATTTAGACTTCTCGAGGCAAACTTTCTGAGCTTTTTAGCCCGCTCCAAAGAGCTCAATCTTCTTACTTTGGCTACTGGTTTTTACTGAAATTATACTATAACGACTAATAACTTTTTTAAATCATTTAATTAAAATTAAAAAAATAAGAATAAGAAAAACTATTATATCGTTACAAACACTGAAGAAAATAAGACAAAAAGAAAAGACAAAAAACTAAAAAAACCAAAAAATTAAAATTAGAAACTGATGCATTTAAGTGTCATTTAATTTAAATAAGCCAAAACTAAAAAAAAAAAGCCAGAAACGGACACCGTACCGAACGGACATTAGTTGAGCTTGGGTCTCACGGACCATGACCCAATCAGCGCCACCTAGCTCAAGAGCAGCACACTACTTCTGTACAAACGAACACTACTACCTGTCCGCCCTTTCTTGTTACCCAAACTGTTCTCGAACGCAAGATACACGAGTCGACTGAGAGAGGAGCACACAGAGAGAAACTGAGAAACAAGCTGCCTTTTATCACCAGGGCAGCGGCAAGAAATTCTTCACCCTAAATCAGGCTATGCACAACAGCACAAGTAGATACAGAGCACCTTTTATTAAGCAAACAGTCAGGTCTATATATCCTAGCAGAATTGGATTGCTCAGCAGAAAGGAAGTATGGATCTCAAAATAAAGCAAGCAGAATATATATATACACAGCAAAAGGAGCACTGAAATTGAGAGACCGGAGAGAGGATACTGGGCAAACCTGCCACGGCGCGCACGTACGGCAGCAGGGCACGCTCAGCTCAGGCCATGGAAGCCGAATCGCTTGCTCCTCCGCAGCGGAGCTCGCAGATCGGCGGCGTCAGAACGGCTGGACGGGGAGGCTGGAGGGGAAGCTCATTTGAGGCGCCGGGGTTGACCCGAAGGCTGAAGACTGATTCCTCTGCGCCGCAATTAGCACAGCAAGGGGACGAAAGCACCATCACTCCCCACCACACACGTCAGTGTGTAACTGTATACCATCGTACCATGGCACCACCAACCAGACAAAAAGAAAAGGGAGAGTAGCGCAGGTGTCAGATGAATACAAGTGGGAATCTGTTTATCCATGATTGAACGGTAGGGGCAAGAACTGAATTTTTTTATACAAATAATCTATTTTTTATTCAAAATTACAGAAATATACCTGCAGATAATTTTTTTACAAAATAGGCTCTAGTCGTCCAATGAAGGAGCGACTGAAGCTAATCGCCCAACTAGAGACCAACATAATTTCTATCGCCTTACCCTCGAGCGACTGCAACAAGTCGCCCCCATTGGACTATTATTTTGGAATTCATAAGGAAAATCATATTGAAATTTTCTTTTACTTTTATTCCAAATTTTATTTTTTATGAAATTTGCATGAAAATCTAATTGCTAATTTGTCTTTAATTTTTATTTCAAATACAGTTGAAATTTGAATCCAAATCTAATTGTCTATTTTTCTTTAATTTTTGTTCTAAATTGTAATTATTTAGTATATTACTTTGGAATTAGTATCAAAATCAAATTGCTATTTTTTTTATTTTATGTTCTAAATTTCTATTATTTTTGGTTGAAATTCATATATAGATCCAATTGTTATTTTTGTTTATTTTTTATTCTGAATTATGTATTTTTAGGATTTTACTTAGGAATTCTTATGGAAATCAAATTACTTCTTTTGTTTTATTTTTTATTTCAAATTTTAATTATTTTTTATTGTACTTGTCATGGTCTCTTGTTTTTATTCTAGACCGTTATAATCTTGATTCACCACAATTGACGGTGTAGATATTTCTCTTTTTTTCTCCGATTAGCGTAGTAATTTCTACCACTTGAGAGCGAATGTTGTGGCTTCTTTTGCTTCTGCTTTAATATTATAATAGATATACTAGTTTGTCCCTTGAATGGATTGTCATTTTTTGTTGATTAGCAAGTATTTGATTTATTCATGAAACTCTTTATTTGTATTTATGATATTATTCTAAACATCATTCATCTTATATCATTATGTGAGACATTCTTATTTATGTATCAACATATGTATTGATTGATGATTACGTTTCACAGATCATAGATATGAGATATCAAATCAATAATGTGGACATATGTTGGAGAACATAGTATTGAATTTACCCACCACGAGTCACCACAGGAATTATTATATTCTTAAATGTTAGTGGTTGGTCTCATACATAGTGTATGTAAGATCCTTAAACTTGAGACCGTCATGATTTATTATATGTGTAATAGTTCATTAGAGATTGTTAAACGCTACTACGTAAATAGATAGTCATAAAGGTAGCTTTCAGGTTTATTATACAATATGCAAAAGAATATAAGTGATCAAGATAGAACTTGCTCCTGCTCTTTAATGGGAGAGATATCTCTAGACCCTCGATGTGGTTGAATTAGGAAAGTGCATAGCCATACCGAATATGGTTGAGGAGTTAACTACAGCTAAGTAATCCACTACAAAATCGAACAAAAAATCGAGCTATCATAGCAAGAGACGCATCTCGCACTGAGCTCAATCTGGTATTGTGAGGCAAAGGGTAGTACATGAGCTCAATCTTTATGTGTATTCGATGGTTATGTCCTGTTAGGGACCACTATAGACTTTTAGATTGGAATGGGGTTTCTAGATCGTGGCCCAATACACATGAACTTACAGGATCATACACTTAATAGGCTAGAATAAATCGGTTTGAATATGATATGTCTAAATGGGCTTTTCACCTTAATAGGCCCCTAATGTAGGGTTCCACTAGTGGAGCTCTATATAAGGGGAGGCATGAGGCTTTTGGGAGAACATTGCACCACGCATTGAAACTCTAGCCACCTCCTCTCAAAGACTCTGTCGTGCGTGCTGGTGCTAGCACACGACGCACAGTGTTCTACCCTGGAGATATGGACATTGTAAAGACGTTGCAGTCACTACTGCACTGATCGAGGAAGATCCGTGACGTACATGAGGAATGCGAGGGATCGGTAGAGGAGATAATAAGCGGCCAAGGGCTTTGAACGATCAACTACTTTAACTATATCGACATGCACGACGTTGAATCTGCATCAATTCTTTTTCTACTACACTATGTGTCTGGTGGTAACCACCGAGCAATGTCTTCTCATTCTCCTTGCCAGATGCATCGTGGATGATGACGATGCGGCTGCCGTTTTTTTTTATGAGAATTTTTTTGAGATGTCACTGTCTCGACGGCCAACAAAAGCGGGCGAAAAGATCAGGATATCTCATCTTCGTTGCGGCGGCCGTGGTCGTCCGGTCCCACGCTTTTTCCCCACTAGATGTTTTCTTAGGTCCCGTGAAAGCACACAACCAGCTATGTGTTGTCGCCATTTTTCCAACTTCCAAGTTAGAATAAACAGCATGACGAAGACCTATCACGTAGGCATACAGACAGGTCGGACCAAAGGGTAGTAACAAATGCATATGTCTCTGTTAGAAGATGCATCATCTCGATTCTCCGAGTCAAATTCATGATCACCATGAGACACATGCCGTGGACACAGTCACCGTGCCGTTGCCGTATCGGACACAGCCGGCGTTGCTGTATCAGAGCCTGCCGATGCATTGCTCTGCTCACCGGCCGACAATAGGACTGCATCCTATTTCGGCAATATTCAGTGTATCACTTGTACCCGGGTCTATCTCTACTTGTACAGAATTCAAACTTTTGTACAGATGGGTCCCTTTAAGCTGTGGCTTATGGCTAAAATTTTTTAAGTCTGGACTGTTCGTAAGAGACAGTACACAGATAGAAAGAGTCATATGCGATTTTGTCCGGTACAGCTGAACTTGGTACAGTTTATAGTACAACATACCTGTAGACCCCGACTTAAAAAACACATCATTTAAAAAATAGTTACTATAGCAACAAACCAAAAAGCAAAGCACAAGTCTTGCCGAACCCACCCTGTGACTATTCAACCTGAACAATGAAAGATCAAGGATGTGACTATAAACTAGGACCGTCCTGCTAGGTAATTATTGTCGCGTTATAGTATTATATGTTCATATCGCTCACTAGAATTGGATTCTTTGCATAATTCATTTTCATAGGGATTGATGTCAATAGTATAGCCCATTGTGTATATGATGTATGTATGAATTTTCCATAGCACGTGCGTCATGCTGAATTATAGCCATAGGGTTACATATTATTGTATAACAGTCTATGTGCCGACACTGATGATTGATATTCTTGTATGTAATTCATTACTAGTTGTTAGGAGCAATAGCTTAGTAGAAGAATATAATGACCTCAAGCATGATGGCTCAATGGAAAGGAAGCGTGGTGATAGAAATTGACATGTTAAGGGTCATACTATCTTACAATTTAATGTGATTATCTATGAATATTTATCTATGTTCCTGTCATGCTATTGTTCATGTTTTTGACATTAGATATTTTTGACATGATAGAATAGTATTCCTCAAGAAAAATTAAGTAAAATTTGACGCCTTTCTAATTTATGCACCCATCATAGTTTTGATCTTAATTGATACATCTATCAAAGTAGAATGCCATTAACTATCTTAATAACATGCGGTGAGTGTCAGATAGATGCATAGTATTGGTTTAACTTCACAAGGCTATCAAAAAGGCTTTGGGCCTTGGGGTATAGTGTTGGTAGCTGGGGTATATTGATGCCACCCAACAAACAATAGTCATATGATATATGATTAGCAAGAGGTTGCTTATCTACGTCACTAGGTTTCTAGCAGTGATGACAAAGCTCATTAGGTCTTAGTGAAATATGGATCTTAACCCACTACATAATTAGAGGGAAACTTGGTTTAAAACATATAGTTGGAGTATCTTTTGTTAAAATATTTAATAGAAGATTTTACATAAACATAATGCTGAATTTTTGTATATATATTTTCTGTTATAGATCAAGGCACCTAGTACTTACTCCACACCCACTTTTAACTTGTGATCTATTCTTGATAAAGAAAAACTGAATGGAATAAACTTTATTGACTTGTACCGCAATCTGAGAATTATTCTCAAACAAGAAAAGGAACATGTTCTAGACGGTCCTTATCCTGATGAACCAGCTAAAGATACTACGTATGCTGTAAAGAATGCTTATAAGAAGCATTGTAGTGACACAATTGATGTACACTGCCTTTTGCTTGACACCATGAACTTTGAGCTTCAGAAGCAATATAGATCACGGATGCCTACAATATAACTATGGGTTTTAAAGGCATGTTTTAGGACCAGGCAAGGGCAAAGAGTTATAATACCTCTAAGGTATTATTTGTTTGTAGGCTATCAGAAGGTAGCTTGACCAATCCTCATGTGGCAAAAAATAATTAGCCACACTGAGAGCCTGGAAAAAGGTTGATTTGTTCCTTACCCAAGAGGTGATTACTGATGTGATTCTTAAATCGCTCCCTACGAGCTTTGAGCTAGTTATCATAAATTCTTATATCAATGACATGGAGAAGTTATTGACTAAGTTGCATGGCATGTTTAAGGGTGTCGAGGAGAGCATCAAAAGAAGCTCTAATCATGTTATGATGATTCAAAAGACTACTAGCTTCAAGAAGAAGGGTAAGTCTTGGGGCAAGGGTAAGGGCATAAGCAAAACTCAAGATAATATCATGAGTCCTAAGGCCAAGCTCAAGCTAGGCCCTAAGCCTGACACTGAATGCTACCAATGTCATGAGACTAGGCATTGGAGGGGGAATTACAAGAAGTACTTGGCAGAGCTGAAAAAAATAAGGGAAGTAAGACTTGCAATTTATGTATAAATGTTATAAAAATTAATATTGCAACAAACCACAATGGCATCATCACGCCCCCTTTCTCAGCTTCCGCTGTCCCTTTGTGCGGCGAAGGCGTCCAGTCTCTCTGATCTTCTTCCCTGGAGCTCACGGTCGTGGCCCTCTCCTGGACGGGAAGGGAACACCTCTTCTTGAGACTGGCATGGGCGTTGCCTTCGTCGTTCAGGAAGGACAGGTCTGCGCATGACGGCCGACGTGCCCGGCGATGAACAAATGACAAGTGGTGGCTCATTTTTTTTTTATTTTTGATCCTGGCATGCTGCCCCAATTCCACTGGTGGGGCTCCACCACTGGATAGATTAGGTATAGGCCTACCGGGCTACCGGTACTAGGATTCTTTCTCCAACTAGTAGTGTGCCCGTGCTAACGCTACGGTAAAATACAAAACAAGATAAAATTTGTTGATCTACAATATATAATATTTGACGACGACGAGCGTGTTGTAAAGGCCTTACGACCTCCCAGGACTTTTTTACAACCGGTTCCAATCAATTACGACTGGTTCCGACCACTTCTGGATTCTGACACGACCATCCTACAATGGGTGATTCTGACACACCATCGTAGTAAATGGTGCAGGAGAATGGTTGAAGTGCAGAGTTTGATAACCTAGAGACAGCAAATTCAAAGTTGGGACTACATAATGTACGAATAGTTTACTCATCCCGGACTTCCAGTAACAATCAGATGACTGGGGTGAGTAAGGGCTTATTCAACGCATGTGCCTCTAAATTTCCTAGAACTAGGTCAGCCATTGTGCCCGTGCTAACGCTACGATAAAATACAAAACAAGATAAAATTTGTAAAAAATAAAACGAACAATCAGATTCATTAAGATTCACGTCTCATATATTGTATAACCAAATATTTTTTGAACCATGAGTGTGTTGTGCGTCCTCCAGGCAATATTGACGCCACAATACTGGAAGTTGCCGTTGCAATTGCTATTAATCCCTTTGAGTGGACTCTAGCAAGAAGTGCCTTGTATAAGAATGTCTTTCTTGTTCCTCCTGGACCATCCACGAAAAACACCTAGATCTTCTTCTAAAACAAGATTATTTCCAACAGAGCGGGCGGGAGGGCGGTGGCGGAGACGCACTCATGGCCCGATAGCGGAGAGAGGCTATCTCGTGGGCGCGTGATCCAAGAACGAAGCGATAGAAAAAAGATGCATTTACGCACAGGAATACAGAACAACAAATCCATTTGATTAAGCTCGCGCCCCCAGCACCTAGATCTCAGGCCCCAACAACCATGCAGAGAGAGAGAGAGGCTGCAGTGCTGCTATTCTGGATCTGGGTTCTGCTCATTCCATGCAGTCATCATCAATCTCATTTGAATCCAATTAAATTCAGGACGTAAGGGGAATTGTGAGCACAAATCACAACCTTCTAAAATCAGTAAGGAGGCATGCACCTGATCACTGTGCAACAAAAGCACAACATAATATACACCAGATCAAACGGACAGCACAGAAATGAACCATATGCTCGATCATGTCGAAAAGACATTTCAATAGAACACAGAAAAATCCCGGAAATCCTCTCTAAGGACCAAAATCTCAGTCAGATGCTGGCCAAAATAATGGTGATTCCATCGCGAAAAAATATCAGTAATTTAAGGCCTTAAAATTGAGATTCTAACCCATGCAATATGACTTCACAGGTAATACAAAACCACTCATCGAAAATATCAGCAATATTACACCTTCTAATCCATAGTAAGCATGATAGCTCAGCATTGCTAATCAACAAACAGTAATTCTAATCGGATTGTCTCAGTGGCAGATCTTTTGAGAAGAAGATAACTTTCTTACCCTCAAGCACAAAGCTCAATTTATAACTTTCTTAGCTGTTTCTGGTATAGTTTCCAAGGTGGTGTAGTTGAATTCAATTGTGAAATAACTGGAAACCAAACAATGCCACTTATACCTTCACATCTATGTTTGCATAAGATTTAAGTTATTGAATCATGAGGTTAGATATGAAATTTGTATCTTGTTTGCATCTTCTATTAGGTAGCCAAGGGCCATGTTGTAAACCAAAAACCAGACCAAACTTGCATTGGTTTGTCAATGTGTCAGACCTGAATAAGGAATTTGAAGAACAGATTAGCTGAACAAAATAATCCAAATAAAATAAATAGCCATCTGGCCCATCCCTACTCCGCGTTCCCAAATTATGCATGTTTCCTGTGGCTTCTATCCCAAATGAAACATATGAATCATCTACAAATTCTCAGCAAGAATGTAAGTTGAATATTGCAACAAGAAGAAAAGGCAAGCCAGGCCAAACATTCTTGAACAGATTTATATTCTCATCATCTCATATCTATAAAATCACAACAAGCTCTAAAACGACGGTTTTGCTATTTGTAAGTTGCCTGATTTTTATGTTATGTACATGTTGATTTTCCTGGCCACTAGATTAGCTTTGAGATGTGTGTGTGATTCTGATGTGGTCCAATGATTCAACAGTGTGACTTATGGAAACAATCAGTCAACTCATAAACAGACAGCCCCTAAAAACTCATCATTAGCAATCCATCTTGTATTCATGACTCATCAGTAGTTAGAAGCTCACAAAAAAACATTTTTAGGATGAAGTAACCAAACAGCAGAACATGTGCCTGCAACGCATATTGCCTTCAATAAACCAGCAAACATACTAAAGTACTCTACAGTCAAGTAAATGGTCAAAAATAGCTGTTTTTAGTCTACAAGACTACAATACATACTGCCTTCGAGCCACCAAGAAATGTTCTGAAGTACTAAACTACTCTGTGATCAAGTACATGGTTAAAAGCATCATCTTTTCTAGTCCACAGCACATCCTTCTCGCTTTACAAAACTTATGGAGGTTTATACACAATCAATAGAAGCAGAATATATCAAATGTTGCAGCTTTTGCAGGTCACAAGCATAAAACTCCATTTACAACTACCCAGCTCCCCAAAATTTGGGACCCATTAAATGTCAGGTTTCCAGAGAGGATCTCCTGCAATGACCCGAGCACAAACCAACACACACGAACAAGAAAACTGGAACACAGTTGGATTTTGGGCTGGCTACAGAGCGCAGCGTTTTCTGTTACCTTTTATTATGCAAGGTGACGAACAACAGTAAAAACGAAAAACCAGGAGCTTGAGCGCTTCTTGTGCTATGACTCAGAACGTGTGCATCCCCACGTCTTCGTCCGCATATTCTGCGCTACTCCGCTGACTAAGCATAATGTAGAGTAAAGAATAAAATGGCAATGACAAGTGAGGAACAGAGAAACAACTAAAGAACTAATCCAGCAAGACTTAACTAACATTAAATCCACTCAGCCTCATGATACCTAAGAACTTTATGAAATGTCACAAATTAACAATGAGCTAATGCCAGAATAACACCAAACGCATCATCAAACAATTTATCCAACCCTTACACTTGGAAAAACCAGAAAGATGTGAAAGTTGGGCGCCTGAACCTTGTTCCTTTACATCACTTATGAAAAATTCAAGTGCAATCCACATAAACAATTTGTTTTGCATCCACCATCCCTGCCACTGTTTTTAATCTCATGACTGGCAAATGTCATTCAAAAGACACTCCAATAAACACTCAGATACACTTGAATGAAGGAATATCAACAAAAGAGAAATTAACCCCATCAGCTGAGAAATCCTATGTCCAAGCTTCTACTTGTACTCAGACAACGGTATTGGCGCGCTGGGCGCATCATAAGTCTCTTAAAGTCTCAGTCTTGCTACTGCTGTTTGTGGTTCCCCATTCCCTCTTCCACCTTCTTCATAAATAATCCACCAAATCACCCACCACCAGATGATGTTTCCGCGCACGGGGAATGACGGGGTCCTCAACTGGCATTGATCCGGTAGAAGGTACAGCAAGGCGTTCAAACATGACCCCTGTGCCAGTAATAAGGGCAAAAATACACACACCCAGCAGGGATGCCTGAGCAGCTAAGCAGAAGCCCTGACGCATAGAAAGGATGCCACCAGTGGCTGCACCAGAAAGGATGGCATTATAGGGTCTTCCTTCTGACGCGCAAACACGAGGGCACAATCACAAGCTGAGTAGAGGCCACTCCAGACAGCGAAGCCACCACCAACACGCGGCACATTCATCCGCATGGCCTCCACACCGCCAACAATCCGTGCGCCACGGGGCGAGTTGCAGAGGCCCTTGATGAAGTAGAAGGCAGAACCTCCCATGGCACCATGGTGAAAGCGCTACCCACATCATCGAGGATGCGGTTTGGGCACGGGTCCCTCTCGAAAAAAGGCCGCCCCTCCATCGTAATTGCTGCGTAACCCTATCTGAAGGTTCGATGATTGGTAGTGGACGAAGGAGCAGTAGTAGAACTCAGCGGAGGATCGCGAACAAAGAAGGCCTCTCCGGGGTTCGGAGCTACGAATCGGGACACCAGAGCAGATATATATGGCCAATCGTGTCCTCGAATAGGAATCTATTACAGCTTCTTGTTGGATACGGTATGAACTACTACCGAAAACCTTTCGCACAAGAAACAAATCAGCGGCCGAATCCAAATGCTTTCTAACTTCCGCCACAAGAACACAAACTCCTAATCCCCACCGCATCAAAATAGAGGAAACAACAAGCAAGGACTGAATCGAAATTGATGATTGCACCTTCTACGAATTGAGGAGCGAATCGAATAAAAATCGCACCTTTTTTTCACTTGTACTCGAACGATGGTATCGGAGCGTTGGGCGAGAAAATTGCTATAATGGGACTCCAAACAACGTGTTTCGCTATAATAGGACTTCTGACGTTGACATCGCTAAAATGACACCCGAAACATTGACTTCTCGTAATACATGACATTTGGCTAATGTTTCGAAATACCCAAACATTGGAATTAAAAGAGCCAAATGTCATGTATTACGAGAAGCCAATGTTTCGAGTGTCATTTTAGCGATGTCAACGTTAGAAGTCCCATTATTGCCCTGTTTGTTTCCACTTAAGATTATTATAATCTAGCTTATAGGTGGGGGATTATATAAGCTAGATTATAATAAGCTGGTGGAAAATAAGCTGTCAAGTGTTTGGCAGCCTGGATTATCAAAGTTTGGATTATTGTATTCGAATGTTTAAAGACTACAATGTCCTTTTGAGAGATGCAAGGGAGTTGGGGGATAGATGAATGGCAAAGGTGGGTAATATTCCTAAAGTTTTATGGTCCTTAAGATTAAAGGTGGATCTATAAGCTGAAATAAGCTACTTTTTTGAGCTTATTAGATTATAATAATCTGGGCTATTAGATTATAATAAGTTACCTTATAATCTAGGCTGTTTGTTTCCACTTATGATTATAAGCTAGATTATAATAATCTTAAGTGGAAACAAACAGGACCTATAGCGAAACACGTTGTTTGGAGTCCCATTATAGCAATTTTCTCGCGTTGGGCATGTCGAAGCTCTCCATGACCTCCGACTTGCCCCCGCTTGCACTGGGCTTCTCCTCCTCCTTCTGGCCGAAGAGACCCTCGAACCACCCGCCCCCACCGCCGAGCTCGCCGCATCGCAGGGGACACGGGCGCTGAGGTAGGCCGGGATGCGCGCGCCATGGCGGCGGCTAGGTTGGGTCGTCGGCGGGAAGCGGCGGAGGTTTCGCGGTGTGGCGAGGACGCGGTTGAGCATGAGGTCGGCGCCTCGATGAGCGCCGGGAGGGCACCGCCCATGAGCGGCGCGGCCGGTGGCGCCTCGACGACGCATGGAGAGGAACGCCGGTGGCGGCGCCGGCGATGATGGAGTTCCACGGGTCCTCCTTCGCGCAGAAGACCATGGTGCGATCGAAGGTGGAGAAGAGGCCGCCTGCACGCCATCACCTCCCCTTTCGCTTCGGCTCGGTGGTCTCCGCCGGCGCCACGGGCCCGCGCCGTTCGACAACCCACCTCCGCGCCGCCCTCCACCACCACCACACTGTCCGCTGCGGGACTCCTCGTCCCCGCGTCGCCGCTCTTAGGCCACGCCGAAAGCCTCCCACGGCGGCTGCGGCAGAGGCGGCATAGGGGGGCCAACAAGGATGGCGGCCATCTCGCCCAAGTCGACCTCCTCCGAGTCGCCGTCCTCGTAGAGCACGCGGAAGTACCCCGCCTCGGCGTCGTGAATCCACGACGCCGGCGAACACCCCGAAGCCCGGGAACGCCTTCACCGCCCTCCCAACCAACTCCTCCATCCCGCCGCGAATTCCTAGGGTTTGGGGGGCAGAGGGGTCGGGGCTGCGGCGGATCGGAGGGGATTGAGGGGTTTGGGGTGGGATCGGCCGGGGGATTTGGGGTTCGGGTGCGGGGTGGGGAGGAGGAGGCGTCGGCGGAGCAGAGAAGCGGGAAGCGGCGGCGCAGCGCGGGGTGGGGGGAGGAGGAGACGGCGGCGGGGGGTTGGAGGCGGGGTGAGCAGCGTATCAGGCGGAATTTTCGCGAGCTGGGGGGATCAGAGAGAGCGGGTGGGCCACACGGCGATGGGGCAGAGGAGGCGGTGGAGAATGTGCATGATCCGGATAATTTTGGCCTTAGGATCTTCAATGAGTAAGAGAATAAGGTTTGAGGAGAGATCCAGGCCATTCATTTGTATGAAGTTGGATTACTTAGTACACAAATCTGGGTGGACTTGGATTAGGCATGACTGTGGGGGTGGTTGAGGGGGTGGATTTAGTAAAGAAAATTTTGATGTATTATAGAGTAGGGTAGATAAACAACAGGAATAGTCTTGGATGAGGCTTCTGACAGAAGGTAATGTATTTTTTGTTTATAACTTATATCTTATAATTTTTAATAAATAAATAGCGCAGTTTCGCTATCATTTTGAAACAATTTATTAGAATAGCTTTTCGAAACGGTTTATTAATTTATAGGTATTCGATTTATACAACAGCTGCAGTCATCAGTTGCAGCCGAAATGAAGGCACTTCAAACCGTGCAAACTACATATCTTCCGCAATTGCGATCTAGCATCATCCATACTTTCACGCTATCTTAAGTAAAACCGAAACAAAAATCAACATTTCGAGCATCGCCATTGGCCTCCGGCCTTGACTCTTATTTTTGCCAATGAACTACGAAGTGGCCACCACAACATACTTCCAGAATAATCTGTAGATTTTCTGTTGTTACTGTCCACAAAATGCCGTTTTGAATGATGTATGGCAACTGTGGATCAAATTTCTGCGATTTACCTTTCTAAATTTTTTTGGAAGATATTTACCTTTCTAAATCAGAAGGATATTATGCATCTGAGCTGGACAAATATAAACAGGATAGTAGAATGGTAATCACAGTATAGAGTATAGAGGGCATCTCCGGTGAAAATGTAAGAATGGTGAAATTTTGAAAATTTTGATATTTGTCAAACTTAGAAGTGTAAAAAAAACCACATGTAGTGAAGGATATGTTATACTTCTCCACAAAAATCTCATGATCAAACACAATCACATTTGCTAGATACAAAAAAAGATAAATTCTTGCTGGAATAGCGCTCAAACAGTATTTCACCATTTCAGCTCAAAATTGTCTTTTTTGTATCTCGCAAATGCGATCATGTTTGGTCTTGAAATTTTTGTGGAGACGTAGAATATATCACCTGCTATATGTGGTAATGTTTTGAGAATTTTTTGAAACTTTCAATTTTGGTGAAAATTGAATTTTCACCAATTCGTATTTTTAGCTGAGATGTCGCCTACCTAATAAGCAAAAACATGAATAAGCATCTCATCTCTTCTACACTGGTATGCTCTTTCTTACGCCAGATTTTTCTTGTGCGCTCTCAGTCTACAAGTTTAGCTGGACTCTCAATCTACGGTTAGTTACAACTTAGCATTACCGCTCGCAGTAGGAAACTTCAGTGTGCAGTATAGCTCTGTAGAATACGCTTTGGCCTTTTAAAGTTTCCTTGAAATATCTGATAGAGCAATAAAGAAAAGAATCATCCTTGTCTGCATCGAGCCCATCGAGTCCATGCTTCACTGGCTTTGCTGCGTGGAGCTCGGCAACGTGCAACTTGTGGAATTGTGATGTTCCATTGAGATCTCACAGAAAGATCGGCATGATCCCCTCCACTACTCTGTTCCATCTATTGAAGTTAAGACTGCCTCAAATGGTCTCTTCATGAGTGCAAAGTTGCCCTTTCAAATAAAGGGCCTTTTTTTTTTTTTTTGCTGAGACTTGTGGCTTTTAGCTGCGGCTTATGATTTTTGAGCTGTTTGTGCGAGAGATTACAGGGTAATAGAAACTCACGTACGGTTTTTGCCGATATAAATAAAGTCGATACAATATGTACTACAATTAACTAATAGACCTCATCTTAAAAAACACTCTGTTTAAAAGCTAATTACAGTAAAAAAACTAAAAACTAAAGCCAAAAGTAAAAAAAGAACAAGACCAAAGAATCGATATCTGAGGACCTCATTGTTCCTAAAGATACTACATGACATGAAATTAGCACCAACCTAAGCTATCTAAACTACTAGCTTGAGCATTTTAATGGTTGCACCATGATACATGCTCCCCGTTCTGTTGCTGCAATACTGTAGCCTCCTCTCCTGGGTAAGACCAGGTGCCACTACTATACAGTAGTAGTACAGATGTGCCTTACATGCTATTTAAGAGTTCAATTCCAAATCGTACAATTTAAGGGAGACAAATGATGGATACAACCCCACAATCACAAGGGTACCACCAAGAGCACAACGACATGTAAACTGATAAGCAGTTCATGTATATCGGTGGATACAACCCCACAAGACAATGGGTACCACCAAGATCAGCAAGCCATCGACAAAATAAAGTGAAGAGCAGATACAACCTCAGATACAATCCCATGGTTACCACTAATCTCACAAGACCATAGTCAATAGGAACTGGCCACAATTAGATTGCAAAAGGTCCACACCAAGGTGCATAGCAAATAAATTAAGATCACACCGAGCTCATTAAGTCTCGAAAGTAGCCTAAGTGGCACAGTAAAGCAGTAAAGGTTTAATTGTCCTCCTCGAAGCTAAAGATGACTTGAAGTGGTAAATTGTGGTTTTTTGCAGGTTTAACATCAAGTCTCATTGCCCAGTGATATGATCCAGATGGTGTTGATTCTGAATATGCTTAGGCCTCAATCGCTACCTGCGCACAACAAAAAACAAAAGGTAAATAATGAGACGAAATTCTCAGCACATAATCAAATTCAATGTAAAGAGTACTTTCTAGGAAAATCTCTGTACATCCTCCCTCCCTCCCTCTCTCTCTCTCTCTCTCTCTCTCTCTCTCTCTCTCTCTCTCTCCTCTTGTAGTTACTAAATTTTGTAACCTTTTTATATATTTTTATATACAGATAGTAGGATACTCTCCTACTATTTTTCTTCAAAAGAAGATAATGTAAAGGACAATTGTATAACGCCACTGTAATGTAAAAAGCTTATGACACAACCATAACAAAGTGTAATTTACCACAATGTAGTAACAACCAGAGACAGGAAAAGATGCAACATTCAATAGATCAACTCCATTGTGTGATTCCCGGGTGTACTCCTGGATACACAGACGAAACCCAATCAACAATCATCCAGTACAGAGTACAACCCATGTAGCTTGCCAGCACCAGCTGAAAGGTTTTCCGGTCGCCATCGCAAGCATATGGCATGAAATCCAGGAGCTTAGGAGCAGTTTTCATTCTCTTTCTATTATCCATACCAGACGCGAGGCTAATTCGGCGGCAGGCTGCTGCGCATTCGAATGTTTTCTTTCTAACTATCATCCAAATCTGAGATCGTTGGATTAGAGATTCAATTGTATCGCAGACCTCCTCATGAATGTAATAACCAGCGATTGTTTGTAATCCTACTTTAAGGAAGTTAACAAAGCTCCTATGATTTGCCCTATAAAAAAAGAGGTTTCCGGTCGAGGTTCAGAAACTAGCAATACCAATACGTAATGCAATTTGGCGGCTACAAAACTGCCTTGAAAAAAACAGTCGATAAGACGATAACGACCCAATCTTCTGTCGCGTGACACCGCCCATAAAACTACTCATATTACCAACCGAATCTGTAAGTAATCTTCGCAAAGAAAAAAAAAACCAAAAGAATCTATGCGATGCTTGATCAGGCCCCAACCAACGGCAACCATCGAAGCCGGCAAAGCGGCGCTTCCGCTGCCTTGGATAATTTCCCTCTTCGAGCACGAAGAACAAGCATTGGAAAGGGTTCGCAACTTCGGCGAAATTTGGTTCCTTTCACTATCTCTGAAAGAAAAACGATTCGGTCGAATTTTGGTCGAATTTATCCTAATTTAAATTTTGTCCAAAATTTTAATTGTAGTAAAAATTTCGTCAAAAATTCAAATGATGTTTGAACATTTTGACCGATTTTTTTTTCATAAAAGGACCAAATTTCGCCTCCTGCGCGCCCGCCCCGGTCAAAGGCAATTAAGCACGGCGGCCGACGCCAAAGAAGGCCTGCGTACGAGGAATCCGAGCAGTTCGTTCCCTCGATCCGGAGGGCGTCCCACCCGTCGCCGTGCGCCGGTAGGAATGCGGGCCAGCCTCACCGTGGAGAGGAAGCTAACCCGGTCAGAGTGGCCGCGCGTGCCGCACGCATGCGGCGGCGCACAAGACATACAACCACCGACGCCGCCACTCGTATCAGCAGCGCCGTCCATTGCCTCCACCGCAGCCCCTACCAAGATTTCCCCATCGCCTACCTTTCACCCTCCCCCAAGCGAATGCCTGGCCTCCGCCGCTGGCGATGTTGCTTGAATCACCACCACTACCGTCTACCGAGACCGTCTCCTCCGGCGCGTCGGCGCCATCGACAGCTACGCCGCCTTAGGCGAATTGCGCCATCACCGCCTCCAACTCCGGCTGGTGTTCCACGTCAAAATTCACACCACCTTTACCACATCTTGAATCCAAGTCCCTCGCCGCGCCGCGCGCCCGCGTTGCACTTCCGCCGCCGAAGACACCAATAAGGGAAAAAATCTTTCGCTGTTGAAAAAAGTTCGGCGGCCAACGAAACAGCCGAATGGAACGAAATTTCGGACGAAATTGTCAAACTTCATTTGAATTTTGACGAAATTTAACCAAATTTTGGACAAATTTCAAACGAAGATAAATTCGGCCAAAATTTGACCGAATATTCTTGCTTTCGTTGGGTAATGAAATAAAGGAAATTACCGAAATTTCGTTCAATTTCGGACGAGTTGTTTAACCGTCACACCATATCATGCACCCCCCCAGTCCCCCACCACCTATGGCGCCGCCGCCTCCAAAGCCCCTGCCCCTGGCCCCATTATCTTGCGCCGTCCAGCCGCCGCTGAGGACGGACAGACAGAGCGCAAAACATTTTGAGCACGAACAGCAACAAACAGCTACAGCTTTCCCATCAAAACCCCATCCATAAATAAAAAAACCAAAACAGCGGCATGCATAGTTGCATACCAAGACCAGATCGAAGCCTACAGGCTACAGCACAATGATTCACCGAGAAAATGATATTCCAATCCCTTAGGGGAAGCTGTATATGATTAACACTTTAGGCAACTCACTTGGTGTAGACGGCGAGGACGATTGCCATCAGGCTCACAAGCGTTGCTCCAAGTGTCATCTTGGTGAGGAGCTCCACGTACGCCCGGATCTGCCAGTTGCCGGCGCCGGCACCGCCGCCGCCGCCGTTGCGGACGTGCGCATAGATGAGTGTCATGGCGAGGAACAACGTCACCGTCGCAGCCGGCAGCAACACATCTGAGGCCAATCTGAGCGGTGGAGCTTGAGCTCCGACCATGGCATCTGTCTGGACGAACAAGAAAAGAACTAGGACGCCCATCGACGCGCATAGGATGAAGATCACCTCCTCCGGGATCCGCCGGTTGCCGGCACCAGCGCCTCCGCCACCGCCGTTGTGGATGTGGACGTACATGAACGTCACGGCGGTGAAGAAGGCCTCCATCGCAGCTAACAGCAGCACCACCTGGAGCAGTGGTGCTTCAGCGCAGTGACGTAGACAGGATTTGTAGCTATGGTGGTCCATTGTCTAAAATTTATTTAATCGCTATAAATTTAATATGTCGATACACAAGTATATGAATTACAAAATGCAATTAAGGTAAAAAGGACATACGAACTTCATAAAATAGACGAATATAGCTTTCTTAACATAGAATTAAAATATTACATACCCATAGTAGTTGAAGAACAGTACGTCACTACTTCTTCTTCTTGTCAGGCCTGCGCCTTCTAATAGCCATGAAAGTGTTGATGATCTCTTCTTCACTCAATTGTAAGAAGATATCCCGCTCAATAAAAGTGACTAGACAATCATCCAGAAGGCTATCACCCATCTTATCATAAACCGGTTCTTTTTTAGCGACTGGAGGTGGACTTGGAGGCATTGGAGTTGGAGTCACATTTTCTTCAATCACTCTATCTTGATTCGATCCACCTTCTTGTTCTTCAATTTGCTCTTCTGGAACAGCTGCAGCCACGGAAGGAGATGGAGAAGAAGCCTTCTTCTTTGATGCATATTTCTGAAAAAGAGAGGCAATATCACCACTCCTCTTCATGTTTTAACAAATCTGCAAGAGAATTATATAAAGTTTCAATTTACCAAACCAATAATCTAATACTGCAAAAAAACATATAAACTATAGCTAAAAATTATAAGCCATAGCTAAAAGTTATAAGCCGAAACTAAAAAGAAACAATCTAAAAGTTATAAACCATAGCTAAAAATTATAAGCCGAAACTAAAAAGAACATGACCGTTATTTATAGGCTGTGGCAAATAACTGATCTGTTGAACGGCCGTCTGGCAGTCTGCATGGATCAAACAGTACTATATACATCTAACTATGCCCTATGCTCGTGATTTTTTGCTATTCTGTTTGATTACTCCAACCTTCAGAGTCCAGGTAAATAGACAAATTTTTTGCATGGATCAAACGTATTTTTTGCCCTATACATCTAACGGCCGTCTAGCGACTAGCAGTCTGCATGGATCAAACGTATTTTTTGCCCTGTACATCTATGAATCCTATAAGATTGTAGTCCAGGTAATGAGGTAAATAGATTAGATCTAGGCATGAATGCGTGCAACTAAAGAATTGAACCCGTGAGACCTACCACTACCGTATGCGCACGCGTACTGCTGGGCGCGCTCTTTGGCTGCTTTGCTCGCGGCGCGCGCCGATCGCCGATCCGCGCCGCGCTCGCCGTCGCTTCGATCGCGGTCATTGCGTCGGAGAAGAATACAAACGGCGGAGCAGGCGTCGGGCGCAGTCTACGCGAATACGTACGCGGCGTCGCGGCCACGCGAACTCTTGATTAGTCGATCTCACGCGGCACGCGAGACTCAGGACTCTCAACTCTGGGCTTTCAGCTAGCGCAGGGTGGTCCGCGGCCCACACGGACCACCCTGTAGCTCCGCCCCTGCTTCAGCGCCGTCCGTATTGGTACCCGGGTGGTCGAGGTAGGGGGAAATTTGGACGGCGCTGAACACCACACACAGGCCGAAGATGGCGATGGCCGACCTTGCGTTCGCCATAGGGATTGGTTTCTTGGGAGTTGGGAGGATCTTGAGTTGTGAGGGCTGGGTGTGGTCTACGTACCGTGTTAGGGCTGGGCTGGGTGTGGTGGTGCAGGGAATGGTACTACGTACCGTGTCAACTGTCAAGGTTCTCCCTATCCCTCCCCCCCTCTCTCTCTCTTTCTCTCTCTCTCTCTCTGCCCGCGGGGGTGGGCTGGCTGGTTAGTTGGTGAGTTTCGTGGAAGCTTCTCTCCTATCTAGCGGCTGTCTTCTATTCGAGTAACAATTTGATGGTAGATACAGCATCTATACCGCTCGGTTAGGTTACCGAGCTAAAATTATACTATAATTAATAGTGGTTTATTTGATGTAACTAAATTTTAAAAACTTAAAAATAGAAAAAAAAACAGATTAGTCCATCACAGATAATGAAAATGAATACGAGAAAAAACCGGCAAAAAGCTCAAAAAAACCAAAAAAATCATAAAAAGTTGAAATTTAAGAATAGTGAAAACCAGAAATCAGAAACTCAAGTTGAAATGATCGGGGTATTAAACCTAACTTAAATATAGTTTAAAACATATTTTGGTTTATTTTTTAAGATTATACTAGATTAAACAAAAGGGTGAATATTAGAGGGGCAAGGTAATCTTCGGTATTGAAGATTTGAAGGCAGACAGTAAAGACCATTTGCTCTCTTCTCTCTCTTTGAGGTCGAGACGCAGAGTCTAAAGAAGAAAATGTTGATTTAATAGTAAGACTTATAAAGGCTAATTCAATAACTAATAAGTTGTAAGACAAAATAAAGAATAAGTTCTAAACTTAAGACTGTTTATTTGGATTTCTTTCTTATCTTTTCCTAACTCTTTTCTTTTGATAGATAAAGAGATTGAAATGAGTAATCTCCGCACTCAGGTCAAAGAAAAGGCCAAATTGATCGATGTCGTATCGATAGAAAAAAAAACCAAAGGATCAAGTCGCTGGAAGACCAGCATAAAGATGAGGTCGAGAAGCTTGAGTCTCGACTTGCAGGTAAGGAAATCTTTACCTACGACCAGTTATGCTAACTAGTCTTTTGGAAAGTATTTTGCTGATTAACTTTACTCTATTTATAGATGTTGTAGTTGAAATAAAACGATTCGTATAAACTTCGACTCATAGTCAAGAGGAGACGAAGTTGATAAAGATTATTCTTCAAGACAATGTTTCACTTCTAAATAATTTACTCGATGGGCTTGTTGCTGAGAAGATCACTCCTTCTGAGGACACCATGACTGCTCATATGAGTACAATTGGACAACAAGTCCAAACTTTAGAGAAGCTTATCACTACTCTGAAGACCAACCAGGCTGATTCACTAAGAGAGGCAGTCAAGGGTGTAGTGACATAAGCCTTAGCAAAACTCAAGGCATACGACCAAACTCTCGACCTTCAACCAATTGAGGACGACTTTAGCTACTCTGAATCAGAAGCCGCTCGCCTGATCGAAGAAGTGGAATCAGTTAGCCAAAAGGTCACGAAGGAAATGCAGATTGAATATCCTTCGTTAGAGTAGTTTGTAATAGGAACTTTGTAAAGATAAATCTTTTATCAATGAAATTTAAATCTTCTTTTTCCTGTAAATTATCTTGTTGAATGGTTAGTAATCGTAAGATAAAAAATAAAAGAAACACAATTAAGACTAAGAATCAAGGTTATATTAATAACTCTATCCAAGCCCCTGACTATTTACTTAGTTTATATGAATATACTAAGCAAATCGTGTAGAACAGGATTTGTGGAAAATAGAGCGCTTTATCTGACTATCGTTGTCAACTTAGATTGTCATATTCTGGTAGCGAAAGTTAGGAACGAGTCAATGCTAGGAAGCTCCTTCTAGTGGGCAGAACCACATGCAGAAAGAAAAGGTTTCGACTTGGTGATGTTACCTTTCTTCGACCAGGTTAATCAAATCAAAATCATAGACGAGAATAGGATATGCACTCAGTGATCCAGTTTAAATTCGTTCAACTTTTCTTAGTGAACTCAGTTGTTTTGTACTGATAACAAAAGTTTGAAATAGTATGACACTAGGAAGCTTCTTCTAGTGGGCAGGACCACATGCAGAGAGGAGAGACTTTGACTAAGGATGTTTCCTTATCCTTTCAGTTTGAACAAATTAGCGTACCAAAAGTGACCAAACAAACATAAATAAAGCCATACTCAAAGTATGACAATAAAGATTAAAAAGACCAAAGACTTTATTGAAAGAGTAGAAATGCTATACAAAGAATTTTCGTAGTTGGTCGATATTCCAAGAATTTGAGAGGATCTAGCCATCTTCCACGGTGATTCATAGGAACCCGGTCGTGTAACTTCGAACACTGTGTAAGAATCTTCCCACTTGGAGAAAAGTTTGTTCTGATTAGACTGGGATTGAATCTTCTTCAACACCAAGTCACCTATAGCAAGGCTACGAGGCTGGACTTTACAATCGTAGTATTTATGCATGGCCTGTTGGTAGATTGCCGAACGAATTAAGACTTGATTCCTCTTCTCTTCGAGTAGGTTGATGTCATCTGCTCAAAATTGCTCTTGGTTGGATTTGTTGTAGTTTTCAACCCTTGTTGATCGAATCTTTAATTCTGGGGAAAGCATAGCTTCAGCCCCAAAAACTAGGAAAAAGTGAGTCTCACCTGTTGCCCGATCGGCAGTTGTGTGAATTGCCCATAACACTGAAGGTAATTCTTGTACCCAATCCTCCGAGCGCTTTACAAGCTGATCAAAGACTTGATTTTTAATCCCTTGCATTATTTGGCCATTCGCTCTTTCGACTGCCCATTGCTTTGTGGATGGGCTACAGAGGCATAGCACAACTTGGTTCCTAATTCTTCACAAAATTCTTGAAATTTCACACTTGAGAATTACTTACCATTATCCGTAATTATTTGACTTGGCACTACAAAATCGAGTAATTACATTTCTCATCATGAACCTTTTAACAGCTTTCGTTGTTATCCCAGTTACAGGTTCGTCTTCAATCCATTTTGTGAATATGTCAATAGCCACAAAAAGGAATTCGAAACCTTCTGGTGCCTTTGGGAATGGCCTAGGATGTCAAGACCCTAGGTCGCAAAAGGCCAAGATAAAGGTATAGTCTGTAGAGCCTAAGCCGATTGGTGTATTCGTCTACTATAAAACTAGCATTGTACATATTTCTTAAACAACTCTTTAGCATCATGGAGGGCTGTTGGCTAGTAAATACCTTACCAAAAGGATTTTCTGACCAGCGTTCTGTAAGAAGCATGTGCTCCACAGATGCCTCCATGTATGTCATGAAGGAGTTGTAATCCTTCATTCGGTGATATGCATCGCATGAGAATCCCTTGAGTACTTCATTTATAGAGTACTCCTTCGACTTAAGTATACATCTTAGCCTTGCGGGATAAACGATCTGCTTCGAGATCGTCGTCGGGTACTGTACCCTTCTAAAGATACTCATAGATGAGTCTCATCCAGGTATCCTCGTATTCCAGAAAGTCTATCTCATTAGGAGTTTTCACTGGTGTTTCGACCAGAGACGGCTTCTAGAGTCGTTCTAAGAAGACTCCTTTCGGTACTTATGATTGGGAAACTAGTCAACGAGAAAATTATCCTTTCGAGGGATATATTATATCGTGAAACCAAAAGAGTGCTTTTCAAGCTTTCTGACTTCTTACAAGTATTGAGACATGGTCAAATTAGAGCACTGGAACTCTTTTCCAACCTGATTCACAACTAGTTGAGAGTCTCCTCTCACAAGTAGTTGTTGAATCCCGAGTGCTTTTGTGGCTCATATGCTAGGCAACAAACCTTTGTATTTGGCCACATTATTATTGGCTAGAAATTTTAATTGAATGGCTTTCTTTAAGGTCTCTCTTGTGGGAGATTCCAAGACCACCCCAGTCACCGAGCCACTAAGCGTAAGTGATCTATCAAAGTATATCATCCACTGGTCATGGGAGTTATACTAGGGATCCTGAACAAGTTCAGAATTTGTCCATTCGGCAATAAAGTCTGCCAAGATCTAGGATTTAATGGTTGTTCGGGACATGAAATGGAGATCGAACTCCCCAAGTTCGATCGATCATTTTGCCATGTGTCTCATTGCTTCTCTGTTTAGGAGGAACTCTCCTAAGGGAAACTCAGATGGCACAACAATCTTGTGCGCCTGAAAATAATGCCGTGGCTTCCTCGAAGATATAAGAAGAGCATATAAAAGTGTTTGAACCCGAGGATGGCACTCCTTAGGCTTGTGTAAAACTTCGCTTACGTAGTAGACTGGTCGTTAGATGTTCTCACGTTCTACCTTCGTGCTTCCTTAAAAGTTTAAAGAAAGGGAGTCATTTTTCTCCCAGTCATGCGATGAAATGGCTTAAAGCCACCATGCACTCGGTGGGTTTCTAGTCTTCTTTCTTAGAGGTTGGAGGGAGTATTTGTTCAATGGCCTTTATCTTTTTTGGATTTGTTTCAATACCTCTTGTAAAAACAAGGACTTTATGCAATTTTCCTAAAGCCACTCCAAACAGGCACTTCTCATGATTGAGTTTCAAAAGGTGCTTCCTGATATTGTCAAATGTTTCTTATAGGTCAGAAATATGATAGGTCATTTGATGCTCATAACGACTAGATCATCAACATAGACTTCCAAATTTCAATCTAGTTGACGTGAAAAAGTCAATTGCATCAAATGTTGAAAAGTAGGACCAGCATTTTTAAACCAAAACATTTTGCATAGCAAAATGTCCCAAATGGCGTAATAAATCTGGTCTTCTCTTCATCTTCTAGGGATATGCTAATATGATGATAACTAGAGTATACATCTAGAAAACTTAATACTTCGCAAGCAGCAGTAGAATCAACCAATTGATCGATACGAGGAAGAGGAAAATCATCTTTTGGATAAGTTTTATTAAGATCAATATAGTCTATACACATACGCCATTTACCAATAGACTTCTTAACTATTATAGAGTTAGCCAACCACTCCAACTGATTGACTTCTCTTATAAAGTCTGCTTTTTCAGTAGCTTATTTAATTCTGACCTAATGGTATCTTGTCAATTAGGTGCAAATATCTGTAACTTCTATTTTACGGGTTTTTTTGTCAGGCCGTAAAGCTAGCCTATGCTCGATCACCTCCATGGGGACCTTGGGCATGTCGGATGGTTGCCACGTGAAGACATTTGTGTTAGCCCAGAGGAAGGTGACGAGAGCGTCTTCCTATGCGGGGTCGGAAGTAACCCCAATGCGAACGGTCTTCAAAGGCTCCTCTGGATCCGGGGAAATTTCTTTGACTTGTTCATTTGTCTTTGGTGCAGCTTTAGGCATCGAGTGCTTGGTCAAAGGCTACTCCTTACTTGCTTCTCGAGTTGGTAACTTGTCTACCATCTCGAGAAACTTGCGGTCGCATGAAAGCGCCATCTTTTTATCACAATGGACTATAATTACTCCTATGGGACTTGGAATTTTATGACATGATATGCATAGTAAGCAACAATTAAAAACCATGCCAGAGTTGATCATCCGAGTATGGCATATAGTATGGCATTATATGCCATGTCAAAATCGACCACATCAAAAGAGATTTTTCTATCCTGAAATTGTCTAGAGAACCAAATGTTATAGGTAGAGAAACTTGGCCAATTGGCTTAGCCAAAGATCTTGGTACGATTCCATGAAATGAATATCGTATAGGTTTTATTCTGGTTCGAGGAACTTGCATCTTGTCCAGAACACTCATAAATAAAATATTTAATGAAATACCACCATCAAT
The DNA here is from genome assembly GCA_036346575.1 of Dendrocalamus sinicus. Taxonomy (NCBI): domain Eukaryota; kingdom Viridiplantae; phylum Streptophyta; class Magnoliopsida; order Poales; family Poaceae; genus Dendrocalamus; species Dendrocalamus sinicus. Next base: position 4,869,269 of record CM070656.1, on the reverse strand, counting down.
CAACACTCGATTTACTTGACAGTTATTGATGATGGGCTCAACCACAATCGGAAACTAACCTGGTCGAGTGGAGGGGATCGGATAGTCATTTTTCTCAAAGGAGATGGTGACTTCTAACCACTTAGAAAAATTATTAACAAGAGGAGGGTCAATGGAGTTTACCTCATGTTCAACAGCTTTATACTGTCATTTTGACTCGTATGTCAAAGATCCTCCATAGATATGATCGATGGTGTGCTTCGGATCCTGGAACCGCATATCCTTGTCATCGTCCAACTGCTTCCGACCACTTGTCTATCCTAACTCCTCGAGTGTAGGAAGTGGTCCTTTGCTGGAGTAGTAGTCCTCGAATTTTCATTGGAAAACTTTGTAGTTGCAAAGGTCGTGTTCTTCTTTTTTATGGAAAGGGAACCACCTATGCTTGTTATCCTTCCATACGAGGAGTTTGCCCGTGCCCCGACCGGAGTACTGCTTGGAACTCCATGGTTCCTTGTCACTTACAGCCAAGACCTCCTTGGAACTTTTGGCTTGGGGCTTTTGGTCCTTTGTCTTGTTCTTGGATTTCTTGACCTTCTGGTCCTTTTTGCTACCTTCGCCTACCTATGTAGGACTTTTGTTGGCTCGATCGATAGTTTCGCACCACTCGACAACTTTAGCAGCAGTCGCATATCGATCAGCCATCTCAAAGAGCTCGACAACGGTAGTCGGAGGATTCAAAGTGATGTCTTTGGTGAAACTTCTATTGCGGACTCCATGCTTAAATGCTACGATAATAGAAGCATCAAAAACCTTAGGTACAGAATTACAAACTTGACTAAATCATCTAATGAATTGACGTAAAGTCTTATTTCTATTTAATCTCATCATGTGCAAGTCGTCCTCTTTCCCAAGGCGATTGTAGGTGCCCCAGATATTGGCTAGCAGAAGGTCACAAAGATGTTGCTACAAATGGATCGACTCTACAGTTGATTTAACAACTACGATCGAGCAGACCCTTCGAGCACAGGGTTGGATGAGTTGATTTAACAACTACGATCGAATGGCTAGCTTTGGATGAGTGGTTTATGGCTTAGGTTTTATTGCCATCCCTTATAACTTTATGTAGTACCCATAGTCCTTCGCGAGGGAGTAGTAGGAATCCAACTTCAAGGAAAAGTAGAGTCATAATCCTATTATGATTCACTTAAAAATGCTTATAGCACACCTCACTAAAGTCTAGAAAAGGGTATAAATCACCGTAATCATCATAGCGAGGAATACAGTCAACCGAGCACTGCTATTTGCATCCTCGCTTTCACAAAAACTTGGCGACCAGAACACTTTGAGCTTGGGTCTGACCTTAACCCAGCCGGCGCCTTACGGATGAGCACACTGCTCTACAACATGTCATCCCTTCCCTTAAAAGTACCCAAATTGTACTCGAACACATGCTATATAAGTCCTCCGAGAAAGGACTAAAGCAGCAGAGAAACAAGCTGCCTATTTATCACCAAGCAAAGATGAAAGGCTTGTTCTTTGTACCTTTTAAAAGTTATTTTTAAATTTTTTATAGTAACTAACTTTAAATAGAGTATTTTTTAAGACGGGATCTACAAGTTGATTGTAGTACACACTGTAGTGACTTTATTTATATCGGCCAAAACCACACGTAAATTTCTATTACTCCGTATTCTCTCTTGCAAATAACCTAAAAGTCATAAACTATAGTCATAAACTATAAACCAAAACTAAAAAACTTATTATACGACAGCAGGAAGAAATTCCTCATGAAGAAATTGGTGAGCCCACGCAGTACTCAGATCTGTAGCAATTTTTTTTCCATTTTTCCTCTGCTAGGAATTGGATCGCTCAGGCTCAGTAGTCAGAAGAAACGCAGGGAGTATCGATATATACATATCAGAAGAAAGCAAGCAAAAGAGCAGAAACATGCGCAGCAGAACAACCACTGAAATTGAGCGACCGAAGAAAGGACGCTTGACATACCTGCCATTGCCATGACACACACGGCAGCAGAGAAGCTCAGCTAGCTCAGGCCATGGATTCCGATCGACCGCTCGCCTGCGACTGCAATGGAGCTCGCAGATCGGCGACACCGGAGGGCAGAGGCAAGAAGGGAGGAAGCTCGTTTGAGCCGGGGTTGACCCCTGAAGTCGCCTCCTCGGCATCTAGATATAACAGCAAGTGGACAAAGCGCCATCACTCGCCACCACCACCATCACTGTTCGTCTGTACCATGGCGCCACCCGCCACCAATCAGACACAGAAGAAAAGAATATCGCTTTGTGTCACATGAATCCAAGTGCAGATCCATGAATCCGATTGGACGGTAGGGGCTAGAACTTGATACCGACCTGATGCATAGACTCGTTTCGCAACATGTGGAAAACATCTAGTGCTAATTTTCAGAGCTCGATCGACTTCAATCCATCCTCTACGATGGACTTAATTGAGCTAAAGACGGTAAACAAGAACTGAGACACACCCGTAGCACATACAGCAGGGTACTAGTTTTACGGAAACAGGGCCTATTTAGCTTAGCTCCACTTTTAGTTTACTGGTCTTATATTCAGTTTAGAAACTAGAAGAACCCACAAATGGGTAAAGACATGGAGTATGTAGAAACCGAGACTTGCGCTTGGTGCAGCAGATACTCTCGGCTTGAAAACACTCGGCGCAGTAGATTCACAACGCCTCTCCGAGGACGCCGACCGAGCGAACGAGGGTCTTGAGTCCCACTGTCACCGCCCGCGCACGTGGTTGCACCTGTCTCCCGCCGTGACGAAGTATAGACTCTGTGAAGCACAAACGCACGCACGCGATGGAAGAAGAAGTCTGCTTGTTTCTGCAACTGAATGGATCACTTCTTATTCTTAATCTTTTGAGAGAACACTTGACTCCTTATATACATAACACTACGCACGGCAGTTCTCCAGCCGAAACGAAATCGTCGCGATGCCTGACTCTTCGCGGAGACGCTGCGACGTTTCGGCAAACAGTGTGTATTGTTACGTATATATGAACAGTAAAGTATATATGAACAGTTCCATGCACGCACAGGATTAATTCTATCGTTTCACCCCCTAATCCCGTGCCACTGCTACCACACCCAGCTGCTGTCGTAACTCGCTCGAAATTGAGCCCGGGACCCCGAAACCGCCGCTTCACCGGCCGCCCCCGCATGGTTCTGCCGCACGCGCCGACCGCCTCGGCTTCTGCCCGCATGCGCATGCCGCCCGGACGTTGTGCACCACTGGCCCGATGCCGTTGCGTACTGCCTCGCTGTCCCACAGCCGGCCTTGCCTTAGTCGCACGCCGGCCCGCAGTCGCACCCGCGTCCGCAAGCGCGTGCCGCCTCGGACTCTCCGCTTGCCGCCCGCATGTGGCCACCTCCACTCGATCCCCACTCGGCTACCGCTCGGGGTAGCTACGCCCGAAACGCCGTGCCGCCACTGCACTTGAACCAGCCTGCAGTCGCTCAGCCCTGGCGCCGGCCCCGACCGCTCGGAGCCGAACCGCTCATGCCAGCGCCACGCATCGTCGTTTGCATGCGCCAGGAGCAAACTCGGTCGAGCGAGCGTGAGGGAGATCTCGTACAGTCGATTCGCCGATCGTCGTACCTTGGTGAGAAGCTTCCTCCTCGGATCGCACACCCGTAGTACGCCGTCCTAGATCAACACTTAGCACCCGACCTCGTCGAGTTGTCCCAAGCTAATGATGTTTCTGCGCAGACGTGGGATGAAGTACACGTCCGACAGCAGAAGATGGTGTTCACCCCCTGCAGTAAACATGATCATGCCGCGCCCGAGGATGTCCACCATTGATCCATCGCCGAACTTTACCGAGCCCGCGATGTCGCGGTTCAGCTCGGAGAAAGCCGCGCCGTTTCCCGTCATATGGTTCGACGCACCTGTGTCAAGTTACCACACACCGTCGTCCTGGCCGTCGGTGTGGTTGTTGGTGTCACCCAACTGCACCATCGCGCATTCTTCGTTGAGGAAGAACCGTCCGCCGACGTGCACAGGTGCAGCACGCTCTGGAAGCCACACTGGTGAAAGAGAGACCACCTGGGCCTTCAAGAGGGACGGCTCGAGATCATCGTCCACCTTGGCTAGCAGCGCTGCGGCCGCCGCCTCGTCTCTCTTCTTCTTCCGGCACTCCCGGGCTCAATGCCCAGTTTTCCTGCAGTATTTGCACGTAAACTTGTCGATGACCTTGTTGCCATCGTCCTTGCGTGCGCCGTCGGTACCGCACTTGGGTGGTTGCGTGCCGCGCTGTGGCAGGACCGAGCCGCTGCTCGTACCACTTCCGCCGGCACCGGCGCTGCCGACGCGCGCACCCTCCTTGTCGCGCTTTAGGTGACGGATAAGATCCTCCTCCTTCGACGAGAGAAACAGCCGAGAACCAAACTCTGCGGCCACTGCTCGCACGTCGAGCCGTTGCTCCACGGACCGGAGACAGCCCGTGACCTCCTCGATGGACAACTCCTCGATGTTCAGCAACGTCTCGATTGAGATTGCGACCTGCATGAACCTATCAGGGACCACCTGGAGAAACTTACGAACAACCTCAGCTTCGTCGATCTCGTTGCCGAGAAGACGTAGATTGTTGGTGAGGCCCGCAATTCGCATCGAGAAGTCATCAACATTCTCGTCTTCCTTGAAAGCGATGTTGTTGAAATCGCGCCGAAGCTTCTGAGCATTCGTCACGCACACCCGCTCGACGCCCATCCGCATGACCTTGACCGCCTCCCGCGCGGTCTCCTTGCTGTCGATCAAACTCAGCATCTCCGTCGGGACCGAGCAAGCGATCGCTGCTAGTGCCAGTCGATCCTTGTTGTACTTGACGTCGCCGGGTTCAATCGCACCCCACAGGCCTTGTGCCTGCAAGTTGATGCGCATCATCACCACCCACTCCGGGTAGTTTGTCTTCGTCAGCATCGGGTACTGGACGGATGCCGCTAACTCCTTAACGATACGCTGATGACGACTTCGCCGCCGCGGTGACGCCCTCGGCGTGGCGCAGGTAAGTGCGATACCCGTCGTCGGGGAGGGGGTGATGGCGAATGATCACCACTGCCAACGGGAACTGATCGGACGGATATGATGGCTCTGATACCACTTGTAGAAACCGAAACTTGCGCCTGGTGCAGCAGATACTCTCGGCTTGAAAATGCTCGGCGCAGTAGATTCACAACGCCTCTCCGGCGACGCCGACCGAGCGAACGAGGGTCTTGAGTCCCACTGTCACCGCCTGCGCGCGTGGTTGCACCTGTCTCCCGCCGTGACGAAGTATAGACTCTGTGAAGCACAAACGCACGCACGCGATGGAAGAAGAAGAAGTCTGCTTGTTTCTGCAACTGAATGGATCACTTCTTATTCTTAATCTTTTGAGAGAACACTTGACTCCTTATATGCATAACACTACGCACGGCAATTCTCCAGCCGAAACGAAATCGTCGCGATGCCTGACTCTTCGCGGAGACGCTGCGACGTTTCGGCAAACAGTGTGTACTGTTACGTATATATAAACAGTAAAGTATATATGAACAGTTCCATGCACGCACGGGATTAATACTATCAGAGTACTACTGGAGTTTACAGGCAAACAATTGTCGTCCGCGATACTACTTTTGCTGCATCGCATAGAGCAGGAATCACTGTGCTGCTATGAAGGACGAAGTAATCCGTACCAATCGAAACCAAGTACTTCCCAAGTGCAGGCTCGATCCATCTAAAGAAAGAAACACGCCACAAAAGAAAATTGCAAGCTCGATTCAGTTCTCGGTACAATGTGTAGCGCGTACCGGTGTAATATGCACATCGTACGTGTCCTTGTACAGGACTACAGGTAGTACATACTACATAGCTGGAAGAAGATCATGCAGGAATAGCATGAACAGAATCGGTGGACCTCATGAAGGCAGGTGCTGGATTGTGATTGTAGGGCTGTAACCTGTACGGCCCAAGCTGGTATTTCCAATCAATAATCATGTGGTATTGAGCGGACAAACGACCAGAATAGCACACTTGCAGTGGCAGGGTCAAAGTTGAGGAAAAACACCACGGAGAAAGCGAAAGGAAAGGGAATGTAATACAGTGGATCTGCAAGCCAGAACTGTTCTTTGAACGTTCCCCACAATTCCTACAGTCCTCGAATTGAATTAGAACTAATCCAGATCAGTTCTAGTCGAGACTGACTTTGGGATTTCCCATCATCGTGTGTAGGGGTGCAAACGGGTCGGGTTAATCCCGACCGATTCGGCACCGAATCCGATTGGTACCGAATCCGGAGAAAAAATATGGGTTAAGATATGGTAACAACCATATCTGTCTGAATCCGATCCGTTTGCATCTCTAATCGTGTGTATGTGTGTGAGGAAGTACAGAACTAAGCATTGCATACGGCATACCACAAATAGGGTCAACGGATGACGCGTACACTGGCAGGATACTATTTGAACTTTTCAGGATGACCTACGGCTGTAGTACCCTTTCTTTCTATACAAACATGCGCAGGTCACAAACTAAAAAAAGACCACGTACGGTTAGCTAAAAAAAAACCACGTATGGCACTAGAAAAGGAAATAGACTTATAGATCGACGGAAGAGAGAAAGAAAGATACAAACTTGAAAAAGGATGCAGGAAAAATAAAAACTTTTCTCCTTTGCCTGGAGTCGGAGTTGCTTCAAATCGCAATCGTTGAGAACGGCCGATGAGAACCACTCATTCGTCTGTGAATTATATGTACTTGTACACATCATAGGAAAAAATAGTTTTAATTTTGCCAAATATATTTTTATTTCGTTGGGATATTACGAATATTAGCACTCGAACAATATATTGCTATTAGTTATGAGAAGCCTTGGGGCATCACAAGCAACTGCATACATACATATGAAAGAAAAAAAAGATTTATGACATACATGGAGAGAGCACGAAGTAGCATAGCATAAGAGATCAAAGGCTTGAAAGGACAATGCGTTTTAGATGAATTTTTTTTTGGAGTGGGTGCGATTAACTTTTTAATATGTTTAATGTAATTAGCATAGGGTTTACGACAAAGTAAAGTGAGATTAATTAGCACTAATTTGATGAACTATCAAAAATTTAGAGCAATACATAGTTGTATGTATACGGCATATCAGTCTCAATAGAAAATGATGTTAGGGGCTCTGTATACAATAAGAGATAAAACATTGATTAACAAATGTATGTTGAGCCTTTCAGGGACCAATCAAGAGATAGAATTGAAACTATAGTACGAAATTGAATAAGAGAGAGAACATGTTAAGATCACTTGTCTCAATGGGACCATGCATGCAAAGGCAAAAGTCGGAAAGACAAGCAATAGGTTTACGCGACATCTGTATTCTAGCACTTGTAGGTGTCTTTTAATCTTAACAATTATGTTACAAATTATAAATCTTGAGAACAACTGCACACTGCACTATGAATTGTGGATGACAAATTGCGTTATCAAGTGAATCTGCATGGAGATCCTGATGTCCAATACAGGGAGCATAGATTGCAGAGTAAGTAAGCCAACATGTGAGTAGGATGGACAGGAACAGAGCCCGGCGCCGATCCATTCGAGATTTGTCGGCTTGACGCTAACGATCACCCTGCTCTACATATTGGAAGCAGCCTGTACCACCTGCGGCGCAACTTGGAGGCAGCCGCGCTCGAATCCGTCGCCTGAGATCGGAGCGCGCTTGGTGCCGGCGCATCAGGCAGAGCAGGGCAACGTCGCGCCGTCTGGCCCGCGCCTGGCTGCGAAGAATGGGATGACGAGGAGACAGCCGGCGAGGAGGAAGGCGCCGGTGAGTGACACCAGCATCTTGGGGTGCGCTCCCTGGCCGTCGCGACAGGGGAAGCGGCGCCTCCGGCGCCGGCTGCAGCGCGCGCCTTGCGGATGAAGCGGGCCAGAGGAATGGTGCCAAGGGCGGGAGCGGCCGCGGCGCCGACGGTGGCGGCGACGGCCACGAGGGGCCTCCTCCCGGCGAAGGTGACCAGTAGGCGGAGCTCCGCGGCGCCGCCAAGCTCGACGCACAGTGCGACAAGGAAGCACGCGGTGACGAGGAAGGCGACGGCCACGGACACCATCAGGGTCATCTTGGCGAAGCGGTCCGTGGCCGCTGCACGTCGGGCGGCGGCCGTATTGCGCGCCTTGCGGAAGAACCGGGCTAGGAGCATGGTGCCGAGGACGGGGGCGGTGACGGCGCCGATGACGAGGACGCAGGTAGCGATGTCGACGACGGGGCTATGCCCGGCAACGGCGAGCAAGAGGCGGAGCGCGTCGGGCCCGCCGAGCGGCCCAGCGGCCAGGGCCAGAACAATGGTTGTCGGAACAAGACCCGCCATGGGGAACACGAACCTCTCCTCCAAAAACTGAAGCCTCTCGCTCTCCTCCTCTCCCCCTCTGCTGTCCTGGTACATGAACCGGCAAGCAGCCACTAGTATAACAGAGGAGAGGACTACTCGGGGGCACGCGGCAGAAGGAAGGATCGGAAGGGGCTATATAGGGTGTTCATTATGTCTAGGATAGGATTGGAAGGAGCTGTGCATACTGTCTTCCATTTTCAATTTCTGTGTAGAAAAATTAGAAACTAATATAAATATATATTTTTAAAACAGCTTTTTTTGCTTTTATTACTTTGAAGATAAGACAGAAAGGCACAGAATCATCATGTATCATACTCTTTTCGCTCATGTCTCGCATGTGTGTGTATATATATATATATATATATATTGTTTACTTTTCCTCCTGTTTGACTTCTTTTTGAAAAGATAACTTTTTAGTTGTTACTATTTAATTTTAATTAAAAATTATTTGTTAAAGCTAAAATTTATATGGCACAGCTAATATAAATGGCTCATAGGCCGAATATTTTTGTGGATTAGTCCTCTGCTGGTCATGCCCTGCTCGCGCTCGCCAAATCCGAGTGACTTGACTTTCATTTCTTGGTCCTTATTGGTGCACGCGGTGCCGGCAATCGGCACGTCTCCCACTGCAACTTGCGAGCTCTGCGTGCCGGCTGGCTGTAACCTTTCAGCCTCGCGGTGGACGGTGGAATTAGTGCGCTTTAACAATGTTTCTTCCTTAACCTGCATATGATTGAAAAAGAAGGGGGCATGTAATTCACGCACGCGCGTTAGCAGCCCAAGAGTTAAAAACACAAGCAATTTCGAGAGAGAGAGAGAGAAGCAACTTATAAATAAGCATTTTAATTGACCTTAAGGGTATTTCCAATATAATGCTGTCCACATCACTTTGAAACAATTGTAAATATAACACTTCTAATAGATAGTGTCTACCAGTGGACCCAACCACTAAATTTACTCATTCTCCCATCTCTCTCTCCTCCCTCGCACATCCCATATAGGAATGTGTTAGACATAACCCCATCTCTAACGTATATTTTACCTATATCTTCCTTGTTAATTTGTTTGCTCAAGCAATGTGTCATATAAGACACTACTTTTCTTTCTCTTCTTTAACCCTTTGCTATATCATCTTCTATCCTATATAGGTAGCTAATTATAAGACATATATATTGTATAAGGTAGAGCACTAAAAGTGCTTACCAAGTCGGTATTATCGTACAATCAAAAAGGGGATTAGATGCCTTGAGTTCGAAGCAGACATTCCATTCTTTTCAGCTTATGACTTCCCTCGAATAAATAAATAGGATGCTTCTTCGTCGTCGATTCGAAGCGGTTTATTGGGATAGCATTTTCAAAGCAATTTATCGACATTCGGTATATTCACACAAACACTCGTGTTAGGACCAAAAGCTATAAGCCGCAACCGAAAAGAATGCACCCATCTGGCTCCGTTCTTTTCAGCTTATGGCTTCTTTCAAACAAACAAATGGGATGATTTATTTGTTACCGTTTCGAAACGGTTTATCAGAACAACCTTTTAGAAACATATTATCGTCTTATCGACATTCAGTTCGCTTGTATAAACTTTTATGCTAGAACTAAAAACTATTAACTACTAGTTACGTACTCGTGCGGTGCAACGAAACTCATTGAATGTATAGAAAATTGTGCTATAGAAGAGAGTTGTTTTGATCAGTTGGAAAGTGAAGAATAGTGAGAAGTTAAGAGAATATAGCAGTTGAAGGAGAATGGACGTATAACCACTAACTCATGCTTTTATAATAGTAATAGATAACTATAAACCATTTGTTACAGTAAAAAAAACGCACCACTTGCATGATAGCACTCCTACCACACCCAGGGAGCATCTGAAGGTACCCAACAATGACAAAAGATTAGCCACTAGGAGATGGTTGGTGGTTTGGTTCCTGGCCTGCCGTCGTTATCAGTAGAAAAAGGGAACCTGTTGATGGTCCTCCTCCTTATCCAAACATGCCATGCCGTTCTTGTGTATCGTTGTTCGTTTTGGTCCTATTCATAAGAGCTTATTTTGAGTGATTTTTAACTGAAAAATACTATAGCTAACTAAAAAAACACTATAACTGACAGATCCTTATTTAGCATAATTAAATTTAAAAAAAATTAAAAATAGAAAAAACATATTATCCCATCATGTATCATGCAAACAAATATGAGAAAAAAAGAACTAGAAAAAAGCTAAAAAATTAAAAATATAGAAAAAGATGAAATTTATAAATAGTGCAAAATAAATAAAAAATTTAAGTCGAAACAAATGGACCCAAGATGGCATACGTTCTGCCATCAATTTCCACGCCCGGGTACGACCATCCCTGGATATTGACCGCATCGCACAAGTGCTAATTTACGAACTAATAGGAAACGCAGATTCTAGATTTTTCAAAAAAAAAAAAGAAAAGAGGAGAAGCCGTAAAGATATTAGTTTCCTACTTTTCAGCAGATGATTTATAACTTATTATTTTCTTCGAATAAACAAACATGATGATTTCTTCGCTATCTTTTCGAAACAGTTTATCGAGACAGTCTTTTTAAAACAGCTTATTAACACTCAATTCATTCATATAAGTATTCATACTAAGATTAAAAAAAATCATCGATCGTAGTTAAAAAAGAAGCATTTCCTTTTCTGTTGAGTGACCCCAAATGTCTCTGGGCTACGGTTTAACCTAACATTTGGCAATTGGCATGGGTGGTGATCCAACTTCGTGTGGTTAGCTCGTAAGGGCCGAACTGGGTTAACAGGTCCCGCATCGGATGCGGATGCTCTCTATTAATAACTGCAACGATTACTGTCCACATATATGTCTATTTCTGCCGTCTTTACTCCATTTAGTATGAGCCCTTGGATCTTGATCGGACGACAGGAGCATACCTACTTAGAGACTTAGAGTGACGTGCTTTCCAAAGTCGGTTACAAACCCGTTCATCTTTGGTTTTGCTGCTTTTATGCTCGGCTATTTGGAAGGAGACTTGTGCCTTGATCGGTTGGGCTTCAGCTTCTGATTTTCAATTTATTTTTCACTATTCATAAATTTCGTCTTTTTCTGAATTTTTGGCTTTTTGTTTAGCTTTTTTACCGGTTCTTTTTTCCCGTATGTGTTTGTATTATACGTAATGAGCTAACATATTTTTTATATTTTTTAAATTTAATTATGCTAAATAAGCCTCTGTCAGCTACAGTATTTTTTTCAGTCAGCTACAGTATTTTCAGCTATAAACCAAAAAAAAACCTAACTGATCACCACCTTGTTTCCTAGGACAGTTTATAGTCATCACTCATCCGAATGAGCTTGTTTTCTTCCTTCGAAAAAAAAAGAGTTTGTTTTCTTTATTAGTGGATGGGCATGTTTGCTACTGCTAGGTGAGTAGGAGCCGCACGGTTGGTGAGAATGTCGAGGAGGAGGCCAAACGAGACGAATTGATACAACTACAAATACTACACTTGTATGCCTTCCTTTTTGCGTTGCGGACTAACAGTTCTCTATGTGGACAACCAACAAAATATTTGATGATCAATCATGCGGTGACATTTCCTGAAGAATCCATCTAAGGCTTAGTTCCTTTAAATTTATGTTTAGGCTTTGATTTTGGCTTCTATTTCTGAATAACTCGCTATTAAATAGTATACTTTTTAAGACAGGGTCTACAAATAAATTATAGTATAAACTGTACCAAATTCAGCTGTACCGATCAAAATAGCATATGACTATTTTCCTCTAAATACTATTTCTCATAAATAAATTAAAATTTAAAAACCACGGTAATAAAATATAAGTCTCATCTAACAACCCACTCAAAGCCTATGCTCCACCCGCCATCTCTCATCTCTCGAGTCATGCGGTGACATTTTTATTCTGAAGAATCCATCTATTCAGATGTGATGGTTCAACCGGCCAGTCAATGCAGCCGAGATGTGTGTGGCAGTGGGAAATGGCAGGGTTGGACTGCCTACTTTCAGTGTGGGCCTTTTTAGTCTTTTGACTTATTGTTTAGGTTTTTCAATTTTAATCTCCACCAAAAAATAGTATACAAATAGATATAGTTATATGTGATTTTAGTTACTATAGATAAAGTTAGCATAATATATAATATAATTTAACTTTAGACCTCATCTTTATGTGTGGAAACTTCTGATGTTCTTATCTTGTGTGTGGAAAGGGTTCGCACTTTCTTCCCTGTGTGAATTGGGCAATTGTCTACTAGTAGAGCAGTAGAAGAAAGTATTCTCAGATTTGGTATGACCGTGTCTCTGATGGTGCGTATTAGGCAGAGTGGAAGACCTTACTTTCACATGTCATCAGCTACATTGATTATGTAAGCATAACGGATAAGAATGGCAGAGCCTGTCATAAAGGTCTCATGGAAAGTTCCATTTGAAAACTAAGTCGTCGTTTTTTCTGCTATCAAGAATGGCAAGACTGCAAAGACTGTTCTTTCGTTTTGAAAGCTAGTGTATGAAAGAAAATATCAAATGCTCAATAAAACGTAGTATTATTTCTATTGTTCCATTGTGCTCACTCCAAACATTTTTATCCACAAATACTCTTTGCTACGAAATTTTCGTTACTGTAGCCTGTTAGGGAATAACGCCAAAGGAACCAAAAAAGTATCACAATTTCTTTTACACAAAGCAAAGAAAGCCTTTGGAGATTGGACTGGAGACTTGGAGAGGAGCATTTTCAAATCCTTCTTCCCACCATCCACGATCCATCTTTTTTTTCAAGTGCAACCCAGACGCACACACGTGACACCAAACACATCACCATATACACCTCCAGGAGCACAAGCATACACTTTGACTACTGAACATACCTATGTGCACATGTACTTTGAGGGACACTATTTGCATAAACAGTACCTAGAGAGTACTATTCATATAAACAGTACTCCAAAAATAAGACACCGCGGGACCGAGCCTGGGCAAGTGGGTTGCACTCCTGGTAGCCTCACCATCCGAGCTAACACTCAGCTCTCCATCCATGATCCATCTATACTCATAGGCAGCATTTGGGGAGATATTTTCATCAATGTTGATGTCGATGCTGACGGAGCAGGCGCTTTGGTAGGCACTACTGCTCCGTCTCTTTCAGCAGAATAGAATGAGACAACAGCACAACCGCACAAAACGATGCGGCTTTTTGTTGAAACCGGTGGCAGTCCTAGCTCGAGAGAGTAATCACAACAAGCACAAAAGTACATAAGAGACACGAATATTTGTTAACGAGGTTCGGTAAAGTCTACATGTAGGACTAGTATGGCAAAAGAGGGGGTGAATGGTGCCTTCAAATTTTTGTTCAAGTATTTGAATATCAAGAAGCCAAAAGTCTGAAAAAATAGCACTGGTACAATCATTTCAAATCATAAACATTGCAAAAACAACACTATTTTAAAATCCAAAAATATATAAAAATTTTGATCCACAGATCCAATAGACTTAAAACTTGAATCAAGACTAGATCATGACCATGAGAACCTATCTTAACCAAAAATCTAAAAAAGAACTTAAAAGAATTAAGATCATTTGGTTTGTGAAGCTCTGCTGTAGCAAAACAAGGCCAAAACCTAAAATTGAGTTAGCTCCCAAACCAAAGCTCAAAATTACTTGAAATTTGGTATGCACCTTCTCTAGGATGTTAGGAACCTATTCCAATCAACGATCAAGAAAATTGTTGTCAAAATTTTAACCTTTTTTTATTTGAAGTAAGATTACACTAAAATCATACAAAAAACCAAAAATAGGGAATATGACTTACTCATAGGTGGATGATACGCAAGATGACTCTAGATGTGTTCCCACATGTCACACCAAGTAATAACACCAAAGAAATCAAGGTGAAAATAGCTGGATCAAGAAATCACTCGTAGATGCTAAAACGAGCAAAAACCGAATTTTTTTATGAAATTGCCAACCAAGTAAATGGATGAAGATTAATTTTCAGATATTATCTCCATCGCTTACACATCATTGGTATAGCAATATCAAGAAGGGGGGGGGGGAGAGAAGAGCAAAAATCAGCCAAGTCAAGAGCAAATCAATCAACATAAGAGAGTTCTATAGAGATGAATAAAGATTAATATATTACTACTTGAGAATGAAAGTTTTACAGCCACTGCACTTAGAGAACAAGAAAGCACACCACATCACTCAACTTCTCACAAACCCTAACCCTAGAACACTTGGTCACAATGAGAGGATGGTTGGATGGTTAACCATAAGTTTCCATTCCGACCCATTAAATAGATGCGCTAGTCAACCCCATCTAATTCTTTGTGGATACTATCCACTAAGCGCATATGGGGGAAATTTTAACTCACATAATACACTTATGCACACTTTTCAAAGCGTATAGTCTGAATCCACTAAGTCATTAGCCTTGATCCAACTTGATTTTCTTATCTTCATCTTGAACTAAACTGCCTTCTCAAGCGCTGCTTTATGAGCATAAACTCGATTCTCATCGTTGACCATAGTTGACTCCAAGCAATCATACACATCTAAAGACCAAGAAATTGTTTCTAGGCATAATTTCTTCATAAATTGACCCACATTAGTTGTAATATACATCATACAACATATATACACTGTCCTAGGTCAAACTAAATCGTCTTATGACTCAAATTTTTTAAAATCATCCATTTCTACAAGCTATCTAGAAAAATCTGTAAATTCCCAATTTTCACTCCTTCAAAATGACAATGGTTCATCACAACAAAACTCTAGACCTTCTCACATGGTCCTTCACTAGGTCCCCGGGAGTCGAATCATGGTGGCTCCATCTATATGAGGAGTTTTGTTTAACGATAGCGTTACAAGAGGTTGCAAGTACATATGTATACCCTAGTTACATGTTCAACTCAGACACCTAGCCCGTACCATGAGGGTAAGCCCCTGCACCCCAGCCACAATTTTTGTAACCCCATACAAACCGTGTTTTCTTCCCTTGTAGGGTTGTGTCCGGAAAAGCGACACTCTGCTTTTTCGGACACAACCCCTTTGCATATATGAGTCATACATAACACTTTTTTTCTACGTTCATGCACGTGTTGACACCTTCCATCGACCCACATGTCGAATTGCCTCCTTGGTAGGAACATCTTGCGGCTTTGCTTAAGAAAACAAATGGAGAGAAAGTCCATAGCTCCACATCATACGTGAGGGTGACCAACAACTAGAGGTGGAAATGGATGAATACGAATCAAAATTTACCCTTATCGTATTTGTATTTTGTAACGAATATGAATACTAATTTGAATATTCTCGAATACAAATATGAATCGAATATTGTAATGGATACGAATTCAAACCGAATATCTATTCCATTCGGTCAGATTCAAATGTGAATTTTTATACGAATTCGAATACAAAATCGAATAAGAGAGAAATTATTGATCGAATAGGAAAATATATACCGTATTCATATCCTATCAAATATAATAGCCAAATAATATAGATAATTCATATCCATTTCTCACCCCCTACCAACAGCGGGCAAGTTAATCGATCCATGTTTCAATCTCACCGTACTAGTACTAGTAGTTATTAGGTGTCCATATGGAATGCAATTTTTTTAAAGGAAAAGTTCAATTCCTATATAAATCGAAGAATTTTTGTTTTAGTCGGGACCTAATTATAGTGGAGATGTCCATTTTCATGGACTGATTCCTAAACAGGCCAGTGGATCAATGTCTCCACGTGCAGCTAACACAGCAACATACATAAAAGAACAAAATAATCCTCTCGGATGATTCTTTCCTAAAAATCCTTAATTATCCACTCTGTTCTTTCTATCGATCTAACTAAAATAGTGTGCACGTGCATGATCTAGTGTTTGAACGCTCTGAAAATTTGTTAAAGCCTATTCAACACACTAAAAAATATCCATACTGTTACAGCCTATTCAACGAAAAAAAATCAACATTTTAATTTGAAAAATATCCATACTGTCAAAGCCTCTTCAACAAAATGTCAACACTCCGAATATTGTCATGGTTCTCCGTCTTTGACTCCTTTTTCATAAAAAAATATATATTTCCCAATCTCTGGTGTCATTGTCCGAACGTGTGTTCTGGTGAAGCCAACCCTGGACAACGTGGATCACGCATCTGGACCAAGTCTAGTTTTTCAAGCAGAAGTACAGAATAGTGCATGCATGATTGAGGTAATTAATTTCAATAAGTTTGAAGAAACCTCTCTAACATGACGGAAAGTTTATATTCTCCTTCACGCCAGTATTATTTCTTCTTCACTTGACCTTCCTAGCTAGACGCTCTACCATTTCAGCTGGATCTACTGCAGTCTCAAGTGCTGAAGATTAGGATTTGATCTGTCCAATTGATCTTGTAAAAGTTGACCCTGCCCAATCGCACCAGTAGCAGCAGCAGTACAGTTTACAATACTACTTAAAAAACTGTTGGTCAGCTGCCGATTTCTGTCATATCAGTACACTTTAAGGCCCTATTTGAATCGTGAAAAAATTTATTTCTGTGAAAAATAAACTGATTTCCATAAAATTCCTGTAAAATTTCTGAGTTCCAAACAAACAAGTCATAACAATACTTTGAGATTCATTAAAAAGAAAGCATATTTTTCCGCTTCTAACCGGTTTTAGGTCAGAATTTAGCGGCAGGGGTCAGTGGACTGTGCAGCCCACCGATAGTTGGATATTGTAAAAGCTGGACACGTGTAATCTTGAGAGAAGTTTTGACGTACCCACAGAATGTCGAAAGGTCAGCAGTTCCAACATATGTTAAAAATCTGCACAAATGCGTGTGAATGAATGGTCACTTCTCTGGATATTATGGCCGTGAATGATATGTTTAGCATGATCCCCACCTTTGGGGTCTGTTTTTTTTTACTGAAGCTAGTGACTTTTAATACAGTATCTAACTTACAAACAGGATATTTTTTTAAGACGAGATCTACAAGTTAATTGTAATACACGTTAAAAGCTTAACATCTGTATTAACCAAAATCGCAAGTGAGTATCTATCTCTCTGTAATATCTATCGTAAACAGCTAAAATTTAAAATTTTCAGCCAAAAGCCATAAGCCGCAGCCGAACCAAACAGACCTTTACTCTTTCGTCTATTTTGAGCAGATGAAACGTAAGTACTGTTTGAGACGGTCTCAATTCCAGGTTAGGATTCTTTTCCCACCGTCAATGGAGCTCTAAAAAGGAACCGGTACCTAGTGATCTCGTCGTTCCCAATCAAGGGAAACAAGACATGACCAAGGGATCAAAATAAGCACTCAATCTTGACTGAACATACTAGTATGAGCATTTTAATGGCCAAACCATGCAGGTGATCGTGCATTGCGCGCTCTCTGGGCTCAAGCATGCTATACGCGAAGTCGTGAACGAAGGAAGTTGCAAAATTCAGAAGAAGAAAAAACAAGGAAAAAAGAAACAGAGTGAAACGCATTGAGTTCTTGGTTCTCCAAGAAAGAAACGCATTTGGGCACGGCGGTCGTCGGGTGATAGGGACCTCCACTGCCGAGTTGACGGAGGTCGGCAGGCCACGGCGGTCGTCGGATGCCAGCTCCCTCGCCGCCGGCGCTTGCCACCTCCTCGAGCTCTTTATTCTTCTCCCATGTGACCCGGTAGGCCGGTACCCAAACTTCACCAATCAAATAGCAAGTGATTCGGACACCGGAACACCATACAATATTGTGCTTCTAGTATTAAATTTGGTGAAAGAACCAAGTGACAAAGTGAATCAAAACAGAGAGGCCTTAGGAAAAAGAAAAGTGTACTGCTAGGGAGTAGGGAATAAGGGATCAGGGAGACAAGGTGCGAGTGCAGTATCTGTGCCAAATCTATTGGCGACTTTCGGGTAGCGACCGAGGGGGATAATTTATGGCCCCTGTTTTTTTTTATGTTTTTGGTTTTTAATTTTGCTTATCCGAAAATCAAAATACATAGAATGATTTTCTAAAGTGGATTGTTCAAACAATTTTTAGAGTTTAAAACTATATACGTCGTTTGCGTTGGTATCTCTACTGTCTGCTATTATTTCAAAAAATTCAGATAAAAATTATAGTCGCACAAAAAAAATAGCCGCTCAAAAAAAAAAAACGAGCGATCTGTAGATGTAACGTGACTGTGTGTGGGACCGCTTGCTTTGACCCAGAGCTACGTCAAATCCACATGAAAAGTCCGAAATGTTAAGCAGTCAAATCTAGAGTATGTTCTTTTCAGCTTCTAAAAATTAATTTTCGATTTTTCTATAGTAACTATCTTTTAAACAGATTATTTTTTAAAATAGAGTCTACTAGTTAATTATAGTACATACTTTACCGACTTTATTTATATCGGCAAAAATCATATGTAAGTTTCTATTACTCTGTAATCTCTTATACAAACAACTCAAAAGTCATATGCCGCAACTAAAAGTCATAAACTACAGCAGATAAATGGAAGGCAGCACAAAACAGGGGAAAGATGGCACACGGCCGCGCGAGTAATAAGATATCACAACCTGCACGAGGAAAACAGGCATCATTTCGGGAGACAGTCAGAATCAGCAGCCCCGTCCGAGTGGATTCCATCCGGTCAAAAAATCATCGTCGATGGTACCATTGTACCCGATCAATTCTCATCAGATCAACATCAAAACTATACACTCGAGGAACAGTGACAAAATGGTGCACAGTGAAGTAGTGAAAGAACAAGGGCATAGCAATCGCACGTATAGTATCAGACCGGTACAGCTGTTTAGTGTACAGTATGACCTGCACCACTTACGGAGACTTCAACGTAGCAAATGATTGTAGGTACTTTTGGACTGCGACGGCCTGCTCATTTAAGGTTGTTTCTGGATTTTAGCTTTTAATTCATTACTTTTTAATTTTGTTTTTTTGGATTTTTGGTTATTTAGGGTTTTTGCTACTTTTTCGTATTCCTTCGTATTATACGTGATTGGCTAATCTTTTTTTTTTATTTTTTTTAAATTTAATTACGCCAAATACAGTGAAAAATAAGTCAGATACAGTAAAAAAATTATAAGCTATTGTCAAACTGAGCGCCCTTTGACTTTTGAATTTTGATTGTTTACGATAGAGAGTACAAAGAGCAGTCATATACGATTTTAGTCGATATAACTGAAGTCTTAAAAAAAACATCTATAAAAAAACAAAAACCATAAACATAGAGACCAGAGAACGCAGCTATGTCTGAACGGCCCGACCGTACAGTAGCCGGTGGACCCCATCAATGGCGCGGGTAACTTGAAGGCGGCCAGCCGCACCTTGAATCCGCCGCCTGAGCACGCCAGATGTGGTGGTGCCTCAAGCATAGCAGATGCGTATGTCGGATGTCGCAGCGTTTGCGACGCGCCTTGCCGCGCGGCGGAAGGCCACAGTGGTTGACACCATCAGTGCCGGCCGCCTTGCGGAAGAAGCGGGACAGAGGCAAGATCCACACCGCCTCCACCACACCTTGAATCCATGCTTCCCGCCGTGCGTGGCGCCTCCACACGCCATCACCTCCAAACAGAAGTTGGGCGTGGTCACCTCCGAGAGGTTGGCCGGACGGTGTCTCGAAGCTCATGGGCCAGAAGCACATCTGAGTACATAAAAACTGATCTTTTGGTCATCTTACGCCGCCCATCCGTTGAGGAGGACATAGCGCAAGGCCAATCGATCGAAGTGCAAGGCGTTCCATACGTACGGCTAAAATGCAACACGCAGTTATTCAAGCTACTATGTCCATGTCTCCCATCATAGCCACATCCAGTAAAGGCATAAAAAAAAAATTCACGCGCATAGTGTAAGTGTATAGCACGAGAAGTTGTGCGCTATTACAACACAAATCTAACGGATCCAACATCGCAAAATCCTTACCGGCCGGCGGCAGCATATGTAGAGGTTATCAAGGACGAACAGTTTAGGCGATTCTCTCGCTGCCGAAGGTGAGGACGACGACCATCAGGCTAAGCATGGCCGTCACAACTGCTGCCCCAAGAGTCATCTTGGTGAGTTGCTCCACGGCCTCCGGGATCGGCTCGTTGCCTGCGCCGGTGCGGAGGTGCACGTAGGCGAGCGCCATGGCTAGGAAGAAGGTCACCGTCGCAGAAGCAGGCAGCAACGTCTGAACGGCAGCATCAAGCGGTGGAGCATGTCCGCCGTCCATGCCACCTGACAGGACTAGAAGGAAGAGCTCGAGGAGGCCGACCGCGGCGCATAGGGTGAAGGTAATGGCCTCCGCAATAGCCCTATTGGCGCCGGCGTGGACGCCGGTGCAGATGATGCGCGCGTAGAGGAGCGAGACGCCGACGAAGAAGGCCACGGTCGGAGCCGCCAGCAGCAACATCTGGAGAGTGGCATCGAGCTGTTGAGCTCGAGCGCCGCCGGCAGGAGGACCTGACTGGAGGAAGGAGGAGAGATGGGGGCCGCTGATCGCCGTACACAGGCCGAAGATGATCATCTCCAGAGCTGCGCTTGCCATCTTGCTGGGTTGCTTCGATGGATCTTGAGGAGCTCGGTTCTTGGAGGATCTTGAGGAGTTGCTGCCTTGCTGGGGCCGTGCGAGTACTGGGGGAAGAAGCCTATGTGGA
The DNA here is from genome assembly GCA_036346575.1 of Dendrocalamus sinicus. Taxonomy (NCBI): domain Eukaryota; kingdom Viridiplantae; phylum Streptophyta; class Magnoliopsida; order Poales; family Poaceae; genus Dendrocalamus; species Dendrocalamus sinicus. The sequence goes on along the minus strand of CM070656.1, from coordinate 4,848,290 downwards.
GTACGAGGGTATGATAATGACGGGGAACGACGAGGGAATAGGCATCTGCATTTGTTCTTTCTTGATCATGTGTTGCCCTTGCGTGGTCAAAAGAGGGAAAATAATTTTGGTGTTGTTGTGGTGTCTACTCGTATGTGTCTCTTTAGGGTCAGTGTTCGTTTTTTTCTCTTTTTTTTTTCTGAAATGGATGGTAGAGCTCTTGCCATTCGTTCAAAAAAGAGGGAAAAGATTGCGATTGGTTTGTGGCCGTGTAATCCATGAATCCTGACTTCCCAGTTCCGATAGGTCTTACCGTCTTAGACGTGCGAAAAAGGTCACTTGCCCGCATGGATTACACATCTACACCGTCCACTATAATAAGAGTCAAAAATCATTTTTGCAAGACGAAGCTCTCTGCTTACTACTCTGACATTCCTATAAGCTCCCCAAATAAAACTTTAAAATTTAGTAGTATATAAGCATTAGTTTAAATTTTCGTACCGTGGTGTATCAGCCAACATACTACTTCTAGGATCATTCTGTACAACTACACCTAGTACATGCAGTGTATATATATGTGCAAGGATTCGTGTGACCAGAGGGCAGAACTAGAACAAAAACGACCAAAGTTTATCACTTCATTATACATATAATAATTTTCAATTAATATTGTGCTAAATAGAAATGTGTCCAGCAATTTTTAGCATCAATGGTTCAACATAACCGATGATAGTGTATGATGATAAAGAAATAGTATCCGATAATAATATTAGCTAGTTATAGTAAACTGAAGTAACTAAGCATGAAATCACAAACAAAAATTGATTGGTATTAGTAAAATACATCATCTAACCTCAATGGACTATAAAAGAAAACAAAATTACTTAAAGTTTTTAAGTAAAAAAAACATAATGATCAAATGTAACTACAAGCATTACCTTTTAGTATTTACGTTTTTTAAAGTTGACGAACCACAATATCATTGGTAATTTTCTTCAATTCTTGTTTCTTCACATAGCAAATAAGTTTATCATTAACAAAATTGTCACTAATTAATTGAAAAAGTCAATTAGATGTTTATATGTTTAACAATTCAAGAATAATATAATAGAAAAATACGTCCAGTGGCTTACTTACTTGACATTGTGGTTAAATACTATAATTTGCCTCTGATTTGCAACGAGCTAGGCCGGTATTCCAAAAATGAAAATTGAAACGCTAAGTCTTAACCCTACAATTCAAAAAAATCTACAAATTATATTAAAGCACCAACTCATAAATTTATCCCTTATTCTTGAAATAAATTGGAAGAATTGAGATAAATTTAAAGCAAAGTATATACTGATCTGGTGGACCTATGCTTTCTTTGGCCTGCGAGGGCGCGAGACAACATGGACCAAGCGGCACCGCAGCGAGATCGCAAGCGAGGGTGGTCAGTGGCGCTGATTTATCTCGTTCTCTAGCGAACGGTCGCTACCAAGTTGGGTGTAGCAGACGTGGTACACGTCTCTTGGCCGACTGTACGAGACGAACAAACGTAGAGGGCTACTACGAGGTGACACGCTTCAGGATCGATCTAATGAAAACCGTGGTCTTTTACGATCCTCCATCTTGGGTTAGTTAAGGGCTGGCTTGGCTTGCTGTAATTGCCTCATAGACTAAGGGACAATGGAGGTTTCTTGTGGACTGCTACTAGTTACTGAGAATTTAGGCTATTAGTACTCTCAAGGAAGGAACCGGGTACATTAAATTTAGGCTAGAGGGTTCACAAATGGACTGGATGTGTTGATTCCTACTAAAAAGTTTTTGACTCAGTGTCCTGAAATACCAGATGAGCCTTATTGGTTCTGCCTCTGCATGGGGCTGGATACTTACTATATACTATAATTAAGCTAGATTTTGGTATCGTGCGTATTTAAATACCATTTCCCTAGTTTTCCTGACAGCAACGTCGATCGAGATTGTAACAAAACTTCCATGCAATCTGTGGAGGAAACGAAAGCGTCCAGTCTTCACCGAACGCTTTTTTCTAAACAAACCTTTAGCTGGGTCAAACTCAAGCTATGTTATGCTAGCTAAGTATTATGAAATGGTGTCGATCGACCTTTTGACTAAACGCCTAGCTCTAAGCCTCTAACAATACAGTTCATTTCCTATATATGTTTTCTAATTTCTAATGGAACATGGCATGCAGAACCACCTTTTGAAAGGATATCTTGTAGATCATCTTTTGAAAAGTAAAAGAAAGAAGACCTACGAGTGGTTCTTCCGAAAAGAAACGGGATCGACTGTACCCCATTAAAAACAACTTGACGGGACAGATTGTTTTGTCTGGTTGCAAGCAACAGCGGCAATTGGTCATAAACAGATTAGTTCAGTTGCCTTACTGACAACAAGACCCTTGAGTTTTTAAGTTGGGGTCACAGTTCTACAAATGCTCGTAGAGATCTTCTTCAACATTTGGATGCTCCGTAAATATGTGGAGGAAGAAGGGCTTGCCACAAAAACAACCATCTCCAACAACCCCTCGACGAGACGACGGTGCTTTCCCTTCAGCATGAGATAACGGTGTCCATCTTTCTGAATTACGACAGGAACGGTTCACGAAAGTCACCTCTCAAGGCTGGCCCGGCGTAGGATTTCTCAGTAGAAGCTAGGAAGTATCCACTGGAGGCACAAAATCGTCTAACATAAAACTGAGGACGAGCACGGCAGAGACTCAAATCACACCAGAATATCAAAATACGGCGAGCAAAACTGCTGGTCGAACATGCATAATCAAACAAGCACTCGAAATGAGAATATAGATAAAGGAATTAGACTGGGCGAACCTGCCATGGTACGTACGGCCGGCAGCGCGGACGCTCGATCAGCATGGAACCAATCCAATCGCCGCCTGCTCTTCCGCACCGGAGCATCTCGACTGTAGGACCGAAAGTGGTAACAGCGGAGGACGAAAGTGGTAATAGAGATGAGTGAATGATGTCTTAAAATTTGTTTTTTTTTCTAAATATTCATTGACCATTCATTCTAATAGCTATAAAGCTATAAAGATTAAGATGAAAAACTAACACAAACCTTATCAAATCAAGAAATTAAAAACTAATAGATGAACAATATTTTCGATAGTATCGTTATAGAACTACAGTATACCGTTTGCTACATAGATCTTCTCTAGTATATCAAGAACATATTTCAACAATTGATCATGAAAATCATTGCCAAAGTTGAGACCTCTTTTAGTTTAAAGACAAATTGCACCACAGTCGATCAAAAACCGAAATTGATGATCAAGACTTACTCGTGGACAGAAAATAGCTAAGATGGCTTGGATATATTCCTACATGTCATAGCAAGTAAGAACGCCGGACAAGTCACTCCAAAAACTCTCATATCAAAAAATCACATGGAAAATAAAAAACACGCAAAAAACCGAGTTTCTTAATAAATTTCTACCAATGTGACTAGATGGATGAAGATTGATTTCTAGAGATTATCTCAATCTCTTATACGTTCTTAGCACAGCAAGATCAAGAAGGGATGATAGGAGAGGAAAAACTAACTAAATCAAGAGCACATCAATTAACACAACAGACAACCATAGAGATGTCAAATATTGATTCTATTTTTGCTTGAGAAGGAAAGTTTTACAACCACCTTACAAGACAGAGAGTATACCAATCACTTAACTCTCAAACCCTAACCCTTAATAAGAAAGCACAAGAGAGGTAGATTAGATAGATAATCACAAATATCCATCTCAATCCCTTAAATAAATAGACTAGCCAGCCACATCTAACCTTTAGTGTATACTGTCCACTTGCCACAATGCAAAAAAACCCGATAACCCCACACATATGGGTTTCTCACACATATTTACTTATGCACGTTTTTCAAAGCGTATAAGTTCGAATCCCGTAAGTTCTTAGTCTTGATCTATCTTGATCAAAACAGCTTATCTTTGACCTAAATCGCTCTCCCATGTACCGCTCAAACGCCGCGGTTTTGATCTAAATTAGTTTCTAATATTTTGGCCAAACTACCAAAATACTTTTTCTTGACCTAGTCTTCATTTTTCATTACAAGCATTTGTCATACTTGTCATGTGTAGGTGCACCATTAGCTTGCCACGTGTCGGCAAGTATATCTCTTTTTGGTTCTACCGAACCACACTTCACTTAGACCGATCAAGCCACATGATGCAACCTCGTCATTCGAACCTGCTTGCAATATTTTTCACCTTTCTCATGCTATGTTTGAGCTCACCATCTCACCTAGTATTCTTGATCATTCTAGGCCTTAGCTCCTCCATGTGCATAGCACTGATCCTCGCTGTTGACCATGGTTGACTCTAAGCGACCTTGCACATCCGAAGATAAAGAAATAATTTCTATGTATAAGTTTTTCATAACTTAACCCATATTAGTCAAAATATGCTTCATGAAATAGTAATGCATTAATCTAGGTCAACCCAACTTAACCCATGACTCAATTTCTCAAAATCTAAGAATTTCTTTCTCTGCTAGTACTACTGACCTCACAAGCCAATACTACCACACCTTGCACCTCACAATTTCATCTCTCTAGAAAAAAGCTACCTCTAAGTAAAAATCGAAACTACCGCCTAGTGGTATGACCGACATCATGCTGTGGTACTACCGCACAGCGGTATGACCGCACCAAACTGTGGTACTACTCGTTTTCAGTCTGAGCCTTTGGTCCATGGCAAAAAATGAGATGTCCAACAGGTGACAGCAAAAAAGAATGCTTTTCTTTGGTCCCTCAATCTAAGCAGAAAAGTAGAGTCCAACACACAGCAGTCGTCAACCCCAAAACTAAAGATGAGGTTCCATCCTTCGATCAGTGACAGAAGCTTTGGAAGAGATTATTTCTAACTAGCATGAGTTCTTGATCTGTGCCCAATATCATGCCACGTTCTTTGGGAAGTAGTGTCATCGGTGATGAGACAACATCAAGTGTGATAGGGAAGGAGAGTTTCACCATCTCACTGCATTATTCGATGCCCACGATGAGCAATTATGCAAACTGAGCAATCAAGATTATGGTGCACATAAGGACTCAAGTCAAGTAGAAGGTCCGATCATTGAATCACGAAGGTGATAACACCTTGTACGGTGGTGGCTGAGGCTGCAAGAATCGGAAACTTGATAAGGCAAGAGTAAGGTGCTATAATTGTAGCAATCATAGGCACTTCACTTCAGAATGTTGTAAGCCGAAGAAGGAGAAAACATTTCTTACTAAAGCTCTCAATTATGATGAATCCGCACTGGTTTGATGTTGAGTCGAGTCCGAGGCATTGAAGAGATGTATTCATCGTCCTGAGTCAGCTAGTAGAGTTGAGTCCTAGACGTTGAGGAGATGTGTTCATCGTATTAAGTCTACTCTAATGCTGAGATAAGTCCGGGACATTGAGGAGATGTGTTCACTGTCCTAAGTAGGGTAGGTAGAGTTGAGTCCTATATGTTGAGGAGATATGTTCGCCGTCCTAAGTCAAGTCTGGTACATTGAAGAGATGTGTTCACTTTCCTGTGTCAAGTATGAATTGGGCAAGTTATAGTCAGTACCGATTGCCCTAAAGAGTTAGAGTCTTTGCTTGTAGATGGATGTGCACCAATTGAATTGAGCTCCTGCATGCAGCTATGTATTTAGTTTGCATGTAGATCGCTTCATGTGGAGGCATAGCTGGAAGTTCAGATAATGCGTTGAGACTAAACTAGAAGTATGTCGAGTCAAGATTAGGGGGGGAGTATGTCGAGTCAAGATTAGGGGGAGAATATTAGAAATAATCTTGACTTACAGTTTAAATCGAGTCCGAGATGCAAGAGTCTGTCTCCATGTGTTACTAAAGTTGAAGTCGTGACAAACTTGAAGTTCGAGTGCATATGTTAGTCCGAGAGTATTATCCTATATAATGAGTGGGCTAGTAACCAATTTTATAAAAAAGAGTAAGAGAATAGAGAAATTCAGAAAACTCGGCTATGCAATTGTTGTAGGGGCATGTCTCCTATGTTCTATCTGTTTATTTATGTAATGTGTGTGTTTTCTCCTGGGCCTGGTCCAACAAATTATACTATCACCAACAGTACTAGTAGTAGAATCCTATGGGTGTAAAATTGTACTACGAACAGCGTGGTGAGTGGTGGTGGCGACGGAAAAGATTAATAATAGGTTTAGAGGAAAAATCTATAATATAATACCTTCACGAAAAAATTAGATTTACAACAAAAAAATCTATTATACCCTCACAAATTAATGGTTAAATTTAATTACTACTATCATTGCTTTCCTATCAGCAGAATGTATTATAAAATTCCCAAAGCTACCACATGCTTAAGAATAATCTAAGGGGAAATTTACGTGCATTACGAGCGGCTCGACCAAATAATTTCCCTCGGTGAAGTCGTGAAGGGCAAGGCAGGGCCGTGCATAGGGCCCAACTCGGCGAACGGAAAGCTGCTAATAGGATTTGACTGTCCAACTTTTGGATCCAAAAACATATGTTGACTTAGGCCATATTCTAAATAGCGATGGTTTTTGGCTTTCAGAAAATAAAAATCATTTGAAACGCGTTGACTTTTTAATGCATCTTTTCTTTTTTCCTTTTCTCTTTTTTCTTTATATTATCCATGGAAATATAATAAATTTTTTTACTTTTTCTAGTTTTTATTTATTTTCCTTTAATTAACTATCTAAAAAACTAATATCCGTTGTAGTGTCATTTCAGTCAAAAGACACGTCACTTGGAGCAGGGTCTTAGATCAATTTGGCCATAGTGTCCTTTTGGACGAAGGCTTTGTCCGTATTAGCTTCTAAAAGCCACTTTTCTATAGTAAATGGCTTTTCTACAGAACCTAACTTTCAAACGAAGTGTCTTTTCAAGACGAGATCTACTAGTCAATTGTAATAGATATTATGGTGACTTCTTTATATTGGTCAAAATCACATGCCAGTGTCTCCTTTTATAAGCTACTATTATTCATCAGCCAAAGCCAAAAACCATCAGTAAAAACCAAAAAACCAATATGAACGCCCCCTAATCTAGGGCAGACCATGGGTTGCATTTTCTGTACTATGAAGGTGAGAGGAGGAAGTTGGATGCTGACTGCACAAGCCACAAAGACTGGTGAGGAACCCTACCGTCGCAACACTGCCATCGTCCACATAGGCCATTCACCACCATCGTTCGCCTGCACCGCTCCCCATTGTCATCAATATCCTAGTTGTTCCCTCTAACTTTATTGTCAACTCCGACTTTGTTGCAAATACCCAAAATGCGGAAAGGGAATGGCCAGTCGACGAAGCCTGGGTGGGCTTGGAGGAGAGTTGTGTAGTGTGGGTGTGGGGGCAGCTGCGGCAAGAAGGGTGGGACACAAAGGTATGAATCCAAGGTGTTTGCTTGAGCCTTCAATGCAGTATGTACATGTCAGGAGTTGTTTGTTTACGACCCGTTTGTATTGGATTTAGCTTCTGGCTTCTACATAGAGAAACCAAACCCAATACAAATGCTCTAGTTTTTATAAGCCATTTTTATCAGTCACTACTTTGTGTTTTCACATGTTATAACGCACTTTGTATTTTATTATGTTACAATTCCGTAAGTCGTATGGCGGTCTGAATGTTATAGTATCTTTCATTGTACCATCTTTCTTACATAATGCACTCAACAAAAAGTCAAAAGTCATAAGCCAATATGAATGCATCAACTTTTATCAGCCACTACTATTCATCAGCTACAGTTAAAAGCCATCAGTAAAAATCAATACAAACGGGCCCTTATTTAGAGCCAGTAAAGGGGCATTGCCCGGCAAACTTCCACATGAAAGTGGCAAAAGGACCTGTTCTGTTTGGCTATGGGTTTATAATTTTTGACTGAGACTTAGGGTGCCTTTGGTTGAGCTTTTGGGAGCTGCTTTTGCTTCCAAAAAGCCAAAAGCCAACCAAAGGGTGGAAACAGTGCTTTTGAAGCGGCTACTTTTAGGTAGTCTGATTTTGAAAGCACCTTGGACCCGCTTTTGGCTTTCTTTTTGAAATGGTGAAAATAGAGAGCTGTTTCACAGTTGTTTCAAGGAAAATAGAGATAGAAGGTAAGTTTTATACTTGTTTGAACCAAACAGCTTACAGCTTTTCCACAGCCCACAACCTACAGCAGCTTTTCCACAACCCACAGCTCACAGCAGCTTTTTTAAAAGCCACAGCTCAACCAAACACACCCTTATTAGTCTAATGAATAGCGATTGGTGAGAGAAACCAAAAGCCACTGAAAAGCTAAAAAGAATATGCCCAAAAGCTATCAAATCTTGTTTGTATAATTTTTGGAGGCATTCGTATTAGGGTTGAAAATGAATAATGATGGTTGAAAAAAAATGATTTTTAGAAGGAGACGAACGGTAGAAAAGTGAGGGAGAGATATTTTGTGTACGTGAAGTACTAATGAACTTCTATCTTATCCTCTGAGCATGTGAGCAAGGAAACCACTTTAAAAAAAGTGGGTGTTTATTCTAATTTCTAACTTTTTCAAAAAGAAACCGGTACGAAAAAAGTCAAAGAATCGTGTTGACTTCACCGACACCTTTTGGCTTGAAAAATACTAAGGGCATCCGCAATGGTAATAGCTAGTACTAGCTATATAGTCAGCTGACGTGGAGGTGAGAGACAAAAGCAAAGACTATTTTATACTGTTGGACCCACATGCTCCTCTCTCATGTTCTTGGACTACGTGAAATAGATCAGCTATTTGCTTGTCGCTAGTGACTACTCTCTCTCCTACTTTTTCCTTGCCACATCAGATCTAGCTAACTAAATAGCCAGCTGTTGGAGACGCCCTAAGGCGACGTTCTTGCGGTCTAAATCTACCTTTTCCCATCGGAAGTTCGTAAGAAATTTCCCTTGGCGAAGCTTCTCCGAAAGTCCACAGCTCTTACTTGGTGCACGAAGCTTCCAAGAAATCCCGCCATGATACTTGGAGCCGGCTTCCATGAAACTTCCGACACACCAAAGCATATGCTTCGAGGTACTTTTGTCCCCCCTACCGTAGTTTCGCCGAAGCTCCCCTCGCTGAATCGTCGTTCGCCATCATCAATCTGCGTCAGACATACTGACCTACATCTAACAGTCAGGCTTAAATTATGGACTCTCATGCACATAGGCTGCTATAAATATCGCTCCATCGGTGGTGAGCTTCAACACTTCCGATAACTATAGCAAATGAGCGGTGATGAGATAGTCAGATAGCACAGGTGAAGCTGATCCTTTGTCTGCGAGGTGCTTCAGGTTATCAAGGTACAGATTACAGAGAAACATGTTCTCAAAAAAAAAAAAAAGCTTACGGAGGAAGAGAGACAGTGAGGCAAGAGTTTCTGGAGTTCAGGATGGCATCGGTACAGAGAAGCTATCGCATGCTCTGCAAATCGGAGGTGGCTGCCGTCGGAGTGGCTACAGGGAAGCTATAGCATGCTCTGCAAATCGGAGATTGCTGTTGCTGCAGTGGTTACCGGGAAGCTATCGCATACTCTGCAAATTGGAGATGCTGTTGTCGGAGTTGCTATGATCGAAGTCCTAGGAGTAGCGGTTTGAGTTTCACATGAAGGAAAGAGTGTAGTTAAAATAAAAAGGTTTCAGGAAAGAGTGCAGTGCAAGAACAGATCAGCAGTGCGAAGGGTGACACTAAATTGGTGGCCTCCATGGAACAGGCGTGCAAACAATGCGAGCAACATTCGCCGTTTGTACAGTCTCATTTGGAATTGGATGGCCTGCATGTATGGTTTTGTCTAATTTCAGGAAGGATTCTGTCTGATTTGGAAGTGGATAGCCAGCAAGCATGATTCTGTCTAATTTCAGGAAGGATTCTGTCTAATTTTCCGGTGCCGTGTGCGCTTGCATGGGGAGCTTAATCGAAGAGAAATGGACCAAGTCCACGAGGAAACTATGAAAAATCTCAGGTAAAGCTTAACCAGCTCCTTAAGTGCTATCATTCTTTCCCAAAAAATATAAGTGCTTACGGCCGTACTCCTGTGTCTGAAACCTCGTGCGTGTTTACAGTCGATATAGAGCATTTATCTGACCACGAAAGCCCTAAATAATTGGTCACTTTAGCCTATAAAAGCACGAATACAACACCTTATCTCTTTCAAAAATCAAAAGACCCGAAATCCTTCTGAACACAGGTTTTAACTAAACTCTACCTCTTCCAAGTTATAGACTCCCTCTACAACTCCTAACTCAACACGTGACGAAGACTCTAGGACCGCACCTCCTGTATTTTCATTACACACCATCAACTTCTGTGTCGAAACCTCCTGAACCACACCACCCGTAACTTCTCCACAAATCATCACCTTTGATATCCACGTGCTCCAGCGTGAACCCGACCACCTCGTGTGACATCTTCAATCGGTTGGATCTTAGATTTTTCCATCCTAGTTCCGATTCTCCTCGTCACCGACTATGATCGTCTCCACGCCCACCTGCACATGCAAAGACCAAAGAAATGTTTTCCCTGGCATAAGTTCTCCATGAATCATCATCTTTGATATCCACGTGCTCCAGCGTGAACCCGACCACCTCGTGTGACATCTTCAATCGGTTGGATCTTAGATTTTTCCATCCTAGTTCCGATTCTCCTCGTCACCGACTATGATCATCTCCACGCCCACCTGCACATGCAAAGACCAAAGAAATATTTTCCCTGGCATAAGTTCTTCCCAACTTGACCATCATTAGCCCACACACTTAAAACACACCCTTGTCTATCCATAAACAAGAACCAAACCATCACAAACACCAACCAAGTCGTCCACGACCATAATTTTCATGCTCTCCAGAAATCAACAACTTCAGATCATTCATTACGACCAATTAAAACCGCTATGCAAGACCGGTCGCTAGCGCATCGAGTACTCAAACACAAGTTCTTGGGAAATACCATCACTCATAACACTCGGGAATAAAAAGCATCGCTACTGACCATAGAACCATCGAGTACTGACTACCGAGTACCGATCGCTATGACTAAAACACTAGATCGCTAAGTCTACGACCACCGATCTCCAACCATTTGTTGCACCATTGATCACCGAGTACTGCACTGACTACCATCCATGAGTACCGAAGCACCAACCACCAAGTACCTACTAGTAAAGTCTATAACTATCAAGTACCAACCAGTAAATCTATGACTGTCGACAAAGCACTTTAGTTACGACCACCAACTAGTTATTGTAGCTACGACCACTGACTGGTTACTGTTGCTGTAGAGATTATGACCTTCGACCGGTTCACTTTATCTCATTACCGGTTCATTGCTTCTTACAACCGGTTCATAGTTCAAGGTCGAAGCCTATCGATTACCTGTTGTAGTCATTCTACTGTAGTTGAAATGCCATAGTCAAAGGCTGCTGTGGTCTAAGTCTGCCATGGTCGAAATGCCATGGTCAAAATACCGTGGTCAAAGCTTGACATGGTTAAAATGCCATGGTCAAAATACCGTGGTCGAAACTTGACGTGATCAAAATACCATGGTCAAAGCTTGACATGGTTGAAATGCCATGGTCAAAATAATGTGGTCGAAGTTTGACGTGGTTGAAATGTCATGGTCGATTTGTCGTGGTCGACGCCTGTCATTCGGACCATCCATTATAAGGCTGATCAGACCAACCATCACAAGGCTGATCGGGCTACTGTCCGTGGTCGAAACCAGACGTGGTCGTTTTGCCATCCTGAAAACTCGAGCACAAAAGCATATCGACCAGAACTTTCACGAATACAAATTTCAATAAAACCAAATATGAATTATTCATCATTAACAAAATGTACAACCATCACATGGTCTAACAACCCCCCTAGTTTAATGGATTTATCTCAGTGGGCTCGAACACACCTTAATGGCTTGGCCTCAGCATGGTCCATCTTGGCCTCGACGGCTTTGCCTTGGCCGAATTTCACTTCGCCTCAATAGCATCTTCTTGACTAGGGGCTCTCCCTAGTTCGATGGATTCACCTCGGTGAGCTCCAATGCATCTCAATGGCTTAGCCTCGATGTGGTCTAGCTCGGCATCAATGACTTTGCCTCAACCGAACCTCGCTTCAGCTCGATAGTGTCTCCTTGCCTAGGGGCGCCCCCTAGTTCAACGAACTCACCTCAATAAGCTCCAACGTGTCTCGATGGTTTGGCCTTAGTGTGGTCCAGCTCGACATCGATGGCTTTGCCTCGACCGAATTTTGCTTTGGCTCAATGGTGTCTCCCTCGACTAGGGACTCCCCTAATTCAATGGAGTCATCTTGGCAAGCTCCAACATGCCTTAATGGCTTAGCCTCAGCGTGCTCCATCTCAGCCTCGATGGCTTTGCCTTGGTCAAACTTTGTTTCACCTCGATGGCATCTCCTTGACTAGGGGCTCCACCTAGCTCAACAAATTTACCTTGGTGAGCTGCAACACATCTTGATGGCTTGGTCTCGGTGTGGTTTAGCTTGGCCTTGATGACTTTGCCTTGGTCAAACTTCGCTTCACCTCGATGGCGTCTTCTTAACTAGGGGCTCCCCCTAGTTCAATGGACTCACCTCATCGAGCTCCAACATGCCTCGATAGCTTGGCCTCAGCATGGTCCAGTTTGGCCTCGATGGCTTTCACTCGGCCAAACTTCACTTCACCTTGATGACATCTCCTTGACTAGGGGATCCCCTTGGTCCGACGAATTCACTTCAACGAGCTACAACATGCATCAATGACTTGACCTCGGTGTGGTTCACCTCAGCATTGACGGCTTTAGCCTTGATCGCCTTACACCCATCCTTCAAGGTCAGGTCAATGGCGACTCAACCTCCGGGGTCAAGTCTTCACCACCTTACGCCCCCCTCCAGAGTTGAGTTTTCACTGCCTTGCACCCATCCTTCGGGATAAGGTCAATGATCACTCACCCTCTGCAGTCGAGTCTTTACTGCCTTACACCCACCCCACGGGGTCGGGTTGATGACCACTCACCCTTCGGGGTCAAGTCTACACTACCTTACATCCACCCTTCGGGGTCAGGTCTTCGACAAGCGTAGATATTTTCTTTTTAGATGGGAGATGGCGATATTCTCGCCTCTCGAAATGATTGGTCACTCGTGAGTTTTGTCCCGTGCACCAAGTTTCTTCTAATGGGAGACGACAACCTTCTCGTCGCCCAACGCACCAACCACTCGTGAGCTTCATCCCGAGCGCAAGTTTCTTGCAGTGGGAGATGACCATGTTCTCACCACCCCGATGGACCAGCCGCTCACGAGTTCGTCCCAAGTGCCAAGTTCCCTCCTCCTCGACAGACCAGCCGATTGTGAGCTTCGTCCTGAGCGCCAAGTTCCTTCTGATAGGAGACAACGACGTCCTCACCTTCCCGACCGATTAGGCACTCATGAGCTTCATCCCATGTGCCAACTTTTTTATGGGAGACGGTGACCTTCTTGCCTCCCCGACGGACCAACAGCTCGCGAGCTTCGTCCCGAGCACTAAGTTTTTTTCAATGAGAGATGGCAACCTTCTTGCCTCCCTGACATGCCAGCCTCTCATGAGCTTCATTCCGAGCATCATGTTTTTTCTGATGGGAGACGACGACATCCTCGCCTCCCCGACAGATCAGCCGCTTGTGAGCTTTGTCCTGAGCACCAGATTTTTCTGATGGGGGACGAGGTAACAAAATACCCCTAGTAAGAAGCAATGGATGAGCTTCGTTTCAACATTAGGCAAGTAACAACAACACAAGCCTATTGAACGATACAAGCAATTGCAGCCCCTTAGCACCTTTGCCAAAGAACATCGGGCGGCCGCTAGATGATGCAAAGGAGTCTCGACATCGCGCTACGTCGGTCGATATCTGAGCCAACACCATTCCTCGCACAAAAATGAGTCTTGACATGAGGCACAAAAATGAGTCCCAAGCGCCAAGTTTTTTCAATGGCGCCATGCGCTGCTTTCCGGCCTCAGCATCCACCACTCTCCACCCTCCAAACCTAGATCGACTCCACTGCCACCACTACTATTTGGACCTAGCCCGATGGGATACACCCGTGATGATCTCGGATGTCACCTCTGCTTTAACCTTGCCATGCATTAGGTGTGAGTCCGTTTTAGGGGCAGTAGACCTAGCCTTGGTGTCGTTGCCTTCCCTGTCCTTTAGGACGTCGTCGCCCAAGCCAGTTCTACACTACACCAAAGACTATGTCTGTGTCACTCCTAAGGAGGTGGTTCACTACACCCGCTGTCTTGGCCCTTCCAGCACATCAACAAATTTTTTCAAGCATCTCAAGAGCGATGGCTTGACCCCAACATAGTTTGATCAGTTTTGATGACTGCCCACAGCCAAACTTTGTTTCGCCCCAATGGCGTCTCCCCGACCATGGGCTCTCTCTCTCTAGCGCTATGGATAACTAAATGATAACCAAATCATCTTCTTCAATTGAGGGCCATGCCCTGGTTTGTTGAGTACTTCTTGCCTCGTAATTAATGCCTTGATGAGTTGACTACACAAGCCTTGATGAATTGATCACCTTGCATTCGGGTGTATATCTCCTCACCTCGAAGGTCAGCCCTCGGTGAGTCAAGAACTCTTCACAAGGTCACACTTAAGGTGGGTTGAGTATTCAATACTTCGATGCACACCCACTCGCACTGTGTGTGACCCCTCCGGGAGTCGGTTAATAGGTGTTTCGGTACATGCCTCCTTGCCTCACAAGCAATTCATCAGTCCCTAGACGAAATGTGGCTTTGCTTCGAGCACTACTTGATTCATAGGTCATGTCTCCATAAATCGAGCACATGGCACGCCTCCAAGCTTCTAGCGACGCGCCTCAACAAGTCAAGCTGATGGTGGCTTAGCGTGTATCCCCTCACCTTGAGGGTCAAGCCTCATCAGGCTAGTCCCAGGTACACACAATAACCTCACACATCTCGGTGCATTGGCATGCATTGCTTGATCACATGTTGATATGTCGCCCAACACAATGTCACTAATTAAGCTCATGCATAAGGATACATATGCCCCAGTCAGCCTCACATGCCTTAAAACTCCATCGCACCTCGGACTAGCGGGTTCTATCGCTCTTTGGTGGTCATGCCTGTGCTAGTTTAGCTTGGCACTCCTATGCATACCTTCGCCTCTCAAATGTCATAGGTCGAGAACTCACTTTATGAGACACTTCTCAGTCAAAGTCCTAGCTTCACGCCTCCAAGTAACTTTAACATCTAGGCAGTTGATGGTTGACCCCATAGATGTTCACGACGCTGCGTCCTTTGTGCAATGATGGACTCCCTGTTGCTACCTAAGCTCGATCAAGCGGAGCAACGACCCTTTAATGAACACCAAGGGAACCCAACTCGGAGGCGTGGGCATGACCTATCATATGAACTTCATGCGATGACAAAGGTATTTTAACATGTCCGAATGCATCGCAGGTACCAGTGAAATCATTGACCCGCGAACGCGCATCGACCCCTTTTGCAAGTCGGCAAGCTAGCTCAAGTGGGCGGTTGATGACCACTCAAATCGGCGAGGGGATACTATCGAGGGAGGGTCCCTACGCTACCTCAAGCCCATGACAACACACATTAGGGAATCTACCCCGGATGAGGTCCACGGACCAACCCTGGATGAATTCCTGAGTCTACCCCAGACGGGGTCCGTGTCATCCCAGACGAAAAACCAAGACGAAACCTGAAGACCAACCTTAGCAAAGATCCTGAGTCCACCCCGGATGGAGTTCAGAGGTCAACCCCGGAAGAGGTCTATGGGCTGACCTAAGACAAAGCCCGCAGGGCAACCTCAAGTGGGTTTTGAAGGTCGATCCCAGAGGACAACCCCAAGTGATGTCCGCGGACCAGACCAATAGTCACTCAGATGCGTAAGACCTACTTGGCGTGAAGGACGAAAGTACACTTAGGAATAATCTAGGCCCCGAGAGCAAACTCGTAACTTCACTCGCCTCCTCCCACTCTATAAATAGGACCCCTTGTAAGTGAAAAGTGGGAGGTCATTTTGTAACACTAGACACTCATATGCAATGCACTTATCCATTCGCGTGTGATTCTCATTGGGTCCCCTCACATCCTCAGTGGTCTTCGAATCCGACTGGGGGTGCATATAAATGTACTATCCAATTTCATCTCATATAAATGTACTATCCGATTTCATCTCAACAACAATAAAAAATTCACAAGTGTAGTGCTACTAATTGCCACGTCTATGGGGCGGCCGATGAAGTGGGCCTATTCGAACAGTTCTTCATGGAGTGCACTTCAGTGCTCTCGCTCGTTGGACATGTTGATTGTCATCCATGTCATTGCGGATGCGGCAGTACTAATGTTTTGCATTCAGACTACTTTAGTGCGTCGTTCGGCACCCACTCTTCTAATGCACATCCACCCCGTAGGAGTCTCAGCACTCCAATTCCTGCACAAATGATGAATATTGTAGTACTCTGAAATATGCTACGTGGAGGACTACCACCGCGCAGTGCACATGGCATAAACATACAAGCAAGGGTTATGAAGTAGCATCGGCTTGTTGCACGTGCATGTCACAACTTCGTCGATGGTGCACGCATGCTTGCAATAGCCTCTAGCGTGGCCCATGACATACTTCACTCTAAAACAAATCTTAAACTTATTCCTCACCATGTCCATGGTTTGAGTGACATGCGAATGAGTCTTCAACATTTTCTACTTCACGTACTTCTGCATCACTTCTGAGAGTTGCCTACCTTCATCCAAGTGCTTCTATGTAATCGTGGCTCTGTTAACGAAGTAACTGATGGTGTGATTCCAACTCTCATCCACAATGCAGTGATCAGGGGGAGCGGACACCCTTTGGCACACTGTTGTACACCTCGGACAAGTTTGTCATCATAATCCCGTACCTCACACCATTAATGTCGTGAAGTAGGGGCCATTTCTCCATGTCGGGGGGCATGCAAGTTGATCCATTGGGTGAATTCAACCATTATTGCGGGAGCGAACTGGGCTACGGCCGGTTCCGCTACCCACGACTCCCTTATATGCCTAGAAGTCTCCTTGTCAAGCTCTCATTGTATTGTGTTGTACTTGGGCCTTTGGTTCTGCATGTATAGTTTTTTTTGAACTTCTTCATCAACTCTTTATTATGGAAATGGGTCTAGAAGTTAACTGCCAGATGCCTCATGCACCAATGGGTCCTCACATTATTTCATTGGAAGGATGGTTGAGTCCCTGCTGCATGTTGCTCAAGACCGACAACAGATAAAATTCTTGCAACAACGCATAATTAACCAAGTAATTAAGCAACTATGTGCCATTTTAAGAATTTTTAGAGGTATTAAATAGTTGTAAAAAATTATGAAATTTTTTATGGAGCTTTCTTATGGAATGTGCTATGTTGTATAATTTTTACGTAATTTTTGCACCACTTTGCTACCTCTGAAAATTATTTAAGCTGTACATAATTTAACGGGTGATTAAGAACTAATGGCCTGCTACCCTGCCACTGTGCGGCAGGCCTGGTGCCGCACAGTGGCCAGACGGTAGGCCATTAGCCCTCAGCTATTAGTGCTTAATCACCCATTTAATTATGCGCCACTCAAATAATTTTTGGAGGTAGTAAAGTGGTGCGAACAATTACGTAAAAATTATACATCATAGCACACTGCATCAGGATGCTCCAAAAAAATTCATAATTTCTCATGACCATTTTATACCTTTAAAAATTCTTAGAGCGGCGCATAACTGCTTAATCGCCTAGTTAATTATGCATCATTTTAAGAATTTTTATTGATAGAAAATATCTTTGAAAATTGCAAAAAAAAATTACACAACACACTACATTTCCTCGAGAAGCTCCACCAAAAATATCGTAATTTTTTGAACTCATTTTCTATATTTAAAATTTTAAAAATTATAAATTATGAATGTAAGAAGGTAATTAAGCTGGCTAATTAGCCGGCTTAATCACCTACTGTCCTGTGAGCGGGCGGCAGCCACCTGCCGTCTTCTCACGGGGTGGTAGGTGCCACGCGTCGTCTCCTCCGCACTACCGCCTGCCCACCGAACGACAATACGCAATTTCTACAAATACGCCACGCATACATCTAGTTTTGTAAATACTATCGTAAACATTGCCAAATCCACTAAAAACTCAAATCATTCAGTACAATTACACCTAGTACATGCAGTGTGTATGTATGTGTGTGTGTGTAATGTGTGGGAGAGATCATGTGAAGGTCTAAAATATATTTATGATGAATAATTGGTATTTTGGTTGAGTTGAATTTGAATTTTGTAAAAGTTTTAGAAAATGCAAAATTTAGATTATGTTGTCAAGGTTCAAGTGGTCTGACTGGTTGATGGTTGATGATCTGATCACCATATCGCGAGTGGTTGGAATGGCCATGGTCTTTGAGGAAAATGAACACCAAACATTTGTGTATGCTTATTTGGGGATGAGTTTGCACTAGATGCCACCAAAATTAGAGACTGGAGGTGAAACTTGATAGAATTTAGCCGAAATTTCAAAGATGTTATTTTCTGGTATTGTTAAACAGTCAAATTAGCTAGTGGCCGACGGTCTGACCAGGGCGATCTGACCGGCATGGAAAGTGCGGTCAAACTTGCAGGTGCAGGCAGAGAATAATGAAAATTGTTTTTGAGTTAGATGAGTGTGTGCACGGTATGAGTGCCATTGATTGGTTGTATTGTATCGTATGATACATGGTTTTGACTAACGTGAGCTAAGTATATGAAACTTGTACTTGGGATGGTTGCTTAGTCTTTAGATGTGTTGGATAACGTTAGCGGTCGACAACAATGGACTGGAACAAGGAGGGGAGCTGAGATTCAAGCGGTCGTGTAAATCCAAGTGAGGCTACATGACTCAAGCGAAAAGCATAGAAAATATAATGATCATGAAGAGGTAAGGCCGATGCACATAGAAACAGTTCGAGGGAGTTCGAATACGTGAAGATATGATGGCTAGTTATTGAGCACTATGTACTGTGTGCGAAAGCATCACCACATCGAAAGCTCATAAGAAATTTCCCTTAGCGAAGCTTCTCTAAAAGTCCACAGCTCTTACTTCGTGCATGAAGCTTACGATAGTGCTCCAACAGATTTACGACTTAAGTTTCTGGCTGTGGCTTTTGGCTTATGGCTGAAATTGCATTGTAACGATTGTTAGCTTTTTTTGAGAAAAAATAAAAAATGAGAAAACCTCATTATACTGTCAAGTAAAACCTCGTTATATAATCAAGTACAATGTAAAGGAATAAGGGGGAAAAGAAAAGACAAAAAGCCGAAAAAACCTAAAAAGCCAAAATAAGCTGAAATTAGAAACCAACACGTTTTAAGTGGTTTCTAGTTTAAATAAGCTGAAAGCTAAAATAAATCAGAAACTAAAGCTGTTTGGAACAGGCCTCCAGGATATTCCGCCCTGATACTTGGAGCCAGCTTCCATGAAACTTTCGACACACCAAGGCATATGCTTCGAGGTACTTCTGTGTCCCCAACCGTAGTTTCGTCAAAGCCCCTCGTTGAACCATCGTTTGCCATCATTAATATACATCAGACATACTGACATACAATTAACAGACGGGCTTATTCTGGACTCTCATGCACATGTGGTACGTTCGGAAGGGCTCGTGCTTTGGCTTTTTTTATTATGTGCTACAGTAACTTACTTTTAAATGGTGTGTCTTTTTAAGACGTGATCTATAAGTGGATTATAGTATAGACTAGTTGAATGCCCGTGCGTTGCTACGAATTTTTAAAATTTATCATACTACATGTTTTAAAACTTACGGATAGTAAAAATTTTTAGAATATGCATACAAACATGTTCTAAAAGTTTTGAAATCTGTCAAGTAAGTTGGAAACCGTCGATCACACCTCGTGGTCATAAGTCGGAAGACATCAACTACACATCGTGGTCGTAGGTCGAGATCCCTCGAGCACACCTCGTCGTCGTTCGACCATCGCGCGTGATCGTAGATCAAGAGCAATCGACCATCGTTGGTGGTCGTAAGTTGGTAGCGGTCGACGATCGATTGTGGTCCTAAATCAGGAGCCTTCGACAATGGCTTGTGGTCGTACGTCTGAAGCCGACAACCATTGTTCAAGGTCATAAGTCGGAAGCTATTGAGGACATCTCATGGTCGTAAGTCGGAACACATTGACTAGCGCTCGTAGTCGTAAGTCGGAAGACATCGATCACACCTCATGGTCGTAAGTCAGAACACATCGACCAGTGCTCGTGGTCATAAATCGGAAGCCGTCGATCACACCTCGTGGTCATAAATCGGAAGCCGTTAACTATCGTGCGTGATCGTAGGTTGGGAGTGGTTGACCATCGTTGGTGGTCGTACGTTGGCAGGCCTTCGGTGCACTTGTGTCATGTCGCCCGACTACCGGCGCCAGCCTGCTCGGCCCCGACTTCGACCACGGCTCTTCGACGTCGACCACGGCCCCCTTCGACCATAGCCCCCTTCGACCATGGCCTCGACGTCGACCCCTGATTCCGACCACTGCCCCCTTCGACTTTAACCACTGCCCCCTTCAACCACTATTCCCTTTGACCACGACCCTTCGATGACAACCACTTCCCCCTTCGACCATTGCCCCTTCGACCACAACTTCAACTTCGACCACGAATCTTCAACTTCAACTAGCACTCGTGGTCGTAAGTCGGAAGACATTGACCAACGCTCGTGGTCGTAAATCAAAGCCGTCGATCACACCTCATGGCCAAAAGCATGTTACAATCCATGGGGAGTACAAGATCTTGTGGGTCTTACTGTCGAGGGTGAGGAGCTCGATCTCAGGGGTGACCTGGGGGTAGGTGATGGGGATGTCCAACTAGAGGGGGCACTCGTAGCGGCGGAGGTTATGGACAAACCAGCAGGTGCCATCTGGGTTGGCACTACGACTACGACCATGACTGCTACGACCACGTCCACGGGTGCTACGACTATGACCATGACTGTGACTTCGATCACTGACCCCTGCGACTTTGAGCATTGCCTTCTTTGACGTCGACCACTGCCCCCTTCAACCATTGTACCCTTCAGCCACGGCCCTTCGACATCGACCACTTCCCTCTTCGACCACAACTTTGACGACAACCACGGATCTTCGACTTCGACCACGGCCCCCTTCGACCATGGCCCTTTGACGTCAACCACTTCCAATTTCGACTATGGCCCCCTTCGACCACAGCTTCGACTTTGACCACGGATCTTTGACTTCGACCACTACCCCCTTTGATCACTGTTCTCTTCGACCACGACCCTTCGATGTCGACCATTTCCCTCTTCGACCAATGTCTCCTTCGACCACGGGCCTTCGATGTCGACCATTGTCCCCTTCGACCATAGCCCCCTTTGACGTCGGCCATGGCTTCGACTTTGACAACTGTCCCCTTCAACCACAACCCTTCAATGACTACGGGGGGGAGAGCCATGTGGGTGGGCGTAGGAAGAGGAAGTCGTCTCCGCCATCATCGAGCGCCCTTTTCTCTGATCCACCGGCCGCTGTCACCGAGTGCCCTTCTCTCCGATCCACCAGCCGCTGTCGCCGAGCATCGTGCCGTTGGTTGGAGGGGCGATGAGAGATAGAATTGGTGGCGGCGCCGAGGAGGAGGAAGAGGCGCAGCACAAGGGTTCAGGGGAGAGAAGGAGGCGGTGGTTGCGAGAGTTGAAGGTGAGGAGGCGGTGGTGGGCACATGGGGGAGAGAAGGTGGTAGGCGAATGCGTTGGGGAGGTGGTAACGGGGAGATGCGGTGCTGCTGGGGAAGTTGGGAGACTACGACCAGATGTTCCCGCGTGGAGAAGAAATTGGTAGCAGCGCCGAGGAGGAGGAGGTACGACATGAGGGGCGAAGGAGGTGGCAATTGCGGGAGGTGGAGGTGGGGAGGCGGCGACGGGCAGATGGGGAGAGGAGGAGGCGATGGGGGGATGCGGTACTGCTGGGGAAAGTTGGGGACTATGACTAGATGTTGCCGCGCAGGGAAGGAATTGGTGGTGACACTAAGGAGGATGAGGAGGCGTAGCATGAGGGTTCGTGGGAGAGGAGGCGGCGGTTGCAGGAGGTGGAGTGGTTGCGGGAGGCGCAGAATGCGAGGGAAGAGAAGAGGAGAAGTGTGGCCCACGCGTCAGCCCGACCTTTTCTACGAGGAGCGGAAGAACTACCTGCATGCAGATCTGGACGGCTGATCTTTGATCGGATGGCTAAGAAGAGAGGAGAGAGAACGGACTAACGACCACCAACTCACATTTTAAGTAGTAGAGATTATATTGAGTTCAGCTGTACCGATCAAAATTATACGTGACTTTTTTCCTTTTCGAAAATGCCACCCCATCGGGGGTGCCTCAAGCAGCAGGTGAAGCTGATCCTTTGTCTGCGAGGTGGTTCAGGTTATCAAACTATAGATTACGGAGAGAGAGGTTCTCAAAAAAAACTATGCAAGTAGCTCTTGTTCGTTGGACTCAGAGGCGTAGCCAATAGTAAGGCTTCGTAGGGCTCAAGACGACCCTCATCCAGTACCGGTTACCCTGCATGAGGTATCTTTATTGTATTTATTTTTTATTTATGTATGAATTTAAATTGTATAAGCTCAGTTTGTTATTCTTATCTTAATTTATCATCGTACATTCGTATTGTCGGCGGCTTTTGCGGCTCTGCCAACTTCCACTGGTCGATGTCATTTGACGGGTTTTTTTTATCTACTTACCGCCTGGACGTGGCGTTTCTTTATGGGACTAAAGAATGTTGACTTTTCAGACCAGAAATAATGCGCAACAACTTTAAAAGTCTCAAAGACTCGTTTAAGAAACCCACGCATAGTTATCTGCCACACAATCGATCGATGGATTAAACAATTCAGGTGCATAAACAAACGCGCTTTTCTTAACGTGGTCGTGAGTTCCTTTTTGGTTTGGACTTCAGAGCGTTGCATTGCATGGTCTTTTCGCCGAGATTTGGGTTCCGGCTTTTAGGCTATAATTATCAATAATTTTTATTTATATTTTTAAGATAATAATTGACGGCAAAGATGATGACAAATCTTAGAGGTTGATTTCGCTTGATTGCTCAATCTAGGCCATCCATTGTCCTATAAAGGGAGCACCCTGCACGAATCCAATCCAAACTCGTATTTTCATTCTCCCCCTTCAATCCAAAAAAAAAAGAGAAGTCGATGCTCTTCTTGATCACCAGTTCACCATAACACAGCTTCTGCCATGGATCTCTACGCTCTCTACATTCTTTTTGGCTTCTCAGTCGTGTTGTGGTGCCTCGAATTCCGTGAAGCCGACCAGATCGAGACATCGCAGAGCTGCTTCGCCCAACTCGCCGCAGGTGGTTCCCTCCTGGCCACTGTAGCCACCTTCGCGCTCACTCAGCTGCTTCTGTTTGCCTACGTCCGCGCGCTCGGCGCCGACGCGGTCGCTGGAGCTGGGCGTCGTTTCTTGGAGCGTCTTGCCAAGGCGACGCTCGTCGCTGCCGTGGCAGCTTTCCTCGCCGGAGCCCTGCTTCGCCTCGTTGCTGCCGGGTAGACGTCTCTCGCCGCCGACGACTTCGGGTGGCTGCAGGCGAAGTAAGAACCGATCCCCTTCTAGTACGTCCTGCCCTTGTAAATTGTGGCCTGAGTCGCCTCACGTGTTGAAAGATTTGCACCTGTAGCCTTCTATTGTAGGCCAGTCTTCTGTGTTGTGCATCGATCAGAGAGTACCTGCTTCTTCACGGTTCCATGTGATGTACTCCCTAATTAACAAACTAATAAACTAGTATTTAATTCCCCTCGATGCGTAATATTATTGAAGGCCCTCTAGGATCTCCTAGGGTTTAGATCTAGGGGTTCATCTATGTGTTCGGGTTCTTGAGGGCTACACTGAGAGGAAGAGGGGTACCAACCTTCCGACGGCGTGGAGGAGGACGAGGCCATCTTGGGATCGGCGGTGAAGATCTGCGCACGGGCAGCGACGGTCGGGGAAGAGGTACTGCGCTCCTCTGCGGCGTGTCCTGGGCGGCGGCGTGTCCCTGGCGGCGGTGAACGGCGGCGGTGGTGCTTCCCGTCGGCTCAGCGCCCCCTCAACAGATCGGTATTAGGGTTTGTCGGTGGGGTGACGGCGGCGCGGTCAACCTTTGGATCCATGCCGCCCGGCCCCCACCTCTGTATTTATGGCGGCGGCAGGGCCCACCACCAAGCGGGTGGCGCCCCGATCGTAGCGCTGGTCAAGGGCTGGGCTTTGGCCGTTGGGCCAAAGCCCTGAGATCACTCTAACATTCTCCCCCTTGATCTCAGTCTATACTTTATCTTTTAATTACTTTTGACTTTACACATTCCATCACAGATTAGTGCATAGAACATGTCTCATCGTCACGGTCAATCGCCAATAGATTCAACAGTTACAATACACCTCTCTGTTCTGAAACAGTTACTTTAATCTTTGGGCCATCTTTTAGTCCAGAATCATAGGCTTTCCTTAAACCCATGCCGGCTACATGTTCTCTGAACACGTTGGGTGGTAAGCCTTTTGTAAGCGGATCCGCTAACATCTTTGCGGTACTTATATGCTCTAGACTTATAATTTGATCCCGAACTTTATCTTTCACAACATAGTACTTTATGTCAATGTGTTTGGCAGCACCACTTGACTTATTGTTGTGGGCATACGTTACTGCGGGTTCATTATCGCAGTACAACTTAAGTGGTCTATTGATGTCGTCAACCACTTTTAAACCGGGTATGAACTTCTTTAGCCGTTCACCGCCCGTAGCCTCATAACATGCTACAAACTCGGCATACATTGTGGACGATGTAGTGACGGTTTGTTTTGAGCTTTTCCACGATATAGCTCCTCCGGAGAGTGAATACATATCCGGATGTAGACTTTCTATCATCTCCGCAAAATCAGAATCTGTATACCCCACTATGTGGAGTGTATCTGATCTTCTGTATGTCATCATGAGGCCTTTTGTTCCTTGCAAATAACGCAAGACTTTCTTTATCAATTTCCAATGTTCTATTCCAGGATTGCTCTGGAATCTGCCAAGTAACCCGGTAACAAATGCTAAGTCAGGGCGTGTGCATACTTGAGCATACTGTAAGCTTCCGACAGCTGAAGCATATGGAACCGCTTTCATTTGATCGATCTCATACTGGTTCCTGGGGCATTGAAAATCCCCATATCTGTCGCCCTTGACTATAGGTGCAGGTGATGGACTACATTTATGCATACCAAATTTCTTTAAGACTTTCTCTATGTATGCCTTTTGTGACAGTCCCAAGACCCCTTTGTTTCTATCTCGGTGAATTTGATCCTAGAACGAATGAAGCTTCACCAAGGTCTTTCATATCGAAGTTTGAGGACAAAACTTCTTTGTCTCGATAGTAGACTAACATCACTACTAGCTAGTAGGATATCATCCACATACAGGATTAGGAAGATAAACTTCCCATCTTTAAACTTTGCATAAACACAGTTGTCCTCTACATTCTCTTTAAACCCAAATTTTCTTATTGTACTGTCAAACTTCAAATACCACTGTCTTGAAGCTTGCTTTAACCCATATATTGATTTCTTTAGGCGGCATCCCATTCTTTCATTTCCTTCCATGACAAAACCTTTCGGTTGTGCCATGTAAACATTTTCCTCCAAATCCCCATTAAGAAATGCCGTCTTTACATCCATCGATGTAACTCTAAATCATAATGTGCTACTAATGCCATTATGATTCTGAAGGAATCTTTACATGAGACTGGAGAAAATGTCTCATTGTAATCAATCCCTTCTCTTTGCGTAAAGCCTTTTGCCACAAGTCGCGCTTTATGTCTTTCTACATTCCCTTGGGAGTCATGTTTAGTCTTGTAGACCCATTTACAGCCTACTGTTTTGGCTCCTTTAGGAATAATTTCCAAGTCCCAGACTTTATTAGTCTTCATGGACCTCATCTCCTCTTCCATGGCCTCAAGCCATTTTGAGAATTTTCGCTTCTCATGGCTTCTTCAAATGAGGTGGGATCATCCTCCATTTGAAATTCCTCTGTATGATAAATCTGATAATCATCGAAATAGCTGATCTTCTTACTCTTTGAGACCTCCTGGGCCTCCTCATTTGGTACATCTTCTGTTTGAGGTTCTTTGTTGCTCCCCTCATCTGTGGCAATAGGTTCTATAGGATCCTGAAGAACAGGTTCCTCATTATCATTCATTGTTGCCACAGGAGGAACAATAACAGGTGCTGGCACCACAGTGTCTCGCACCGTCGGTGCAGCGACAGCAGTAGTGTGAAGAATGGCTCTTGAATCATCGGAGTGGCGCAAACACCGCTTCTCTTCAAGGTCAATCTCTCGAGCTACCATGCTCCCCTCATCATTTCATCCTCTAAGAAGACAGCGTGTCTCGTTTCTACAAACTTTGTGTATCTGTCGGACGGTAGAAACGATAACCTTTTGACTTTTCAGGGTAGCCAATGAAATGGCAACTTCATTTTGGGATCAAGTTTCCTAAGGTTTGGGTTAAATACTTTAGCCTCAGCAGACTCCCACACACGTAAGTGGTTTAGTGAGGAACTCTTCTGTCCACAATTAAATGCGGTGTTTTGGGCACCGACTTACTAGGCACTCTGTTGAGAATATGAATGGCGGTTTTCAACGCCTCCATCCATAAACTCAATGGGAGTGTGGAGTAGCTCATCATGCTTCGCACCATATCCATCGAGTGCAGTTGCGTCTTTCAGCTACTCCATTTTCTTGAGGTTCGCCGGCATGGAATCTTGGGCCACTATTCCATTTTCTGTAAAAACCTCGCAAAAGGTCCAGAACTTGTCCATATGGGGTATGTCGACCGTAGTACTCCCCACGATCGATCGGACTATCTTAATCTTTAAATCGTGTTGGTTTTCAATTTCAGCCTTAAATATCTTGAATTTATCCAAGGCTTCATTTCTTTCTTTAATTGGATAAATATATCCATAACGGAGTAATCATCTGTGAATGTTATGAGCGAGTCATATCCATCCACACTTTTCACGGAAAAGGACCACAAATGTCTGTGTGAATAATTTGTAGAACTCTGTGCTTCTTTTAGCGTCTTTTTAATTTTCTTTACATATTTTCCTTTAATGCATTCTCTGCATTGTTCTAAGTCTGAGAACTCTAATGGAGGAAGAATATCATTCTTTACTAGTCTTTCTATTCTCCCCTCGAAATATGGCCTAAGCACGGTGCCATAATTTCGACGACTCATCTAGAGTTCTCTTTCGTTTTCTGTTTACATTCGTGAGCGAGGATTCAATCACTTTCTCGCACGCAAGCGTTCTCATTATCGCATACGACATTCACATCATCACACAATGATAACAAATAAAGCTCATTCGTAATATGGCAATACCAACACATTCTTTATTAAACATTATTTCGCACTTGCCATTTCCAAAATTGCAATCATAACCATCTTTGTCCAAATTTGACACACTAATCAAATTCCTCTGTAAAGAGGGTACAAAAAGGACATCTCTAAGTAAAAGAGTGGAGCCATTAGCTAATTCTAATGAAAGATCGCCAACGGCTTCAACTTCACTTCGACTCCATTTGCGACTTTAACGCATCTTTCTTTTCTTTGCGTAGTC
The DNA here is from genome assembly GCA_036346575.1 of Dendrocalamus sinicus. Taxonomy (NCBI): domain Eukaryota; kingdom Viridiplantae; phylum Streptophyta; class Magnoliopsida; order Poales; family Poaceae; genus Dendrocalamus; species Dendrocalamus sinicus. The sequence continues at coordinate 4,820,675 of CM070656.1, read as the reverse complement.
CTCGTCGAACGGAATCCCTTTCTTAGCCATTATCATCTTTAAATAGTCAGGACAATCCTTCTTGTAGTGTCCCGTCTTCTTGCAGTGAAGGCATCGGTCTTTGTCTCAAACAAATTTGTTCTGTTGAGGTGATGTCTGAGGCTTTGGCCTTGTTCTTTGAGAAGGGGTTCTTGTTGTAATTCTTTTCTTGTTTTCCCTCACAAAGTTGATAGCACCACCATGTGAGGATTTGATTCTTTCCTCCTCTTGCACGCACATGGCTATGCACTTTTCCATGTCCCATTTTTGGTGCATATTATAGTTGACAACAAAGGTGTCAAACTCTTTTGGCAAAGAAGCAAAACCAAATGAATAAGGAACTCATCCTTGAGAGCCAAATCCATCGGTTTCAGTTTAGATGCCAAGTTGCTCATTCTAAGAATGTGCTCTCTTATGCCATTGCCACCGCTTGAATACCTCTCTCATTGCAGTGCTTAATCATTTGTGTAGCATAAGTCTTTGAAGAGCAGTGAACCGACTCTTTATTTTATCAAGGTATTCGATGTGATGTCACACTCTGCAATTGAGCCCGAATAGCAGGCTCAATTGTGTTCTTTATCACGACCATACATTTCTTGTTGGTGTGGTCCATTCTTATGATCAAGATCATAAGACATCCGTAAGGAGCATGATCCCTCTGTCTTTTACGCCATGCGGTGTCATCCTCATTCTGTTCCCTCACCGCGCCAAAGGCTCGGTGGGACGTCTTGTAGTGAGGACCAGTCCACCTCACCAAGATAAAAGCTAAATCTAACTTTTTCTTCCACTCTCCATAATTATCACCTTTGAGAGTGGGGATTTCTCTAATACAACTCATCAAGTTGTATCCTCCTGAAAAAATATTTCAAATACAGTGAGAACGTAACATCAAAATCATATGCCTTATTTCCAACGTTGGTCAAAAATTCGACATACAATTTAAATCAATTTTATCATGCATTAAATCTACATCACCGTTGGGCCGAAATAGAAATAATACATAAAACATCAATTAAAAAATTTATAATACTGTTATCATCAACGTTGGTCGAAAATAACAATATCATAAAACTCGAAATTATCTCTATTTTTCCAAAATTAAATTCTCCCGTTGGTTCGAATTTAATAATGAAAAACATTCAATATTAACTTTTGCAGTGAAAGCGTAATTATTCTAAAAATAATTCAATATTGAAGCATCATAACTATTCTCTTTTAATCTCTGAAAATTTAACACGTTGGTGCAAAATTTCCAGAAATTTTGGGTCAAATTTCAATCAAATTCATCAACAAATACTTCGAAAAACAACAAATATCAAAAATCAATTTCTTGTTCATTTGGCCAATTTGGCCCGTTCGGCCCGACCACGCCCGCTCATTAACGCCTCACCGCGCGCGCGCCGCGGCGGCCACCCGCCTGCGGCCTTGGCGGCTTTGCTCGCGCGCGGCGAACGCGCGCGACGCCGCGCGACGGCTTTGGGCGGCCTCTCTCGCGCGACCTCGCTGTGGCCGACGCGCTCGCCTACGCCTCACGCGGCTGCTCTCTCGCGCGCGGACGCTGCGCGCCGCGCGCCGGCCGCAACTGGGCTGGGCGGGAATTCACTCGCCGCTGGGCGAATCCGCCGCGCGGCTCGGTGCGATCTCGGCCGTCGTCGCAATCCGGCGGTGAGCATCGTTCGCCGATCAAAACCGCGCGCGGCCGGCGCCCGTAACCTAGGTCATTTCTCTCCTCCCCTCTCTCGCCTCACGCCCAGCGGAATCGGCGGCGGCGGCGGCGGCCCACGCCGCCGGAGAAGGAGATGACGGCGCCACCGCGGGCCTCGCCGGCGTGTGCGCTCCACGAGAGGAGCGCGCGCCGTCGGCGGCTCCGTGTTGGCGCCCTGTCCCTGCGTCGGCGGTGACCGCACGTGGAGCGCCGGCGAGCCCACGGCTCGGCCGATCCCCCGCACGCCAGCGACGACGACGGCCCGGCGACGACCAGGTGAGTCGGTTCTTTTCAGATCTAGGGTTTCCCCTTCTCTGTTCTTTCTTTCTTTTCCGCACGTCGGCGGTCGTGGTTCTAGGGTTAGGGGTTCTCTTTTCTTTCTTTTCTCCTCATAGATCTACGCCTAGGGGTTGGGCTCTGATACCATTGAAGGCCCTCTAGGATCTCCTAGGGTTTAGATCTAGGGGTTCATCTATGTGTTCGGGTTCTTGAGGCTGCCCGAGAGGAAGAGGGTACCAACCTTCCGACGGCGTGGAGGAGGACGAGGCCATCTTGGGATCGGCGGTGAAGATCTGCGCACGGGCAGCGACGGTCGGGGAAGAGGTACTGCGCTCCTCTGCGGCGTGTCCTGGGCGGCGGCGTGTCCCTAGCGGCGGTGAACGGCGGCGGTGGTGCTTCCCGTCGGCTCAGCGCCCCCTCAACAGATCGGTATTAGGGTTTGTCGGTGGGGTGACGGCGGCGCGGTCAACCTTTGGATCCATGCCGCCCGGCCCCCACCTCTGTATTTATGGCGCGGCGCGAGGGCCCTGACCAAGCGGGTGGCGCCCCGATCGTAGCGCGGTCAAGGGCTGGGCTTTGGCCGTTGGGCCAAAGCCCTGAGATCACTCTAACAATTATCTCGTGTCTGCTTTTACGTAGTTGTCTCCAGATCTTGAATCGGATGGTACGAACATTCAGTTTCTGTGTATATGCAGCAAATACGGATTTTGAGTTGGATTTGTTCTCGGATCGTTTCGGTTGCTGTGGAAAGGAAAGGGTGATGTTTTTTTTTCTTTTGCCTACTTGTTCCTTTTGCTTGTCTCCCTTTGTGTGAGCACTTGGGATTAGAGGTGGGAATTGGGCGTGCGTCGTCTTGCACGCCCGAAGCCCACCGTGCTTGAGCCGCCGTGCGCCGTGCGGTTCGGCCCGATCATCTCGTCGTGCCGTGCCGTGCCGCCCGCCTCATCTTCGGCCGGGCCCAAGCACGCCCAAAGCCCACCGTCTTGGCGTTCGTGCCGTGCCAGCCCAAGCCCAGCCCAAAGTAACTATACACGACAAAAGCGATAACGACAATGGTAGCGGTGGCCGCTATCTTCCTTTCTCTTGTATCCGCCTTATTAAAAACCTACTTAAAATTCGATTCTATTGTATCATGCCATTTCACCTTCGAACTTGGTCATCTAGTCCAATGGAATGCATATCTTGGTGCAAATTAGACTATGGCGTATGTGGACATCACCCGACAATCTAGCATAGGCCTACCCAACTAGTCAAATAGAAAAGCTCAAGGAGAGTCATGAGCACAATTTACTATAGTTAAGAAATCAATTTTAAATAGTTTCTGGCCAACCGTGCTCTTCGTGCCGTGCCGGCCCGGGCACGGCCCGATCTGCCGTGCCGTGCCGCCCACCGTGCCGGATTTTGAAGCCCAGCCCGGCCCACCGTTCGTGCCGTGCCGGCACGGCCCACCACGTGTCGGGCCGGGCCGTGCTTGGGCCGGGCTGTGCCGGCCGTGCTTCGGGCTGGCCCAAAGAAGCCCGGCCCAAGTCCCACCTCTACTTGGGATGCTATGGCCTATGACGCCACTCAACTTACAGTCTTACAGATAGTCCATGTCAAGTAGAGAAGCGGCGTTTATTCTGAATCTTTCTCTCTCTCTCTTTTTTTGTATTTTCCTCTCCTTTTTCAACGCTTTTCCTCTTTATTTTCCACTTTTCAGTTTGTTGTTTTATTCTTCATAGAGGGGTGTACATGAATCTCTGTCTTGAATATTTTGTGCGCCTGTTCCACATGCCTCTTTCTCAAGCGCTCAAGTTCTTAAGTGATGGGGCTGTGTTGGGGTATGACTACTGTCCCCACACACAGCTCTCATGTCAGGTCAATTCTGCACCACAAGACATAATTACCAAAAGAAGGTTTTCTCTGTAAATCTTTCTTGTAAATCTGAAGAGCTCAACGGAGATATGCAGGAAACTGGATTCGGTAACTCCATAAACATGAACTTGGCAAAAGTGGTGAGCAAGTGTCTTTTCTGGCGTTCTATCACCTCTTTTTCTTCCAAATTTGTTATAGTTTTACTTTCATTTTCTTTTCGAGGGAAATTTGTTATAGTTTCCTGTCCTTTTGGCTTATTATTCCTACGTGTTTCCTCGATCGCTTTACGTGTCTTCAGCAATCACCCTTCCGAGATTCGAATTGGATTGAGTTGATCTTGCCTCGAGATTCATTGTACTAGAAAAGTACTGGCACGAATAGCTGTGATTGCCTCGAAATATTAGCGCTCATGATTTTTTTTGAAAGATCCGGTTTTGACCGGCTTAATATTACAACGAAGCAAAACTGTACAAAGATAGCTCCCATGATGAGCAGCACATTGAGCAGATGATTTCTACTCTGAGAATTAATAACGACCACTCCCTTGTTTAGGCTAATCTGGAAGCTTTCGTTGACAAACACTTACATCAAGTACGTACAAGTATAATCTAGTAGTACTTTTAGTAATTGCAAGGAATTTCCGAACAAAAAGTTGCATTGAAAGTTGGCTTGCCTTTCTATCTTTTCAGAAAGCTTTTTTTATGTTATTTTGCCTGTCTGGCGTGCCTTTGAAAAGTATGGGACTGGCACTATATTTTGTTCGTTATGGGACTGACGACAAGGAAGTACCTGAGTCTCCATTAGAGGTGGGAGATGCGACGTGCTTTTTCGGTTTTCGGGTCAGCCCGAAGTACGGCTGGTCTGATACGGTACAAGCACGGTCCGGCCTGGCATGAATAGTGGGCCATGCTGGATCTGGATATCTGGCACAATGGGTGGCATGGCACGGCCCGGCGTGGCGTGCCGTGCTCGGGCCAGCCCGGCTAGGTGAGCATGGTGGCACGGAGGGACACGCCCAGCCCGGTGAGCACGGTCGGCCGGGGGCAGCCACGCCTTCTGCCTCCCGTCGGACGTGCGCCCTGCGCCCCGCACCGGCAGCTGCGGTGTGCCGGCCAAGCTGTCTTTGGCTGGCCGAATGGCCTACGTCCTCCCGTTGCCCTCCCACCGTCCCACATTCCCACAACACAAGCATGAAGCATCCCAGTTCCCACAAGCACATAGCAGAGGGAGGGAGCAGACATAGGGGAAGGAATGTACCTCAACCCTAAGCTCGGTGGCCACCGTGGGAGCGTGGGATTTGCGAGCACAAATGGAGCCGGTGCCGCGTACAGCCCGGACGTGTCCCCGAAGAAGAACCGGCTCACAGCCCCCGGCGGCGCCAGTGTCGCTGCCTCACCGCCGCGGGTGACGTAGTCGGCGCGGCGATGGCCGCCAGGAGCGAGCCCAGCGCGGAGCCGTAGCGCAGTAGCCCCGCCCCCCTCCCGGTGACGGCATCGCCCCGTGGTGCTACGGCCAGGCAACGAAGCCGGCTCGAGGAGGTGGGGGGAGGAGACGGCGGGGGAGGTGGGGGAGGAGGTCAGGAGGCGACGGTAGCAAGGGAGGTAGGGAGAGGAGGAGGCGACGGCGGAGGAGGTGGGGAAAGGAGGGAGGGGCCCGGGGAGGTGGGGGGAGGAGGAGGTGGGGGGAGAAGGCGGCGGCGGCGAGCAAGGTGGGGGAGGAAGCGGCAGCAGTGGGGGAGGTGGGGGAAGGAGGGAGGGGCCCGGGGAGGTGGGGGGAGGAGGAGGCGGCTTTGACTTTGTCCGCTGGATCGAAATGCTAATAAAGTGTAAAAACATTCTTTTAAACTATGGCTTCGACTTTTGGCTTATTTGTGCTGGTACTTTTCTAGAACATTGCCCAGATTGGGTCTTCGTCCAACCCAGTCAGCGCCGCATAATTTGAACGAAAAATTCTGCATCGCCTGTTGCAGTAGTTCTTGGACATATTTTTACCTCTGTGAATAAACTACACTCAACTAATTCTTGTCACAGTAAAATTTTACCAGAATTGGACATAAAAGTGAGCCACACTGCAAAAGAAAATTCGGACCAGGGTATGCACGCTCTTAGTGTTCTAACATGAATCTCGAGGCAAGATTAACTCAATCCGATTCGAATCTCTGAAGTACGATTGCTGAAGACGCGTAAAGCTATAAGTAAAAACCGTTTTGAGTGGGACTTTAGTCTATGTTGTTTTTCTTGTCGTAGAAAAGGGGGTGCTGATATGTTGTAAATTAGCCGGAGGTAATTGCGAGACAGCGCAACACACCACCATGTCCCCTGGTACTAGTTGTAGTTTTTACGGTGATGACACTTACGCCAACTTGCAGGCGCGGATTTGGGGTGCAGTTTTATCCTAAATTTTTTTGGAAGAAATATATATACATACACGGTAGCGCTATTTAGTGTCTGTGTGTAAGGTACATACGGGTTAGTGACTACACATGTGAATTGATGATAACCAGTACATAAATTGATGATAACCAGCACGCCGGAAAATTACTGACATTTCTGAATGAAGTTATCATCAGTTTTGAATGAAGTTTTTACTAAACCTTCACAGTGCCAAAAAGTTACTGACATTTCTGAATTAAGTTACCATCGGTAGCGAGTGAAGTTACTGCCGAACACACAAATTGATGATAACCAGTTCATGAATTGATGATATCCAGCGTGCTGAAAAGGTACTGACGTTTCTTAATGAAATTATTATCGATTCTGAATGAAGTTATTGCCAAACCTTCACAGTGATGGAAAGTTACTGACGTTTCTAAATTAGGTTACCATCGGTAGCGAGTGAAGTTACTGCCGAACGCTTACAGTATACAGCTGGTGGTAATTTTCTTCACAACAGGTTGTAACTTTTCTCACATCGGGTAGTAACTTGACTTGCATGCAGCAGAAGAGAGAAGAGAATACATGCACTTGACTTCTGATTTTTTATCTTGTTTATAAGCTAAAAAAATATGATAACTCTTTCACAAAAAATCCAATATGCGATCTGTTTTTATCATTGTGTTCAAAATTACAAGCTTACCAAAACAAGATCCATATTGAACATATTTTGACGCTGCGAAAATCATGTCATATAAAGTTACTATCGTGTATGAGTGAAGTTACTGTCAGTTTTATAGTGATAACTATAAGTAACTTCATGCATTACAGATGATGACGTGATATACATTCGATAGTAACTTTACCCTTTATCATAATTAACAAATACTAGTAACTGAGCATAGGGTGGGATGGTGGAACGGTGGCTGGTTGGGTCAGTTAGGGGCGTTTATTTTACACCTGCGCACTAGTTAGTGTGTGTGTGTATAACCATGGTGCCTAGACACCATGTTTTTAAATGCGTGAATTCAAATCAAATTCGGATGTATTTTTTTTAAATATCAGTTTTAGGGTATATACTCATCTATAACAATTCAAATAAAACATATACCTTTGAAAAAATATACGCGAATTTAAATATTTGAAAGAATTTATATCACATGTTTTGCTGATTTATATATATAATCATCACATACCTATAATCAAACTATCAATAAAAAAGGCAACTACAGTTCAAATTTCAGTTCGAACTTATTTGAACTAGTTAGTAAACTAGTTAAATTTGGCATCCAAAAAGTTTCAAAATTTTTCGCATATGATACATAAGGAAAATACCTATTCTAAACCATGATGCCCATGTTAATTATACTATACATACATTCTCTAATTTAAGCTCAAAAATTGTAGTTTTTTACTAAAGTATTTTGTATTTTAATTATACTTCATAAAATTATAATGTGTTACATTTAAACTCTTGTACCATATGCTTTGAATATTTAAATTCACAGTTTTACGTCTCTATTACTCAAATCCTAATCCACCACTTACCACTTGGCAGAATTCGCAACCACGTCTTATCATAAATCACGTACGTACCCTGATGGACCGAAGCGTTGATTCCTCCACGTACAGCCTGATTGTCCGATTTAATCAAGCACAATAGGATTGCCCATACTAACTACTGCAAGTGCTATACGTAGCTCCAATGGTCCTTGCATGAGAAATGGAAGGCTAAGATTGCTTCTGCACTGTACCAACTCCGGTGATGTACGTAGCTAGTTAAGCAATGTAGCAAATCAGGTTACTGCAGCGGATAATCGAGGCCACTGAAAAACACAGAGATATTCGAATACGAAGTATATGAACTTTGGTTCGTATGAACTCACTATCTGGACCGTTGCCGGCTGTTCGAGATTTGTGCGGTAAGACGTGCACTACTAAAAAAAAGGTCATCACAGACGGTTCAAAAACGTCATCACAGACGGTTTTGTGAACCGTCTGAAATTATGGGTCAGTGATAATACGAGGTCATCACAGACGGTTTTCGAACCGTCTGTGATATATAGTTATCACAGACGGTTTTTAGTTAAAACCGTCATGATATTTATATCACAGACGGTTTTAACTAAAAACCGCTCGTGATATTTATATCACGAGCGGTTTTTAACTAAACACCGTCTGTGATTATAACTATCACAGACGGTTTTTAGTTAAAACCCGTCTGTGATATTCCTTTCTATTCCTAAACCTATTTCTGTTTATTGGCTAGCCTCAGGAAATGCTAGCCATGTCCTCTGAAACAAGCAGATCAACATGTACATGTATACATCCAATTCACATGTCAATTCATTTCACAAACATAAAACATCAATTTTTATTAAGATTAGAGTATACCATTACAATATCTCAAAACAACGAGCAGGTTACACAACAAGAACAACGAGCAGGTTACACAACAAGAGCAACGAGCAGGTTATACAACAAGAACAACGAGTAGGTTACACAACAAGAACAACGAGCAGGTTACACAACAAGCAAAGATCATCTATGCCTTCTCGCCCCTGATGCAACGCATGAGCTGAATGTCTTTGATGACCACCATCGTCGGCGTTGATTGAGCGCCTGCCCGGTTGGGACGAGCTAGATGCTTCTGCGTCGTCTGCAAGAAGGAGGACAGCAAGGAGGAGGAGAACAACAAGGAAGAGGACAGCAAGGAGGAGGACAGTAAGGAAGAGGAGACCAGCAAAGAGGCTGGATTTTGGGTATATTTATAGGGGAGGGAGAAGCGGGAATTCGAAATTTTTGGCGCGGGAACGGAAAGGCGGAGCTACGATTCGTGCGGCTGAGGATCGACGGGCCCAGCGGTCAGATTATAACAGACGGTTCTATATATAGAACCGTCTGTGATGAATGAATATCACAGACGGTTCTATATATAGAACCGTCTGTGAATTGGAGCACAAATTTTATATACCGATGCAATATAAACAACTACTCTGAAAAGATAAAATAGCAAAGGTTTATATAGTTTATATATACTCATTTGAAAGGTTTCGACGAGATCTACAACTTTGCAGTTGAAGCAAAATCCAAATTCCGAAAATAAAACCAAGAAAAAGGGCAAAAACAGAAACCAAAAACTTGCGACGCAGGTTTAGGTCCAAAGATGACCGATTTTCGGGGTCTTGGAGGTCGACTAGCGGAAGCTGGTCATTTTTTTTGGATCGGACTCGTCGTTAGCTTTCCAACGAGTACAAAAACGTCGAAAACGGACACCATATGCAAAAGTTATGCCCGTTTTACTGAAGGTGTCTCAAAACTGAACCATATTCGGACTTAAGCGGGAAAATATGAAATTTTGAGGGATTGCAAGGCGGAAATGTATCACGAGCGGTTTTATTATAAAACCGTCGTGATACTAGAATATCACGACGGTTTTATAATAAAACCGTGCGTGATATTCAGATTATCCTGAGCGGTTTTATTATAAAACCGTGCGTGATATTCTAGTATCACAGACGGTTCAGCGGTAAGAACCGTCTGTGATACTCATTTTTTCCCGCCACAAATACCACAGACGGCCTCCAAATTAAAACCGTCTGTAATAGTGTAAATCACAGACGGTTTCACAAAACTGTCTATAATTTGGCGTCTACTATTAGACTTTTTGTAGTAGTGTGGTTGCAATTTCTGCCGAGTAGGCGTTAGTGTCATCACCATAAAAACTATACTACTAGCACAAGTGGACATGGTGATGTTGGTGCGTTGCGCTGTCCCGCAATTACCTCCAGTTCACAACATATCAGCGTCCCATTTTCTACAGCAAGAAAAACGACAAAGACTAAGGCCTGTTCAAAAGTCCAAACGATTTTTATTGATAGCTTTTAACTGGATGGGCCTGTAGCGGATGTTAGCTTTTCGCTAAGTTATTTAATTAAAAAATAAAGAAAATAAAAATTATATTTTCACGAATAATGCAAAGGAAAAAGACTTTAAAAATTCAACATGTTTAGGTGTCGCTAATTTGGACTTAAAAAGCAGCTTATGGTTGAAATTTTACTATAGTTGACTAAAATTATATTGTAATTAATAGTGGCTTATTTGGCGTAATTAAATTTAAAAAATGTAAAAATAGAAAAACATGTTAGCCTATCACGGACAATACAAATAAATACGACAAAAAAGCTCAAAAAGTCAAAAAAAAAAGGATGAAATTTAGAAATAGTAAAAAATAAGTCAAAAGTCATAAACTTAAGTTAAAATAAGCGAGACTTAAAATAACTTTCGGTTTTCAAAAATGGAAGACAAAAACTGTTTTGAACGGACGTAAAGCCATCGTTCTTACTCGTCGGCTTCTCATCTCAGCTGCTAGGAGCTGGGACATGAGATTGTTCATTCCACCTCCCAACTTGCACGCCAAGCAAAGCATCTCTGGACCGAATGGGGCCCCAGGGAATGAATGGCCAATGGACCTGTTTTGCTTCTAGCGTTTTTCTTTCGTTTCCTATACCACTCATAGGCTCTATTTGGATTCTATGGTCTAAAGTTTAATTGTCTAAAGTTTTGGACTAAACTTTAGTTGGCTAAAATTTAGCCACTAAACTTTAGTCGAATGTCCTGTTTGGATCTTGTACTAATGGATAGGACTAAAGTTTCAAAAAGACCATACTACATCTCCTCATTTCGTGCGTCAGCCATTAAATGGGAGGTGAGAGACCAACATGCATAGGTAAACACGTCTTTGTGCCTAAGAACCTAAAATTTTAGACCACTTTAGTTCACTTTGGTGGACTAATGGTCTAAAGTGTTTTTTAGGGGTTAGCTAAAGTTTAGATCTAATTTTAGACCACCTGTTTGGAGACTTTAGATCTAAACTTTAATGACTAAACTTTAGATGGAGGGATCCAAACAGGATCTTATATTGCTCAATCTCTTTGATTATGTCCTCGTCTCTCACCTTTGACCGTTGAAAATGTCCAGTTAATTATTCGTTTTGGAATATGGAAGATGCATTTATAACTTATGCAGAACCAAAACAACCACGGAATTCAGACTCACAGAGAAATAACTCCAAGCAGAGTTCACGTTCGGAAAGGAATTAACAATGTGGTTGTAGAGTAACTCAAACATGTCAGTGGGATGGCGAATGTTTCGTACATCATGAATCACACAAAAAAGTTGCAACAACAATAGAAATTTGCAGCGTACGTGTGGTCATCTTGTACACCGTGACGATTACATACCCAACCACATTAGCACATGGCCTCCCCTAAGTCACAGGGGTGTTTTAATTGATCGAAAAAATAATAATAACGGTTAGAAGAAGTAGCACTTGAAATAAAATTTAGAAAATAGCTTTTGAAAGATGCAATATGAAGAAGACGATGGATGCCGAACGACAGCTTTTAAAAGCCGCTCGGAGGAGTCATTTTTGTAAATAATTTAAAGAAATCGTTTTTAGAAACTGAAGTCTTGTTTTTTTTAAGCAGAAGTCGAAAGGCGAAACAGATCTGAACACCCCACATCCACTTGTTCTTTTCTCCACCTGCCAAGCAGGAAAGCGGCTCGCTCTTACCACCGTGGACTACTCGCTGCGACTGATAACTGTGTGGTCCGCATGTCAGTTTCCTCGCCGGAGCACTCATGGGCTCTTCTAATCTAGAGTAGTATCATGGTTTTCAGCCCTACTCATTTTAATTTTAGCTTCTGTCTTTAAATTTATTATTTCTTTATTTTGTCTCTTTTTGATTTTTTTTTGGCTTTTTTCGTATTCCTTCATATTGTTCGTACTGTATTCTGAGAGAGGTCGGTTTTCAGATATGCCCCCAAGAGCAAACTCTCTACAAAAGGAGCAGTGGGTCTGAGCTATTGTGGTGAGAGTTTATGTGGATGTTTGATTATTACTGGAACAAACAAAGACCAGATATGATTTGTTCAAGCAATAAATGATGAAAGAATATGAGATGAATAACTTTGGATTTCTTTCATACTACCTGGGAATCAAGGTGGAATAGAAGAAAGAAGCTATCACCTTGAAGCAATCCGAGTATGCCAAGAAAGTGTTGCAAGTGATCGGTGTGTGGGAGTGAAATTCGGCGAAAGTTCCTATGGAACCAAGATTGCATTTGAGCAAGGATGAGGAAGGAGTACCAATAGATGCCACTGATTTTCATCGCATAATTGGGAGCTTGAGGTATCTCACACACACGACCGGATTTGGGTTATTCAGTGGGCATGTTGAGCAGGTTCATGCAAACGCCCAAGGATTCACACCTTCAGGCAGTCAAGCAGATCTTGAGGTATGTAAAGGGCACCGTCAACTCTGGTTTGGAGTATAAGAAAGGACGTGATGGACTCTTGACAGGCTATAGTGATAGTGATCTTGCTGGGGATGTGGAAGACAGGAAGAGCATGAGTGGTTTCGCATTTTTACCACTCCAGAAGCTTGATAGCATAGAGGTCAAAGAAACAAAAGGTTGTTGCACTCTCCTCATGCGAAGCTGAGTTAATGGTGGCAACAGGCATAGTTTGTCAAGCGATCTGGCTCAGAAGTCTACCGAGTGAAATCACCGGGAAGAAGCCTGAACTAGTGACCATGTATGTGGACAACAAGTCAGCAATCGCACTCATGAAGAATCCGGTGTTTCACGGAAGAAGTAAGCACATTGATGCATGTTTTCATTTCATTGGAGAATGTGTGGAATAAGGACAAGTAAATATGGAGCATATCAGCACAAAGGAGCAGTGAGCCAAAATCCTTACCAAGGTGCTTCCCAGGATCAAGTTTGGCAAAATGCGTGAATTGATCGGAGTTAGAGACCTCGCAGCCTGAGTCAGGTTTAGAGGGGTGAGTGTGGTCGAATAAACCTGACTGGTCGACCGGTCTATGTGTGGTCGTTACGACCGGTGTTTGCATGGTTGTAACAATTGGTCTCTGTGTGGTCGTAACGACCGGTGTCTGTGTGGTTGTTATGACTGGTCTCGGTGTGGTCGTTACTACTAGTCTGTGTGTGGTCGTTTTGATCAGTCTCTGTGTGGTCACACATGACCGGCCACTGTAGCAGTCGGAGGTCCCTGTAGTAGTCGGCTGTAAATTCCTGTAGAAGTCGATGGGCACCGTAGCAGTCAACTGGCACTGTAGCAGTTGTTAGCGTACTACGGTGTCGGCAGGCAGCGTGGTAATTGAGGCCAGAGAAACCAGATCTCGATCGGTCGAGTGTTTTGTAGAAAGAAAATGAGTCTGTAATATAATCGATAATGTAAGTTGCAGTTGAAGACTAATAAACAAAAAAATTGCCCCAAACACTCTCCCTCTCAAGCTCCGAAACTTTCTTCGTTCTTGTCCTCTGTTTTCTTGGTTCTTTCTTAGACAACAGAGAACTTATGTTTGATTTGAACGTATTGATATGTGGCCGTATTCCAACATAGAGAGTGTAGAGAGCCATGGCAGAAGCTTTGTTATGGTGAATTGGTGATCAACAAGGGCGACGATAGGGCTGCTAATGGATCAGATCAGTCCAAAATTATAAATAGATTAGATCAAATTTGGACCATTTTTATTAGGTCAGATTTGGGTTAGATTGGACTAACATTTTGGCCTCATATTTTTGTCCTAATTATTAAATGTAGATGAGAGCTGATCTTAATTAGACAACTAAGAAGGTAGATATACTTGAGTTAAGGTCTAGATCTGTTTTTGGCTTGAATCGGGTTTATGCTTATATAATTTGGGTCAGGCTTAAATGAGATCTTTCTTAATTTTATTTAGATTTGGATTGGATTTGAACAAAATTTCGACCCATTAGTAATCCTTGGCGATGACTTCTCTTCTCTCTCTTTTGTTTTTGGATTGAAGGCAGAGAATGAGAAGGCTAGTGTAGTTTGGAGTGTGGAGTCGTGCAGGATGCTCGAGAATGGACGGCCTTGATCGAGCAATCAAGCGAAATCAAATCCCATTATTTGTGCACTCCAGCTCATTAATCGGTGTCTTGAACGAAAAAAAGGCTTGGCAGTCATCGCTCATGCATGTGTAGAAATCAGGTCAACAGTCAACGCTTTTCCTTTATTATTTGTGCACTACAGCTCATAAGGGCGTCTCCAACAGCTGGCTATTTAGCTAGCTAGATCTGATGTGGCAAGGAAAAAGTAGGAGAGAGAGTAGTCACTAGTGACAAGCAAATAGCTGATCTATTTCACGTAGTCCAAGAACATGAGAGAGGAGCATGTGGGTCCAACAGTATAAAATAGTCTTTGCTTTTGTCTCTCACCTCCACGTCAGCTGACTATATAGCTAGTACTAGCTATTACCATTGGAGATGGCCTAATCGGCGTCTCGAACGAAAAAAGGCTTGGCAGTCATCGCTCATGCATGTGTAGAGATCAGGTCAACAGTCAACGCCTTCCCTTTAGTGTAGCCTCGTCCCATTAATGCCACGCACGCACGGCTGATTTGCTGCGGAGACGGAGAGGCGGGAACAACGCGCCAGGACTGCTCCATTAGACGGCTGTCGGGAACTGGTGAACCCATGTACAGTTAGGTGTTGTTATATTCTAATCTTCGTCTTTATATACAAGGATTTTGTTAGAAGATCTATGATGCTGTTATGATAAAATTATTATAAATTTTAAGGTATGATTAAGTGATTTTGTAAACAGTACACTTTGTCTGGATTGGCTTTGGCAGAAATTGAGAATTTTGAGATTTGAGTCATAGATTGAGTTAGGATGACTTGAGTTAGGATGACTTGGGTCATTTGATTAAGCTTTTATAATATATGTCTTGACTAATGTAAGTCAAGTTATGAAAACTTATGTCTCAAAACGATTTCTTTGTCTTTAGATGTGTAGGGTTGCTTGGACTCAACTGTAGTCAACGGCGATGATCGGGGCTAGGCTCATAGAGAAGTTGAGACCCAGAACGATCGAAAATGCTGAGTGAGATAATGAGCTCAAGCATGGTACGAGAACAGTGGAAAATGTTGAAGGCAAGTTCGAATGGTGGTATTGCGCCATGTGGCTTGCACGGGCCAAGTGAGGCCGTGGTTAGGTGGAAACAGGATCTGAGAGACTTGGCGACGTATGGCAAATTAGTGGTGCATATACACGTGGCAAGCATAATGACTGCTTGCAGTGGTTGGTAGTGACCGGGTCAATGAAGGTATTTTGGTAGTTTGACCAAAATACCAGGTCAAGGCGAATCAATGCTAAAGATTTAGCGGATGCACACTTATGCGCTTTGAAAAACTTGCATAAGTGAACTTATGAGAATAAAACTTATGTGTGTAGGGTTAACGGGTTCTCTTATTGTAATAGTGGATAAGATCTATTAAAGGGTGTAGGTGGCTAGTTGCCCACCTATAAAAGGGAGTTGGAATAGAAACATGTAAGGTTAACCATCCAACCCATCTCTTGTGCTCTCTTCTTTAGGTTTAGGATTAAGGTTTGAGAGTGAATACCTTAGATACTTTTTGTCCTTCAAGGTGGAGTGGTTGTAAAATCTTGATTTGATTGATTTGCTCTTGATTTGGTTGGTTTTGATCTCTCTTCTTCTCCTTTCTTGATCTTACTGTGTCAAGAACGTGTGAGAGATGGAGACAACCTGTGAAAATCTATCTCCACCCATCTAGATACTTTGATAACAAGTTTATCAAGAAAACCTAGTTTTTTCTTGATTAGCCTCAAAGTATGGTTTCTTAATCTGAGAGCTTTTGATTTGATTTCTTCGGTATTCTAACTTGCTGTGATATGTGGGAATGCATCTAGACCCATTTTGGTCATCGTCTACCCACGAGCAAGTTGTATTCACCGATTTTGGTTTTGACTCGGTTTTGGTACCACCTTCTAACAAACTAAAAAAGGTCTCAACTTTGGCCATAATTTTCATGATCACTTATTAGAATAGGTTCACAATACCCTAGAGAAAATCTCTGCAAAGTTTCATATCATTTGGATCTACAGATCAAAAGTTCCATCAAATTTGGTTTTCGAAACTGTGCTGAAAAGCCTCTGTTCATCACTTGATTTCTCTGTCTTTCGACCACTCGCAAGTTTCGACCACTTCGGTTTTGACCACTCACTAGTTGTCGATCTTACTGATAGTGTTTTGATATGTTTTGACCACTTCGGTTTTGACCGCTCACTGGTCGTCGACTTTCCTAGTCGTATTTCGACTTATTTCAATTACGTTGGGTTTTCGACCACTCACTAGTCGTCAACCTTTCTGGTCGTATTTCGATGTGTTCCGATCACTCATGTTTTCGACCACTCATTGGTCATCGACCACACCGATCGGATTTCAACTTTCTTCAAACACTCGAGTTTACGATCTCTCTCATGTCATCGACCACGTCAATTTTAGACCACTTGTTGGCTTTCGACTACATTAGTTACGACTATGTTGATTTTCGACCATGTTGGTTTCCGACCGCTCTCTGGTCGTCAACCACTATAGTCAAATTTCAACCACGTAATTGAATTCTAACAACGTTATTTTTCTAACTGGTTGTGCTTGGCTCTGTGAGCCTCTGATTTTCAAGTAGGATTCATATCATAATCTTCATAGCTTTATAGTTATCGGAGTAAAGTATAAGTGAATACTTGGGTTTTTTTAAGACACCATTCACACCCTCTCTATTGCCATCTTCAGTCTTTCAGTATAATTATTAGTTAAAATCATTTTCTTTCTAAATATTGTATTATTTGAATCCTTAGGGTTTTGTATTAAACTTTAACCTTGTGCGGCTATGTTCATGTAATATTATATTCTGTCTCTAATTATTTTTCTGCTACAACACTCTGATGAGCTTTTTATTCATTAGAATGGTATTTTACCGTGTAATTGAATAATAATCCGTTGACTAGTATTATTCCCTCTCGATAAAAAAAACACATGTCATCACACTCAGTCTCTTCGGATTCGTGCACGAATTCCAAACAAAATTTACTCTACCTGGTAAATTTTCTAATTTCTGCCTTTGTGGTTGTCGACCACTTGATCACCTTAGAATGCCCTTACCTGTCGATACTGTTTCATGGCTGATTTTTCTTTGAATCCCTTGACACGTCCATGGTTGATTTTTTCCCCTTTGCATCCCCTTACATGTTGATCCTGTTCCACGGTTAATCTTTCTTGATCTTCGGAGATAATGTGCCTCCACTGTTTACTATGGAGTAATCCTTGTGCCCAATACTAATCAATCTCCATTAGAGTTAACCCAAGACAAGCACGGAAGCACCTGACGTCCCCTGCCTCTCTCAGTCCCTCACCGAGGCACAGTCGCGCGCACTTCGACATGCAGTGGCACAGTATGCCGAACAAAGTAGTAGTAGAGGAGGATCTTGCCAAATCTCGGTTGAAAGCATGACAGCGAGACCATCAGAACTTCACCCGTGCACGGAACTTCTCAGGCGAATCTTTCCATGGAATATTTGCTGGCCATGACAATATACATATATATGTACGCGCGGGTCTTTTTTTTCAACTTTTTGGCTGATTGTAGGGGTGTATATCGAGCCAACTGCTCGTCTTATCAAGTTTTTTCTAAAATTGGCATATTTTGATTTAATATCATTTTACAGATAATGTAAAAGTATTTTTAGGAACGAGCTAACGAGCCGAGCCGAGCTGAGCTTGAGCAAAATTTAAATTCATTTGAAATCAACTCATTTTAATATTTAACCAATTAACAAGTATAATTGATGCAATTTTGAACCGAGCTAATGAGCCCACTAACGAGCTTTTTTCCACCCCTAGCTGATTGGCTACTTTTGTTTGGATTGGTGATAGTCTAGCCGGATCAGACTTCAGTTCATTGGGAGCGTTGGAAGTTCCAGTTGAGATGAGCAATACATGATCAAGATTGGTATCGGGGACACTGTATGAATGGAACAGGTGCACCGACGACGATGCATGCTTGGAATGGAATCAGCGTCATGGTTTGCTACACCATCGAGAATGCATGGATGGCTCTGGGCGCCGGCGCCGGCCGTGATGTGTGAGCTCTCATCCAATCTACGGATAAATCGAGGGACAGAAGGGCAACAAGTTTCCGAGGAAATTTTTGCAAGGCGTCAGGTATGCACACAAACAAGGTTTGATGTGCTTTGATAAAAGCGCGCGCTCGTGCTCTCTTTTATGTCGGAAGTAAAAAAAAAGAGCCTAAATTCCATTTTGAAGCTTTTGATTTCTCCCGTTTTGAAAGTGAAATCTTTTGGTTGAAAACCCAAAATTCGAGTTGAAAGTTTCGATTATCCTCGACTGAAAGCTTTTTTTTTCCCCTGTTGAAAGCTTGAAATTGACTTGAAAGGTTCCAAATTCTACTCGAAAGCTTTTGAGTTGGGGGGTGGTCTGAATCAGGTGGAGTTGAAAGTGCGAATCTTTTGAAAGTAGAAGTTGCAATTAGCGCTCCCCCTCTAGCCATTACCTACCTTTTTGGGTAAAAACTACTTGGATTTTCCACTCGTTAGATCAGGATCTTGTGGATCTCCCTAGTCCCTTTCCTTTCCCATTATTGTATGTTCCTCTTTCCCGCCATGATTGCGGCTACCACCTCCCAAGGTAACTCTGAGAAGAATTCATAATTTACTAAGCTGGGATTGCCAAAGGAATGGACAAATGGCGTGGAAAAAAATCTGTAATGGAACAACGCTAGTTTACAGGAGCATTAAGTTGTACAGTACGTAGCCAGATTTGCAAAACTGAGACAAAATTTTCAAGAAATACAACAAGGGGACGGGGTTATTAAAAGAACGACAATATGGCAGACTTACCTACAGGCTACAGATGAACATCAGTGCGTCTGCCGAGTGTGCCTACCTCCTAACCTCTTATGTACTCTGGACAAGGTAACCTAGAGACACTGCTCGTGTTCAAGGCAATCAACAGTGGACCGAGGGGGGGGCTATTCGATGTGCACCAAATGGTCAATGCTAAATATCTGCTCCTAACACACCCTTCCACAAATGGAAGAAAGATATGAACAAATTTATACGCTAGACAAAATCCTAGGTATTACTCGCACTATCATATCTGTTACTCCTTTTAAGTCTCTCGGGTAGAAACCTGGAAAAATTAGAGAACAGAATCCCTTATGGGTACCGACTATAACAAGATAAGTGCATGGAAAATAGAAAAGGTAGAGGATTGGAGGAACATAATGTTGTGAAAATTTAGACTACAGAAAAGAACTCACATGTCAATTCTTTCTGCAATCGCTCTGCGCACTGAAGAGTTGAGCCCATAAGCAATGGAATTAAAAAAGCCCTAAAATTATCAGCAAATATCAGAATCCATGAAAAATGAAAAGTTACATGAAACATAGGAGAGTTTGTAAGGTTGGTAAAAAACATATTCTGTATATAACCTCATAGGAAAACAAAAGAACAGTATGATTCCGGCAAATACAACTTCCAAGAAGACTCCATGAGTCATACATGCACTAAATAGGGCCTTTTTGATGGTGGATTTGATCCAAATCAACTGCACTAATTCCAATGGATAATGAAGGCTAGCAATTATGAACCAACTGCATGGGATCGTTTCAAGAAAGAATAAGGTTGGAACTCCAGCCCTCCCATTTGGTTCGGCGCAAAATATCAAGTGGACTTAGACATTTAGTTTCTCTAGGGAAATGTTCTTCAAATTTGCAACACAGGACTTAAGTAGCATCTAGGATGAAATACAATAGCATCAAAACACTCACCATAAGTCCAGCAAACCCAACATCAAGAATGGAGAGCCAAAATATCTTGTGGCCTGGATTAGCAAAGTCATACAGACGATTGATTGTTGCAAAAGCCCATGAACCTATTAAAATCAGAGGGTAATAACCCCATCGATTAAATGCCTGCAAAAGAAAACAAGTCAATAAGTTGTATCTGCTCAAACATATTTTTCCTCTCCCACCAGACAGGGAACAGTGGTACATAATATGATAATATAAGTGGACTCCACCATACTAACATTTTCCTAGGAATAACAGTCGTGAGCCGCTATAATGTCTCCTCACTTTAACTCCAAGCCAACAAGCACAAAGAATAATATGAGCAAATGAACTATTTTCTGAACTGATAACATTGGGGGCAATAGAGCAGCAAATTAGAAAAAAAAAATCCTTCAGCAGAAGTGCTGAAGCAAAAATGACAAAAGGTTTGTAAGATAATGTTGTACCTTCTTGTCCGCCCTCATACCAGATTGAATCGATCGATCACTAATGCCTACAGCCATCTACAAATTAATCCACGAGCAATCAAAATTCAGAAGATACAGGCAAAAAGAGCAGAATCTACCAGGAGTTACAATAGAAGCGTTGGTCACCCTCAATACACAATAGAAAACTGTTGACATAATGTTTGCTGTGTGCATACCCTTGTCGCATTGTTCAGCATGCAGTTCACTTGATAGTATGTAAACCCATTGTAGAGAATGGCACCCCAAAGTGGAAGATAAAAGGTTATCAAGTGCATTACCTGAAAGTAAAGGAATTGTATGAAAGAACTGCTAGGATGCTGACAAGAGTGACAACATTTCTATTTTAAATAAATGGTCTAGCTGAGGCTGAAGAGGATACATTAAATGAAAGGAAGACATAAAATGTAGTAAAAAAAGGAAAGAAAAGAAGCCAATACCAGAAGGGCTCAGCGACTCAGACTATACACATGAATTGTCAACAACT
The DNA here is from genome assembly GCA_036346575.1 of Dendrocalamus sinicus. Lineage (NCBI taxonomy): Eukaryota > Viridiplantae > Streptophyta > Magnoliopsida > Poales > Poaceae > Dendrocalamus > Dendrocalamus sinicus. Next base: position 4,799,775 of record CM070656.1, on the reverse strand, counting down.
CGAGATATAATGTCTCAATAAAATCTGAAGGCAGCCCAAGCAAGACACATTAGGAATCCGATATAAATCTTACTTAATCCCTTGGGTGCAGGTCAGTTCGAATCCTTTGATGACAGGTATTGGCAAAGTTCAAATGTTAAATGAAAGCATTAGAGTATAGCTAGACATAGATCATTATCTCCATCTGGGCAGTCTGAGTATCATGTAAAAGCTATAATGGATCAAAATGTAGCTGAGTTTAGACAACGGTAGTGCTTAGAACTAAAATTACAAGCTCAGAAAAAAACAAAGGATCACATGCCTTTGCCATGCTTCCCTGTTGGATCCAACACCAGGTACCTGGCCTTCCATAATCACTTCCTATTGAACGTAATACAGTGGTAGCTAGTGAAGATCCTGAGGGGGGAAAAACAAGATATAGACTTCAAAAACCTTGCCAACTGAACTAGGAATCTCACACAATACTTTCGTAACAGATCATTATAATAATGATACATTTTTAAAAATGGATATGTGCAATTATAGTAATGCTCTACTTTTAAAACAAATCATATACATAAAATATGCAGCTAAAGACAAAATCATAATTAAAAAAAATGGATAACTTGAGAACAGTGATCTGCAACGAAATACCCAGGGTTGCTAAATTCAAATGGGAAAACATGATCAGTAGCATGAGTTACAAAACATACTTACAAATTACTAGTACATCAAGTCAACAAATGCAATGAATCTTACTGGCCTACCATACACTATAAACATGGGCACAGATAAATGGACAAGCAAAGGAAACTTGGAACTTGTATACTTGACCACTTACAACAGAAAAGGCTGAAAATAGCAACAGAAAAAAAAACTGGCACGTGTCGTGTCTACATAATGTTGTTAAGACAAAAGCAATCTAAATGTTAGCAGACAGACACAGCACAATGCATCAAACACAACTATGTGATCTGAACATTCTCTCTCTCTCTCTCTCTCTCTCTCTCTCTCTCTCTCGGGTCAAGTGCATAAACATCACATAGGTGATACAGCTATGAAATTGCCAACATTTTTTTAAATGTAGTATACCAAAAACAAAGTCCTTCTAACTGGTTGGACAAGTTGCTCCAAGTAATTTAAACACATAAATTCCAAGAAAGGCCGCGAAGTGGTTAAAATTTGCATACCCCACACATACAAGTGGAAAATGGATCCAAATTCCTGAACATCAGTTTTGTGTTTGACAACTGTGCGATGAAGAGTGAATGCTATAGTGGTTGTCCAAAGAAAAGAGGCCACACAAAAGAAGTGTGCACTGTAGTCATGCGCAAAGCAGTAAAATGCATTTGATGGCCCCCTGCAACATAAAAAAACAACATTGTTACTAGAATATTTTACCAAAAACACATAACAGAAACTCAACATTCAGTGCACATTGCAAATAACACATCTAAAATACAACAGAAATGAAAGAACAGTCTGTTTTTTTCTTATACAAAAAGTATTATACTTTCGGCTTACATTGCTCACATTTATTTTTTTTATTAGATAGAATGCAAGGTTACCAATTCAAATTACTCAATTATGGATAACGCCCATAATCAAATCAGCCAATATTCTTTATTGTCAGTGTGTTAGTAGCAAAGATAACTTAACACTCAGAAAGTCAGGAAGTAACTATGTGCACCAGAAAGTGTAATTTAAACACTACAAACATCATCAGCAACATACCCCATTATAGTGAATAAGCTGCAAAACATATCCTGCGATTCAGATGAAAGTTGTCAGAAAACACATAGTAGGTAAAGCAATCACAAGAATGAACAAACCCTACTTCAGCTAATGATACCACTAGTATCGGCTAACTAGCTAGACACCTGGACTGGGTGTCTGGATATGTAATATCCTATTTCTAAGAAATCAAATTTCTCATTGTCTTGAAGAAATGAAGATTGACGAAATCGTCTTGATAGGTAGATGCTCATCGTGCCCATTGGTTCCAATTGTCAACAAACAGTAGGAAGAATGTGATCTCCTTGCAAAAGAACAAGGTAAGGAATGACTGTATGGATGCCAGTCGCCTCCATATTCAGGTAAGTATATGTCAAAAACATCCTCTCACTTAGCTTTATTTAATTGGAGCAGCCATGCGCCATTGCAATAGGTTAACTTATACAAACAAGCGTTAACTTGAGTAATATTTCAAACCACATCAAAGTGCAAAACATGTACAACTCTGTGCCACGGTTAATGCAGATACAAACTATTGCATAATAATAATAATAATAATAATAATAATAATAATAATAATAATAATAATAATAATAATAATAATAATAATAATAATCATCGAGTAAGCTTATGGCACCAGCTGCCAGAAAAAAACCATGACGGGTGAAAATTGCACGCACATTTCTGAAGATCCCAACGCTTACTTCCTAGCACCAAATTCTCGAGAACTACTTCAGCTCGTACGCATAAAAAGTAAAAAGTAAAGCATTCGTGCGCTAAACTAACGCATAACCACCAGAATAGCACAATTAGAAGCCAAAATAACAAAGCATCACTCGCAGATCGCACCACGAGCCCCCTAATCCCAAACCGCACCAACGGCGGATCACGCAACTAGCACACCAAATCCAAGCCCCAAAACGAAAGCGCTCAGATCCGAGCCGCTCACCGAGACGGCGAGGAAGAAGATGAGCTTGAAGGAGAACTTGCGGAGCTCGCGGAAGAGGAGGTAGCAGAGCACGATGAAGGAGGAGCCGGCGAGCGAGAGCGCCGCCACCGCGGTGCCCACGGCATCGAGAATCTCCCGGTCCCTCAGGGCCTGGCTCACCGCCGCCGATGCTGCCACGGCCGGAGCCATGTCCATCGCCGGCGATCTATGCGGTGGAGGGGGGAGAGAAATGGCGAAGCGGAACGGCTAGTCGAGTGGTGGGAGCCGTTGCCCGTTGCTGGGACCCCGAGTGCCTTCGTCGCGAAGCTTGTGGTTTATTTGGGCCTGATAGTGGTTCCTCTGATGGGCTGGATCTGCGTGTGTTCTTGGTCCTCTTTATAATGGGCCGAAATATGTCGATATGCACTGTCACATATTATAAGTACTTTCTATTTTATTATATTATAATTCCGTAAGTTGTACGGTTATCTAAATATTATAGTGTATTTCATCGCTCTGTCTTTCTTACATAATGTACTACTATTCATTAATCATTACTATTGATCAGTCACTACTATTCATCAATTACAGTCAAAAGTCATCATTAGAAACCAATATAAATAGATCCGAATGCGAAGCTTGTAGTTTATTTCAACTTCGGCGTGATGCCTGCCTATATAGTACGGACCTTAGTATGGACGAAAGTAGTACACGGCATCTTTTTTGAATTATTATTTATTGGTATTATTTCTTAGCGAGGATATATTTTTCTTATGAAAATGTTGATTTTTAATGAATTTTATCAACTCCATTTATATAATTAATCCTTAATTTAAAGGGTCGACACGCTCCGTATTGTTGTTCTTTCGCGAATTTAGCTCGTGATAGGCTCTAGCAGCCGGCTGGCCGAACTTTTTATCGGCTTGCATTAATTAATTCTTAACAAATCGACAGGTCCTCTGATTAATGAGGATTGACGAGCCACATCATTGAGAGCAAGTTCAATAATAGAGCTAAGTGCTTGGCTATAAGTCAAGTTATAAGAGTTAAGTTATACAATAATCTGTCTTCTATTTGTCTACAAAAGATTTTTTTATTATTATATGGTATCATGTCTCACATTCTCTTTCCTACCCCTCCTCACATACATTTATTATCTGGACCCACCACTGCATAGGGTCCCGTGTGCAGCTAGTTGCTTGCATGAGAGCCAAGCTCTCCTCTCTCTCCTCTCTTCTTTCCTCCACATCAGCAAAAATGCTGACTAGCTTGGCTATAAGATCATTGTTGTACTTGCTCTGAGAGTAGTTTATCTCTCCCGTCGCATGAGTCATGATGAAGCCTGGAATTAGTTTAACTCGAGCGGCTGGGCGTAAGATTAGTTTGTTCTCCTCATCTCACGCACCATCGATTAGTATCTAGCAATAAGTCATTAGTGCAAACCCAAACTATTGCGATCATTCATATGTATACACTAAAAACTGGGTTTATCACAAACGGTTTTGAACTATAATTACAGATAGTTTCTGAATCGTCTAAATTTACGTGTCTGTGATAATAAGTAGTTATTACAAACGGTTCTCAAATCATTTATGATAACAACAACACAGACGGTTTTTTCGAAAAACCGTCTGTGATATATCAAGTATCACAAACTGTTCTTTAATATAGTCGTCTGTGATATATCAAGTATTACAGATGTCTAATTAAAAAACCGTCTGTAATATATGACATGTCACAAACAATTCTCGAACATACCCGCGTTTGATTAAAAATCTTAGATATCACAAACGGCTAATACTAAAAATCATCTGTGATAACTATTTAAATACATATATCATTTCCTGTTTATCGGGTAGTCTCAGGAAATGCTAGTTATGCCCTCTTAAAATAAGCAAACAGATATATATATAGCACACGACAATCATTATACATATCTCAACTAAATGATGTACATTTGAATTAATTATTTGATTAAACACAATTGAGTGATTACAATTGTATCAAATGTTTCAACATCTAATCATCGCCGGATGTAGGATCGAGAAAGCCGACCAGATGGGGACGAATAGTCGTTTCTAAACATTCTCTTCTTAATTAATTCTATTTAAGCTATTTGGCGAAAGCCAAGTATATAATGCGGAAGTTTAGATCAAATTAGTTTTACCACAAACAAAGCCTAAATCAATTAGCTTCACCTAAGTGCACCAGCAACCTAAACTCATATCAAAGTTTTGCAATTCTAGAATGACAAGCAATCAATTTAATTATATGAATGTAACTTACTTGAAAGTAAATTGAGCACAAGAAAACAAACTATAAAAACACGGTATCTTTTTACCGTGGTGTTTGGAGACTTGTCGGTCTCCTATAGTCCAGTTGAGGTCAGCTCAAACGAATCAGACCAGCTCTACGAATTAAGCTGAAACACCTCAATCCACTAGTGGTAGCTCTTTTCCGCTCCGGGTAGCGAGCTCCAACCTTCACAATTTCGCTGGGTCTTCTCACAACTTTCTTTGAGAAGATCACCGCGCCCCGACACCTCTAACGCCACCTAAGAATTGGCAAACTCCAAGAGTAATGAGTCAAACTCTTCGCTTGACTCTCACCACGTGCAACGAATGTACAAGCTCAAATGGACACTAAATCCAACTCTAGATGCAACATATGCACTCTAGATCTCACTTTCCTTACTCACAAGGTGCAACATATGCACAATTGAGAGGAGAGGCTCAGACTAGCTCAAGAGAATAGAAATGGGTCGAGTAACTCTTTCTCCAACCAACCATAAAGGGGTATTTATACCCTCACATAAGAAAACTAGCAGTTAGAGCCAAATTCTTAAAAAATCGGAAATCGAAGAATACGGAGGCAAAACACGGTATTCGCTCCTCACAACGGTCGAAAAAAACTACTGAATTAAGTCAAAATCAAAAGTTTCACTATTCATTTTATGGTACTTCTGATCATCGGAAGTACCTCTCTATACATACGGAACTACCACTCTCGCGGGGAGAAGACCACCACATAGGCTTTTCTCTGGAAAAAATGTACCGTAGAAAAATCCAGAACTTTTGAAGTTCAATAGTAACGCACAACACACGCTGATACTTCCGCCTTCCGGTAGTACCACTCACACAGAGCCGGTACTTCCGTCAGTCGAACAGACTGCTCACACAGAGCTGATTAGACCACTCGCATCCGGTAGTACCGTGCAACACATTCTGGTACTTCTGATGTCTAGTAGTACCGCTCACACAGAGCTGGTACTTCCGACCTCTGGTAGTACCGTTACACACACAATGGTAGTTTCGATTTTCCTGACAAATGCAGATACTTCAACAGATTTTGCAAACCATATTTGCAAACTATAATATCATGCACATAAGGATCGAACATGATTCCCAACAAGTTGCAAAACATATTTGCACACTTTTGAAATCATGACACAAAGAATAGGTGCATGGACTTCTCACATTTGTAAAACATATTCGCAAACCTAAGTTACATGCTACAAAGATTACATATGAGTTTTAACCATTTGCAAAACAAATTTGCAAATATAAGCCTCATACCAAAGAGAACTAGAGCAAATGAGATTGAGCTAGCAACACATGATAAGATTCAAGCTACTAGATATGACCCTTCTTAATAGTATGACAACCTATATTAGCAACCCGGTCTTCTAACCAAACATCAAGACCGGTAAAAGACTAGGAACACATCTTTAGCTCTAGCTAGTTATACCTTTGCCTTGAGTATCCTTTTGAAGTTTGATAATACACATCATTACTTCAACTCCGGGTCATCGTCTTATCATGCATCAACACATGATACATCCACTTCTTGAACTCCATCAATACATGATGGATCTTCACTTGACTTGATGATTAACATATGATCATCTCCTCTTAGATATGCATCAACTCATGATGCATCTTCGTCGTGATGGTCTTCAACGCATGAAGCTATCTTCCATCACACATCTTGACTTGATAATCTTCAACACATGAAGTCATTCTAAGTCATCCTTATTTGTGGAATCTAACTTATTCATCCAACTCATAGAGAATGTTAGTCCACAAACCAATTACCATCAATTACCAAACTTCACCATTAACACATAATAGAGGGAATATATTCTACAATATTTGCTTTTTAGTAATTCATGACAATCTCAACACATAAGAAGATAAAAATTGTATTTGCAAGTATACAACATGTACACAATACTTGTATACTCTAAGATAAGCTTTAAGCAAAACTTACTTATCCAGTTGTCATTAATCATCTAACTATTAACACATAATGGAGAAGTTAGATGGCAACCCGATTATAAATGAGTATATATAAACTACACAAGCTATATATATTCAAAGGATGTGTCTCAAATTAAAAATCCTTAATATGTGTATTAAAGGAAACATAGATTAATACATATAAAATCTCAAAACATAGAGAGAATTCCCCCTAAATATGTGCATATAAATATGTGTAATGAAGACATGTATACATACTCATTTTGGACTATTTGTAGAGTTTAATCTATATTTTGGATCTAAGGAATGTACTAATATATAAGAATGCGATTTCAAATGCATACCTCATTGATCTCACTTTTCATCCAAATGAGACTAAGCAGTAATATATTTAAACAAATATATTAGTCTCACATATAAATTTGTCATTTAATTATATATTGGATGTGAGGAATGCAACAAGATTATAAAAAAGATATCGAATGCATACATCAATGATTTCACCTTTTTTATCCATATGAGACTAAGTGATATCATAATCAATAAACAATGTTAGTCTCACAAATGCATTTGTCATTATCACCAAAACTTCATAATAGTATTTGTCATTATCACCAAAACCTCATAATAGTATTTGTCATTATCACCAAAACCAACTTAAATAGAGTTTGATTTTTCACCGGGGTAGAACTCTCTAGTCATGTTTATGACCTCCGCTATCAAGAATTGGAAGAGTATTCCTCAAATTTCAACGAGTTTATTAAGATCAATTGCACTTTTGTCGAATTCCACACGCCGTCACTAGGAGTAGTGTTAAGTCATCCGCATATATATATATACACACACACACACACATATATATAAATTGATAATCACAAAATAATTATTAGCAGGTTGACAAACCTCTGGATCATTCGTCTCATCGTCCATGATTTCCTCTATATGACAGCAAACGTAGAAGCCACATACATTGCCCTGTACCTGCCGGTGGCACTGCAAAAATAGAGTTACATACATAGATATTGTCAGTTCTAGAGGCATTATAACAAAGTGTGATGTAGAAATGTTGTGTTGAAGCAGGTACCAGAAATCGCGTCCTGTGTTGCAGTGTGGCGTTGGATTCCTTGTGTCTCTCTCCCTAGACAACGTAAGCGCGGAACAATCTATGTGATTCTAAAAAGTTAGCATCGGCCATTACAAATAAAAGAAAGATTACAATAGAATTATGTATGAAGAAAATGAGTTTACCTGTCAATTATTTGTTGTACACGAGTGAAGTCGTGGTTGCTTCTAAGTAGAGAATTAAGGTATATTATCTTGCTTTATTTTGTTACAATCACAATCAGAATTCAGTAACTCCTGTCGTGTATGTCACTATAGTGATTAGTCATTATTGTATATCATATACGATACACGGTCACGCTTGGAAATTTGTCTGTGATAATTATAGCACAGATGATTCTCTATGAACTATTTATAATATAGTCGTCCAATATAATCTCTTTTGTAATAGTGATGTAAGTCACTCCTATAAATTTCTCTGCGCTTTCTCTCGTATAGTAATTCAGTGACTTCGTTGATCTTTTATTTTAGACCAAAGTGACATATCGTTGGTCGATCGCATCATCTTAATTACTCCATAAGCGGAACCACCTGCTCTAGATCGACCCGTCTAGAGTAGATGATTAACTTGTCCGGCCCCTAAGTACTCCATAGGACAGTACCCTTCAAGAAAAAGAAGAGACACTCCTGGTAGCCAGTACAGCATCACCATGTAAACTAAAGATTATCTTATAGTTAGTTAAACTGATACACAGATCAGATCGATCACAAAGTACTATAATTAGTGCTTGCAGTTGCACCTTGCTTGCAAGCAAGGACGCCGAAAGCTAGCCCATAGCTTCTTCCCGTAGCAACCGAAAGAGAAACAAACGAGAGAGATCGGGCCTCTATATACTAGCTAGCTAGCTAGTCGATTGGTGGACGTCGAGGTAGCGAGGAGAGCCATGCTGTTCCGCATGCCGCGGCGGCGGAGGGCGGCGGAGACGCCGGCGGGCGGAGGGCGGAGGAAGAGGATGGCGGTGGCGAGGCTCGGCGGCGGTGGCGGTGGCGTTGGCGGAGGGGGGAGGAGGTTCTTTGGGGCGTTGCGGCGGCAGCGGGTGCGGTGGCTGGCGGCGCTGTACATGCGGGCGCTGCGGCGGCTGCGCGCCAGCTACGCCAAGGCCGTCCGCGAGCTCATCGAGGGGACGGTGCTCGTGGGCGCCCTGCGCGTGCCCGTCGGCGTCGACTACTCCCTCGCCGCCTCGTTCGGGCACGTCGCCACCGTCGGGTTCTGATCGGCCGGTGGCCCCCGTACGTGCATGCGAGCCGCGCATGGCTTACCGGCTCACGTATGCCTCTACCTTGTACGTACGTACGTACCGTACGAATGTACATGGTGCACGATGGTGTGCTGTATGCATAAACGCTTAACCACATGCGCATGTATGGATTGGAAAGACGCCTTTTGGATTTCTTTCTGTGTGATTTTATTTAGATTTCGTTTTTTGTTGATCTGTATCAGTATCGACTTGGCGCCTCTGTTTCTGCCTTCATTTCTTGTGGACACTCCACGCTCCGATCTCTTTGCTGGATGAAACCGCTAGCTGTTCACGTGCTAAGCTAATTTGCTTCGTTTGTTCTTTTTTCACACATCTTTGTCGCACACACACGCGCCTCATGTAATTTACCTATATATTAAGGAATTGATGCAAAAGTATATATCGTTTCGGCTTCAGCTTCTAGCTTCTAGCTTATTTTTCACTATTCATAAATTTCATCTTTTTCTGAACTTTTGGCTTTTTTGAGCTTTTTTGCTGGTTCTTTTTTCCCGTATTCGTTTGTGTTGCCCATGATGAGCTAGCATATTTTTTCTATTTTTAATTTTTTAAAATTTAATTACGTCAAATAAGCCACTTTTAGTTACAGTGAAATTTCAGTCGCTACAGTGCAATTTCAGCTATAAGTCATAGCTTTTCAGCCCAACCGAGCGGGGCAGTCTGGTGTTTAAGAGATGACTTTACCCTTAATAGGTCTGTGTTTGTCCTTAATTTCTTTTTCAACTAGCAATGTACTTATGTACTTGTACTTTTAAAAAAAATACACCAAGAACATACAAATTTTTGCTATATATAGGACCTTTTCAACTTATATGTACAAAAATAGACGTATACACGTGATATTAACAAAAATAGCACTTTTGTCGTTCGGTCACCGGGTGGCAACGCTCTAGAGGTGACATGTAGCACTGCCATCCGGTTGTCGAGTGATGGCGCTGCCGCTCGGCCACGAGACGATGGGTGGCTGCCGCCGGTTGCGACGATGAGGCCACTGCCGTCCACCCAAAAAATGACAGGTGATTAAGCTGACTAATTAGCTGGCTTAATTATCTGCCTAAATTCGTAATTTTACATCATATTTGTTTAAGTTTTTAAATATAGCAAATTATCTTGAAAAATTGCAAAATTTTATGCACTACCTCCTGATATAACATACTTCATTATGTAATCTTTTTTACAAATTTATCCGCTCTGAATGTTGCTTAAAATTCATTTGATTTCGATATTTATAGGAGTTGTTACATATAGCAAATAAGCTCTAAAAATTACAAAATTTTATGTGAATCCTCTCGACACAGTATATCTAATTGTGTAGTTTTATTAGAAATTTTATGTACTCCAAAATTTCTATATTAATTCATGATAATCTAATCGTTTGGTAGCTAGACGGCAGGTGCCACGTGTCACCTTCGGAGCGCTACCATCTGGTGACCGGATGGTAGAAACGCTATTTTTGTCAATACCACATGTACACGACTATTTTATAAATACGAGTTCAAAAGGTGCTATATATAATAAAAATTCAGAACATACACACCTAACATGTACATCCTAATTTTCAAATCTCATCCTAACTTACAAGAGATTTGATTGTTTACCCTATAGTTAATATGCACTTGATTATTTACCCTATAATATCTTATTACCATGTGGATATAGACATTATGAAGTAAATCATTAAGTGCATATCATGAAACAAATAATTAAATATTTCTCTAACTTACATACACGTGGGTGTGTCCACGGACATGTAGCCGCGGAAATCGAGCTCTGGCACACGGCGCTGGCACGGTTCGGCCCAGTGGGCAGTGAGCTCTTGGGGCCGTGGCCCAGCCCACTAAATCTCCCAATAGCAACCAGCGAACCAACAAAAAGTTTCTTGCAACTCTTCTCCTTCCTTTCCCAGATCGGCCACTTGTCTCTCCAGCGACCTGCCGCCTCGCACCACCTCTCCGCCGGCGACGAGCTGATTCGCCTCCTCTCTGCCTCGGCTGGTTCGTCCCCTCCCTCGCCCCCTCTCTTTCCCTAGGATGCCCCCGTTCGATCTGTTTCTTGTTCTCTCTCTTTTCCGTGCCTGCGCTGCAAACCACGGTCCCTCCTCCTCTTAGCTCTAGCCCTCGTAGCGATCAAAAGAAGCTTTCTGTAGTCTCTACACTCAAGGTTGGTGCAGATTTCGGTCGGTATTCGGTAGCCTTGCAAAAGTAATACCAGTTTAACTGTAAACCTTTGTTCTTTTTCCTGCCAAAATCGGCCCTTTCTTGTGGTTTTGGAGCTCATTAGTCGTTGCTGCAGAGGATTTTGTTAATACGGTCATTTCATAGTTCTTTTGGTTAATTCCATGTACTAGTTGAAGTCTGGTAGGGTCATACTCGGCTTGACAATTTAGGAACAGAAACTAGCTGGATTTCACCGTTTGGGGGTTCGTAATGGCCATTATGTTAGTGCATTACAATTCTGCCAATGTCTAGACTGATGCGCTGCATCCAACTTATTTATTTGAACATGAAACACTGAAGTAGCTGAAACATGAAACTATTGGATTTATGTTGTCAGTTGTCTTAACATGGAAGGAATCTTGGAAATAATACAATTATCATACTGGAACTCATGAATACATGTATAGCTTTAGCCTTCAGATACAGTTTGTGTGCTATATTTGTTGTATGCCTTCAGATACAGCAGGTGTCAGATTATTGGTTTGGCTAACTCATCTGGCATTACCCTGCTATTGTCTACTTTTGTCAAACTGTAAATTTGAGTCTATCTGATGGATGTAAATAATTAAATTAGAGTAGTAGTTGTGTTTTTAAGGTTGTGATATGTGTTGCCTTATGCCATGCCACCAAAGTGCATCAATCAAACTGAGCACTGGATTTCTATGGCAATGTTAATAGAGTTCCTAATGCAAACAGCAAACGTATCATTCCCTGAGCAATGCAAGATAAACTTCATGGCCACATGGAGTATTGGACAAAATAAAATGTTTCTGTTGCTCTTTGTAATGATATTTTCTGTTTCTCGTTCATTTCATTCCTGAGTATGCATTGTGGATCATGTTTCCCTTTACCAGCATAAATCATCTGAATTCTTATAATTCTAATGTAGTGGAGCAGTCCAAGCGGGGCTGATGGCTACATCAGAACGAGTACAAGAAAGTTTGATGCTCGACTTCCCACAACCTAGTAAGCCTCGTGTCCTTATTGGTGCTTCAGGAAGTGTAGCTGCGATAAAATTTGAGAGCCTTTGTCGTAGCTTCTCTGAGTGGGCAGAAGTCCGAGCTGTGGCCACAAAATCATCATTGCACTTTGTTGATAGATCGTCTCTGCCTAGAGACGTTATTCTTTACACTGATGATGATGAATGGTCTACCTGGAAGAAGATAGGAGATGAAGTTTTACACATTGAACTGCGAAAATGGGCAGATATCATGGTGATTGCTCCACTATCAGCAAATACCCTGGCTAAGGTATGTTTTTTCTTTGGTGTGAACCAAAACTTGATGTCAAATTCGCTGAATCTGTTAGAGAACATCAAGTTGGTTTCATTGCCTACAAAAAGTGATATTACATTAGTTTTTCAGATTGCTGGTGGGTTATGTGACAACCTCTTGACTTGCATAGTGAGAGCATGGGACTACAGTAAACCACTCTTTGTTGCCCCAGCCATGAACACCTTCATGTGGAATAACCCGTTCACTGAGCGTCATCTGGAGACAATCAACCAACTAGGCGTATTTTTTATCCCTCCCATTACCAAAAGGTTGGCTTGCGGGGATTATGGGAATGGTGCAATGGCTGAACCGTCAGCAATCTATACTACTGTGAGGCTTGCATGCAAGACAACCACATGAAACATGCACGTCACATTGATTCCTGTCAGCGGTAACTTCCCCCATCTAGGTGATGTGGTGATCAACCTGTTCAATTGTTAACCTTAAAACTTAGTTTCCTCTGTTGTCCACATCTGGACGTAAGGAGAAGTAAAGAGCATTAGATGTTAATCAGTGTTTTTTGTATCAACAAGCATAGTACCTTTGGTTCAGTGTATGTGTGATTTGGTAGGAATGGAGATTGGGGAACGGCTGTTGTTCCAGCACATAAATTCTGATGAGTCCACTCAACTTGAAGTACTGAATTTTACTGCAACTACTTGCAATGAACTCATGTATTTACATCAACATATAGCAAGCTTTCTGCCATCTGTGGTGTTTATGCAGCATGTATACATTGGAACGACTGTTTGGCTAAACGTGCTGACCATGTAAAATGCTTCATATTGTAACTGCCATGGCGGAGCTCCCGTCGCTGCAGCAATTTCAAACTCTTCTGTAGCTATTTGTCCTTTGCCGTTACCTCATACTGGAGTTTGCCCTTGGTGTAATCCGTTGAATCAATTCTGATCCTGGGAGCATGTTAATATCTTTTTCATAAGCTGCAATTCTGTAAGCTCAATGATGACTGATGTATGGATCACTTCACGTAGGTAGACAGTAACATTTGCAATTTTAGGAACTAGGTGACACTGACAGGTATTAGGTGAGACTGACATGGAACAAGCAAGCCCAGACGATGTAGAACTGGTGACTAAGCATTTAAGCAAAAAGATAATGCCAGGTGCAGATAAACATTGGGTAGGAGATGGCAACAACAACGCAACAAGCAGGAATTTTTTTTGTAAACAATTTATTTTTTAATTGAAATACATGAACATATCCACGCAAAAAATTTTTACAGGAATGATCTCCAGTCACTGAACCGTTAGGTGACTGGAACCTGTCGCCTAACGGCCGCGCGACATAGAGGCTACCCATGGGGCGTTAGGCGACATAATTACGGTCACCGAGCGGTCGGGCGACTAGGACTAGTCGCCCAACCATGTGTGCGACTGCAAGTTTCAGTCATCTAACCGTTCGATGATTGGACGTGAATATAAATCGGCCTCTGGTTGAGCCTCTGGCCATTTGCATCTGCCAACACCGTGCAACGAAGAGAAAGGAGAAGGGAAAGAAAGAAGAAAAAAGGAGAGGGAAGAAAAAGAGGTGAGAGGAGAGGAGAGGAAAGGGAGAGAAAGGAGAGGTCTCGCTACTTGTGCGAGGTAAAATTTTGTGTATGTTGTAGTCAATATTTTTTGTATGAAGTAAATTATTTGTTTAGTGTGTAATTAGAATCCGTAGAAAATTATAGCTATATAAAAGAATAGTACAACTTTCATATGAAGTAAATAGTCGTAGAAAATTTAGTCAGTGTAGTTATAGAAAATTAGCATATGTAGAAATTTATAGTTGTAAAAAATTTAGTGAATATTGTTGTAGAAAATTAGCATCTGTAGAGAATTATAGTTGTAAAAAATTAGCATCCGTAGTAAATTAGAATCCGTAGAAAATTTTAGTTATAGAAAATTTAGTCAATATTATGTATAAAATAAGCATATATAGAAAATTATAGTTGTTCAAAATTTAGTCAATACTTTTGTATGAAGTAAATAGTTCCCTTTGTGCAAAACATTATTATGTAACATTTATGATTAATTATGAATAAATGTAATGTCGTTTGTACATTAAAAATTCACACGTACCGCTAGAATTGGTACATTAGCATTTAAATTAGTATGTCATGTAAATTGTCGAAACGTATTAGGAATTATTTACAGTGGGAGAGATCTCTAGCAATGAGAGAAGAGCGGTGTCGGTACGCGTGGGAGCCGATAGAGAGTTGATACTTATTGGGTCGGAGGAAAGAGAGCGGTGTCGGTACGAGCAAGGATGGGTTGCGCTACGAGGATTGTGTAATTGATCATGATAGGCGAACGGCCGTAGAAATGTAAATTACAGTACAACAATATTTTCTATAATTTGCGATGCGAATTGACTAGTTGAACATTGAAAATATTTGCAGGCATACATCAGTAATGCCGATATCACTACATTGAAAGTGCATTACGGTGTAGGCACTGTTCGTGAAGGTCCGAAGGGTGTTAACTTGAACAATTTTGTGCAAGCCACTCTGGTACACCTGAAGGCGAGAATGCTCGAATCGCAGATGTGATGCTCTAGCTCACCCGCAGCTTCTCTTTGGACCCTAAGGTGTGCAGCGTCGAAAAATGATGTGAGCTTCAATTCTGCTGGCACATTTACCAAGAATATCATATACAAAGATGTTCTTACGTTCTAGATGTCTTACGTATTTTATTTGTACTAATATTACATTGGAAACAACGTTCACTACTAAATGTGGACATGCTTGTACATATATGCTTCGCTATATATGTGTAAGATAAAATTGATATTCATGGCACAATTTTGAATCACGTTTGTTGACACACACACACACCTTCTTTTGGTACTCTGTTGTAACACATAAACACCTTACTAGTCAATGATGAAATAGATAAAAATGGAGTAGGCATGTAGAGTCTGTATCGAAGTCAACAACAATCGGTGCAGACTCGCAACGCGGCGTACTCAGTGGTACTTAGGGGCGTTCGTATTGGCTTTTAGCTGAAAATGAATAATATTGGCTTTTAAAAGGAGTAGACGAGCGGTGTAAAAAGTAAAGAAGAGATGAATGCTCGAGACGGGAGAGAGATGAGTGGGGCGAGTGATGCACCTATACTCTCTGTCTCATTCTCAGAGCGAGACGGTAGTAAGAGGAGTTGAGAAGCCGCTTTGAGAAGTTGGATGTTCATATTAACCTTTGGCTTTTGTAAGTAGAAGCCAATATGAATAGGGCCTTAGGTAGTGCTCCAAAACGGCTTAAAAGTTATGACTTTTGACTTCTGCTTAGACTTTTGGTTGCAACTGTACTATAGTGGTTGTTACCTTTTTCTGAATTAAAAAATAAGAAGGAAATGAAAAACACCACTATATCTTTTAAAACAATGTAAAGGAATAATAAGAAAAAATTAAAAAACCAAAATTAAAAAGATGATACATTTTAAATAGCTTAAGCTGATGCAGATTGGAAAAGGCCTTAACCTATTTGCTTTTGATCTGATCGTTGCGGGGCCCTGTCACGGCGGGTCACATTAATTACTGTATCCACAGTGGGCCTGTTGAAAGATTACGATCTTAAAAGTTAAATCGTCTTTGCATCATGGAGTTGTCGGCCCTCACCGCCTTGTAGACAGTAGACTATTACGCGATTCTGGATGTCTCCCAACGAGATTTTCAGACTTCAGGATGACGCTGCTGGTGATGTCTGCTAGGCCTGCGTCTCGAGTCTGGACGTCTTGTTTTGTTTCCCAGAGGATACGACCATACGGGTCAGATCACATCAGACGCGGTTTACGGCTTTACGTCGCTCAATTTCAATTTTTTCAGTGGGGTTCGCTCGGAGGAAAGTGTATATTCGCGCATCTTGATTTCAGCTTCTAAGAACTGAATTTTACTTTTTACGGTAACTAGTTTATAAATAAAATATCTTTTTAAGATAAGATATATAAACTGATTATATTATATATAATATTGACTTTATTTATATCGATTAAAGTTATACGTGAATTTCTGTTACTCTGTACTCTCTTATAAATAACCTAAAAGTTATAATCTACGATCAAAAGCCATATACGAAAGCAAAAAAGAGCATGCCTATCATCTTCTCAGCCTCCGTTGCTCCTAAGAAGGAAAGGTGAGAGCTACATTAGACCATGCCGAAAATAATCAAGACTTTATCCACTTCTGGGCTTTTTTAGAGGTGTTTGTTTCTGTTTGGAGAAGGCAAACGTCAATATGAATACCTAATTTCTCAAAGCGACTTCTCCACTTCTTTTGCTTTGAGAATAAGGCTGAGGTTACGGGTGCAGTATGCACCCTACTCCTCTATCTCCTATCTCGCGCACATATCTCTTATTCGCCTTTTCTACCGCTCATCCAACTCTTTCTAAAAGTTATCTTTTTTAGTTACTATTGTTTGTTTTTAGTTAAAACCATCAACTGTAACTAAAAATATGAATGGCAACCAATACCAACACCCTATCAGTGGACCAAGTATTCAAGTTCTAGTTTTGGTTCAGGTGCATGTGCTTGTATGGCCAATACCAGCACCCCCTTAGTGGATCGAGTTCTGGTTCTGGTTCAGGTGCATGTGCTTGTGTGCGTTAGTTGTGGGTACGTGTGTTGTGGCGCACACTGTTCGGATCATGCGTGTATGGTGCGGATCCAGTAGTTTGTTCAGTTGGAACGTCAAGGAGCTCATGGGTTCTTTTGAACTGTGATTTATAATTTTTAAGATGATTGATTAGATATCACTGAATAGCGTTCGATTCTATAAAATATCATTGAAAACACTCTCACTATTATATACCACTGAATAACACCAAAATTCTATTATATGCCACTACTGATATTTGACCATTACGGCCGACCGTTATACTCTAAAAAGACCAAAATGGTCATAATAAAGACTGAAGACCCGATTTATTTAAAATAACAAACAGCCTCTAAACATTATAAAAATTCACAGGAGTGTTGTTCAATATGTCAGTGAGCTAGGAAAAGTTTTTCAAGGAATTGTTTAAAGAAAATTTCAGATTTTTAATTTAAATGCTAATAAAAGCTATTATTTACAAACAAAGACTAAATGATGTCTAAAAATTTTGAAAAAAATTCTCACATACTCCTAAGATGTCACATAGCTCCTAAAAAATATATTATTTTCCATTTTTCTATAGTGAATTTGTCCCAGTTTAAAAAATAGCCCAAATAGGCTGATTTTGGATTTAAATTTCAAAAATAGAACAAATGGAAGAGTCAACTCACAAAATTTGATATTTGAGTTGTTCGCTACCCCAATGATCCACCAACAAAATTTTAGTATTTTTGGCTAAGCCAATTTACCATATATTTAATTTTATCATAGAGACAGATTTGAAATGAGGGCAAAATCGTCTTTTTTCAGGGGCAAACGTACCCTAACTGATGGCAATGACATATAATAGAATTTCAATACTATTTAGTAGAATATAATAGAGAGAGTATTTTTCAATGGTATTTTTGTAGAAGTTAACGCTATTTAGTGGTATATAATCGATTATCTCATAATTTTTTGTTTAAAATTTTGAATTCTGACTGTTCGCGAAAAGTATATAGAGAGAGATATTCACGTGTGATTTTAACCGATACAGATGAAGTCAGAACAGTGTCTTCTATAATTGACTTGTAGATTCTGTCTTAAAAAGATATTTTATTTAAAAGCTATTTATTATAGAAAGCCATAATATATATTCAAAAGAATCCACCTATGATAATACAGAACAAAATTGGCCCAACGTTTCTGAGTGTGTATCCAACTCGCGCGTATGTTATACCTTCTTCCACGTATAGCTTGGAGTGTCTTGATCGAGGGCTGAAACCAACAGTCCATCCGTGGCGGGCGCAGAACTTCATCGAACGACAAATACTAGCACACAAACGCGACTATAATATGGCTCAGTTTATTTTAGTTTTGCCAGTGGTTTTTAATTTTTTGTTTTTTCAGCAAATATTATTTATTAAATTAATAAACTACAATAAAAAAATATAAATTACAGTCTAAAAGAACATATCTTGTATTCCGGCACCCTCACTCTTCGATTTTTAGGATAAGCTCATGGATATCTTCGCAAACACCGTAACATACTTGTAATTCAAGCACAATAACAAGCTCAGCCCAGCATCATCTTACTTTACGCACGTCAGCACCATTTTCAAGAGTAGATTGGCACAAAAGGTTAATTTGCAGTCTCACCTGCCCTGAGTTTAGTGTCGATTTATCATTACATATTTATGGTGATCATGGACGGGTTCGGCTGAAATCGTACTTCGCGTACATCTTCTTTATGGGGAGACCATATTTTACGTACATTGTTCACGTGTCACGTATCATGATGAACGAAGCATCTTTTCCATGGACTGGTCCAGCGGCTAAGATCGATTCGGCAGGCAGGGGTGTCGATCATGAGCAGGGGGTCTTGTGGTCAGTTCGGGGTGAAAAAATCATCTTTTCACGTACATTGCTCACAGGCTGTGTACCATGAATCATGATAAACGCTGTGCATCACATGATAACAAGCATCTTTCCGTGATTGATCTTGTGGCTAAGGTTGATTAAGCGGGCAGGGCGTCGACCATTTTTTGTGGTGAGTTTGTCTTGTCCCTGGGATCGAATTGAGATGTCGAGAGCTTGTCAGTTATGAAGATAAAGCAAAATCGTCTTTCTAGAGCAGACGAGAATGCCAGATGCAAGAGTGAGTTCTGTTTCGATCATAAGTTAATTATAGTAAACACTGTACTGATTTTATTTATATCAATAAAAATCGTACATGAGTATCTCTTTATCCATACTCTCTCATGAATAATCATAATTCTAACTTTTTTTAGAAAAATCATAAGAAACAATCCAAAAGAACCCATTTTAACTCGTCTACAGTTTATCTTCGGTGTTCATTTAAAAGGAAATAAGCCTTATGATTGGAGGTAACAAACCAAAACAAAAAGAGCAGCGGCGACAAAACATTTTTCAGTGTTCATTTAAAAGGAAATAAGCCTTATGATTGGAGGCAACAGACCAAAACAAAAAGAGCAGTGGCGACAAAACATTTTTCTCAAATTTAATCCACGAAAGCGATGAATAGGGCACATGAAAATGGCAAGCGGGGCCCAGTGACAGCGACGCCCCAGCCGCAGCAACTCCACCCAACCGGGGGACCGAGCGAGTCGAGCCTCCTCTGCCTCCCGCCTGGGGCCCACTCGCCAGCTGCCACGGTCCACACATTGAAAAGCCGGGCACCCATCCAGCTCAGCACCCTGACGTGGACCTCCCTTCCACGGCCCCATCCTGCTGCACTTTCCAACCACACTGGCGGCTCTCACCCAATACCACCGACATGTGGGGCCAGCATATATCGGCCCCACGCTTCACTGAGGTAGGGGCCGTAGGGAGTCGAATGCTACCGTTTCGCGCGGGGCCCACATGCTCCACGGCGTTTGCGGATAAATACCACCTGGAGACCACACGTTTCGGTGTAGAGCACAGACGGGGAGAGAACTAGCGGCGAGCGAGCTGAGAGAGGAAGCGCGAGCGAGACGTCGCCTGCGATGACACCGGCAGCATCCGCCGCCTACACCGTCATCGTCGCAGGCAGCCCGAGCGAGCAGACGAGCCCCCGCGCAGCGGCTTCGCCGTGCGTCCCGTCTTCCTACGCCGTCTGGGAGAAGGAGCGGTAAGATTGGACACGGTTGCTCAACGGTACGTGCTGCTGCTGCTGCTAGCCATGGAGGTGGAGGCCGCCAAGTGCGAGTGCTGCGGCTTCACGGAGGAGTGCACGCCACAGTACATCGCGGCGGTGAGGGCGGAGTACATGGGCCGGTGGATCTGCGGGCTCTGCGCGGAGGCGGTGGGCGACGAGATCCGCCGCGCGGGCGCCGGGGAGATCACCACGGCGGAGGCCCTCGACCGGCACGTCGCGTTCGCGCGCGCGGCGCCGCTGGCGCCCGGGAGGGCGGCGGAGGACGACCTCGTCGCCGCCGTCGCGCGCCTGCTCCGGCGCTGCCTCGACTCGCCGCCCGCGTCGCCGGCCGCGCCGCAGGGACGGAAGGTGGCCGCGGGGCCTGGGTGCGCGGACGGAGAGGATGCTTGATTTGCCCGGCAGGCGACGAAGGTTCTAGAAGACTGCTGCTGGGTACTAATGATTGGGGTATGGGGCTAGTGGCGAATTAAATTAAGTACAAGAACTAGAATAAACTTCGGGTCACTTGTGTTAGGTTCACGTTGGCTTCCTGAAGAATAATAATTTTGTGTTGTAATTGATGATTGCTCGAGAGAGCAATGAGCTCCGTATGATCGAGCATGAAGTTATTATGTACTACTGGTAGTCCGCACATCTATCCTATTTGTGTCGGGGCACTGACCCATTAGTTCAGGCTTCAGCTAGGCACTGTAGCCATATGTATCCAACTGTGTTGGACTACTGTTCTTTCAGTTCAGGCTTCAGCTAGACTGTGTAGTCACCTTGTAAAGAACACTGTATTTGAGTTATGGTTTCCTTGTAAGCTTTAGACGAAGGATATGTAAAGTATTTGTTTAATCTAAAATCCATGCATGGAGTAGTATTTGCTCAGGAGGCCGATGCCTCCTACGTTCCACAGGAATGCAGGAAATATATCTTGTGTTTGAGGTGCACGAATTTAACAGAGAATTATGCCCGGTTTTCTACACAGAAGCTCTTGCGTGCTTCTCTTTTCTGCATATTTTTACTCCGAATGGAGAGGTTATTGGATCTGAATGATCTCTGAAAACAGCGCCGCTTCAAAGATCTTCTGCTTCTTTTCGCTTCTTAATTTTATCTTTTTTTATTATCTTTTTCTTATTTTTTTATATTATTTGTGATAATATTATTTTTTATTTTTTAAAATTTAATTACGTTAAAAGATCAATCAATAATTATAGCATAAAATAAATCAGAAATTCGAGTTTACAAGTACAGATGAGATGAGCGAGGTAGCCGTCGGAAAGATGACCAGGCTACGCACCATCCATGCATGGCGGCTCCACTAATTCATGAAGCAGCTGAAGCGATGAGCACACCGGAAAGAAGCAAAGCCGGAGCACGGAACCACCACAACCCTAAGGGCGTCTCCAACAGCTGGCTATTTAGTTTACTAGATCTGATATGGCAAGAAAAAAGTAGGAGAGAGAGTAGTCACTAGCGACGAGCAAATAGCTGATCTATTTCACGTAGTCCAAGAATATGAGAGAGGAGCATGTGGGTCCAACAGTATAAAATAGTCTTTACTTTTGTCTCTTACCTCCACGTCAGCTGACTATATAGTTAGTACTAGCTATTACCATTGGAGATGCCCTAAAGGCCGGAATTCCAGAGATTTCGTGGCTCGAGCCGAATCACCGCGGCGCCGCACCATCCCGGATACCGAGGCGAGCCACCGCACCCGCCTCACCCTTCTCCACCGCTCCAGTGCTCCACCCCCCACGCTGGCCGGGCGGGCCCCACCCCCGCCTCGACGGGTCAAACCACACCATCCCTCGCCTATCCACCCACCCACCCACCCCACCCATCTGTCCACACCAACCCCCTCCCCTTCCTCTCTCTCTTCCTCCCCTCCTCGCCTACCCTTTCTACGGCCGAGACGCCTCTCCGTCTCCGCCTCCCCCCCCCCCGCGAAAGAGCCGCGGTTTTCGGCGACCCCGTCTCCTCCGCGGCCTCTGCTCCCTCCGCCGCGCGCGTCCGATCCCCCTTCCGGCCCGCCGCGCGCGTCCGATCCCCCTTCCGGCCCGCCGCGCCGACTCCGTTGCTTGGGCTGTAACCCGAGGGCCCTGCGGTTGGAGGGCCGGGGGTTTTTACCGTCGGTGGGTGCCCTCGCGCCCCATGGGCCGGTCGCCAGCGATATATCACTATCAGCTCATCGACCGGCGGAAAGGTATCGGTTTTTGCTGGCGGATACTCCCCGGATCTAGTGTGGCTTCGTCTCGGATTCCGGGTAGATCTGTCCTACTCTTGTCTGGATCTCGTGCCGCGTTCGATTTGGGTTAGTTTGTTTTCTTCTTCGTTTCCGGTTGCGGCCGTGCTGTGCTAAGAAAAGGCCGTCTGCTTTTTGCCCCCCTTTTTTCTTGGGCCGGCGGAGTTGGACATGGTAGCGTGTGCTGGTCTGGAGAGCGAAGCAGGTGTCCTGTCTGCTCATCTTTTCGTTGCTCTTTTGCCTTGTCTGCGCGTGTGATTTTCCCAATTTTTTTCGAGCTGGGGCCGCGTAGATTTAGGAGGGGATTTAGGGGTTGGTTCGAGAACGGCTACTAGGGCAGCATCATCGTCCTAAGCTTCTGTTGTTGATTCTTTTGTTTTTAATCTTGTCTGCTTCATGTGGATTTAATGGCGGGGGTAAATTTTGGTGAAAAGGAACAATGTGCCAACGCGTAAGAATGAAGTAGGAGATATTGATTCTCTCAACTAATTAATTTTGGGAGTGCAGAACTGCAGACTGACTAGCTGCCCGGGAAGATGCTTCTTTTGCGATGTGGAAACTTACGATAAGGTAGAACAGTTATAGGAGTAGCTAAGAAAGGGCACGTGATACTTCTGCGGAGGCGGGGAGCAAACTATTCTATGCCTGTTTTGCGAAATAGAGCTACCCATTTTGGGTCTTTCGTAAATGTACAGGTTTCTATTACAAGTAACGGTGATATTGGTAGTGGCATCTCTGCTTGACAGTAATGAAAATAAAGAACGTTTTGAAGCCTAACAATATGATAAAAAAGAACAGCTTTTAGTTTTGCACTCTTAAGAACTTGTCTAACTGAATCCTTGTCCATTTGTCCAATATCATGTAAATGTCGACCCTTGTTTGAAAGAATTCAATTGGTTTTCATTAAATAATACCCCAATAATAAGGACTAGCTGATAATGTTCTTACTTTCTATTTGTTTGTGCCATTTTTTTTATGATAAGCATGAAATGGAATTTTCTAAAGCACAATACCATTTTTTGATAATCATGGATATATATATTAGCTGCACTCAACCTCACAGAAGATCATAGAAGTGGTAAAATAGTTTTGCAGAATAGCAAGTAGCTTCTTACTATTATGGCAGTGATAATTTCAATACATGTCTTGAATTGGCAGCTCAACCAAGCCTCTCCTAATCCTCATTGTTGATTGTCTTTGCAGGGCTTGGGTAAATCTCTATTGGAAGAATTTCTCTTGTACATGTAGCATCACATGTAATTTGTATTAAAAGATGAGTTCACTGAATAAAATTGTTTCAAATAATGGAGATGCAAGGTCCATGTTACCAAATAAAGTCACTGCATTAAATCCCAATGCAGCAGAATTTCTACCTTCATGTATTAGACCATCTTTTGGAAGTAGCACAGTTTCAGATGTAGGTAAGTCAGATCTTAGGAGGTCTTCTGGAAAAACAATTCTAGATAGGTCTGAGTCATCAAAGTCTATTAACTCGGATGATGAGGCACACCAGTTTTGGCGTAAGCAGCTTCCTGATGATATTATTCCAGACTTTACTTCTTTCGAGAAAATTGAACAAGAATCTGAAGAGCTGTCCCTTACTGGATTGTCCTTGAATGCACCCCCTTTCTATGGGCCAACAGCCAGCCGCTTGTCAAGAGAGCACCACGAGTTATCTCCAGCTAGCAAGAGCCTGGAACTGGGGCTTACCAATATACTATATGAAGATAATTCACGGACAGCCTTTTCAACTATGGGTTCAAGCAATTGGGAGCAAAACTATGTGGGTGATCTCCATTTTACTAATGGAAATCAGGACCTCCATTACGATTCTGAAACTACCACTGGCTTTTCTGACAGTTTTGCTAGTGAGTATGCTGGCACATCAGATGGTGTTGTTGACCCCCTTGAGTATTTAGCATCTCAGTTCACTGGATTTTCAGCAGAGAGCCTTGCAGAGCTGTACTATGCAAATGGATGCGATTTCAACCATACTATTGAAATCCTCACCCAGCTAGAGGTAATGTTTTTGTGTGCAAGATTAGCACACGCATAACTCTTCTGAACGTACACTCAGAACATTGCTTAACATAACTAGTACATTGTAATTTTTGATGGAGCCAATTAGATATGCAGCAATGACTGGTTGGACAACACTGTTGTCATGCTGACATTCTTGATCTTGTCTGCACACTTTTTTTGGTAGCTTTTCTAGGCTGTCCACCATTGAAAGGCAGCAATTACTAGTTGGATAATAACATATTAACATTTGCTACATTCTCATTCTGATATCGATATCTTTTATGTACATTGGCATGTTATATAGCTTCTCCATTGGCTGCAACATTGTTTGATCTGTTGTACTGTGCATGGGCCTTGGCACCCACCCACGGCTAAGTAAAAGCTACCTGATATCTGATCTTTCTGATCATGTTTGTGCCACTTCTCCGATGCTATTGTCCTATTTCCTCAACTTGCTGCATGATATCTCCAAATTGTAGAACTTCTCTTATTTGCATCTATTGCTGGAACTGTTACGATGAGTTCCCTTTCTGGTTAAGGGTACATATGTCTCCCTCAAAATGCAATTTTGAAATCCGTCTCATTCTCTGCAATGTGATTCCAAACAATTGTGTTAAAGTGATTTTTTTCCCTGATTTTTTAGATGCAAGTGGATGCTACCTCCAATCCGGCTCTGAATTTGACCCCCAGTGCACCAATCTTCAGCACAGGGGACTTTCCTGCGCTGCCAACAGCTGAAGATCAAAATGGTTTCTCTAAGGGCAATGTGGATACCCTTGGTATCTTCAATGGACGCAACTCATCCACTATATCTAGTGGTACTGGTGATTTTGTTTCAGCTGTTCGGAAACTTGCATCACAAAATTCTGGCCATTGGAGGTTTAAGAAAGGTCCTGAATATGGTAATGGTGTTTCAACTGTTGTTGTACCCAAACAGTACAGTTCTAGCACTAAACCATCCTCCGGGAACAAGTTTCAAAGTGTTAGCAGTGCAAGGGCAGCTCCATGGCTTGAGACTGGTGATGCAGTGGGTAATATTCATCTGAATATTTTAAGTTCTTTCTTGTTTAAAATTGCCCAACTTTCTCCTGTAAGGTTTTGCAAATTATTATCTTATAGAATTATGCAAGTTAATATTAGTACCTTTTACTTGCCAAAATATGCATTTTAACTAGAATAACAATTACTTGGAAACTTGGCGCTAGGTGTTACCAGGAATTACAGAAAAATAAAGCAGATGAATATATTGCAACTTCCATGTTCCTGTTTTCTGGACTCTGTTCCAATTATAGACTGATCAATAATCTTTGTGCGTGACCCACCAGCAAGTATGTACTCAGAATCAAGGGGAGAAGCTCGCGATTTTGCCCGCATCCGAAATGCATGTTTTGAGCAGGTAAGCATTGTGGCCCCTCATGAGTCATGCGTGGGTGTATGTGTACGCACCTAGGCATGTATGCATGTGCATACAAGTGTAACATGTCACAAGCTTACATCTGCATGTTCTTTTGCTTGTGCTAGTAGCCTTGTGTACTTGTTTATTCGTAAGGAATATTGCAAGCAAAATATCTAGAGAACCATAGCAACCATTTTTATTTCTCTAGCATATCTACTATCACATGACATTTAATTCCGCATGTCATGAGTTGCTACATTTTTTGCTCGTGTGTAAGTTGACCTGTTAGGCTGGATATTTTGTTTGTTGAAGTATTCACAGAAAGATATACTTGACAGGCTACGCAGGCCTACTTGGTTGGCAACAAAGCTCTGGCAAAGGAACTGAGCATGAAGGGACAGGCGTACAACACGCAGATGAAAGCAGCTCATGAGAAAGCTAGAGAAGCTATTTATCGACAGAGGTTGCCCAATTGCTCCCTTGCCCATTCTGCATTGAAAAAACGAAATCCTTTTCTTGTCCAGTTCATGTTTATCTACTTGATTAGCTGCTCTGTACCTTTTCCGACATATTACAGCACATCTGTTTTATCCCAAGTTTTGTCTCATTGGTCAGGAACCCTGTTTCTTCGCAACGGGGGAGTGACCCTCTGATTGATTTGCATGGTCTCCATGTGAGCGAAGCAATACACATTCTGAAGGTTGAGCTTGGTGCCCTGAGGGGCACGGTGAGGGCTGCAGGCGAGAGCATGCAAGTCATGATATGCGTCGGAACAGGCCACCACACCAAGGGTTCTCGCACAGCAAGGTTACCAATTGCCGTCGAGCAGTTCCTTCTTGACGAAGGCCTCCACTACACGCAGCCCCAACCCGGTCTGCTCCGTGTCGTGGTGTACTAACATCTCTTAGGTTAGTACCAGGGAGAAAATGAACCACCCCCCCCCAAAAAAAGGAGAAAGAGATGTAAGGAAAACTAAAAAAAGGCACTGTTGGGGCACTGTAATTTCTTGTAGTTGTATATTAAAAGAGGCAGCAGGAGAATATCCTGACGACAAAATACAGTGTAAAATTATACACAGCTTCATTCAATTCACATTCCATTTCCCTTCTGTTTTGCCTGTTCACGACGTTTCTCGAGCTACATGCGAGGTTTGATTGCGGTAGTGATGCATGCGCCATAAGACTCTTTCAAATATGAGATTTGTTTAATTAACGTAGAAATTAAATTGTTTTTTTGTAAAATTTTAGGGAAATTTTCGCTTTTCAAATTGGACCTAACTATCATTCCAGTGTGCACCTGGTATAGTTCATAGGGGTTTAACTGAACATCAAAATTTTTTGATAAAGAAATTAGTATATACAAGATATAATAGATATGTATACATTTAGTTGGATCAAATTTGTTATGTTCATACTTAGGCCCTGGTTGGCACAGCTTCACCAACAGCTTCATGAGCTGTTGTGATCTGTTTTTTGTCAAACACCCTTTTTGCAAATAGCTTCACCCATGAAGCTCTTTTTTTTGTGCTCTCACAAAGGAATAGAGAGAGGTGAAGCTGAAAAAAGTAGATTTTCACAGACTTCTCCTCGTGCCCATATTCCAAGGAAGCGAATGCCCTCTAGTTCACAAAAATTTACACGTATTTGCCACTCTCTCCTCAGCGCACGCACCGCTCGGTTCACAAAAATCCCGTTCACTTTTTCTTTCACAGACGCACCGCTCTCTCCCGTTCACGTATTTTAATTTTTTATTTTTTTAATTTTTTAATTCATACTCATTCAAATATATTATTTTTTAATTCATATGACCATATACAAATATACAACTCCAAATGTTAGAACAAATCAGGTAGACAGGGGCATCTTGGACAATTGACCTCTCTCACCATGCATGAAGTTGGTGAAGTTGTTTTGGCAAACAGTTTTTTAAAAGCAGTTTTAGCTTCACTGGTGAAGTTCGCTCGTGGTTGAATCTAAAAAAACAGCTTCATTAGTGAAGCTGAGCTGTGCCAAACAGGGTCTTAATCAACCTAAATGTCCTTCAGAGTCTTTTGGCCTATTTCCCCAATCTACTGGCCCATTTGCGGATATGGCTCATTTGTGGATATGGTTGGCCATCCCTTGAATCCCTGATCCCCAAACTGGCTAACTCACTACTAGACCTGACCAGGACGGCAAGACTAGCAACGGCAGTTGCAGTGGCCGCCTGGCGCCTCGCCTCCTTCGCTAGTTCACCTCTGCGGCATCGCCTCCGCCATCGGCGGCGACAAGTGCGCCGCGTGCTTCTGCGTTGCTATCAGTTCCTCTCTCTCTCTCTCTCTCTCTCTCTCTCTCAGCTCGCATGTGCAGATCAGGGTCTAGATCTTCAGCTATTTACAGGGGACTGACATAGCAGAATATTTAACTGATCAAGTGATTAACTCATTCTTTCATGTTTCAGCAATTTGGAATGAACATTGTAGACGTTTTGAATCCAATGTATCGGTTGGACGTTGGTCTTCTTTGCAGGTGGAGCTAGAGATTGAAATTTAAGTGTAACTGTGTAAGTAAACTTTCTTTCAATTGGCTCTAAATTACCTGTAAAAGGATGAAGTATATAGAAGATTCATTTCTTTTGACACCAAAGCAAGTTGTAAAGAAAACATGCTTTTGTACTACTCATAATAGAAAGTGCCAAAGTGCTTCCCTTTACAACTAACGAGGAGTTAAAATTAATTTACTGACAGATGCAATTAGTCATTTGATAATTATGTGACAACATATAATCATGTTCCAGTTCTAAGAGTTTTAGAACAATTATATAATATAGCCCTTAATTATATCGAAAATTATGTGACAGCTCTATGTATCTTACTCTGATTCCGAGAAAAAAAATATAAAATAGGATACGGGATGAGTGGTATCCGTTTGGATATATCCGTATGTCAAGTGATATGAGAAAGTCTGTTAGGACTTCACTTAAAAATAAGATAATATGTGGATTGCCGTATCTAAACAGACGGGGAATATTGAGTGCTCTTTCTTCGACATCTCGGCGATTAGTCTCTTCGTGTTCGCTCTGATTGCACCACTACTGTCCTATATAGGGGGTGTAAAAGAAGCGGGTAATTTCCGTTTGACCGACCGTCCGTCCGAAGGATTGTGGAACAAATACGGAATAGAGAAATAGCTATCCATCACTATCCATGTCTGACTCCAAGAAAAAATATAAAATATAGTAAATGACAAGCGATATCTATTCATATCCGCTCCGATTATATCTCTAGGTGCGGGTCATCAAGCAATGCCTTACCTGCCTCGTGTACATTTTCATGAACCTTGGTTGTAGTGGTTGCCATTGCATCACTGTTCCTCGAGCCGCACGTCTCCAAGGGGATGAGACCACAAGATCATTCCTACCTGAGCATTGATCAAGAACTTGATGGCCCAACGCCCCAACCACTCGCACATAATTCTCCTTCGCCCAGAGGCTGGCGGGCATGTTATGCTCTGCTCAACAACCACAGGTACAACGTACTAGCCCTTTGACTTTGAGAGGGTAAGGACCTAGCATCTTCCTTTTGTTGGTGGTCCGCACCACGGTGGAGCTGGCTCTTTCCCGTTCAGGTTCACACGTGGGAGTGCAGCGTCCCTGGCCTCGTGAATCACTTGTAGGTGAAGGCCCCAGATGATTGATCCTTGGATGGAAATAAAGGTAAATGTTCATTGCTGCTCATTATTACATTATAGTATGGTAATTATTAGCAGTGTAATTCACCCATAGGGCAATTTTAAGGTGACAATGTATCTTATGGAAGATGATTTTTTTTTTCTGGTTTGTTATTTCACTGGAATGCTCCGACCCCCGCCAGGTGCTCTGCCTCTCTCTCATGTACTCGCCGACGTCCTGCTGCTCACCAGTCCCGCCGGGTACCTCACAGCCACGATCATCTTCCTTTGTTGTAGATTTGTACGATATGTGCGCGTGTGCACACATACATATATAATATAAATTAGTTAGAGATCCGTGCTTGACCAACTTCACATATCAAATATTAGAGAGCAAACGACAGAGATAAAGGTGGTTAGAATACACGAGATGAGAAAAGTGGAGGGGTGGGCGGTTATATATTGAGAGGGGGGGGAGGAAAGAGACGAATGGTCCAGATCAAAACGGATGGCTGTAGAGAAGGGAGAGGAGAACACATCGACGACCACTAACTCCTTTTTATATATTAGTAGAGAAAACAGGGGCACCATGGTGCCTAGACTCTATAATTGAGACTTTTCATCCATGGTTGATTCAGCATACTAAATCAATGACTTCCTTTCCAAATTGACACCTTTTCGAATTAATGAATGTTAATGGGTTTGCCTGATATATTACACTTGCACGCATCTAAAAGCAATCTAAATGTAGGGAGACTTAATACTCAGACACTATGGTAATCTATTTCATATAAATATATAAATATATCTGTGTGTGTAAGTTTGTACCTTCGTACAGTACTGTATATATGTGTGTTATCCATACAAAAAGTTTATATCTACATATTTTGAGTGTACTATATTTCGTACAAATTCAAGTATCAATCTGTATGTACAATAGTATATGTATATGAGGATGTAGGTTTAATCCGTATATTATGCTTTGTACAGTAGTACATGTAGGTGGGCTGCATATTTTGAGTGTACAGTATTTAGTACCCTACTTGAGCATTTGTTCAGTGTTGCGTAAAAACTTACCTAATTTCAAATTTTCAATATTGTATTCTGTAACAATAGAAGAGTATATACATGTTTTTGCTAGAAAACACCATTGGTAAAGTACATTTTGAAACAGAGGTGGGTGACGGCTCTTTCAAAAGTTGAAACCGGTGGAGAGAGATTGAATCTTAGGGTTGATGATGGGATGTTAAACTAGTTTTGGAGGGACATTATGATTTCTAACTTTTGACTAAATTTTTTTGGCACAAATTTCAAGCCTGCCAGAGAGGTTATAGATAGTGGACGCAGGTGCACTCGAGTGTTTATGGGCCTCTCTGGGTAGCGCATGCCATACTATTTAGGCCCCGTTTGTTTGGACTTCGACTTCTAATTTATTTTTTACTATTTATAAATTTTGTTTTTTTCTGAATTTTTAGCTTTTGTGCTGGTTCTTTTTTTCCTGTATTCGTTTGCGTTGTCCGTGATGAGCTATCATATTTTTTCTATTTTTAATTTTTTTAAATTTAATTATGCTAATAAGTCATCTTTAACTATAGTGAAATTTCAGTAGCTATAATATAATTTTAACCATAAGTCATATTTTTTTAGCCTAACCGAACGGGCTCACAGTATGCTAGTCGTTCAGTGGTCGAAATCTAACGCAAGGGAGTTTCTGCAGGCTTACAACTAGCATCCCTCCTGTTGATGATTCTGATGTACGTCTATTTCAGTGTCCTTTTTAGTAGATGGATTTTGACCTGTTTGCAAATAAGGTCATCAGTCACATTTTCCTAGAGGTCAGTTCACTGCCAGATCTCCGAAGCTTCGTGACGGCCACCAATTTTCCTGGTGGGCCCACATCTTACTGTAAAAAATTATTAGATTAGACACGGTATCTATTCGGACATCAGAAAATGGTACTCAGAGTACCTAAAAGGTCCGCAGTGATCATTTGGGTCAGTGATATGTCGTAGAGATAATTATAAAGCTGATTATATTATTTATTTGTATTGAGTGGAGGCTATATAAAGAGAGATACGAAACCGAGAAAGATATCTCGAAATACACCTATTGAAACCCTACCCTCCACCTCTCATAACCCCTATCGTGCATGCTGGCGCTAGCACACCGATGCACAGTGTTCTATCCCTGGATGTATGGACCTCAGTAAAGACGCTGCTGCGACTGCAGCGCTGATCAGGACAATCGCGAGGAGACAGTTGTCCGGAGGACGATCGACTACTACCACTACACCGACGTACTCTTCGTTGAATCGGTGCTTCAACTCTACTTCCGCTAAACTGCGTGTCTAGTAGTAACAATCCATGACTCTTACTCGTATGAATTTCTAGTTTACACGGTAAAAAAATTTAATCTGCGCTAATATAGCCTATCCATATCCCAGCAGGGGCAACGTTCATTTGTCGCTAATTCCTCTCCCAAAAATCCTCAATAACGTCGTCCCTTCATCAGAAATCAGAATGCTTCTTCGTAGAATTACAGAGCAAGTTTGTTCGTCTCTTGTCTAGCATAGCATTGTTGTTCCTTATAGCTGCAGTCGGACATCATGAATCTAAGGGTCTGTTCTTTTTAGCTGCGGTTTTTGGCTAAAATTTTTGAATTTTGATTGTTTACGGTACAGATTACGGAGAGATCGATACTCACTTACGATTTTGGCTGGTACAGATGTTGAGTTTTTAACGTGTACTACGTTTAACTTGTAGACTCCGTCTTGAGAAAATACTCCGTTTAAAAGTTAGGTACTGTAGCAGCTGCAAAAAGCCGACCGGCTTTCTCACTGCCGAACAGGCCCTAAATCGGCGACAAAAATAAACTGTAGGTCAAAACATATTCAATTTGAGAAAGAGCCTGCTGATGCGTCTCATCTATTCATAATCCTTTTGACAAAAGATGAGCCAAGCACACGAAGCCACGAAGTTGCAACTATTTACGTGGACCGAAGAGTTAGAAATGAACTACAAAACTACAAAGTAGCATAGCTCCAACAATTCAACTACTGACTATTTTTCGGCAGATAAGAGGACCCCAACGACAATAAAGTTAATTGATTTGGCTGGGTTTGTTTGTACATTTGGCTTATTGCTTATGTACGGAAGAACAATACCAAATTCAAAATCGGTGTATTTTTTTTAGATCGGGCCAACAGCAAAATTATAGTATAAACTGTACCGAGTTCAACTGTATCTACTAAAATCATATGCGAGTATTTCTCCCTACGTACTATCTCTTGCGAACAGACTAGAATTCAAAAACCACAGTCATAAGTCATAAGCCACAGATCAAAATAACCCCCTCATTCTCTCTTTCTTGAGTTTCTGCATGCATACGAATGGGTAGAGAAAATGAATAGCCGAAGACATCATCCAGGAGAGAATGAGATGCGGCTGGAGACAAGTAACCTGGATCATGCACATTGTGCCGTAACTGTTTTGATTGGGTTTCCACAAGAACACGTGGACTTCACCTATTGGTCCAGACTGGATCACTATGTACACTGCACGATACATCTTCGGGGCATAAAGTATTGCTGATTCGGACATACGAATTTTACAAAGATTTCAGGTGAATTAATTAAGCAGAAGAACACTTCCTCCCGAACTCCCTCGCAACTCCTGCGTTTTCAAACGGGAACTTATACAGGTACGCTGATTATGCTGATGGAAATGGAGAACAAGAAACAATGCCCACTAACCCAGACTTGACTAGCTTAGCCATGCCATGTACACTACAGACGTGCGTACGTATTTTTTGTTGTTATACCAGCAAGGCAACATTTTTAGCTACATATATATTCTAGCTAATTTTCTGCTGCCTTGGTGCAGATTCGGCTCAGTTCTTTTGAACTTATGCTTAGTTTTTGGCTTTTATTTCTACAATAACTCGTCGTTAAATGGTATATTTTTAAAGATGGAGTCTACAGATAAATTATAGTATACAACTATTTCTCTTTACATTTGCCTCTCACAAACAGAATAGGATTTAAAAATTATAGCTATAAATTATAAGGCTCAATAAAAAAAAAACCAACCACTTGGATCAATCTTCAACTTGCTTGGAAGTGATTTTAGATCAATCTTCATCTTGCTTGGAAGTGATGTGTCCACAAAGGAATGGGGTGGACAAACGAGACATGACATAACATGACGATGAACCACTGTCCAGAGACAGAAGAAATGAAAGGGAAGGCAACGAAAGCAATACGGACGACAGCGCATGACGATGGGCGCCCTAAGCAGACAGAGCAAACTGTTTTCATTTTAAATAATTATTTTTCTAAACTATATATTTTTATTTTATAAAAATAGACATCTATCCCTTCATGATTGAGAGATATTGGCTAGTCGCCTAACTATTGGGTGACACATGGCTAAGTCGCCCAACGGTTGGACGACTAGACCATGTCACCCAACCGTAGGGTGACTAGTGCTTAGTCGCTCAATTTGTTTGATTGACTTAGCCTTAGTCGCTCAATGATTAGGCGATTTAAATAAAAATATTTTTATTTTATTAATCCGATGAAAATAATTATGGGTGAGTAAATAACAATTTTGTAGACAATACATTTAGCAATTGTTATTTACAAGTTGTTATGTTTTAATAAAAGGGCAGACAATATTGGTTAGGCTGTTTGTTATTTTCATAGATTCTGAATGTTACGAAATATGTTAGACTCGCAATAACATTTTGAGATCATCGTATGATGTTGTAGTGTGATCAATTTCTAAAGAATTTTATGAGGACGATTAAGCTAGTAATGATTCGTAAGTAGGAAGGCAAGTAATATTGCGATGCAACACGGAATTAATACATAGAAGAGAATTTTGGATAAATGGCATAACAAAGACAGCACGACAGTTGATCTGACAAGGGGTTACATGGCACGCAGGCTAATAAACCAAGGATGATATACGCATGCCTTTAGAAAATTAGAAATACATAGAACATATAGACGAAGAGGACTGAACTACTATGTACAACGTGGCCATTTGCCCTTTCTCTCGAGGTCGGCGTTGTAGTCCTCGCCGGCGACCCTAGCCTTGGCCACCAGTTCGCACTTTCTCTCGCACTCCTCCTCACGAGCCTCCCGCTCCCTGCGCCGGCATGCCTCTAGATGAGCCTGCGACTCCCGCCGGATACGCTTGCTTCGATCTTCTGTATGCTGCCACTCCTCCATCCTCTTGCGTGTTGTCTGAGCGTCCCACTCCTCGCAGCCTAGAGTACACTGGTCGTGCGGGTGGATCTCCTGATCGATCCATTTACGGTAGGCGCATAGCGGATCCGGAGACTACAGGAAGAGGGGAGAGTTTATTAGTGCGTGCCATACAAGAGAACTGGTAAAGGAATATACTGTAACCCGTTCTTACTAGCTGCCGGTAGCGGGCCGTATCCCAACACCGGTCCGGAAGTCCCAAGCATAATTACTGCAACCTCAGTAATGTATGCCCAAACTCAACCGCTCCTTAGATTTGAAGAACTTACATGCGTCCCTGCACCAGCATAGGGGGGCGTCTTGATGAGGACATCACTTCTACTGATATGAACACTCGTCTTGCTGCTTCCATGAATGATGTGCAAGGTCCAATTACTCAGGCACGTGCTCGTCAACTCAACTATTAGGTAAACTCGTTTTTAGGAGTAAATAATATTTCCATTGAGAATCCGATACTTCCTAAGACTTGTGATTTTCTTGTTATTAGGAATCATAGAGAGGAGGAGCCAACTCACGGCAAGAGGAAAACATTAAGGAGTTCACCTAATTCGTCCATCTCCACCAATTTGGTTGCATTCATCAAGTCTACTTCATCGGACTAATGAATTTAGGTTTATTATCTATGGTGCTATGACACCTTTTGGGCCGAGGGCCTTGTATCACCACTTAGGCTATTTGGGCCGGTACTGTTCACGTGAATAGTATCACGGCCGTACTGTTCATGTGAACAGTATCACGGCCGTACTGTTCCTGTGAACAGTATCACGGACATACTGTTCACGTGAACATTCTGTGAATAGTACCGCACCCCTTTTCATTAGATAAGTGCGGCATCCCTCTTCCCTATTTAAGGATGTCGACCCCTTTAATTTTCCTCGGGTTTTTCTTAAGAGATTATTCTGCTTAGCAGTTTTACCGCACGTCTGGTTGAGGAACCCCAACTTGTGAACTTAATCTTTATTCGCAATATAATTTCAGATTGCATCTTGTACTCTCTTTTTTTGCAATCTGAAATTGTATTGCGAATAAAGATTAAGTTCACAAATTGGGGTTCCTCAACTAGACATGCGGTGAAACCGCTAAGCAGAATAATCACCTAAGAAAAACTCGAGAAAAACTAAAGGGGTGCGACATTCTTAAATAGGGAAGGGGGAAACCGCACTTATCTAATGAAAAGGGTGTGGTACTATTCACGGTACTGTTCACGTGAACAGTACGATCGTGGTACTGTTCACGCGAACAGTACCAGCCCAAATAGCCTAAGTGGTGATACAAGGCCCTTGGCCCAAAAGGTGTCACAACACCATGGATAATAAACCTAAATTCGTCAGTCCGATGAAGGAGACTTGATGAATGCAACCAAATTGGTGGAGATGGATGAATTAGGTGAACTCCTTAATGTGTTCCTCTTGCCGTGAGTTGGCTCCTCCTCTCCATGATTCCTAATAACAAGAAAATCACAAGTCTTAGGAAGTATCGGATTCTCAGCGGAAATATTATCTTTACTATTATAAAAGAATGAATTGGTGGTTGTAGATTCATTATCCTCCAACTGCTCTATTCTCTTAACTTCTCACCATTCTTCACTTTTCAACCGATCAGAGCAACTCTCTTCTATAGCATGGTTCTCTATATATTCAATGAGTTCCGTTGCAACGCATGGGTACGTAACTAGTTTACTCCTAAAAATGAGTTTACCTGATAGTTGAGTTGATGAGCACGTGCCCGAGTAATTGGACCTTGCACATCATTCATGGAAGCAGCAAGAGGAGTGTTCATATCAGTAGAAGTGATGTCCTCATCACGTCTTCTCCACAGGCGAGTCTTGCGGTGAATGCTCCGCGAGAACATTGAGTTGTAGGTTGGGGTTGGAAATACGGGGAGCTTCACTTTGGAAAGATTGCCTCCTAAGATGCTCCAATTGTTTGTCCCATGCTGCAGCAGCCCTTGCGAGTCAGGTGATCTCCTCTCATTGCTTCTCCGTACTAGCAATGTAGTGCTGCAGTCGTAGTGCAGGAAACAAGTTGTGGAAGGGGTAGTACTTATTGGCTAAGCCGACGCGACGTACACTTAACAAGTCCAATTTGGTTTGGGCAAATTTGCATCTGCGAGGCAGCGGCATGCTGGACGATTCATGGACTAGCATAGCATCACATCGCTGCACAAAGATGTATCGTTTGGTCTTATCACTACGTAAGGCTGTCTGGTCTTATCACTGCGTAAGACTGTCTTATTTGGTCTTGTCACTGCGCAAGGCTATTTTGATTTGTCTTGTTACTGTGCATGGCTGTATCATTTGGTCTTATCACTGTGCAAGGGATGTGAAAAGACTATTTTGCCCTCACAAAATGCATGCTTGCTGGCGCCAAAGAAATGGCCATTTGGCGGCAAAGGAGTAGAGAGTTCAGGCTACAAAAGGCACTTCCTCTACATTGTTAATGATGATGGATTGATACTACAAATAAAGTTAAAGTTTTCAAATAAAGTTACAACATGATAGTATTTTTAATCTTAAGACTACTACACACATAACAAGAAGTGGTGCTGCACTTCACGCTGATGTTCCTACTAGTTGGCAGGGGCCTTGCATCTTTCTCGCAGTGTGACCTTCCTGGCCACAGTGGTTGTAATGTC
This sequence comes from Dendrocalamus sinicus, assembly GCA_036346575.1. Taxonomy (NCBI): domain Eukaryota; kingdom Viridiplantae; phylum Streptophyta; class Magnoliopsida; order Poales; family Poaceae; genus Dendrocalamus; species Dendrocalamus sinicus. The sequence continues at coordinate 4,762,079 of CM070656.1, read as the reverse complement.
TATTCGCTGCGCCAGCTTCCCCTTCATCCATATCGTTTCGAATGCGATGACTCTATTGATGGCCTTTCCCACCCTTCAAAGGTCAAGATCCGGAATCTAAGCCCTCTGCGCAATATTCAACGTGGCAAAGTTACCCACAACCCTAAAGCCTCTTAGCTCACTACACCACGCCTGCAGCACCCTTTCCTTCATGAAGTACTTAAAGTTCGATGGGTCCATATTGATAATCCCACATGTGGCGAGGACATGAGAGCATGGCTTGTGAAGGAGCTTTGGCTTGTTGCATGTGCAGCTGGGTTCGTTTACATGATCTCCAAGGTACACCTCTTGGGTAACAAGAGAGTGAGTAGCCCCAAATCTGGCTCTGTCCCAAGGGAGTACGTCGAAATGATGTTCTGTATTGCTCATCATGAAGACCGTGTGTGTCTGACCCTTCTCGGTCTTGGCCTACATGTACAAAGTAATCTTTGAGCAGTACGATGTATGTGGGTTGGCTGCATGAAGTACCTATTTACATGCCTTTCCCTGAAATATCTAATTGTAACTTGCAGAATACCTTCGATGATTTGCTTGTGTAGTGCGATCTTCTTGATCTGCGTTAGCTACATCTGCATCCGTCTTCAGGTGAGCTTAGCATGCGGTGTGTGATATTCCAGTTCTGCTTCAGCAACATCGCCCACAGTGTCCTCTTGATGAACCACGCATTGCGCACTCGAGCTTCTCACCAACCGGACCTCCTGTGACTCCCTTCGGACATGGTTGCATGAGTATCACGTACTTGTAACCACGTTGCTGACAGCCTTCCACAAAACCCTTCCATGCAACCATGCGCATCAGTCTCCTCAACTCCCATTGAATGTGCATGACAGACCGACTCTAAAGCCCATGTATGATGACACTGCACACCTCGAGGTCCAAGAAGAAGCTGTGTGTGAGCTAGTACAGGACATCTCCAATTAGAACATTCTTCACGTCTGGGTGTACCATACTGACTTGTTGAAAATCGCTCAGGTCAAACCGTATAGATCTTCACGAATGGTACCAATACCATAATGCATTTTTAATATTATACGTTCGGACATGACTGATTTCTCACTGCAAATATTACTATTTGTCAACATACATTCACTAACACTACAACAAAATGGTCTCATAGAAACGTTTTTCTTTAGACGTTTTTTTAGTGTCTTTATGTAGCATATAAAGACGCTTCTTGAGATTTTTTTTGAGTATTGTTCACTACCAACGCGTCTCTACGGTCTTTGACACGCTCCATGGGGAGATGCTCCTAGGATGCTTTACAAAACGACTCAACAGAGGTTTGTAAAGCGTCCTAGGAGTGTCTCCCTATGGAACGTGTCAAAGACTATAGAGACATGTTGGTAGTGAACAACACTGAAAAATACTCTAAAAATGTCTCAAGAAGCATCTTTATATGCCACATAAAGGCACTAAAAAATCATCTAAACAAAAACATCTCTATGAGACCATTTTTTTGTAGTGTAAATATGTGTTAAACAAATAAGTAGCCACATGTTGCCTACATTCGGATGAGAATAAGAATGGATAAGACTATTAATTTCACGCGAAGATATTTTCTCCTTATCAACGAGTTTTCTTCGTCTTCCTCTCTAACCTCACAAGCTCTTCTCTTTTTTCTCTTCTTCTCCCGATCTCCTCTCCTCTTCTTTACTCCCTCTCCCGAGCTCCTCTACTTCTTTTCCTCTCGCGACCTTCTCCCCCTCTCCCGAGTTTCCCTGCTTATCCTCCTTTCACAACCTTCTTCTCCTCTTTACTTCCCCTCTCATTCTCTCCCTCTTTTTTCTCCTCTCTCAAGCTCCTCTTGTTCTCTTTTGAGAGAAATGACGAGATCGTGAGAGGGTCAAGTTAAAAGGAGCTGGCAGCAAGTAGTTGCTCCACCGTTGAGCGACTAGTACTAGTCGCCCAACAGTTGGTGACTAGTGGCACTAGTCACCCTACGGTTGAGCGACATGGCTAGTCGCCCAACCGTTGGACGACTTGGCCACATGTCGCCTACAGTTGGGCGACTAGCCCATGTAACTTAAGTGTATGACGACAAATGGCTATTTTTGTAAATTAAAAAATATAGATATATTACTGTAATTCCGAATAAAAATATATTATTGCAAAAAATTCGAGCAAACTGCATGTATTATTTTTCTTCTTCTTCTTTTTTTTTAAAACTTAGTACAAATCTGATTCAACGGGCCCGGCATATCACAGATAGGTGAGTGCACGTTAGAGGTGGAATTAATGAGGGCAGGGATAACATGCTTTAAATATTAATAGTTTACAAGACATGATTTTTTACAATGCGGATAATACGTGAAGCATTTCCATGTAAAGGGGATAGGAAGACCAGCTCTCTCTTATTTCCACCTGCAATAGAGATTAATTGTAGTTAGTGGGGACTAATTGTATTCAACAAACATCTATGACACTCAATTTTCACTCAAAGGTTGTGGACAATAGAGTTGATGTGACTGCATGAAGGAGGAAATAAATAGTATTGATTGTAGTTAGAAGAGATTATTTGTTTAAGATATATAGATTGGAAGTCTTTCCATTAGAAATTATAGAAGGCTGCTGCACTAGAAGAAGGTTCATGCATATATATATGGTCGGAAGATTCCCTACAAAAGCACTACAAACTCGTGCAATTTATGCATATGGCTTCCGCTTTCTGCATATCTGTTCGATTAACATTCAGGGATTGAGATTTTTTACTTCCTTCGTGATGTGGAGTGCGCACTAACCAAAAAACTGTGTTAAATATTTGGTAAGCGCTGTTGTTCGTAGACTTTTACTAACTGTAATGGTAAACACTTTGCGCAGAATCGAGGTATGCATGCCTAAATTACCGAAGTACTTATCAGATAAAGGCGTGCATACTTGTGATCAAAAGGTGCAAAATAGAGCACGAAGAAAAAAGCTCATTTACCTGCTCGGTTGGGCTGAAAAGCTATAGCTTATGGCTGAAATTGTACTGTAGCGGCTGAAATTTTACTGTAGTTGAAGGTAGCTTATTTAGCGTAATTAAATTTAAAAAAAATTTAAAAATAGTAAAATATGTTAGCTCATTACGGACAACGCGAACGAATATGGAAAAAAAGAACTAGCAAAAAAGCTCAAAAAAATACCAAAAATTTAGAAAAAAAATGAAATTTATGAATAGTGAAAAATAAGTCAGAAGACAAAAGCTGAAGCTGAAATAAACAGGCAAGCATTGCCCGTTCATTTCAATTTCAGCTTTTATCTTCTAACTTATTTTTCACTAGCAACCGAGTGTGAAGAAGGTGTAGAAAAGCTAGCCCATGATATGATGCAACATTCATGGAATACATTGTTGACACGTTATTGACCTATTGGGGAGATCTATATATCAGGGGGCTACTAATTAAACAAAATGTACTTCGTCATGAAAGCTATGTCACGTTGTGCCCTGGCTTGGATCTCGTGTGGTTTTCTTCTTTCATAGTTCTAATCCTGTGATGTAATTTGTTTTTGGTAGGTAGGATCCAAGACGTCAAACGTACTACAATCTGTAAATTTCTTCGCATTCTCATTAACAGAGATTGATGGTTGTCATTGAAGAAAAAGTGGTACGAGTGCAGATGTGTTTGTTGTACCCATTTAGGCCTTAACGCTTTCAAACGTTGGAAAATATCTTTACGCTCCTGGGACATTGATGCAATTACACTGTACAGACATGCTTGCACTGAAGCAGTGGCGGTTCTGCCGAGGGGACTGGAGCACCGGCTCCGCTCGTCGCACCCGTGCAACCCTCCTAGCCAGGAGCTCTGCAATGATTTGTATCACTAATCCCTCCTAGTAGCTCTGCAATGATTTGTATCACTAATCTAGTTAGTTCCTGAAATTGCTACTAATTGCGCATATTTTTGGATTTTCGGAATGCACTATCCATCAACGTGATAATATTTTTAATGTATTTCCCATTTTGATTTTGTTTCTCATCAATTTATGTGTCTATCTGGATTGCACATGACGCCTCGTGATAGCTTCATCCCACTAATACGCCCCTCTATTTCTGTCCTGCGTACGCCATTGCACTAAAGGATCTACCATAACAAAAGGTTAATCACAATATTTCGTAGTAAAGTTTGAAAAATGTGGTTAAAAATGGCTAAGCATTTTTCAGTGCAGCTTAGTTCTTTTTCACTTATGACTTATGGCTTATGATTTATGCTATAGTAATTAACTTTTCAAACGGTATGTTTTTAAGACATGGTCAATAGGAAGATTGTAGTAAAAAGTATACAGAATTCAGCTGTACCGGCTAAACTCGCATGCGACTATTTTCCTTTACGTTATGCGACTATTTTCCTTTACGTACTATCTCTCGTGACCAGCTAAAATTTAAAAATTTAAATTATAAATTATAAATCATAGTACAAAAGAATTCACCATTTTTTAGCTTTGATAGAGGTCTCCAGTATCCAACTATCGTGTATCTTTTTTTTTTGAATGGTGAAAAGCCCCATGGGAGCTGAATTCATTGCAAACAGGATATAGTACATAAGTTCATTGCAAATGGACGGTTAGAAAGGTTTGCCAAGACTGGGCAGGTAGTGACATAAAGTAGGAGCAGTTATGATAAGCATTAGTGGAATGTTTTGTAATAACTTCTTTTGCTAGCTGATCTGCCTCCTGATTATTTTGGCCGTTGATGTATACGAATTGCACTGCATGGATTGACACAGTTCTCTGGATCGTTGTACGTACATGCATGCACTGATCCACACCCTTCTGAATGCTAACCTTGTATTAATGTGGCGTGTACGAGTCCCCAGAATCAAAACACCAAAGGCAAGAAGCACTTGCACCATTGTTCTCCTCCGTCTCGTCCTCCGCAGCAGCTGCCGTCGGCGTTATCTGTAAGAACTCGTACGCGTTGCTCCCAAACCCAGTTGGCGACGGCGAGAACAGCGGCGGAGGGTCGGCCGTCATGGGCGACCAGTCGATGCCCCCGTCCTCCCGCACCGGCGCCACCACCTCGTTCCCCACGTCCGATTCATGCAGCACGAGCTCCTGATAAGCCGGCTGCGTGACAGAGGACGTAGCGGTGTTCATCTTCGAGTTCTCCACGTCCATCAACGCGGTGGCTTCGGCCACCTTCCGTGACGTTGCGGTGGCCCGGTTGGCGTGAGACATCGCGGCCGCCTGCACTACCTGCGGGTCACTGCTTCGACCGTGGACGTTGCTGGGCGGCGAGTCCGGGAAGTTGAGCCCGGCCTCCGCGCCGGAGCCGCGGAGGCAGACGAAGGCCGCGTCGAACGCGCGCGCAGCCTTCTCGGGGGTGTCGTAGGAGCCGAGCCATATCCGCTTGCGGCTGTTGGGCAGCCGGATCTCCGACACCCACTTGCCCCACTTGCACAACCGCACGCCCCTGTACTTCCTGTCCGCCGCCTCGCTTGCCGCCCGCCGCGGCGACGATGACATGCTAGTAGTAGTAGTTATAGCTTCTCTGTGCGCAAGAAGTACTAGGGATAGCAAGTAAGGCCTCGCCTGCTCGGCGCATTCGTGGTATTAATACGGCGCGGCGAGACGCGTTGGGATCAGCGGGCTGTACTGCATGCCGACGGCGACGTGCACAGGCGCCCCGACCGGAGTTCCGGTACGTGGCGTTGAAATGTTGATCAGGTCATCAGGACGGATGTGGAGGCATGGTTTAATTCGCGCTTTAATTGCTTGTTTGATAAGCCCAATCACGGTCGAGATCCTGGGCCAATCCCAGGGAAAAAAAAATCTCCCGTGGCAAACTTTTCCGGGCTGACTTGCAAGTGCATTTGGTTGAGGCGTGAGAGGATAGTTAAGAAAGTTGGACCGGACCACCAGAACCAAAAAGTGCACTGGGTCGGTTAGGTTTAAAGACCATTCACGTAGTTGGACCGGAAAAAACTAGATGAACCAGCTGGTTTTTGTAAGAACCGGTGAACCGGCCGGTTTCATTTGAATCGAGTGGTTTTGGTGAAGGACAAAAATAGCCTTAGGGTTTCACTGTTTCAAGGGTAAGACTCGACAAGTGGAGATATGCTCCTCTCAATCTCTGGCTCTACTTGGCCATTGGCATTGAGGCATTCGTATTTCGGATTTCACAGTCACAGTTGAGCCCAATCGGGCCCTAGTCATCGCCTCGCCGCCGCCGGGCCTGAGCGGCTGAGCCTGAGGCAACAAATCAGCCGTCGCCCTAGGCTGAGCCTGAGGCAGTAAAGTTGCCCCTCTTCCTCGAAGCTTCTCGCCTCACCTCTGCTCTGCGCTATCGGTAATCACTCTGCTGCCCCCTGTTTCGTACTAGCTTCCTCGCAATTCGCAGATTGACTGCGCTCGCTTAGCTTAGACTAGTCCACATCGTTGGTTGCACGCCCAACTAGGCTGGCTATCGTAGGGCTTGGCGTGCCGATTAGATCGAGGTGTCTATCTTCCCGATCCTTGGCCCGTTGGCCTTGGTGATCTGTGGGAGATTCTCCAGTTTGTTATGCTCCTTGTGTGATTTGTCCCGTCAATTTGGTCGAATCTGGACATTGATGGGTTCATTATTGCTTCTTTACTTGGAGGCGATTTAGGATTTGTGATACCAGTTCAGTTTAGTTTAGTTTTCATTTGAGTTATTGTTCGATTCGTAATGCAATCTCGTCTTCTACGTGCTCTTGTTTGAGCTTCAGATCTCACAGCTTTTAGGCATGGAAAGAGAATAGGAGAAACTGTACAGTTTCTAAATTGCTTCAGACTTGTTCTATCTTTTCATTTTTCAACTTTTTAGTTAAATGCTTGACTGAAAAATATTATTTATCTTTCAGGCAGCATCAAGTTGGCTGCACATAGTTCCTTGGGGCATGTTCAAGCTGATGAAATATGTCAAAGAATAGTATGGAAATTTGCCTATGATCATTACCGAAAATGGTAGATGGATGAAGATTGAACTATTGATAGTCAATAAGAATTCTTGCCTTGAATGAGTCGATTAGAAATAATTGACACATGAAGTTGTTTGTGGTAGGTATGAATGATGCACACAACCCATTTTCAAGATTAGAAAATGTCTTACAGGATGATAAAAGGATACAACACCACAGTGACTACATGTCTAACCTCCTGGACACTATAAGGTGAAGTTTCACTTCTGTGTGCATATACATGGTCTTGTTTCGCGATTGTTTGGCTATGTCAGCCAAACTCCGGCGTTCGTCGCCGTCCGGGGTGGCCACTCACTCTAGAACTCAACGCGAGAAACTGGAACACAAAGATGATATTTTTTGTTCCACAAGAATCACAGCTTTTCTGTTCTTCAGTTTTCGTATTTGAAGGAAACCAAAAATACAGTACATGGGCTTCAACCGCCCACTCTTTGCGCCACTCCACCCACGAGCTGCGACGTGCCCATCTTGGCGTTGTGGATGTAGCTTCGCCACGGCGAACTCGTCGGCGCGCGCACATGAAATAACACTACGTTGTGTTTTTCACGGGTGCATGCATGCAAATGATGGCCATCGCCAATGCAATCATTACTACAATGCGATTGCTACTCATGCACTCAGGGTTTACATGCAAACACTCAGAGTACATGGTAACTAGTACATGCACTTAATGCAACCGGTACAGTCAATCATTGGACGCAATTATTAGATGCATGCAAGGACACAGGAATGCAGGAAAGAACATGCAGGCACTCGGGAATGTAGCACAGAATGCATGCAACGGGATTATGCTCAACATACCACCCCCTAATCCCCGTGCACTCCCTGACCTCCACGACGCCGATCCTGGAACGCTGCTCAATGAACTTGGTGCGCCCCAGTGGCTTGGTCAGAATGTCCGCCAGCTGATTGTCAGTCCCGATCGGCTCGACCTTCAGTCTCCCTGCTTCAATGCACTCGCGAATGTAGTGATACCTCGTGTCGATGTGCTTGCTCGTCTCATGGAACACCGGGTTCTTGACCAATGCAATGGCCGACTGGTTGTCTATCTTGATTGTGAATGCTCGGACTTTCTCCTTCCTCAACTCGCTCAGTAGCTGCGCTAGCCACACTCCCTGACATGCCGCCGTCGTTGCTGCAATGTACTCGGCCTCGCACGAGCTCAGCGCCACGACGCGTTGCTTCTGCGACTGCCAGCTGATGATGTTGTCGCCGAGGAGGAAGAGAACTCCAGTAGTGCTCTTGCGGGTGTCCACGTCTCCGGCCATGTCGCTATCGCTGAAGCCCTTCAGCTGCGCCATGCCAGAGTGTCTGACATAACGGCACCCGTAATGCAACGTTCCAGCGACGTAGCGAAGTATTCGCTTCACCGCCGCCATGTGCTCCGTGGTGGGGTTTCTCCATGAATCAACTCACATACCCCACCGAGTATGTGAGATCTGGCCTTGTGTTGGCGAGGTAGCGCAGGCAGCCAACTATGCTGCGGTACTCCGTCGCATCCACCGCCGGCGCTGAGCTCTCCTTGCTCAGCTTGAACCGCGGCTCCATCGGCACGTGCACTGGATTGCAGCCCGTCATGCCGCCCTTCTCCAGAATTTGGGCAGCATAGGCGCTCTGACTGAGCGTGATGCCTTCCCTGCTTTGCCTGACCTCTATCCCCAGGTACAAACTGAGGACTCCCAAGTCGCTCATCTGAAACAGTTGTGCCATCTCGCGCTTGAACTCCATGATGGAAGCCTCCTCACTGCCGGTGATTATCAGGTCATCAACATAAACGCCAACGAGAAGTCGAGTCATGTCATCACCGCGCGTGTAGACACCATGTTCAGTCGTGCTCTGCGTGAACCCGAGCGAGTTCAGACTATCGTCCAGCTTGATGTTCCAAGCCCGCGGCGCTTGGCGCAGGCCGTACAATGCCTTGTCGAGTTTCAGCACCTTGTTCTCCTCCCCCTCCACGACGAAACCTGGTGGCTGAGATACGTACACCTCCTCACACAGCTCGCTGTTGAGGAAAGCGGACTTCACGTCCATATGATGGACGGTCCATCCCTGCTGCGCTGCCATGGCCAGGAGCAGGCGAACGGACTCGAGCCGCGCAACCGGGGCGAACACGTCGTTGAAATCCACCCCCTGCTGCTGGACGTATCCCTTCGCGACCAGGCGAGCTTTGTGCTTCACGACATTGCCCTGAGCATCCTTCTTCAATTTGAATACCCACTTGAGGCCGATAGGCCGGTGGCCAGTGGGGAGAGCACACAGGCGCCATGTCTTGTTCCTCCGGATGGCATCGATCTCCTCTTGCATCGCCGTGCGCCAAGATGCTTGTTTGGCCGCTTCGGTGAAATTGGTCGGCTCATCGCCAGCAGCCAGCAGTAGCTCGTCGTAGTCGAGTTCTCGCTCCGCCAGGCCGGGTACGTCCGTCGAGCCAATGATTGTCTCAAGGCTACGTACCCGCAGCGGGCAGTCGGAGTCGTGGTCCGCATCCATTACTGGAGTAGGACCGGCGGTCGTTGGGGTCGCTGGTGTAGAGAGAACCCCGGGGAGCGTCGGTACCGGAGTACTGGGCGATGTGGGCGACGTCAGATCTGCCGATGGCGCCCAGCTGCTCGACGCGGCCCCGCCACCCAATGGTGCCCCAGAGAGAGAGGCAGTTGCTGTGCCAGGGATGTTGACGACCACGGACGTCGTATCGGTGTCGTCGACGGTGAAGTCCCAGCTCCCCTCCTGCCCGGCAACATCCTGTTCCCAGGTCCACTTCGCACTCTCGTCGAACACGACGTCGCGAGACACCTGAACCTTGCGTGTCACCGGATCCAGGACACGATACGCCTTCGCGCCTGGCTCGTATCCGATGAGGACCATTGGTACACTCCGATCATCAAGCTTCTTCAGATGAGGCTTCACGATTCTGACATGCGCCAAGCACCCGAAGACGCGCAGGTGATGAACAGCTGGCTTCTCGCCGTGCCATGATTCATACGGCATCTTTCCTTGGAGGCTTTTTGGTCGGCGATCGATTCAGCAGATACACCGCCGTCATGACCGCCTCACTCCAGAACTTGGCTGGGACAACGCGGGCCTTCAGGAGACTCCTCGCCATGGCCAGGACCATCTGATTCCGCGCTCCACCACACCGTTTTGTTGCGGTGAGTAGGGAGCCGAGAGATGACGCGGAACGCCGCGATCTGCGCAGTACTAGGTGAATTCGACCGATGTGAACTCACCCCCGTTATCGGTGCGCAGCACGCGCAGAACGCTTCCCGTCTCCGTCTCTACCCCGGCTTGCCAGGTCTTGATCGCAGCGGATGCTTCAGCCTTGGTGCGCAGCAGTACCGTCCACATGTATCTGGAGTAGTCGTCCACCAGTAGCAGAATGTGGCGTCTTCCTCCTGGTGTGGCCGGCGAGATGGGGCCGCATAGGTCACCATGGACGAGGTCCAGACGATCTTGCACCCTGTACATGGACGCTCGGGGAAAGGGCGTGCGCCGCTGTTTGGCCGCCAGGCAGCAGCTGCACACTTGCTCAACGTGGTCGACGACCGGCATCCCACGCACCATCTCGCTGCAGGACAGGCACCGTAGTGCATCGAAGTTGAGATGGCCGTACCTCTCATGCCAGAGCCAGCTTGTGTCTTCGCAACGAGCCAGGAGACAGATCGGCCTGGAGACGGTGAGTCAAAGCAGATAGAGGTGACTGGTGGAGCGCACGACCCGAGCTAGCACACGCCTGCGCTGGTCCCAGATCTGAAGAACGCCGTCCTCGTTGTCCACCTTGCAGCCGCCCTCATCCAACTGCCCAATGCTGATGATATTGGCAGTCAAACGAGGTATATAGTACACCTCCGTCAGCTTCTGGTGCCCGCCCGACTTGGTTTCGAAGAGAATGGTGCCCCTCCCTTCGATGTTGACAAGTGAGCCATCACCAAAACGCACTGTGCTGCGCACGCCGGTGTCGAGGTCGCTGAAGGCGCTGCGGAGCCCGGTCATATGGTTAGTTGCCCCGGTGTCGAGGTACCACAGACTGGCATCACGCGTGCCGTCGTCGTCGAGTTGCGCGAAGACCTTTTGCTCCACCAGATGAACGACCTCCGTCGGTGGTGGTGCAGTGTGGACGATGGCTCCCGCCGTTGTCAGCAGCAAGGTAGACTCAACCTCGTCTCCGTGCACCACGTGTGCCTCCTCCTTCTTGGGCTTGGACCTGCACTCACGAGCCCAATGCCCCGTCTTACCGCAGTTGCGGCAAACGTCGCGGGGTACCTCCTTAGAAGCTATACTGGACACCTCCTTCTTGTCGCCGTTGCCGCGCCCACGTCGTCCACGCGCGCGTCGCTTATTCGTAGCGCCGCTGCTGCTGTCGTTGGACTGAGCGTGGTTTTGATCACGCTGCTTCATGCACGCCTTCCACCCCTCCTCCGTAAGAAGGAGCTTGCCATCCTCCGTCTTCTCTTGCACCGGCGGCGCCAACCGTTCCTCGGCACCCTTGAGGCGACCTGTGACATCCTCGATCGTGAGAGTCGAGATGTCCAACAGTGTCTCCATCGTGAGTATGATTTGTGAGTACTTGGCCGGCGCGGCGCGTAGGTAGCGGGCGACAGCCTTGTGGGGTGGCTCAGGATCTCCCAGTGTCTCCAACTGGTTCACCATGCTAGTGAGCCGCAGGGTGAAATTCTCTATGGTCTCCCCGTCGCAGAACGCAATCCGCTCGTATTCTTTTCGCAGCCTCTGTGCGCTGGCCTTCCTGATGCGCTCGTCGCCGATCCGCATAGTCTTCACGCTCTCCCAAGCCTCCTTCGCCGTCTGCTTGACGCCGAGTGTAGGGATCATCTCGGAAGGTACAGCGGAGAGGATCGCGTCGAGCGCCATTCTGTCGACGTGATACTCCACGCCGCCAGGCTCGATGGCCTCCCAAAGCAGACGTGTTGGAGCTTCACCTTCATGAGGAGCGCCCAGTTGCTGTAGTTGTCCTTGGTGAGGGTGGGCAAGATGTTGGAGCCGCCGCCGCCTTCTCTGATTACTCGGTGCAGTATGAAAGCGCGACTACCTGACGCACCCCGTCGCCGCCGCTGCCACCCGCGTCCGTATGCGGGGAGCGCCGAGGAGAAACAGACCTGTGCCTCGGCATGAATGCGAATGCTATCGCCGGATCACGCGCCCAGGTCCGGTATCGGGCTCTGATACCAAATGTCAGCCAAACTCCGGCATTCGTCGCCGTCCGGGGTGGCCACTCACTCTAGAACTCAACGCGAGAAACTGGAACACGAAGATGATATTTTTTGTGCTGCAAGAATCGCAGCTTTTCTGTTCTTCAATTTTCATATTTGAAGTAAACCAAAAATACAGTACATGGGCTTCAACCGCCCACTCTTTGTGCCACTCCACCCACGAGCTGCGACGTGCTCGTCTTGGCGTTGTGACGATGCGAAAAGCTCGGCCACGAAGCAAACTCGTCGGCCGCTGCACATGAAATAACACTACGCTGTGTTTTTCACGGGCTGCATGCATGCAAATGATGGCCTACTGCCAATGCAATCATTACTACAATGCAGTTGCTACTCATGCACTCAGGGTTTACATGCAAACACTCAGAGTACATGGTAACTAGTACATGCACTTAATGCAACCAGTACAGTCAATCATTGGACGCAATTATTAGATGCATGCAAGGACTCAGGAATGCAGGAAAGAACATGCAGGCACTCGGGAATGTAGCACAGAATGCATGCAACGGGATTATGCTCAACAGGCTACAGTTTAATGTTTTCCCATTCCTGGTTTATAGAATTATAATTTCTATCTTGCTTTGAGATCCTATTTTGTTACATACTTACATGGTGATAGTAGCTTGAGACAACTAGCTGACAGACGAAGAGCTGAGTGTTAAATGAGCCGATGGTTCACCGATTGAACCGCCAGCCGGACCGATGAACTGGTGAACCGGTGACGCTACCTATTTGATCTTCGGTCCGAGTTTAATAACTACGCGTGGGAGGGGGGAATCCCACCTCAACCCAGCCAAATCCCAGGAAAAACAGCTATGAATACGTGAAATTATTTCCTCGTCTCGTCATGTCTCCTCGTGTTGAGTCATCGGTCGTCGCCACCTTGCTATGACACCGCCGCCGCTGCCTCTGCCCTTTCCAGCGAGTGACATCCCCACCTATTTCCTCCACCGCCAGCAACTGCTACCATCATTGCACCATGGCTATGGCAGTAGACAGAAGGGAGGAAGAAGGGGTGTTGACAGCGTGGGTGCGGGCGTGCGGAGTTTAATCAGAGTTGGCGACTGACGGGGTCGATGTGGAGGGAGAGAAGATGGTCTGACAACGACGACGCTCCGGTTATGGTTGAGGTGGCCACCGTTGGTGGCAATGAACTCGAAGCCGAGCATTCCGGATCTGATGAAGCCGAGCATTGCGGATCTATGCACAGATCGGGTGAAATCGATGCCGAGACACGTACTGGAGGATGGCGTCTGGCAAGGCATCTGCTGATGAGCTCTTGTCAAGCAGTTGTCATGGATCTGCTGCCTAGATGTCGCCTACGTGCTCTTCCTCTTCCTCCACTCCGTGCAGGCCATGCCTCTTCCTCCGCTCATTTCTGAAATGTTTCGATTTTTTGGATGATGAGGATTTTACCTCTGTTGCTCCCAAATGATGATAGGGATTATTCCATCTATCCATAGGGATCCATTTTGTCACTAAAATCCTGCCTGGGATTGAGCCCCGTCGGGAAACCTAGTCTAAGGGTGGGTTCTTTTCGATTACGCCTGATGGCTTTTAGCTCTAATGTGAGCGCTTGTGGAAATGAATAGAATGCTGATAAGTCACTTAGAAAATGTTATTCTGATAAGCTGCTTTGAAAAGATGACTGAAAAATTGTTCTATTTATTTATTTAGAGTAAGTCATAAGTCATAAACCACAAGTTATAAGTTGAAAAAAAGGAGGCCTAAGTGTGGCCTTTCAGGCGTGCTAGGAAATGACAACATATGGGTCCTAACATTTCAATCCACCAGCATCGTATATAACCGATGAAAATCTATTGGCCGGTACCAGCCTTACTAGTGGGGGCGTGTAGTAGGAAATTAAACTGGCCAAAAATTTTCAATTCTGAGTTCGAATTTGAATTTTTAGGCAGGTATCATCTACATTTTCATCTCTCCTTTATGTATATTTCAATATCTTGTTTATATCTACCATTTTTTTTACAAATTTTCAGAAAAATTCATATGTATATTTCAATATCTTGTTTATATCTACCATTTTTTTTACAAATTTTCAGAAAAATTCAAAAATTCACCAAAATTCAAATTTGACTGTCATGTAATTTCAGGCGATAACCGGACCGGCCTTACCAACCACCTTTGCTATTTTTTCGAACCACCCATATAGTCGCATGGTTTAAATGTGCAAAATAGCCTTGTGCCTATATTTCCTCCTCATGCAGTGATTTTTGACTTCGCGCATTCATGGTTTTTCCCGCAAGAATTTTCCACGTAAAATCTATATCTTCTTGCGCTTTTGTTTATCTATTTTTATTGTATATTTTATAACAAAATATAAATTTCCCTATATATAACTCATCTTGCCTTTGGGCTTCTTTAATAGATTGTCCATAAAGTTAGGCATTATGGGTGTGTTTGATTGAGCTGTGGCTTCAAAAGTCTGTGTGAGTGTGGAAAAGCTCTTTGAGGTTGTGGGTGTGGAAAAGTGTAAGTCTGTTTGGTTCAAACAAGTATAAAACTTACCTCCTATCTCTATTTTCCTTGAAACAAGCTGTGAAACAGCTCTCTATTTTCACCATTTCAAAAAGAAAGCCAAAAGCCAAAAGCAGGTCCAAGGTGCTTTCAAATCAGACTACCCAAAAGTAGTCTGCTGAAAAAGCAGCTTCTGGTTTCCACCCCTTTGGTTGACTTTTGGCTTTTTGGAAGCAAAAGCAGCCCCCAAAAGCTCAACCAAAGGCACCCTATATATCTTGGGCAACTGTAATTATCTTAGGGTGTTTAATGGTGTTGACTCACAACCCACGTCCTTAGCTACACAATCAACAAATCTGGGGCCCTGGCTAGACCTGGGAGTTGGGTCGGGCTATGCCGACATGGGCACAGTGGCCTTCAGGTCGTGTCGGGCTGCACTGGCCAGGCATGGTGAGTACAATGTTCTATGCCATGCCAGCCTAGAGTAGTCCGACGAGGCCCAGGCACGGCCCAGAGGCCTACAACACTCACCTGGGTGACGTCACCTTCGTGTCATCGTCCCAGCTCCCGTGGAGGCCAGCTGTGCCACTGCTGCCATCTATACTACCGCGCTTGGGCATCGCTACCGTGAAGGTCCTCTCCAGTGTCACCTACATCAAGCCTCACTTAGCCATAACCATGCCCACTGTGGCTCCTCGCTTGACCACCTCCATCATGTCCCTACCACCGTGCTTTGGACCAAAGCCGCTCCTGCCCACCATGAAGGCGGGAATAGTAGCACAGGTTAGCGTGGAACCTGTGCTCTTTAGTTAGAGCTCCCTGGGCAGGCAGTGGTGCTATAGAGTAGACTCTCTCGCTGCTCAGTCTTGAGGTCAAAATCCTACTAACATCAGACGATGAGGATGAAGAGCAGCAGTTGCTCCAGTGCAAGTTGGGAGGTGGTTGTGTCGGAATCAGATCCAGGTGGCCCGAACGCTAACATGGCACAACGGAAGGGAGAGGTAGGGGTGGCTGGCACTGGGGAGGGGGGAGGCAGAGGGGAAGAGGAGGGGCACGGCGGGGGAAGGGGAGGTGGAGGGGTAGGATGACCAGCGGCAGTGAAGAGGATGAGCAATGAAGGGGGAGACTGAGTGGCGATGGCAGGGGTAGAGGATTAGTGGGTGGCAATGGCGCGGTGGAGGGAGAGGAGTGGAAGAACAGATCTGGATGACAATGAGTTGTGGCGGTGGTGTGGTGGAGAGAGAGTGGAGCAAGCGAGTGAGCGATGGAGGAGGAGCGAGCGAGGCGATGCCGTGAGGAGAGAAAGCCAAAAAAAGAAATGAAACATAGAAGAAGAAATGGCACAACGAGGCCCAAGGCACCGACGCAGCATAGGAAAAGAAAAATGAGAGGGGAAAGGATAGGAGAAAAAAAAGGAAAAGGGGAAAGGAGAAAAAAGAAAAAAAGATGGGGAAAAGGAAAAGGTGAAATTTAAGTAATTGCGTAAAAATATGGACGCACAAATATTTAGAGGAAAAGCGAAAATTTCTTAATATTTTACAAATCTAATGTTACTGTCTTGTTAAAAAAACTTACGCCCCAGAGCAGGGTTCTCCGAGTAAGGAAAAGAATATATTAACAATATACATACATACTAACTACTCCTCAATGTCGAGATTGTTCATGTGTTCTAGGTTATTGTGCGTCTGTATGATCTCAAGATCCTCTGGTTGATGTGCTATCGTTCTTTAGCCAATTCCCATTCCTTGACACTTGGCAATGGTATCTCCCGTGTGTGATTCGTTAATTAACTTAAACTCTATGACTCTCTTATTTAGGTTGTAATCATCATCTAAATAATAGGTTACAAAACTAAGGTAAGCACTTCTTTGATGCGATGATGTCCAAATATCTGAAGTTATAGTGAAAGGGAGCTGAACTTGTAGGAATATATCTTTTAATTCTGCTAGCTCTCTACGATAGAATAATAAAATATCAGATGTGGTACTTCTCCTATTGACATATTGTACTATGGGCAAGAGCCGCATTAGATCATTCTTTCAAACGCGTGACTTTAACCAATCCTAATCAGTTGATCTTTGAAAATAATATATTTAGCAATTTCCTCACAGGCAGAAAGAGGGTTGTATACGCAAGTACTCATAGAGCCATTGAACTCAAAGTTTAGCTACGTATGTACCCCTCCCACTCGCCCGTGTGCCCCCATCTTGCTCAAGCGTGCTTTGTACTGTCGATTCAAGTGCTCTATCCCTTCACCTATACAAGCAGTTAATTGAACTTTGCAATAATTACAAGTTACAATCTCTACCATTTGGCCATCTTGGATTTCTTGGCTCCAGGTCATGTACTTCCAGCACGATGCCCTTCATCCAGCAATGCTGGTGCTAGACCCAGACCTACCAACGTTGTCATCTGTGGACAGGGAAGTGAATTTTGGTGTCCCCATGGGCTCTGGATTGCCTTGGTACTCCTCGTAGCCCTTTATACTATCCATATGATGGTCCTCCATGCTGTAGTCTCCCATGCTTGGTGAGAGTTGATGAACATCAACGAGAGTTGGAGCTGGAGGAGGACTAGGGAGGCGGCAACAGTTGCTTCTAGCATCTCGTTGCTAACTTCATGCTACAACTTCTCGATAACATATCACTACTGAGCTTAGCTGCTCCAGTCGCCACCTTCATGTTGTGACTCCCTGGTAGCATACCACTACTGAGTTTTTTGTTGTACGAACTATTGAGACTACTGAGTAGAGCAAAGAGAAAAGAGAAGCTTAGTAATTTGGTGGTGAAAATGAGCAGATGAGGTGGGTTTTATAGCCATGGAGGAGGAGAACATTGCATCTGCCTATTGTCTTTTAACCTCCACCACCATTCTGCATTCTTCCTCTGCTTTCTTTTGTCACTTGTTCCTAACTGTTACTCCTCTCCCTCCTGACCCGTTGCTTCTCTAGTCTTTGCTATGTCTTATCATCGATGCCATGCTAGCTGCTAGGTGGCCTCGGCAACTATTGCTCAGCCGATGCCACTGCTGTGTTGAGTGCTGATGCTAACTGATGTTGTCTTGGTGTCCCCTCGGGCCTCCACTCAACTGACTCTTGTCTCCACTAACTCTCTCCCTATATCTCTCCGGCTCTCCCTCACTCGTTAACATCGCCGCTCCCTTCTACTCTCTCTTTCTCACTCTCCATGCCACCGCAACCTGGGTTCACTGGCTACGTTGCCTACATTGACTCCTTGGTTCCCGTGGCCCTAAGCTGTTGTGTTGCCACAGCGCCACCCTTGGCATGCCACCTCAAGCACCACCATAGTCGTTGATTCGCTAAGCAAGAAGACCTCTCCCTCGGGTCCTCGCTCTCCCCAACCCCAATCTACTTTGGCCCGACACCCTTCCATGATGTTGAGCCAACGCACGCGCCTGACACCACTGTCACTTGATGTCGCCACCACAGGCCTCGATCCACCCCAATCTACAGGTTTGCTCTACCCAAGTACTGAACCCTTATTCCTCGGTGGAGTGGGTGTGGTTGGGAAGGCGACCAGTGGCATCAGTCGGTGGTTTTGTGGCCCAACGTCGCCGCACTGCTCTTGCCGCTATGTCGTTGCCATGCCACTTTCATGCCTGGGTGGCCCAAGCACGGTACAATAGGTTCGGCCATGTTGTGCATCCCAACGGGCCATCTTTACAGGCCTAACATGACCTGCTGTTCATGCCGTGCCAGCTTAGCCAGCCACGTGTTGTGCTCGTACTGTGCTTAGGACGTACTGTGCCGGTCGGGCCTCAGGCTATCCTAAAATAGCCCAACCCAACTATCAGGTCTAGCCCTGACTCCTCCTGCAAAGGAAGAGAGCAAGCGCCTCCTTCCCAATAGAGTAGGTTTTTGACTCCAGTGCCTCAACAATCTATGACGACCTAAATTCGACTACGGTTACTTCTTCGCAGCAACAATAACCATATTTCAGGTACACATGTGCTCCTACATATGGCAAAGGAATATATATATATATATATATATATATATATATATATATATATATATATATATATATATAACGCTGAAATGGGACACCTAGGTGCCCTGGACACCTAGGCTCCTGCCGTTAGATTGCTTTTAGATACGTGCTAGAGCAATGGTATGTATGGTATGTAATATATTAGGCATGCTAAATCAATCATGGATGGAAAGTCTCAATCACATTAGCACGCATCTAAAAGCAATCCAAAGGTAGGGAGACTAGGTGTCCAGACACCTAGGTGCCCCTGTTATTTATACTATATATATATATATATATATATATGTGTGTGTGTGTGTGTGTGTGTGTGTGTGTGTGTATACGTATGTATATATATGTATGTGTATATATGTACGTATGTATATATATGTATATACATGTATGTATGTATACATATATGTATGTATGTATGTGTGTGTATATATATGTATATACATAAGGCACCTGGGTGCCTAGGCACCCACATCAAGAACTGTCCGATACACGTGTATGATTGATAATTTTTTTGAGTTTGGGTATGAAAATGTTTTATACCCTTGATATAGGACATAGTATATGTATGTAGGAAGCCTATTCCGTACTCCTAGGAGTACATACTCCTACTTTCAATATACAACTTAAATAAATATTTTATTGCTCTTTATCATTTTTGGTATATTTAAATACTAATTCTAAGATACTCCAATGTGACTTGATTAAAAATTTTTCATCAGAATCCTTTATTTTTGCTATATAGTTTTTCCATATATAAATGGACTATATACTCAAATTATGTTATAAAAGTGGATTTTTGTGAAATTTTTCATGGAACTCACTTTGGAGTATATTACAATCATTATTAGAGTATGCTCAAAAAGATGAAGAGGTATAACAATACCATTAAATCAATATATAAGAAGTGGGAGTACGTACCTCCAAGAGTATGGAACCAAGGTGTCAAGGCACCATGGTTTCAAATGCACGACTTCAACTAAAATTCGAGTATATTTTTTGAAAATGTCAGTTTTAGGGTATATACCCGTCTATAACAATTCAGATGAAATGTATAACTTTGAAAAAATGTACTCGAATTCAAAGTTTTGAATGAATTTAGATCACATGCTTTGTTGATATATATATATATATATATATATATATATATATATATATATATATATATATATATATATATATATATAAATCAACAAATACCTACAATCAAACTATCATAAAAACGTAACTATAATTCGAATTTCAGTTCAAACTTGTTTGAACTAGTTAGACTAAATATCCAAAAAAAATCCAAAATCTTACAAACACGATATATATGGGAAACACCTATGTTAGATCATGGTGTCCATGTACCATGGTGTCCCAATTAATTATACTATATATATTTATGAAAATACATTATGTCCCTAGTGTAGTTTCTCTCACCCATGATATATCTTCTAAATGAATTTAACATACTCCTTTATCATTTTAGGTATACTCATATACTAATTCTAAGATACTCCAATGCCAATCACATAAAAAATTACAATGAAGAATATAGTTTGTGGCATATTTTGCTAATACCTTCATATCCATACATAAAAAGAATTATGTTCAAAACTGTACATATCACCTAGGTGGTCATATATACACATATACTACACGTATATACCCTCCATTGCGTGAGACACTCCATACTTTGCGAGATGCGGTATAGAGAATAACCACAAATAAGTAGGAAAAGGCTATATATGTATACACACACACACACACGCACACACACACATACATACATACGTACGTACGTATGTACATACATACATACATACGTACGTACGTACATACATACATATATGTGTATATAGAATTACTAATAAGTGGTTACGCATAGAATAAGTGCGCGCACCTGACCGACCCAACTAGCCAACTGCTCCACCATCCCCAACCCATAGTTATTACCATTTGTTAATTATGGTAAAGTTACTATCATATGTACATCAAGTTGTCATCTATAATTTATGAAGTTATTTATAGTTATCATCCATAATTCATGCAGTTAGTGCCGTGTGTGAGTGAAGTTACTGCCAACATGCATGTATTGAGAGGAGGGAGAAACATGTATGTCAATTGCAAATAGCTCGTACAGAAAGTTATTGACACATGTGAAGGAAATTACTATCAAACACATGTAGAGTTACTGTCTGTTGTAACCAGGGTTAACATTTTCGGCGAAATTTTGGATTTTTCATTTGTTTCGGTGTCCAGCGAAATAAATGGCGTTCGGTCAAAAAATTCATTAGCATTTGAATTGCAAGGCCGGCCGGCCGGTTTTGGCCCAACCATTCGCTCCCCCAACCCAACACTTCCACACTAGCCCCGCTCAGCTGTCGGCGCATGCCACGTGCCCCCCAATCCCCCTATTACCCCAACCCTAGATACCAAATCGGCCGACCGCCGTGGCGCCACCAAACTCTCCCCGATTGCACCGCCAGCGGCTGTGGCTCCTTCATTGTGGGAAGGCCTCGTGTTGGATATCCTCCTCGCCATCCTCTCTTGACTCGGCTGTAGTCGCCGCACTTATCATCCGCTGCAGCTGGTGAGTTGCCGCGTGTGTCGCCGAGGTCAGGTGCCGTCCACATAGCTCCGGTGGCTCCTCTCCCCGGTCCCTACTCCCTAATTCCTCAATCCCCAATTCCCCATTTCCCCTTCGGCTGGCGGTGCATCTCCCCACTCCTCCCCAATCTTCCCCGAGGAAGAAGAGCAAAGTAGCAGACGGCGGCGCAGCAGCAGGCAGGTGCCCCGGCCCTCGGCATTAGGAGCGGTCAAGCCCTGGTTGTCACCTCCACCCTCCGTCTCCACCGATGGCACGGCTCCCCAATCCCCATTTTTCCATCGGCCGTTCGGAGCAACAGGAGCAGCAGCAGCCAGTAGCAGGTGCATCTCTTCAGCCTTCACTCCTTATACGCTTCACATAGCTAGCTAGGGATGGTTTCTTAGATCTTTCGATGGTGCATGTCCATGCTTTGTAACAAATTTCATCCAAATTTTGGTTAAATTTTGTCAAAATTCAAATGGCATTTGAATTTTTCATCTGAAATTTTGAACGAAATGAACGAATTTGAATTTTTCGTCCGAAATTTTGAACGAAATGAACGAATTTGAATTTTTCGTCCGAAATTTTGAACGAAATGAACGAAATTTTGTTCTTTCGTTCATCTCGTTGACCTCCGAGATATTTTTCAAAACGAAACTTTGAACCCTGAATGTAACACTAAAAACTGACATTAATTCTACATGTATTTAACAGTAACATCATTCATACATGATAGTAACTTAACTATGATTCATACATATATTCTATACAATATTTTATTTCATGCAAGAACTAATAAATATATTGGGTACCATCTTGCATTTGTCTGATTTGCTACAATAGTGTGGATGAAACAGTAATGCGTTTGTGTATTGTCAGACCCAGATTTTTCAATCTGAATCTTACTGTGTTTCACTGCACTAATCCCTGGATCAGTAGTTAGTGCACACAGGAACATTGCTGAATCATTTCATACATCGCATAAACATTCATTATATTACACAAACTGAAATACACCACGTCGGGTGATAGTTTACAAAAGGGGTCGCTTAGGCCAATTGTATTTATTACAACCACACACAGCGGAATTATAACAAAAGTAAACCCAAATCCACAGGCAAGCGACTGGAAGGTACTGTGTGCATTATATGTCACCAGCTAACTAGTAACATACGTGCACACAACGCCGGAGGTCCACTTGTCCATGTTTCATCAACGAATCCTACGCCTTAGTTTCCTTCGTCGTTCTTCTCCTCCGTAGCGGGGGCTTCCTCGAAGGCGTAGTGGTCTTGCGCTCCTGCTTCTGGATTTTTGCCGCAAAGCGAGCGTGAGCACTCCGACCCCGTGCTCAGCGAATCAACACACAGAATGCAGTATATAACATGTATGGCTAACCACATGATGGCTTAGGTTTATTTTCTTTTGCGAAGAGTGCTTTTGAATACAATTATATAAAAATTCCCTAAGACTTGGCATTTTGAACACACGTATATGTTGAATGCAGTAATAATAGTGATTGATTCCATCCACCATTACATGGCATCTGCACCATATAGCAATTCTTGACGTTATAGCCGCTTAACTTACCATGGGACGACACCGGGACAATTCCAAACTAGGGCCTCACTGCGCCTCCACTTTTTCATTCCCATCCACAAAGCATTTTGAAATAGAACTATATCGGTTAAGTTCCCATGCGCCCTTGACCGTGGGCACGGCTATTCGAATAGTTTTAGACTCTGCAGAGTTTGTACACTTTCACCACAAGAGACAATCAACTCATTGCCCCACACGATTCCTTAGTCATGTGGTTGAGCGGACTATCACGAACTGTTCAAAGTACCTCGCCTTCCATCATTTCACCCTATGGGTCGTTCCCACTTGCGATGGGTCCCATCGTTGTGCGGGATGTTCTCCTACGAGCGTCTAGCGGTGGCTCCCTACCCCGCTAGCCCGCCACGCAGTAACTTCACCTTCCACGGTGTCCCATTCAAGCCGTCACACAGACTGCCGCTTGCACATCCTCACACCGCCTCCTGGAAGGATGACTTTCAGGGTCCGGTAATTCTACTAAGCCAAGTTGTAATTTACAGACTTGTGGTTGTACTGTTGTACACGGGTTGGCATGACAAGATTCAGTCCTTAGTGGTATCAGGCGGTCTATCACTAACCACTTTGTGCTTCCACTGCACCACACTGTGCTTCCACTGCACCACACTCTCACACCATCGAACCAATCCGCCCAGATATTAAAGCATGTTGGGGTTTTTGGAAACATAAGGTAATCATATCCAACATTTATCAGTCATTACCACCATGACTGCCGAACAAATTTTCTCATGAATAAATGTGATGCTCGGGACAATTTCTTGCCCCGGATTCCTATTCAATGCTAAGCATGGCATATGGTTACGGACTTATTTTCGAAATGTTACTATTATATTTTTGCTAGGGCGACAAGGTTCACACATTCAAATACTCAAGGAGGGGGTAATAATATTCAAGGTAAACAACGGTATATAACTAGAATATCAAATTTAGCATGCATTTTCATAAAACTAACAGCAATGCAATTTGTTAATTTAAAACAAAGTAATTTGTAGAAATGTAGGTTCAACATGATCAAAGTATTGACTCGCCTTGGTCACAGCGGTCGGGTGCTTGATTGTCCGGGGCTTCTAGTGCTGCTGCCTCGATCTCTTCCTCTTGTGTCTCGTATGCTATTTTAGCGCGCGCCAGACATTTATACAAAAAGAAAAGCAGCAAATCAAACCAATAACACAAAAAAATTCAAATGAACTCTAAAAATTATGATTTCGGTTCCATTGGACAGATCTTGAATTTAGATGAATTTAGAAATTTGTCTCGCTTAATTTGGAGTTAAAATGTAGAAGTTATGATCATTCAAAGTTCTCAGTTCAGTTAATTCCAAATATTCTCAAATTTCTGACAGTGGGTCCCACTGGCATTTTCAGATTTATTTTTAATTTTCCTTTTTATTTACGTTCTGTGCTATTGACATGTGGGTCCGGTTACTGTTCATGGGGTCCACTGTCGCCAGGGCTCATCTTGATCGTGCCAGCGACCGGTGGGACCCTGGGTCGTGGGCGCTCATTTATCTTGGCCGCCGAAGCGAGGCCCACATCGAGAATGAAAATAAAAGAAATCGCTCAACCGTGCGCGCGGAGCCGGGCTCGAACACGCGACGCGGGAGCAGGAGGGAGGGAGGGATAACGCTGTAAGCCACTCGGACGACCGAGCGTTGCTTACCATATAAGGGTAAGTATACCTCTTGAGTTAGCTCGCCGAGGGGGTCGGGCTGAGGAAGAAGAAGGCGACGGCGCCGGCGGCGAGTGGTGGCCGGAGAGGGCTGGGAGCTGCGTGATATGTAATCCTTGCGCGATGGGGAAGCTTCTGGTGTAGGCGGCTGGGGTGGAGGATTACGGTGGCGGGCCGGCGGCGTGCGACGGCGGAGGTTCGGGAAGGTTCTTCGGTGCCGGCGAAGTGGAGACCACAGGAGGCGCGGGGGAGACAGGGGATGTGCTAGTGACGCTCCAGAGGCGGTCCCAGAGCAGGGAATTAAGCTCGGGCGGCCTGGTTTGGCTGATCGGCCGTCGCCGGAGCTGGGGAAGACGAGAGCGCCGGCGGGGAGATTGAGGCTTCTCGGTACTATTGCAGCTAGGGAAGGGAAGAGGAGGGAGCTGCGACGCGGTTGAAGCTCCCAGGCAAGGCTTTTATAGCCGAGAGGAGGGGGACGCGCGGCGAGGGGGCGGAGGCCGCCGTTCTGTTGCCGTTGGAGGAGGGGGAAGAACCAAATCTCCCTGAGATTTTGTGGGAGAGAGAGAGCGGGAAAGGTGCACTCCCCCTCCTGTGGATTGCCCTGGAGGTGAGAGAGAGAGAGGGAGGATTCGCTACGGCGACGTGAGAGGAATGCGGGCGCGAGGGGCGCGGCCGCGTGGAGAAGAGAGGAGCCGGGGGAAGAAGACGCGGGCGGGGCCACCGGTCGGGGAAAGCAGCTGGCGCGCGGGGCCGCGAGGCAGCGAGACGTGGGCGCGGGTCCACTGGCCAGCGGAAGCGAGCGATCGGGCGCGGGCCCACATGGCAGAGGCGGGGGAAGCGCGCGTTGCGCCCGGGGCGGGCGCGCGATGGAGGCGCGGCGGCAGCGTCGCGCATCGGGGCGGCCAGTGGCGGCCGAGGAGGGGAAGGCGGGATGGAGCGGCGTGGGCCGATCCGGCCGTCTGTGGCGCGGAGGGTAAGTTGAGTTTTTAATTTTTCTAGATTTTTATTTTAGCTTTTAGAATTACCAAAACTTCCAACAAGGTCAGAAAAATATGAAAACACATCCAAAAATTCAGGAAAAATTCACAGAAATTCCTGATGACATTCTGGACTTAACAAAAATATTTTTAACTATTGTTGGTACTTAATTTATTTGCTTTCCTTGTTATTTATGGCATTATTTAAAATGAGGGCTTTATGTTTAAACCAAAATTTCCTCCATTCCTTTCTAGATCATCTTTTCAGATTCTTATTTAAATTTTTAATTTTTTTTTAACATGTTTGTTTCCTCTTTAACTTTTGGAATTTTCATCATAATTTTCGAGACAATACTAGAAACTCCAAATTCAAGATAAAAAGTAAATAAAATAATCCAAAAACTTCATAATTTAATATTTACATTTATCAGGATGTTACAAATCTACCCCCCTTAAAAAAAATCTCGACCCCGAGATTCAGCCTAATTAGTGAATAGGTCGGGTAATCTAAATCAGCTTTATTTTCTCGTTCCTAGGTAGTCCTCTTTCCTGGTACGATGGTTTCTATTGAGCCCAATTTTAGTGGGTGGTCTGATTCCCAACATTCTTTATTAGTAAAATCTTGATAGGCAATTTCCCACGGGTCTCAAGTCACACTTAGGCTCGACTGCTTTCTAAGGGTTTGATCTTTCTGATATTTGTGGACAGGTCTTGGGCTTGGATACATGGAATACATGGTGCCCATCTGCTAGACTTGCAGGCAGTTCTAGTTGGTAAGTTACTCCTCCTAGTGGTGTAGTCTAATATTCCTTTGGTGCCTTGTTAGCTAGTCTATTACAATTATGATGTCCAGAGTCTGGGCGGGCTACACTGTTAAGGGTTGGTTACCCTAGCAGGCGAGTTAAGTGCTTGTAGTTTCTAAAAGTTATGTGGATAACCTAAGCTTACTCACAAATCTTTTGGCTCTAAAAGATGAAATACCCTGATTGTGTAAAGAACATGCGTTGCTATTAAACTGACAAAGAACGTACCCATAAGAATTCTGGCGGCCTCCTGGGCTTCCTCAGCTGTGATGTGATTAACTTGGCCGCGGTTTTGCGCCGAGGTGTTCTGGCGGCTTGCGAGCTCGATTCCCTTTCTTTGGGTACCAAGGCTTGATCGGGTAGCGGAGGCCTAAATTGATTCTCATGGATTTGTCTGCGCGTTGCGCACCGGTGACAAAGTGTCCCTTCTCTCCACATCCAAACAGCTCCGGTGGTGACGGTGCGCTCGGTGGATCGGCTTCTGAGCGTGGCGTTTGGAGGAGCCACCACTGGAGCGAGTCTTTGGAGATGAAGCATTAGATTGGTTAGGCTTTGAAAAGGAAGGTTTGTTCGAATCCTGAATGAACCTTCCTTGAGGTTGTGGAGTTGTCATCTTGCGCTACGATCGCCTCAAGAATCTTCTTCTCATTTTCCAAGGCCAATGCCTTGCTTACCAGCTGGTGAAAGCTGGCGAAGTCCTGGGTGATCAGCTGTACTCTTAGTTCATCCTTCAATCCTTCAAAGAATCTGTCAATCTTTTCTTCTTCTTCTTCGATATCCTTCTGAGCATACCGGGCTAGCTGCGTGAATTTTGTCAGATATTCATTGATGGATAAGTTCCCTTGCTTGAGATTGCGGAACTCATTCTTCTTTATCCGCATTATCCCGGCTGGAATGAAGTTGTCCTTGAAAGCCTTCTTAAACTCTGACCATGGTATAGCTTCTGTATCACCTCCGGTGGTAGCATCTTCCTGGCCTCTGGCAGCCAAGTAGTTCTCCCACCATGCTGCTGCAAAGACCTTGAAGCGGTGTGCGGCAAACACCACTTTGTCTTCATCGCAATCTTGGTCAACCTTAGCTTCCTTTCGGTATCTCGAGCGGTCTTACGCTTCAAGGGTTCTTCGCCGATGTGAATGTAATTGGTCCGGTCCTCTCGAAATCTCCTAAGTCGACTCTGTGTCCGCTGAGCTTCCTTGCTATCCGGCATAAATGGCTTGCAGAATCGGGTTTGTTGTGCCATTACTTGGGCCATTGTGGGATTAAGCGGAGGGTTTGGGAGGTCGACATCGGGTTCTGATTTTCCTCGGGTTTTCGCCATGGTTTGAGTCTACCTCAGCATGCTGAGGGTTAGCATGGGTCCGAGATCGTGTAACTCTTGGATTGGACATCTGCAGTTACAGCCTCATAACTTAGTACTAAGACTACCCTTGAGAAAAAGGAAGGGTATCAACCCTCTTTGCAAAAAGAGTCATAAGATAAACGACAAAAGAACATTCAACATAAGGCCTTATGCCTGGCCATTTATTATCATACAAGCATTCACATAGCCAGCCTTTAGGCTGGACTTTGCGGTTACATAATATACTAAGGTTTGCTATGATGACGACTACAGTACTAAAGGACTAGTACCTCATCCTATTTTACAGGAATTAGTAATTGCACCACGCATGGTAAGTACGGCACTACTCTACCTACTCCTTCATCAGTAAACTTGAGCTTATGGTAAATGGGCTGATCCTTGTAGTTTAAATAGTGCAAGAGCTTGCGTAGTATGCTAGCAAACTCCCCTTCATGAACTCCCTAGGCCAGGTAGCTCAGTTGCCTTTATCGCCAATTCCTGCCATCTGTAAATTAAATTACTAGGGCTAGAAATTTTCCAAAACAATTAATGAAAGGTAGAGTAGAACAGATCTAAGAGGGATACGGATAGAAATAGTATGCTATATTTTTCATAAATGCTTTTTGTACATTTAGAAATTACCACCCTAAGGTGCTTCTAACGACCATTCTATGGCTTTTACCTGTGATCGTATGCTCGATACAGTATTTATCGGACCAGATTTTTCAATCTGAATCTTACTGTGTTTCACTGCACTAATCCCTGGATCAGTAGTTAGTGCACACAGGAACATTGCTGAATCATTTCATACATCGCATAAACATTCATTATATTACACAAACTGAAATACACCACGTCGGGTGATAGTTTACAAAAGGGGTCGCTTAGGCCAATTGTATTTATTACAACCACACACAGCGGAATTATAACAAAAGTAAACCCAAATCCACAGGCAAGCGACTGGAAGGTACTGTGTGCATTATATGTCACCAGCTAACTAGTAACATACGTGCACACAACGCCGGAGGTCCACTTGTCCATGTTTCATCAACGAATCCTACGCCTTAGTTTCCTTCGTCGTTCTTCTCCTCCGTAGCGGGGCTTCCTCGGCGTAGTGGTCTTGCGCTCCTGCTTCTGGATTTTTGCCGCAAAGCGAGCGTGAGCACTCCGACCCCGTGCTCAGCGAATCAACACACAGAATGCAGTATATAACATGTATGGCTAACCACATGATGGCTTAGGTTTATTTTCTTTTGCGAAGAGTGCTTTTGAATACAATTATATAAAAATTCCCTAAGACTTGGCATTTTGAACACACGTATATGTTGAATGCAGTAATAATAGTGATTCAGATTCCATCCACCATTACATGGCATCTGCACCATATAGCAATTCTTCAGCGTTATAGCCGCTTAACTTACCACTGGGACGACACCCAGGACAATTCCAAACTAGGGCCTCACACTGCCCTCCACTTTTTCATTCCCATCCACAAAGCATTTTGAAATAGAACTATATCTGGTTAAGTTCCCCTGTCTGCCCTTGACCGTGGGCACGGCTATTCGAATAGTTTTAGACTCTGCAGAGTTTGTACACTTTCACCACAAGAGACAATCAACTCATTGCCCCACACGATTCCTTAGTCATGTGGTTGAGCGGACTATCACGAAGAACTGTTCAAAGTACCTCGCCCCTTCCATCATTTCACCCTATGGGTCGTTCCCACTTGCGATGGGTCCCATCGTTGTGCGGGATGTTCTCCTACGAACGTCTAGCAGGTGGCTCCCTACCCCGCTAGCCCGCCACGCAGAACTTCACCTTCCCCGGTGTCCCATTCAAGCCGTCACCTGATCGCCGCTTGCACATCCTCACACCGCCTCTGGAAGGATGACTTTCGTGGTCGGTAATTCTACTAAGCCAAGTTGTAATTTACTGGACTTGTGGTTGTCTTGTTGTACAGGTTGGCATGACAAGATTCAGTCCTTAGTGGTATCCGGCGGTCTATCACTAACCACTTTGTGCTTCCATTGCACCACTTGTGCTTCCACCGCACCACACTCTCACACCATCGAACCAATCCGCCAGATATTAAAGCATGTTGGGGTTTTGGAAACATAAGGTAATCATATCCAACATTTATCGGTCATTACCACCATGATTGCCCGAACAAATTTTCTCATGAATAAATGTGATGCTCGGGACAATTTCTTGCCCCGATTCCTATTCAATGCTAAGCATGGCATATGGTTACGGACTTATTTTGAAATGTTACTATTATATTTTTGCTAGGCGACAAGGTTCACACATTCAAATACTCAAGGAGGGTAATAATATTCAAGGTAAACAACGGTATATAACTAGAATATCAAATTTAGCATGCATTTTCATAAAACTAATAAAGAATGCAATTTGTTAATTTAAAACAAAGTAATTTGTAGAAATGTAGGTTCAACATGATCAAAGTATTGACTCGCCTTGGTCACGCGGTCGGTGCTTGATTGTCAGGGCTTCTAGTCTTCTTTGCCTCGATCTCTTCCTCTTGTGTCTCGTATGCTATTTTAGCGCGCTTGACATTTATACAAAAAGAAAAGCAAACAAATCAAACCAATAACACAAAAAAATTCAAATGAACTCTAAAAATTATGATTTCGGTTCCATTGGACAGATCTTGAATTTAGATGAATTTAGAAATTTGTCTCGCTTAATTGGAGTTAAAATGTAGAAGTTATGATCATTCAAAGTTCTCAGTTCAGTTAATTCCAAATATTCTCAAATTTACGCGATGGGTCCCCGGCATTTTCAGATTTATTTTTAATTTTCCTTTTTATTTACGTTACGTGCTATTGACATGTGGGTCCGATTATCGTTCATGGGGTCCACTGCCGCCAGGCTCGCAGCGATCGTGCCATCGACCGGTGGGACCACTGGGTGTGGCCGCTCGGCCAGATCTTGGCCGACAAAGCGGGCCCACTGTCGAGAATGAAAATAAAAGAAATCGCTCAACCGCGCGCGCGAGTCGGGCTCAACACGCGACGCGGAGCAGGAGAGGAGGAGGATAACGCGTAAGCCACTCGGACGACCGAGCGTTGCTTACCATATAAGGGTAAGTATACCTCTTGAGTTAGCTCGCCGAGAAGTCGGGCCGAGGAAGAAGAAGGCGACGGCGCGCGCGCAGTGGTGGCCGGAGAGGGCTGGGAGCTGCGTGATATGTAATCCTTGCGCGATGGGGAAGCTTCTGGTGTAGGCGGCTGGGGTGGAGGATTACGGTGGCGGGCCGGCGGCGTGCGACGGCGGAGGTTCGGGAAGGTTCTTCGGTGCCGGCGAAGTGGAGACCACAGGAGGCGCGGGGGAGACAGGGGATGTGCTAGTGACGCTCCAGAGGCGGTCCCAGAGCAGGAATTGCTCGGGCGGCTGGTTTGGCTGATCGGCCGTCGCGGGCTGGGAAGACGAGAGCGCCGCGGGAGATTGAGGCTTCGGTACTATTGCAGCTAGGAAGGGAAGAGGAGGAGCTGCGACGCGGTTGAAGCTCCTGCAAGGCTTTATAGCCGAGAGGAGGGGACGCGGCGAGGGGCTGAGGCCGCCGTTCATTGCCGTTGGAGGAGGGGGAAGAACCAAATCTCCCGAGATTTTGTGGGAGAGAGAGCGGGAAAGGTGCACTCCCCCTCCCGTGGATTGCCCCGAGGTGAGAGAGAGAGGGAGGATTCGCCACGGCGACGTGAGAGGAATGCGGGCGCGGCGCGCGCGCGTGGAGAAGAGAGGAGCGGGGAAGAAGACGCGCGGGCCACCGGTCGGGAAAGCGGTGGCGCGCGGGCCGCGAGGCGGCGAGACGTGGCGCGGGTCCACCGCCGCCGAAGCGAAGCGATCGGGCGCGGCCCACATGGCGAGGCGGGCGGCGCGCGTTGCGCCATGGGTCGGGGCGCGATGGAGAGGCGCGGCGGCGCGTCGCGATCGGGGACGGCCAGTGGCGCCCGGAGGAGGAGGAAGGCGGGATGGAGCGCGACGTGGGCTGATCCGGCCGTCGTGTGGCGGCGGAGGGTAAGTTGAGTTTTTAATTTTCTAGATTTTTATTTTAGCTTTTAGAATTACCAAAACTTCCAACAAGGTCGAAAAATATGAAAACACATCCAAAAATTCAGGAAAAATTCACGAAGTTCTGATGACATTCGGACTTAACAAAAATATTTTTAACTATTGTTGGTACTTAATTTATTTGCTTTCCTTGTTATTTATGGCATTATTTAAAATGAGGGCTTTATGTTTAAACCAAAATTTCCTCCATTCCTTTCTAGATCATCTTTTGATTCTTATTTAAATTTTTAATTTTTTTAACATGTTTGTTTCCTCTTTAACTTTTGGAATTTTCATCATAATTTTCGAGACAATACTAGAAACTCCAAATTCAAGATAAAAAGTAAATAAAATAATCCAAAAACTTCATAATTTAATATTTACATTTATCAGGATGTTACATGTATGCAAAAAATTGCCGATCACTGAACCAATCATCAACAGCTCTGAAGACAATCCCTATCAGAGTATCAGTGAAAAGCCCCAAAATTTCAAAATCCAAAAATTTGTGAATTTTTGCCGGTTTTTGGGTGAATTTCAGAAACTTTCCTTTTGGGAAAGTTTCCCCGTTCCGCTTTCCTTTACGGGCCGGGCGTCTTCTTTTCTCTCCGCGCCCCGCTTCTTTCCGCCTTCTCCATTCCTCGGCCCCCTTCCGCGCGGACGCCTCCTCCTCCCTCCGGTGGCGCCCGCTCCCTCCCCGCTTTCCTCGCGACGCGCGCGCGCGCTGCGCCTCGCGCGACGCCGCCGCCCTCGGTCGCCTCGCCGCGCGCCGACCGCCACGGTCCGAAACCGTGGCGCTCCGCGCCACGTCGCCGCCCCTCTGCGCGCCCTTTGCGGCGCGCGCCGCCTCCTCCTCGCGCGGGCGCCCTCGCCCGCGGCTCCCGCTCTGCCTCGCTGCTGTCACCCCGCCGCGAGACTCGCGCCACGCGGCGCCCGCTCTGCGTCCGACCCCCTGCGATCCCGCCGTCCCCTCCTCGCGCGCGACGCACCCCTCCCATGCCGCGGCGCCACCCTCGGCCGTCTTTGTCACCTCGCCATTACGGCCGCTCGGCTCCGGCCACCGCCCGTCTGCGGAGGAGACGCCCCAACTCCCGTCATTCTCTGACTCCGCGCCCTCCGTTGCCTTCTCCCGAGGACTCCTCTCTCCTCGCCCGGTACAAATACCCCTTCCGGCTCCCCTCACTCCTTTGCTTCCCGAGCGCCCCAGTACCCCGTTCGCTCCCACTACTCCCCGCCTCCCCGAAGCGCCAATTGGAGCCCATTGCCGAGGCTCCGCCGTCGTCTCCCCTCGCGCAAGCACCCCGTCAGCGGATCTTCCGCTCCCTCCTTATTCCTCAATTGCTTTCGCCTGCAGCATCCCCTCCGTGTGCTGATCCTGTTGGTGGGTCCCCTTGGCAGTACTCGCCGTGGAGCGCCGCCGTCGGCTCCTCCCGCCGTCGCACCCCTCCCGTGGCCAGCTCACCTCGCCGCCTCCCAGCTCCCACCGCCACCTCCAATGTAAGCCTCCAACTCCCCAGATGGTGTAGCCGCCCCCGATTGACCTCTCTCGCCATCGGTGACCCCCTCCACCGCGGACGGACCGAATCACCCCCTTCTCTCCCCTGCCATCCCCGTTGGTCCCCGCACCCTCCAGAGCCCCAAAATGGACTCCTCTCACTCAGACCTACCCGGTGGTACCCTTCTTTGCCGTCGGGACCCTTCGCCGTGGCCGGAGAGCGAGGACGCCGCCGTCTCCGTCCCTCGGCTGCGCGCGCGCGGCTGGAGGTAGAAGACGATGGCGTGGCCCCTCCTCTGCCTTCGGATCCGCTCGTTGCGTTTAACCGCGTTGGATCCTCCGCACGGTTCGCGCCTCCCTTAAGTCCCAGCCGTCCGATCCCCGTAAAGACGTCACCCCTCGTCCGTCGGATCACCCGCGCGTACCGCTTCGCCGCCGCATCCGGGCCGCACCGCGGGGACGCGTGTCGCCCATCCGCCGCTCGTGGGCGCTGCGCTGGGCGCGGCCTCCGCGCCGCTCCGCTCGCAGCGCTGCGTTCAAACCCCTGGTCGGGCGCCATCAGAGCGACCGGACCGGCCCGATCTTGTGTATTTGAATTTCCCCGGATTTTCCAATTTCCAATATTCCAGAAAACTCAAATAAATCCTAGAAAATCACAGAAAATCCCAAAAATTCCCAAACTTCACCACTTTGCTCCAAATATTATCCCAGACCCTCTGGTGAACTCCATTTCCACAGATCCTCCCACATAAATTCCTAAAAATCCATTTGGGGTGTTTATGCAATTTACTCCTTTTCAAATAGTTTATTTTTCCTCGCTTGATTAGTCTCAAGCTGGATTTAATTTGTTTTGTATGTTTGCGCTAGTGTCGGAGACTCCGGAAGTTCAGTTGCAGCCTCAGGAGCCAGGAGATTCTTCGTTCGAGCTAGCGGAAATCATTCGGATTGACGGCAAGTCCCAAATCCTTTGATCATATTGAAACCCATGCTGTTCATATATGTTAATATGCTATTTGCATTATGTTAATTGTGAAATGTTAGTTTGAAATAAAATAAAATGTTTAGAATGGCTTGTTATGTAGTTAATCCTATCACCGTTAAATGCCATGTTTAATTTGTAGCCATGCCTTTGAAACCCTAGAATTAATTATCTGTTAATCTAGATAACTGTAGATTATTATCTTCATGCAAAGTCTTGTACATTGATAAGGCTGTGGCTGCGGGCCAATAGAATTTGCAAACCCGACTCTAGGGTAGGGTGGAATGGGACACCGTGCCCTAGAGCGGAGAGTGATTGCGGGCACAAGGTAGGGTAAGGGGATTGTGGTGCGCCGTGAGACGGTTTTCGCCCATCTCTTACCCTAGGATTGGAGTAGGGTAAGTGGGGTTGAGGTGCGCCGCTAGCGGTTTCGCCACCGCTACTCCTAGGTTGGGTCGCGGCCCGTGAGGTTGCGGACCATGTGAAATTAAGGACTAAAACCCTTATGCTGAGCAAATGTCATAGAACCCGCTCAAACCACAGGAGTTGACTTGTCAACACTTGTCTAGTAGCTGCTCAACTCGATTGAAACTCTGCAGGTGTGGCGGTGGAGGAGGTTTAGCAGTGAGGTTAGGCAAGCCGTGATTGGGTGCCTAACAACGGTAGAGTTCACTCGAAGCGGCACCGTTTTCTTTTCTTTGTGTGTGTGTGTGAGCGAGCCAGACCCGAGTGAATTCTACCGGGTAGAGCCTATATAAAGAGCTGAGCAGTGACAAGACCTGGCTTTCTTAACTCTTTAGCGGGAGTTAAGGGATCGTGTGGGTAAAGCTGAGCAAACTCTGCAGAGTCAAATAAATGGTATTCGAATACGCCGTGCTCCCGGTTATTGGAGCTGTGTCACTTGGGTGATTCCAGCAGCAAAGCTTAAGTAGTTTTGTAAACATTTAACTTGTTTAGGTTGGTTAATGAACTCTTGTTGAAAACCCCTGAGATCTTAAGAAGTAAGTTTTGAGTCCGTCTTATTAAAATGATTGCAAATAAAGCGCATCCACCGAAAGATAATAAACCAAATATATTCCCTTCCTTGAAGTTCCGTGCATGTAGTAAGTTAAGATCCTTTGGGATTTCTTGAGCCGGTTGGTTGGCTCACGGCTTGCTAAATCTAATCTTTAGAGGATCAAGGCGAAGGAGAAGGTCTCCCCGTTGAAGAAGTCCCGGAGGACCTTTTCTTCGACGAGGACCCTTGGCTGTAGGTCTCGGCGCTCAGCGGATTCGGAAGACTTTTGTAATGTAAATATGCTTTGGGCTTGCACTTGTTGTAAAAACCCCGGATGTTAATCCTTATGTCAAGTATATGCTGGACTTTTGTTGTAAGCATGCGATGGTATACTCTCGCGCGACACTCCATAGCTGTTCATGCTTGGATAGTTACGAATGTCAGTGTCCTGACGCGCTACAGAAACGGGCGTTACAAGAAGTGGTATCAGAGCCAGCTCTTTGACCGTAGGTTGAGACCTAAGGCAGTCTAGGAAGCGATTTTATCGCAAAATTTAATTTAAGTTGTAAAAAGGGTTTACGAAAAACATAAGTATTATTGCTGTCTTTTTCCTCTCTTGTGCTACCTTTTCTATCTTAGTCTAATCTTGCTTAAGTTTTATTTTATGCAAAGTGTTTATTGCTTTACTTGTCTAACTTCAAAATTCCGTTTCCGGCAGATGGTGCACTATGTTTTCTCCCGACCTGACCGTATGGAGGGATGGCCATACAAGCTTTGGGAGATGAGGAGGTACCTTGGTTCGAGGGAGCACTGCAGCCCAGTGTTCCGTGCAGTGAGCCGCACCCGTGGGGAGCAGCTCTACGAGTGGAAGGCGTGGGTGGTCCTTACACCCCTGCCTATCCGCCCCGACCAGGAGCGCAGGTTCGTCGCCAGGAGGATGGACCGAGACGACGCAGTTCAGGACGCGGCCCAGAAGGCTGCGTTCTACTTGCGAGACTACTACGCCCTTGAGTTCTCCTTCACTCCCTTCGACCTGGTGCCACAGCAGCGTCGCCGAGGCCTGGCCGTGCCTCAGTTCGGTGAGGATGACGATCCCCGCCTCGCGGGCATCGCCGTCCTTTGGGCACAGCAGATCGTTCGCACGGCGCGCGTCGCCGAGTCCGGAGGTTCCAGAGCAGCTCGGGAGGCTCGAGAGCGAGTTGGCGGCTCGAGCCTCTCCGTCGCTTTGAGGAGATCGAGGCCGTGGATAGCGGTGAGGAGCCGGCGTCGATCCTCGTGCTCCACGGTGCAGTCTAGGCGCAGCGCCGCCGATGACCACGGTAGAGTACCGTGCTCGGTTCCGCCCGGCAGCCCCGCTTGCCCTCCCAGCACCTGGGGACAGGGAGGAGTAGACGCTGTACGCTAGTGGTAGCCTGACCCTTTTGTAATAGCTGTACTTTTGGTATGTAATGCAAGTGCACACTCGAACCCTAAGTGGTCTGCGTACCGCTTGCTTTATTGTGGAACTTATGTTAATTAATCCTTTATGTTGCTTGTCTAAATTATCAGTATTTCCTTCTGTGTGTTCAAAGCTTTCTTCTGTCCCCTTTCACTCTCGCACTTACCCTGTTCACCCTATACTTACCTTGAAATTCAAAGTCTTACTTACCTGCTCTTAATTGTAAAAACCGCTGCAAATCTAACCTCAAGTTCCCAATAAACAGATGGAGCCAGCAGGGCAGACGGGTCAGACCAGCGGGCAGGGTGCACCTGCCACCGACCAGAACACACTTGCAAAGGTTATTGAAATGTTAGAAAAGAATCGATATCAAGGAGAGCAGAATATCTTGAAAGTGTTAGATCAGCAAGCTCAGCTTCTCGAACAGATGGCAACCCGATCCTCCAGTGTTCCTAGTGGGAGTAATGCTCCTCGGGATGGTTCTCAAATTTCCACCCGATGGGCAGATTTTCTGAAAACACGTCCACCGGTCTTCTCCACCTCCGCTGACCCTACGGTAGCTGAGGATTGGCTTGTGGACGTGGAGAGAAAGCTTCAAACAGCTCGATGCGATGACCAAGAGAAGGTGTTGTACGCATCCCATCAGTTGCAGGGTGCTGCAGCCACGTGGTGGATTAACTACCAACGCACCCTACAGAACAGAGACATTAGTTGGGAGGACTTTTCAAAGGCCTTCCGCAAGGCACACATACCAGATAGCGTCATGGAGGCTAAGCGTCGAGAATTTCTTGCGCTTAAGCAAGGAGGACGCACCGTTATGGAGTACTTACATCAGTTCAACCATTTGTCCAGGTTTGCCCCAGAAGATGTTGACAGCGAAGACAAGAAGATGAATAGATTCAGGACTGGATTACAGCAGTCTCTGAAATTTCATATTTCAGCTCTGAAGTTCCAGGATTTACATGACATGGTGAACAGCTTAATCACCTCAGAAGAAGCTAGAGGAGAAATGGAGGACTATAGGAAGCGTAAGGCAGTACACAAATCCCAATCCTCTTCACAAAATGCTCAACGAATCAGGACATCGGGATCGCCCTCATATCGATCCCAATCCTCCCGCCAGTTTGTGAGGTTACCGAGGACTCAGTCTGGCCAATCACAGCAGTATAATTCTCCTTTGCCACTAGCGCTCAAGTGTCCCACCTGCGGTGGAAATCATCTTGCTAGTAGCTGCCCAAAGAGATCCAATGCTTGTTTTCACTGCGGAGAAGTTGGACACTATAGAGACCAATGTCCTAGAAGGAACTTGCCATCTGATGCGGCAAGACTGCAAGTCCAAAATCAGCAACCGCAAGAAAACAAGACGCAGTCAAGCCCTAGCACTCCCAAGGGAGGATATCTACAGATCAAAGCAGCTGGACCCCAGTCTCCAGCCGGCACAGCCAATTTCACGTCAGCAGGCCGAGGCAGAGGCCGTACCAGATCCACCTTCTATGCAAGGGTGAACCACGTGTCGGCAGAGGACGCCGCAGGGGCTAGCGACATCATTGCTGGTATGTTTCCAATCAACTCCATACCTGCGTTGATTTTGTTTGATCCTGGTGCAACACATTCATTTGTTTCGAAGAGTTTTGCTTCAAGAAATCAATTGCCTTCTGTTGCTTTACCAAGACCCTATGTGGTTGAGACCCCTGGGGTTAGAATGGAGTCCCACAATGGGTGTGCGGGACTCAGTATAAAAATCCAAGGGGTAGATTTTAGAGCAGATTTGTTGCAACTAGATATGACAGGATTAGATGCCATTTTGGGCATGAACTGGTTGGCCAAGAACAAAGGCAAGGTAGACTGTGAGATCAAGACAGTGTCATTGGTCAATTCTGAAGGTCAGAAAGTGATAGTAGAGACAGATCGAGAAGTATTAAAAGATGCTAAGAAGCGTATGATCAACATGATAGCAGCCACACCTAATCAAGTACCAGTGGTACAAGAGTATCCAGATGTCTTTCCGGAAGAATTACCAGGAAGACCTCCTGACAGACAAGTGGAACTTGCTATTGAATTGATACCTGGTACCAAGCCAATTGCCAAACATCAGTATAGAATGTCAGCTAGTGAGCTGAAAGAATTGAAGAAGCAGCTAGATGAACTCCAAGGGAAGGAATTCATTCGACCAAGTACTTCACCGTGGTCAGCCCCAGTCCTATTTGTGAAAAAGAAGAATGGAGAATTAAGGATGTGTGTTGATTACCGAGGCTTGAATGCTGTCACCATCAAAAACAAGTATCCTCTCCCCAGAATTGATGACCTGTTTGATCAACTCAAGGGTGCCAAAGTGTTTTCCAAGATCGATCTGCGCTCGGGTTATCATCAGCTTAAAATCCGAGAGCAAGATCGAGAGAAGACGGCTTTCATCACCAGATATGGATTATTTGAATTCACGGTCGTGCCATTTGGTCTAACCAATGCGCCAGCGTTATTTCATGAATCTATGAACCTGGTGCATATGGACCAATTGGATCGATTTGTGATTGTCTTCATTGATGACATCCTGATATATTCCAAGAGTGAAGAAGAGCATGCACAACATTTGCACATGGTATTGTCAAGACTGAGGGAACATCAGCTATATGCAAAGTTTGACAAGTGCAGTTTTTGGCTAAAAGAAGTGGCTTTCTTGGGTCACATCATATCTGAAGATGGAGTAAAGGTCGACCCAGAAAAGATATCTGCAGTTATGGAATGGAAACAACCCAAGACCGTGACTGAAGTAAGGAGTTTCCTTGGATTGGCGGGCTATTATCGCCGATTCATTGAAGGCTTCTCGAAAATTTCTCGACCACTCACTCAGCTATTGAAGAAGGACAAGCCATTCACATGGACCGATGCATGTGAAGAAGGTTTTCAGATGTTAAAGACCAAATTGACAACCACGCCCGTCCTGATTTTGCCTAATCCAGAAAAGGAATTCCAGGTTTATTGTGATGCTTCAAAGCAAGGTTTGGGATGTGTACTTATGCAAGACGGAAAGGTTGTCGCTTATGCCTCAAGACAATTGAGGCCGCATGAGGAGAATTATCCCACACACGATTTAGAACTAGCAGCTGTAGTGCATGCACTAAAAATTTGGCGCACTACCTGCTGGGGAATCGATGTGAGATATTTTCTGATCACAAGAGCCTAAAGTACCTATTTACACAGCGAATTAAACATGAGACAGCGCAGATGGCTGGAACCGATAAAGGATTATGATGTTGATCTTCAGTATCACCCGGGCAAGGCCAATGTAGTTGCCGACGCCCTTAGCCGCAAGGCTCGTCCAAGCAAAACTAGCAAATCAGAGTATCCGCCAGAATTGCAAAGGGACATAATACGACTGAACTTGGTGATCACAGAACAAGGTGAAGAAACAGCATTAGAAATTCAACCATTCTGACAGATCAGATTAAAGCAGCACAAGATGAAGATGAAGAGATTCAAAAACTGAAAAAGGATATTGAAGAAAGAGACTCTCGAGTATACGATAGACGAGCATGGAATCCTCACCTTCCGTGGTCGCTATTGCATACCCGACAAGAAAGAGTTAAGGGAATTAATATTGTCTGAAGCCCATTCGTCCCAATTCTCAATTCACCCAGGAGGTACTAAGATGTACCAAGATCTGAAGAAGAAGTATTGGTGGAACCAGATGAAGAAGGAAGTGGCAGAGTATGTAGCTAAATGTGATGTCTGCCAGCAGATCAAGATAGACCACCAGAAACCATCGGGATTGTTGCAACCTCTGCCAATACCCGAATGGAAATGGGACAGTATCGGCATGGATTTTATTACTGGACTTCCCAAGACTCGTGAGGGATATGATGCTATTTGGGTCATTGTCGATAGATTGACCAAAGTGGCTCACTTCCTCCCGATCAAGCAAACGTATGGGAAAGATAAACTTGCTGAGTTATACTTGACCAGAATTGTAACTCTACATGGAGTTCCAAAGAAAATTGTGTCGGATAGAGGAGCACAATTTACATCTAAGTTCTGGGAGAAATTACATGAAGCAATGGGCACTGATTTGAATTTCAGTTCAGCCTATCACCCCCAGACGGATGGACTGACAGAGAGAACAAATCAGATTTTAGAAGATATGTTGAGAGCTTGTGCTATTGTGTATGGTGCACTGAATACTTGCTTACCATTCGCCCAATTCTCATACAACAATAGCTACCAAGCTAGTATCCAAATGGCCCCGTTTGAAGCACTTTATGGCAGAAAATGCAGAACCCCTCTAAATTGGACTGAAACAGGAGAGCGACAACTTATTGGCCCTCAGATTGTTCAAGACACAGAAGAACATGTTAGAATTGTCAGAGACAGACTCAAAATGGCACAAGACCGACAGAAGAGCTATGCGGACAACCGCAGGAAGGATTTGAGTTTTGAAGTTGGAGATTTCGTCTACATCAAAGTCACTCCATTCAAAATAATTAAGAGATTTCAAGTTAAAGGCAAACTAGCACCAAGATACGTGGGACCGTTTCAGATTATCGGAAGAGTTGGGGAAGTAGCTTATCAAGTGCAGCTCCCACCCAACTTGTCAAGAATGCACAATGTGTTCCACGTATCTCAGCTTCGAAAGTGTCTACGTCAACCAACGGATGAAGTGCCATTGTCAGATATTGAATTGCAGGATGACTGCACGTATGCTGAAGAACCACTACAAATACTTGAAACATCAGAGAGGCAGCTCAGAAACAAGAATATCAGATTTTGCAGAGTGCAGTGGAAGAATCACACAGAGGATGAGTCCACTTGGGAACGAGAATCAGACTTGCAGCGGGATTTCCCCAACTTACTCCCTGGACCAAGTTAATCTCGGGGTCGAGATTCTTTTAAGGGGGGTAGGTTGAAAAGCCCCAAAATTTCAAAATCCAAAAATTTGTGAATTTTTGCGGTTTTAGGTGAATTTGAAACTTTCCTTTTGGGAAAGTTTCCCGTTCCGCTTTCCTTCGGGCGGGCGTCTTCTTTTCTCTCGGCGCCCGCTTCTTTCCGCCTTCTCCATTCCTCGGCCCCCCTCGCGGGCGCCTCCTCCTCCCTCGGCGCCGCCGCTCCTCCCGCTTTCCTCGCGCCGACGCGCTACGCTGTGCCTCGCGCGACAGCGCCGCCTCGGATTCGCCTCGCCGCGCGCCCGACCGCCACGGTCCGAAACCGTGGCGCTCGCGCCACGCGTTGCCCCTCTGCGCTGGCCCCGCGCGCGGCGCCGCCCTCCTCTCTCGCGCGCGGGCGCCCTCCGCCGCGGCTCCCGCTCGCCCGCCTTGCTGTCCCGACCGCCGCGAGACTCGCGCCACGCGGCGCCCGGCCTGCGTCCGACCCCACTGCGATCCCGCCGTCCCCTCCCGCGCGCGGACGCCTCCCCTCCCATGCGCGGCGCCACCCTCGGCCGTCTTGTCACCTCGCCATTACGGCCGCTCGGCTCCGGTCACCGCCCGTCTGCGCGGAGGAGACGCCCCCAACTCCCGTCATTCTCGTGACTCCCGCGCCCTCCGTTGCCTTCTCCCGAAGGACTCCTCTCCTCCGCCCGGTACAAATACCCCTTCCGGCTCCCCTCACTCCTTTGCTTCCCGAGCGCCCCAGCACCCCGTTCGCTCCCACTACTCCCTGCCTCCCCGAAGCCGCCAATTGGAGCCCACGCCCGAGGCTCCGCCGTCGTCTCCCCTGCGCGCAAGAACCCCGAAGCGGATCTTCCGCTCCCCTCCCTTATTCCTCAATTGCTTTCGCCTGAGCATC
Source organism: Dendrocalamus sinicus (assembly GCA_036346575.1). Taxonomy (NCBI): domain Eukaryota; kingdom Viridiplantae; phylum Streptophyta; class Magnoliopsida; order Poales; family Poaceae; genus Dendrocalamus; species Dendrocalamus sinicus. Next base: position 4,719,703 of record CM070656.1, on the reverse strand, counting down.
CCCTCCGTGTGCCGATCTGTTGGTGGGTCCCCTTGGCAGTGCACTCGCCGTGGAGCGCCGCCGTCCGGCTCCTCCCGGCCGTCGCACCCTCCCGTGGCGGCTCACCTCGCCGCCTCCCGGCTCCCACCGCCACCTCCAATGTAAGCCTCCAACTCCCGGATGGTGTAGCCGCCCGATTGACCTCTCTCGCCGTCGGTGACCCCTCCACCGCGGACGGACCGAATCACCCCTTCTCTCCCCGCCATCCCGTTGGTCCCGCACCTCCGAGCCCCAAAATGGACTCCTCTCACTCGAGACCTACCGGTGGTACCCTTCTTTGCCGTCGGGACCCTTCGCGTGGTCGAGAGCGAGGACGCCGCCGTCTCCGTCCCTCGGCTGCGCGCGCGCGGCTGGAGGTAGAAGACGATGGCGTGGCCCCTCCTCTGCCTTCGGATCCGCTCGTTGCCGTTTAACTTCGCCCGTTGGATCCTCTGTACCGGTTCGCCGCCTCCCTTAAGTCCCAGCCGTCCGATCCCCGTAAAGACGTCACCCCTCGTCCGTCGGATCACCCGCGCGTACCGCTTCGCCGCCGCATCCGGGCCGCACCGCGGGGACGCGTGTCGCCCATCCGCCGCTCGTGGGCGCTGCGGTGGGCGCGGCCTCCCGCCCGCTCGCTCCAGCGCGCGTTCAAACCCTTGGGTCGGGCCGCACTGTAGCGACCGGACCGGCCCGATGCTGTGTATTTGAATTTCCCCGGATTTTCCAATTTCCAATATTCCAGAAAACTCAAATAAATCCTAGAAAATCACAGAAAATCCCAAAAATTCCCAAACTTCACCACTTTGCTCCAAATATTATCCCAGACCCTCCGTGAACTCCATTTCCACAGATCCTCCCCACATAAATTCCTAAAAATCCATTTGGGGTGTTTATGCAATTTACTCCTTTTCAAATAGTTTATTTTTCCTCGCTTGATTAGTCTCAAGCTGGATTTAATTTGTTTTGTATGTTTGCGCTAGTGTCGGAGACTCCGGAAGTTCAGTTGCAGCCTCAGGAGCCAGGAGATTCTTCGTTCGAGCTAGCGGAAATCATTCGGATTGACGGCAAGTCCCAAATCCTTTGATCATATTGAAACCCATGCTGTTCATATATGTTAATATGCTATTTGCATTATGTTAATTGTGAAATGTTAGTTTGAAATAAAATAAAATGTTTAGAATGGCTTGTTATGTAGTTAATCCTATCACCGTTAAATGCCATGTTTAATTTGTAGCCATGCCTTTGAAACCCTAGAATTAATTATCTGTTAATCTAGATAACTGTAGATTATTATCTTCATGCAAAGTCTTGCACTGATAAGGCTGTGGCTGCGGGCCAATAGAATTTGCAAACCCGACTCTAGGGTAGGGTGGAATGGGACACCGTGCCCTAGAGCGGAGAGTGATTGCGGGCACAAGGTAGGGTAAGGGGATTGTGGTGCGCCGTGAGACGGTTTTCGCCCATCTCTTACCCTAGGATTGGAGTAGGGTAAGTGGGGTTGAGGTGCGCCGCTAGACGGTTTGCGCCACCGCTACCCTAGGTTGGGTCGGGCCCGTGAGGTTGCGGACCATGTGAAATTAAGGACTAAAACCCTTATCTTTGAGCAAATGTCATAGAACCCGCTCAAACCACAGGAGTTGACTTGTCAACACTTGTCTAGTAGTTGCTCAACTCGATTGAAACTCTGCAGTGTGGCGGTGGAGGAGGTTTAGCGGTGAGGTTAGGCAAGCCGTGATTGGGTGCCTAACAACGGTAGAGTTCACTCGAAGCGGCACCGTTTTCTTTTCTTTGTGTGTGTGTGTGTGAGCGAGCCAGACCCGAGTGAATTCTACCGGGTAGAGCCTATATAAAGAGCTGAGCAGTGACAAGACCTGGCTTTCTTAACTCTTTAGCGGGAGTTAAGGGATCGTGTGGGTAAGGCGAGCAAACTCGCAGAGTCAAATAAATGGTATTCGAATACGCCGTGCTCCCGGTTATTGGAGCTGTGTCACTTGGGTGATTCCAGCAGCAAAGCTTAAGTAGTTTTGTAAACATTTAACTTGTTTAGGTTGGTTAATGAACTCTTGTTGAAAACCCCTGAGATCTTAAGAAGTAAGTTTTGAGTCCGTCTTATTAAAATGATTGCAAATAAAACGCATCCACCGAAAGATAATAAACCAAATATATTCCCTTCCTTGAAGTTCCGTGCATGTAGTAAGTTAAGATCCTTTGGGATTTGCTGAGCGGTTGGTTGGCTCACGGCTTGCTAAATCTAATCTTTAGAGGATCAAGGCGAAGGAGAAGGTCTCCCGTTGAAGAAGTCCGGAGGACCTTTTCTTCGACGAGGACCCTGGTGTAGGTCTCGGCGCGCCAGCGGATTCTGGAAGACTTTTTGTAATGTAAATATGCTTTGGGCTTGCACGCCCCGCTGTAAAAACCCTGGATGTTAATCCTTATGTCAAGTATATGCTGGACTTTTGTTGTAAGCATGCGATGGTATACTCTTGCGCGACACTCCATAACTGTTCATGCTTGGATAGTTACGGAATGCCGTGTCCGTACGCGCCCCTGGAAACGGGGGCGTTACAATCAGAACACCATGCAAATGCCGCAAGTTAATCTAGTTACAACTTTATTTTATATCTCTCTCTTGAGACCAGTAATATCCATTGGCATGTGCATGAATTGCTATTTTTATTGAATGAGTTCTGCTAGGTCCTTTGCTCGTGAGGTTCTTGATCCAGGCCTAACATGGCAAGCAGAGCCTGAATATACAGTCGTGTATACATACCATCAGCACGACGGCTCCATTGCACACTCCAGTGTTTCTACACATTAATATATGGTGGGTTAGTTAGAGTTCCGTCTCCAGTGTTTTTCCAGTGAAAGATGCTAGTAGGTAGCTAAATTACCAACTACATACATGCTCAAGGGAAATGCCTTACACATACGTATTGAGCCACTTGGGGTTTTCCAATGTATTATGAGTTGGATCAGGTTAAATATATTGATGTTTGAGACTCCAATCAAAGATTCAAAGCATAAATAAACACAATTGGTATAATTTGCTAGCTGCATTTGGGCTCTTATTTGCCGTCCGCAGCCAAAGCACAAAGCCACTGAGCCGTCACCCTTCTTGGCTGCCCCATGTCCCTCTGCGCTGCCGCCAGCAAGGGCAGCACGAAATCACCGTGCCTCCCGCAGCTCGTGTGCGTGGAGGGCTGTGGCTGCTCGAGACTTGGTGTTGGCTTTTTGGGGATTAGAGTTATCAAGTTACTTGCTACCGCCCACGCTTCCACAGCCCCAAAAACCTCCGAGCTCTACTCTTCCTCTCCCATGGTGGCTGCCGCCAAAGACAAGCACCAGGGGTCCATGGGTACCTCTGGGCAACCTGGGGCAGCTGCCCCGGTGGTGGTTCCGCCACTAAGGGTGGGGGCTCCGGCCATCAGAGGATAGGCTAGAGCATGATAAAGCGCCTCCCGGTGGTTCTGCCATGTGTTTGTGAAGAGGATTACCTGGATGCTCTTCCGGAACACAGCTAGCTGTTGTACGTCACACAATCAGAAGAACCTACGCAACTTCAGGAGCGTCTTAGAGGAGGAATGGTTATCTGTGCATGTGTCTTAACTTTTTTTTCCTCTTTTGATCAGATGTGCATGTGTTTAACTAGTGGTACTCGGTAGTTAATTAAAATTTGGTTTCACTATCTTTGTTATGTCAGTAGAACTTGTTAAGGTAGTGTCACAGTCAGAAAAGATGCTGCTGGTCGTTCTAGTGGCTTGGAATCTAAATCATGAAAATTACAGCTCCCTCCTATCGATGATCAGATGGTGATTATACACATGGGACACATCACTCCCCAAGGACAGCAGTGAGGTTTTAATTCCTCGGCCGTGTTCGCCGCCAAGAGTGCCAGAAAGCCGGCCCGTTCTGATAATCTTTGCCGCGCGCAGTCGCCGGTACGTCGGACGATGACACGGCTTTAACTTAATGTGATTTTACTCTCTTCAAAGACTAAATCGAGTAAACCCTCTAGCAATACTGTCAGTTTTGGTCAGTACCAGGTGATTGAAAATCAGGCGGTCATTATGTACTTCAAAATTTCCGTTAATATTCTAGGAGAGAAGCACCGCTCTGTTACTCCCTAACACAAGAGTCCAGTTTTAGTGGTCCGAGAGACTGCCAGAGCATTCACCAGGGCGAAATGAACGTAACTTTCTACACTGCCATTGGTTTCCATGAGTACGCGAAATCTGATGGTGGCAGAGAATCTGGACATCACCGGCCGGCGAGGTCTCCGATCTGGACGGGTCGACGCGCGAGGGAGTTCGAAGTTGACGAGGTAATTTCGGCCAACATTGATCTGATCGGGCGCAGCTCGATTAGCCTGGGTACTGATCGGCGACATATAAGCACTAATCTGGCCCGACTACGCGCAGGATGTTTCCAAAGGCGCCTTGGCCCAATCCGATCGAGAGCGCCCAATCCGTACGTACAACGCGATAAGCTTCCACCGGCTGCGTTGCCGTAGCACGCATGATAAGTAGCATCAGCTGCACATATATACATCCCGTACGTGTGCGCAGCCGCGCGCGAGATAAAGCACGCACGGACGCATGCAGGCACCTCCTCCGGCTGCAGGGCGCTGCGCGCGGCAGGAGAAGCAACAGCTAGCACGCACACGTACAAATGATCGACCTTCTATGTCTCATTCAGGTGTTAATCGTACACATGCTTGCTCGAGAGCAAAAGCAGAGGCAAAAGTCGTCCGATCAATCGAAAGAGCAATGAAAAACGACGAAGAAGGGGAGGTAATATCAAGAATGGCAAATTGCAGATTCTGGTAGTGATGGCATGCAGTAGCTAGCTCTAGCTGGACCGACTAGCTAGATATGCGTCCCAGCACAACGTGTGTGTGTATCATGTGGCTCCCAGGAACTACAGGTACTACATACGTGTATATATATGGCTTATAACTGATTAGAAGTTTCCAAGATTTAATAGCCGGCTTATCAATGTAGTATAACGACACGCAGTACATTTAGAGGAACAAAAATGATACACTGATTTAATTAAGTTTTGTTAGAATGCACAATTTATGAAGCAAAGATGTCTGGACTAGGGGGCATCAATAACTGCCTCCTAAGTTTCAATTATTTTTTACACTTCTTTTGATTGAGTCATATGCTAGGTCTTAAATCTTTGTCGATCACCCTAAGCAAGCAATTTAAAAGTATGGTTATGGTCATTCAAAACTCCCCCTAAATTTATGCTTAGTGTAATGGTAAGCCATCTCATGAGGAGAAATTAGTGAGATCAGTTTTTTCGCATATAAAAGAGATCATTTTATTTTTATCTTCTAGTTTAAGAATAATAAGCTATTTCTGAGTCCGTAAGCTATGCCCGACCCAAACCGCAAAAACCTAGGAGAAGTAAGATCATGCTTCAACAAGGAAGTAGCATAGCTCAATTTAGATTCTATACTCAACTTAGCCTATTTGATATAGCATAAATTATAAGAGGAACACTAAAGCAAATCTAGTCATAAGATTCAACAATGACAAGTTTTAGTTCAAGTGTTTCACATTTAAGGAAGCTAGTATGGCAAAAACTAAGCTACACATAGAAAGACATGATAAATCTAACAAATTAGCATAAAACATTATAAGTTGTAAATCAAAATATCATGTCACATAGAGATAACAGTCAAAGCTCTATTTAAATTTTACAATATAAATTGCTGAATTTAAATATGCACTATGTTACAATGAATGCAAAGAGTCAAAGTCCCCCTCAAAGCAAGCCAAAAGCACGAATAACCCTCAACTCACCTCGCAAAGAAGTAAAACGAGAAGAATTAAGAGTCTTAGTAAAAATATAGGCAATTTGGTGCTTTGACTCTATAAACTGAAGAACAACATCTTCTTCTCTATATGATTTCTAAGGAAATGGTATTGAATATCAATGTGCTTGGTCCTAAAATGTTGCATTGGGTTTTTGACAATATTTGTGGTACTAGTGTTATCACACATGAGAGGAACAGTATCCAAGGTTAACCCATAGTCTCGCAGAGTAGATAAAATCCAGAGAATTTGAGAACAACTACTAGCAATAGCTACATACTCTGCTTTTGCTGTGGACTATGTAACAGAGGACTGCTTTCTAGATGACCAAGAGATAAGAGATGTGACTAAGTAATGATAAGTGCCTGAGATACTCTTTCTATCTATCCTACATCCTGCAAAATCAGTATCAGAGAAAGCATGAAGAGAGAATGTGGAATCAGAAGAATACTATAGTTCAAAGTAAAAAAATGTGATGAAGATACTTGCAAATAAGATGCACTACTCGATGATGAGAGGTATGAGGGGAAGCCTGAAATTGAGCACAAAGACACACATTTAAGTGTATGCTTGGCCTAGAAGCGGTGAGGTAGAGGAGGGAGCCTATCACGCGGTAGTACTCCTTCTGGTGCATGGGCTCTCCATCCTTGTTAGGATCTAGCACGGTAGAAGTGGCAATTGTAGTAGAAATAGGTTTGCTGCTTTCTATGTCGAAGTGCTGAAGAAGGTTCTTGGTGTATTTGCTTTGATGGATGAAGGATCATTCCTTCAGTTGCTTGATTTAAAGACCAGGAAAAAAAAAGTTAGCTCGCTCATCATACTCATCTCGAACTCCTTACTCATAGAATTTGAAAATCTAGACACCAAAGTATGAGAGGAGCCACAAAAAATTATGCCATCCATATAAATCTGAATAAGAATAAAATCACTATCATGAGTAAGAGTGAATAAGGTTTTATCTACCATTCCTATTTTAAAATCATTCTTAAGCAGAAAACTCTTAAACTTATCATACCAAACTCTAGGGCTTGTTTCAATTCATACAAAGCTTTCAAGAGTTTACACATATGGTTTGAGAATTTGGGATTTTTAAAACCAAGAGGTTGTTTGACATAGACCTCTTGTTCTAAGAAACTATTCAGAAAAGCACGATATCCATTTGAAACAACTTAAAATCCTTAGGCACTACAAAAACTAACAGAATGCGAATGGCTTCTAATCTAGCTACAGGTGCAAAGATCTCTCAAAGTCTAAGCCCTCTACATAGGAGAAGTCCTGAGCTACAAGTCTAGCCTTATTGCAAACTACTAACTCATCCTCACTTTACTTGTTTTTGAAAACCCATTTTGTACCAATTACATTATGACTAGGAGGAGGTCCAACTAAGGTTTAGACTATGTTTCTCTCAAAGTTTTCAAGCTTTTCATGCATGGAAATGATCCAAGAGAAATCATGTAAAGCATAGGTGATATCTTGGGGCTTAAAAGCAGAGTGATCATTATAATCTGAGAAGATAAACATGGAGCGAGTAAACCTCTCATAGAGATCCTCAATCATGTGCTTTTGAGGGTGTTGTCACTAAATATGAAGCGGTGATCTTGGTGTAGACTAGCAGAGCCTGATGTATAGTGTTCAAAGAAGCAGTACGGGGTTTTCTAGTTCTTTTTTCAATGTAGCGGGAGAACTATTAGGGTTTTTCTTCTTCTACAGTGTACGCACGGATAACATAGATCTTAAAACAACGATGTCACTAGTGGGGTGGATAATTGCATGTTAAACCCTTTTGTTAGCCACCGTAAGTCAACTTGCATAAGCTAATAATAGGTAGTAATAGATTAGCATGTTGGAACTACTTGCAGAAAGGATAGATTTGAGATCTGCATGTGAATGCAACATGCACGGGTCCAGCCTTTCAGGGATCGGTCATGACGTCCCTGGTGACGGTCCAGGTGAGTGCGTGTTGCCTGGGACACTTGATTATATCCATTGTCCCTGGACGCAAGCAGGTTAGGTGCATCGGCAGTGCTTGAATTCTTCATCTTCCCCGGCTCCCCGGCCCGTGTGCCCAGTGAGGCAGTGACTGCCCGCACTGATGCATAGTGTCACGGCTTTCGTCCTTATTTGCCATGAAATCATGGAGAAAAACTAAGGAATAATATATCATTCAAATGGTATATTATTCTTAGCCTTTTTTTCACTCTCTTGTTCACTCCTTTCTTTCTTGCCCGCTCACTCTCGCTATTATGCGATAACCGACAGTGGCACCGTCGTCGCCAACAGGTTCACCACACCCCCTAGTTGTAGAGAGGACCTGGGGCTGCGCGGCCTGGCGGTGAGCGATGGCGGCCGACGATGGGTAATGGATAGCGTCGGAGGACAGATTGGCAAGATAAGAGCTAGAAGAATGTTAGGTTGGACGAAATGGCCGATGAGGGCGAGACTCACTGCTAGAGAGCCGATGGCGTGACGAGGCAGCGAGCTCACCGCTGACCGCAGGAGGAGGCGGGGGCAGGGCGAAGACACGCGGAGCTGTGACCGGCGTGTCGCCGGCGGCGATGGAGGAGGGACGCAACAAAGATGGGGAGAGGAAGGAGGAGGAGGAGAGGGCAGTCAGAGGAGCAGAAGCTATACTGTTAGTATCAATTTTGATGGTATAGCGTTCGATAGTTTTTCTTGAAATTATAACGGTCCGCATGTGCACATCAACATGATGCATGGTGGGACGAGGACTCCTGTGTTCTTTTCTTACTCAGGAACAGAGAACTTGTCTAAAATTAAGATGAGACTCCCGGCATGCAAGGACAATGAACTGGCACATGCGTACGTGTGTTCTGTAGCGCCACTCGTTTTGCTCCCAAGAATTTGCGGAGTCTAGAGTCTAGTACTCGGAAATACTAGTAGTTAGTGACGTCTTCCGGACGCATTTGCTCAGGCGTCCAAGTTCTCGGAAGGAAGAGAATTTGGACCGTGAATATATCTGGGTTGAATGTGGTACGAAAGGCTCCTTAGACCAAAAAAAAGGAAATAATTAGATAAATACAGAAATAATTAGATACCACCACTGTAAAGATCTCGATTTTGAGATATACCATTACAGAGCTTAGGTTTTGAAATATACCACTACAAAGTTGCTCTGTTTTGATATATACTATTATGGACCAAATTGCCTGTCTTCTTTCTCTTATTCCCTACCTCAACCAGACCACCACTTCCTCGTCACCCACTCGGTCGCCGTTACCATGAATCGGGCTCCAAGGAGTCCAGGCACCATACCTCATGACCGTTAGATCACTTTAAGATATATGTGTTTGGATTAGACGTGAGAATTAATGGGTAAACTGTTATCTATTACTGATATAGAAAGAGAAAACACTTGCCTTTCTTTTGCCAGACAGTTTAGGCGCACAGAGTAATGATTGTATCCTGTGATTTGTAAATTAACGCAATATTAATTATTTGCACCGTTAATTAATAAATAAATCTTTGATTTGTTGCACTGGGGTGTGAATGAGGTATGAGCATTGATTGTGTCGACCTTTAAATTTGGAATGGTAAGAACAGTTAAGTAGGTACGAGCATTGATTGTTGCACTCCACAAGGACGCAACGAGGAACATGTCGACATGGTTTATTTTGCCTTGAGCTTCTAATTTATTTTTTTATTATTTCCTTATTTCTAAAACAAGAGGAAGGAAGATTAGTTTGGCTGAATAAGTATGTAACGTCACGAATTTTGATGGGTATGTAACAGTAAGTGTATGGACATCAGGTGTATTAATTAGAGACATGCATACCTAAGATGCTTGTACTCGCTACCTCATACTACTCGAAATAGTTGCATTTTATTAAATTGGAAAATTATGTATGCATGATTTGTAAAGAAAATGGAGCATGCTATTGAATGGTACATGGATTAATTAAGACGAAGCTATATACTCACAAATTAAGGATTTGGAAAGAAAATGGTACATTCATTAGTTGATATAGCAGCCGACAAGGAAAGAATCAATGCATTTATACTCTATTACATCAGAAATGCACTTACGGTATATGGATTTTTTTGAAGAAATTTGTGCTTAAAAGGTGTTCTCCTCCGCCATATACCATAAATTTCTAAAATGAAGCGCATGCTGTGTGCATGCGAAATTCTAAAATGCAGCGTATACTGTGTAGTGGTTAAAAGGTATATACTCGCAAATTCTAAAATGCAGCGTATACTGTGCAGTGGTTAAAAGGTATACACTTGGCTCGGTTGTATACTGTGTAGGCTTTTTATAATGCCGTCGGAATTAATCTTTAAGAGGGTATATACTCACAAATTATCTTTAAAAAGGTATATACTCAAAAATGGATTTACTTTACCTGTTAACAAAAAAATCAAAAGAAAATCCCAACGTACCATCATAAAAAGAAAACAAATTGCCTAGTTCAAATAATTGCCAAAAGAATTCATTGTCAACCGTATGAATGATTTATGGAAGCAATCTCACTTACCAAATCAAAATTCTCTAACGGGTTGGATCTCAAGTTATCTCTAGAAATATCCATTATAATCTGTACGAATTTCAAAGCGATCAGACAGTTCTTAGGATTGGTGCCTGGGCACCATGGAGCCCTCATTATTTATACTATATATATATATATATATATATATATATATATATATATATATATATATATATATATATATATATATATATATATATATATAGAGAGAGAGAGAGAGAGAGAGAGAGAGATCTTCTACTTTCATATGTAGTTACTCACATTTTCAATACACCTGCATCTAAACGAACTTTAAATACTTCTTTATTACTTTATATACTCATATACTAATTATAAGATACTTCGATGTGGTACACATTATAAGATAGCTTATTTTATAAATACATTTATATTTGTACATAAAAAGAAGTATACCTAAAAAGTACATGCTATCTCTGAAAAAATGTATACCCACCTAGATAGTCTTATGTTCTTATATATATATATATATATATATATATATATATATATATATATATATATATATATATATATATATATATATATATATATATATATATATATATATATATATATATATATATATATACTCTTTATTGTATAAGATACTTTCTATAATATAAGATATGACACATGAAGTAAGTACTTCGGGAGTACAAATGAACCATGCTTTCGGTTGCCAACACGTACAGGACGTAGCTACGTAGGCATTTGGTACGGTTGTTTTTTCTTCCGAAGAGGAGCTAGCTGTGAACCTGTGGTAGTGACTGGTGACCACTGCGAGCTCGCTGGAGTACCATATTGAAGATGCATATGATGCTTTAAAAAAATGTAGGGGACCGTCATATATTGAGACTTTATAGAATTATTATAGGGAGGAAGAGCAAAAGTAAAAAAGAGGGCGTAATTTCATCCACTGGACTAAGGGTTTAAGCAATGAAAACTTGGCTGTTCTTTTTTATATAAAAAAAAACATACTCAAATGATGTTACCTATACACCACTGTAATACATGCATTAGTCATACATGCATGTAGGGGTGGCAATTTCCTCCACAGGGGCCAGCCCCACGGAGAATTTCCCGATCAGGGATGGGGGCATGGGGTGCTCTCCCTCCACAGGGGAACACGGATGGGCCCAGCTAGGCTAGCGAGACGGGGATGGGGATCGTCCTCCACTGCGGGGCCTTAGAGCATCTCCAAGAGATGCTCTTTCTCACCCCATATCTTCAAATATTGGGTATGAAAGCTAAAAACAAGCCTCCAACAGATACTCAAAAACACGCCCAATAATTTTGGTACTCCAAAATTGAGGTGGATCACCATCAAATATACAGTGCCTAGATGGTAATTTTAGGGATCCAAGTTTAGAGGAGCTGTTGAAGGAGGGGAAAGATTTAGAGGACAATTTTTTTAGGAAGACTCCTAATATGAGATTTTAGAGAACAAAATATTGAGCCTCTCTTGGAGATGCTCTTACGGGGACACAATGAAAAATAAAAAATATTTTTAAATAATATATTATAGTTTTTTAATATAGAAGATTGTATTATTTTTTCTATATTTAGACTAAAACTTGAATCTATATGTTAAAATATATTTTTAAACTATCTTTTGTAAAAAAGATACCTAAATAATTATAAATAAATAAAGTCATATTATTGTTTTTAAAAATATTTTAATCTGTTTTAATCTCCGTTGGATCCACATGGGGTCGATCCCTGCTGACGGGGTGGGGGGCCGTGTCCCCTGAGACAAGGTTAACGGTGTTACAACCAGAAAATAAAGTAACCAATGTACATGCACCTTTACTGTAAAGACATCTATTCTTGTAAAGGCACCTTCTTTGCCACTCCCTCATCATCTATATATACTCATGTACATGTACAGAATGAAAGTAATCATCAATTCATTTCAATCACTTGTTCCCTCTTGCAACACGTTATCAGCACGCACGCTCATCCATCCACACACGAGTGCAAACAGAGAAAAAACACAAAGGTTTTAAATGGCTACCAAAGATTTTGAGCCCCTCGCTCTCGATGGTTCCAATTACCCTACATGGGCTATGGACTTAAAAATCAACCTCAACACACATGGGTTGCAAAGGGTGATATTTGATCCTCCAAATGATCAAATGTCGCCGGAGATTGTGACATATTCCGTTTTAAGCATAATACGGAATCACATACATCCAGATTTAAAGGCGGAATATCTGTATGAGGAAAATCCACTTACACTATGGTTAGCCCTCAAAAATAGATATGAGCAGCAAAAAGCTGTTATCTTACCTGAGGCTAATCATGAATGAGCACATCTTAGACTCCAAGACTTTAAAACTGGTGGAGACTACAACCATGCCCTTCACGCTATTTGCTCTAAATTGTGTTTTTGTGAAAAGGAACCAACAGATGCGGATAAAATAGAGAAAACTCTCTCGACTATGCTCCCATCTGACAGGGTCCTACAGCAGCAATGGCGTGCTGCAAATTACCAAACTTATTTTGATCTTATGCATACTATGCTTCAGGCAGAAAAGCATGCTGAACTTCTTTTAAAGGATAATCAGCAACGTCCCATTGGGGCTGCTCCACTTCCTGAAGTTCATGCTAATCAAAATAACAACAAGTTCAGTGGTTCACTCAATCACTCAAAGAAGTTTAAAGGTAAACACAAACGCAATATGAAAAAAAATTCCATCTTTACCCTCCGGATTGTACTATACATACATCAAATCCGTTCAACATATTGCGTACAAAGTAATTTTCCAAAATATTAACACATTCCAAACATGGCATGATCGCCTTGGCCACCCAGGCATTGGAATGATGAGGAAAATTATTAGCAATTCAATTGGTCATACATATCTCAAGACAAAATTTTCGGAATCCTCAGATTTTGTGTGCACTTCCTGTGCCACCGGAAAATTGATTTTAAGACCCTCTTATCTTAAAATCAGAGTTGAACCACTTAAATTCCTTGAACGCATTCAAGGAGATATATGTGGTCCTATACAAGCATTGTGTGGACCGTTCAGGTACTTCATGGTTCTAATTGACGCATCTACTAGATGGTCACACGTGTGTCTTTTATCCACACGAAACCATGTATTTCCTAAGTTAATTGGTCAAATTATCCAATTACGAGCACATTACCCTGAATATCGAATTCAATCAATTTGAATGGATATTGCTGCTGAATTTTCATACCATGCCTTCAATGACGATTGTATGGCTCTTGGGATACAAGTTCAACACTCTGTTCCATATGTCCATACACAAAATGGTTTAACAGAATCTCTTATCAAGAGAATCAAGCTCATTGCAAGACCATTACTACAGATTGCAACTTACCAACATCATGTTGGGGTCATGCGATTTACACGCACGACTTAATCCAATTGCGCCCAATCGCTTATCATAGCACTTCCCCGCTACAATTAGTACGTGGAAATCCATTAGATATTTCCCATCTGCGAAAGTTCGGTTGCGCTACATACGTACCGATCTCACCACCGCAGCGTACCTCAATGGGACCGCACAGGAAACTTGGGATCTATGTTGGGTATAAATCTCCGTCAATCATAAAATACCTCGAGCCCCTAACAGGGGACCTGTTTACGGCCCGGTACGCTGATTGCATATTCAATGAGGAACATTTCCCGGCATTAGGGGGAGACAACAAGTACCAAACTGAATGCCAGGAAATTAATTAGAATGTACAAGGCATTCCTGCCTCAGACCCACGTACCAGAGAGACTGAACTTCAAGTTCAGAAACTCATTTATTTGCAAAACATTGCAAATAACCTGCCACATGCATTTACTGCTTATAAGGGTGTCACAAAATCCTATAATTCTGCCAAATATGTACCTGAAAGAGTGGAGGTATCGCAAAATACCACTCAACTCCCAGTTCAAAATAAGAGGGGGAGAAGTACGGTACAAACGGCGGATACAGTTTCTAACAAGCGACAAAGGAAACAAAAGAATGTAAATGCAGATCAACCTCAAGTTGATAGACACCAAAGGATCCTTAAACCCAGATCAACAGTGCACTCAATTACTGATCCTGGGACATCGGAATACCCCGACTCAAATGTTTTGGGAAATAACATTGAGTCATCAGGGGTCCAAGAAATTTCCACAAACTATACTGATTCTGGAGAATCATACGATCGTAAGACTACAATTGTCGACATTTATTTCTCCACAACAATTGCAAACAACCTTCAAAATGATCCAGATCCCAAGACCATGGCAGAGTGCAAACAGCGCTCGGACTGGACTCAATGGAAGGATGCAATTCAAGAGGAGTTAGCCTCGCTCAAGAAAAGAAATGTATTCACCAATGTGATACATACACCTCCCAAAGTATTCCCTGTCGGTTTCAAATGGGTTTTCGTCCGCAAAGGAATGAAAACAATGAGATGGTGAGATACAAAGCAAGGCTTGTAGCACAAGAGTTCACGCAGAGACCCGGCATTGATTTCAATGAAACTTATTCTCCAGTAATGAGTGGAATAATATTCCGATACTTAATCTCATTGGCAGTACAAAATCATCTATCTTTTCAGTTGATGGATGTAGTGACCGCATATCTTTATGGGTCACTTGATTCGGACATATACATGAAAGTTCCCGATGGAATTTCAATTCCGAATCCAAACGCAAATCGCAATATGTATTGTGTAAAATTAAACAAGTCTTTATACGGCTTGAAACAGTCAGGTAGCATTTGGTACCGACTAAGTGAGTTCCTAACCAAAAAGGGATACTCCAACAATGATGATTGCCCATGCGTGTTCGTTAAAAGATCCTCAACAGGATTTTGCATTATATCTGTGTATGTTGATGATCTTAATATCATTGGTAACACACAAGATATAGATGAAGCACTTAATCATCTTATGACGGAATTTGAAATGAAGGATTTGGGTAAAACCAAATTTAGCTTAGGTATACAACTTGAGCACCTTCATACATGCATCATAGTGCATCAATCAGCCTATGTCCAAAAATATTGGAGAAATTCAATATGGACAAAGCATGTCCATCGAAAACCCCCATGGTTGTTCGATCTCTCGACAGGGACAAAGATCCATTTAGACCCCGAGATGACAATGAAGAGTTATTTGGACCCGAGGTTCCATATCTCAGTGCCATCGGAGCGCTTATGTACCTTGCAAACTGCACCCGGCTGGATATTGCATTTGCGGTAAATCTACTTGCTAGACATAGCGCCGCTCCAACCAAAAGACATTGGGTAGGAGTGAAGCATATCCTTAGATATCTTCAAGGCACTAAAGATCTCGGTCTATTCTTCCAGAAGAATAAAAATATGCATTTAATAGGATATACTGATATAGGCTATTTATCAGATCCCTATAATGCTAGATCTCAAACATGCTTTGTATTTTTACACAGTGGAACAACCATCTCTTGAAAGTCTTCGAAACAGACTCTAGTGGCTACATTCACTAATCATTCTAAAATAATTGCATTATATGAAGCATCACGTGAATGTGTTTGGCTTCGCAGAATGATTAACCACATACAACAATCATGTGGTATAGGTGCTATCGCATCATCTACCATTATCTACGAAGATAATGCTGCTTGCGTTGTCCAAATGCAAACGGGTTACATAAAGAGCAATATCACAAAACATATTGCACATAAATTATTTTGCCCACATGTATTGCAAGAGAGTGGGGGAAATAAATATTCTGCAAACTAAGTATTGTGATAATCTCACAGACTTATTCACCAAGTCATTACCAACTTCCACATTCCAGAAATGTGTTTATGGAATTGGTATGTGAAGACTACGTGATTTGCAGATATCAGGGGGAGAAATCTCCTAAGATTTAACCCGTTCAATATAAATATTGTACTCTTTTCCCTTTATGAGTTTTTCCTCTAAGATTTCTCATTAAGGTTTTTAATGAGGCAATATGACAACGTAATCATAAATATATTATATCTCTATTTTTCCCACAGGGGTTTTTAAGGAGATATAATCATATATATGCCATATCAAATTTTCTCCTTAAATTTTCCCATTGGGTTTTAAAGGAGTTTTTCATGGCATATCTACTTTATAAGTTCTCCTCATATTTTTCCCTACAGGGTTTTAGAGGAGTTTTCCAAGATGATGAATCAAGGTGATCATATGAAGACACATTGGTTAAGGGGGAGTGTTACAACCAGAAAATAAAGTAACCAATGTACAGGCACCTTTACTGTAAAGACATCTATTCTTGTAAAGGCACCTTCTTTGCCACTCCCTCATCATCTATATATACTCATGTACATGTACAGAATAAAAGTAATCATCAGTTCATTTCAATTACTTGTTCCCTCTTGCAAGAAACGGGACGAGCGGGGTTGATCGGGACCCTCGACCCCTCGGCCGTTGCCACCCCTACATGCATAACATGTAGTCTTTTGTTATTAATCAGTCAAACATCCACGCTCACGCGTAAAAAAAAAAACGCTGACCATCTATCTCATTTTAGGTGTTAACCATCGTACAAATCTGCAGGTGGAAGACGAAAATAAATAAGCGAGAAAACGCAAACAAACATATCGATCGGTACAACTTCATGTGGATTTGGACGTACGTCTTTGGAGTTAAATGTTGACAGCTATATATTTTTAAAAAAAATCAGAGGGAGAACCCCATTTCAAATTTCACTATGAAAAGAAAAAAACAATTGACACACACATACACACATACGTGCATGTGTGTGTACATATATATACACATGCACATATATATACATACCTATATATATATATATGTGTATATATGTGCAGATAAAGAAACTAAAGATCACACACATGTAACTGGAACAGATATATGGGTGGGTTCTTTTGGGTTATATCGTATAGTTTTTTATTTTGAATTCATAAATTCTAACTATTTACGAGAGAGTCGAAGAGAGATAATTATATATGATTTTGGCAGATATAGATGAAATCGAAACAGTGTCTACTACAATTAATTTATAGATTTTTATTTTTTTTAAAATATTTCATTTAAAAATTAATTTCTTTGGAAAGCAAAAGCTTACCCGAAATAACGC
The DNA here is from genome assembly GCA_036346575.1 of Dendrocalamus sinicus. Lineage (NCBI taxonomy): Eukaryota > Viridiplantae > Streptophyta > Magnoliopsida > Poales > Poaceae > Dendrocalamus > Dendrocalamus sinicus. The sequence continues at coordinate 4,702,271 of CM070656.1, read as the reverse complement.
ATCCTATGTACAGACCAAGAAAGACATCCGAACATTCTTTATGTACGTAAGCATCACAAACTCGTGCAGCACGTTTACATCATGTGGCTCCCACCTTTCTTGGTTCGTATGCCTCATTAATTACTTTATAACAACTTTGCAAGATTTTTTGTAAGAACGAGAGCTAATGGTCAATCTTACTGTTTAGCAAGCGCAAGCTAACGGGATCTATCAAATCCTAGAAATTCTACGACAAACCAACTGCTTAATTAACATGAATAAAGTATAGTGTGCGACCAGCTCTAGCCTTCAGCTAGACGTAATGACACACTTGTTAATAGTACTTAATGCTAGCACACGAAGTCCACCGCAAACCCCGCAAGAACTTGGGCTGTGATTAATCTAGAACAGGAAAAATATATGTACTAATTTGGTCATACCTGTGGGGAAAGTTTACAGTGCGGAAAAAAGGCAATAGTTGAAGGAACAATGAGTGCTGAACGACTATCGGACCTGGTCAACTGGGTTGTTGGGTATGGCACGGCATATATCCGGATAGGATATGGTTATTAGATCCGGATGGCATGTTGATTTTACTATTAATCATAAGTAATTTTACTGTAAATCATAAGTAATTTTACTGCCAGTCGCTGAGCCACAAGTATTTTTACGTTAGTCACAAGTAGTTTTACTGCTAGTCACAAATAATTTTACTATCAAGTCACCAGTCCATTCTCAAAAAAGTGCAGTAACCCTAACACAGATAACTTTACTGTCAATTACAAATAATTTTACTGCACTGTCACACGAGAGTTACTGTGTACATCATGCCAGACCGAGGTACCAGCCTAAACAAGACATGCCTGGTAGAACCGGGCTGACAAAGCCCATTTACTTTTCGTACTGTGCCATATCTGGATCAACAGTACTGTCCTTCACTCCGGCACAGTTGGCTAGATCTAACGACCGTACATGTCAATGATGATGACGACTTCATATTATATTCTGGCATTGCTGCTTAACTCTGGAATTGAGTGTGATCATTTCGGCTTATTTTGAGTGGCTTATGGCTGAAAAGCACTGTAGCTGGCTGAAAAAATACTGTAGCTGACAGAGGCTTATTTAACATATTTAAATTTAAAAAAATTAAAAAATATAAAAAATATGTTAGCCCATTACGTATAATACAAACAAATACGGGAAAAAAAGAACCGGCAAAAAAGCTCAACAAAAAGTCAAAAGTTCAGAAAAAGACGAAATTTATGAATAGTGAAAAATAAGCCAGAAGCTAAAAGCCGAAGCCGAAATGATCACTAATGTTCCATTCATGGTGGGGAGTGCTACAACAACGTATAGACAGCGTTTCTCCGTGAGAAATGATCAAATTTCTCTGTGTTGGCATTGTAGTGTGTGGACGTGTCTCTTCTTATAATAACGCACATACATATATATCTCTATTGAGATCATCTCGTGCCCCTTTAATAATTCAATTTGCATCAAATTAAACACATGGCGCATGTATAAGAGAATGACTGTATCGAGTACCATGGATTATACTCACTGACAGATTAGTCAAATTTTGTAACAAGCATGACAAAATATAGTCAAACAGACAGTACACTTAGAGAACAGAAATACCACTACTATACATCGCATTAATTTAGCATTATTTAAGGTTTTAAGCTAAAATATACTACTGAAGGGCGTACGGAGCTTTGTGGCCAGTGGATCTGATGAAATCTTGAGCTTTTGATCGATTCCGATGTCATCTGCTCTTAATGTCGAAAATACGAGTCACAAGAATCAAAGCTCCAAAGACAAGTGGTACTTGCACCGTTGCCGTTCTCCTCCATGTCAGCCACCGTGGGCGACAGTGGCAAGTAGAACGCGTGGCTCCCCAGCACGTTTGGCGAGAAGAGCGGCTGCTGCGACCAGTCGAAGCTCCCGGCAGTCACTTGCACCGTCAGCACCACCGCATTATTTCTCATGGGCACGTCATCAGGCGCGGGGGAGTCAGCCGCTTCCGGCGGAGCCGCGGCTGCTCCGGCGGGTGCAGCGGCTCGGTTGGCGTGCGATACCGCGGCCGCGCGCACCTCCTGCGGGTCGCTAGTTCGGCCGACGGAGGGTGGCGAGTCCGGAAAGTTGAGGCTGGCCTCGGAGCCGGGGCCGCGGAGGCAGGCGAAGGCCGCGTCGAAGGCCCGCGCGGCCTTCTCCGGGGTGTCGTAGGAGCCGAGCCATATCCGCTCGCGGCTGTTGGGTAGCCGTATCTCCGCTACCCATTTGCCCCACTTGCGCAGCCGCACGCCCTTGTACTTCTCCGCGGCGCAACCGCCGGTCGACGGCGACCCGTGCGACTCTGACGGCTGCGGTGACGACGACATGTTCGTTAACTTGGTGCGAGTGAAGGCTGCGCGAGTCGTCGTAGGTAAAGTGGCTCGACGCATGGTATTTATACAATTCAGAGTGACGCGTTGGGACTTGGGACTTTGGGAGCTCGAGTCCTGGATGACGCGTCGGATGCTGACATATACGGGTGGCTGTCCTTGCGACGTGTCCATTGGGGACGGGGAGACGGGGCGACGTAGACTAGGATCACTATTCATGTTATCATGTACTATTGTCTTTTTAGAACAGAAGTTACCGGCGAATTTCGCCGGCTAGAATTTTTACAAAAAATTTAGTATCACAGATAGGGGTGGAAACGGATCGGATACGGTCGAATAGTCTCAAATACAAATACGAATCCATATTTTTCAAACGAATACGGATACGAATTCGAATATTCTCAAATACGGATACGAATATTCTCGAATACGAATACGGATATTTTCGAATACGGATTTTCTCGGATACGAATATCGGATAAAACGGATTCCTAGCGGTTTTACCGATTTTTTCACCAGTTTTTGACCGGTTACCGGTTTCAAACCGCCTAAATTCAAATTTTGAATCACAAAATTTGTACGAATATTTCATAGGTTCTAGAAACAGATCGAATACGAATCGAATAGTCTCGAATACGAATCGAATAGTCTCGAATACGAATACGGATACGAATATTCTCGAATACGAATGCGAATACGTATATTCTCAAATACGGATACGAATATTCTCGAATACGAATACGAATATTTTTGAATACGGATTTTTTTCTTACCATATTTGTGTTTTCTCGGATACGAATATCGGATAAAACGAATTATCCGTTACCGTTTTCCACCCCTACACAGACATATGCATTTGATTCTAAAAGAAAAAAAAATCAATTTGAGCTTTTAATCCCTGTCCCTCGCTTGTGTAGCATAGCTTTCTAAGGCGGTGCATTGCTGTGAAGCTGAGTTTTTAAACAGTTTAGCCCAATTACTTAGGAGCATGTCCGGCATGTCCATGCCCATGGCTATGCCACTCATACCACATCAAATCTATTATACCCTACTCGTTGCGGCTTTAACTTCTGACTTTTGATTTCTAGTTCACTATTTTTTATTTTCATCATTTTTTTGGATTTTTGGATTTTCTTTTTTCCTCATTCATTTGCATTGTCTGTTATGGGCTGATCTTTTCTGTTTTTAAATTTGATTATGCCAAAAAAAGTTACCAGTAGATACAATGCAATATAAGCTAACTACAATGCAAAATAAGTTACAGACACCCAAAAAAAGCCTAAATGAGCAGCCGCTAGCTTAACGTGGACATCGGTTTATTAAAGTCCCGCTTGAAATTTAGGAAATTTGTAGAAATCTTGCGAGATTTGCACCGTTTTTTTTACAAAAGTCCACTACCACACAAAAGTTCATCACAGATAGTTCGGAACCGTCATCACAAACAGTTCTTTAAACCATCTGACTTTATGGGTCAGTGATAATAGGAGTTATCACAAACGGTTTTCAACCGTCTGTGAAAACCGTATCACAGACGGTTCTAAACTAGGACCATATGTGATCGTCCGTTATAACAGATGGTTTGAAACTAGAACTGTCTGTGATCGTCTGTTATCACAGATAATTCGAAACTAGAACCATCTGTAATAGTCAGTTATCACAGATGGTTCTTGGTAAAAACCGTCTGTGATAGCTGTACTAGTGTTAAAAAAGTAGGTAATTTTACCATGGTTTGGATGCTCAAAATTTGGCTAACTCTGTATATTTACGATGGCTTGGATGGTTAAAATTTCTAAATCTTAATTTTACCATGGTTTGGATTTTGCTATGACTTGGATCTAGTTCTAGCTTGAGTGCTAGCGAGCGATTGACTATGCCAACCAAGACATGTTAGGAGCTTGGAGAGTTACAAGCTATGTAATTTGCGACAGTTGAAGAAATTATAAAGCGAAAGGATTCAGTAAAATTCAGTAAAGATAAGATCCAAAAGGTTTGAGAAGAAAAAAGATTGGAAGGCAATAAATAAATTGGAAGAAAGAAAACAAATTGCAGACAAGAGAAGTTACAAAATGACGAGTACATGTTCTTCTGATGAGAAGAACAGAACAAAATATGCAACTGAAATGATTGGATATAAAATTTCAGTTAGAAGATATTTTCATAAAGGTTTTGTTTAGTAAAATTTACTGTAGAGAAAGATTTCTCAAGAAAATAAATTAAGAATGAGTTTGTTGGCACTAATTCATTTTCTTATTGATATTTATCTGAAGTGACCGACATGTGAAAGATTCTCTGGATTAGTCCTGTAGTTAGCTAGTTGTTTCTTATTGCTAGTCAGCTGGATAATCCATTACTTAGCAGAAGATTAGATACTTTTTCCAGCAACAGTATGTGGCAACAAGAAAAGAATTCTAAGCTGCTGACTTACACATGTTGATGTCGGCAATGCCAGTGAATGCTTGAAGTTTCTAGGTACATATATATATGAGCTGCCGTAAAAATGTATGTGATCTGCTTAGTTAGCTATATTAAGTCAGTTGTGCGTATATCGGTTCCTTATGCCTATAAAAGGCTTGTTATCCTCTACGTATGGTGTGTGAAAAAGGAAGCTAGTTTGAGACGTAATACTAATGAAGCTAGATAGCTACATGTGTACATGTGTACGAGCAGATCACTAGAAAAAAGTGCTGCTGTTCTTTGAGTTACATACTCAAATCTGTTAAGGTATTCTCTGTTCCTTCTTTTGGGTATCTCATTCCCAACAGAATGACTCCTCTAGAAATCTATCTCTGATTTCTCTCACACACGTGCTTCTATGAACACACATACACACAAAGAACAGAGAAATGAAAACGAGACACAAGAACATGCACACAGTCCTGTACTACATTTTTCTTCTGTTCTCTTGCTCCACCCGTCTAACTCTTTAAGTACATGTTGATAAAGAGAACAAACGCGAACGCGCACGCACAGCGGACTCGATCCGCTTTTCTTGCTACGGCTCGGCGTGTGCCACTA